>CAXKWD010000007.1:3837500-5037500 GCA_964059195.1 Ectobius pallidus | reverse complement strand
TACACTTTTGAAGAGCCATGCAGACAGTACGTTTTTCGATCAGATTGCTTCTGTGTTTATCGAAACACTCCTGACCTTTAAAAGTTCTATCGCATACATTACATATTAACGATAGTCCTTTATCAGTACAGGGTGGTATCGATCTACACAGAGAACAAACATAATCACAGGAATGCTTCGATGCTACAATATTAAGCCCTTTATTACACCCCTCACAGATGTATCTAACAGCCATAGCTGCCCTTAGGTTGGTTATGGTATGGTAATGTCTTGTCTCAGGGTCGTATAAGAGATACAGCTTTTTCTTGTCCTGTCCGTTGTTTCCGTCGTATAAGATCTTAGCGAGCTTAAAACCACTATAAACCACTAGCCTATACTTATCCTTGAGGTAATTTTGAATCACAGCAAGCTCGGGGAGTCCCCCTCCTCTACTGAGATCAACGCCTGAATCCTTAATAAATGCGGCAACTTTTGCTTTGATTTTCTTGCCAGTTATGTTATGAGTAATGTAAGCACGGAAATCAAGGTCTCCTTCCAACTTAGCGATTGCAATCACTACAGCGAATGCAAGACAGTTCATTAGAGTTTTTATCCTAATAACACTTTGCTTCAAATGGGCCAGTAGATCAATCTTACGACCCTTCGTCTTGATACCATCACCGTTTCCGTTAGGTAGATGAACAATGTCAACTACTAAACGCAAACGGTCGGTAACACGGAAATTGGCGTTAGATTGACATACTCTACTGACTACATTTTTCAGTACCTCTATGTTAAACTGATCTTTCCTCCTAAAACTCAGACCTATTGGTTTGTCCATCTGATTGACTTCATTGTAGATGGACACACCAAAGAAATCCCAGTCATTAGCCTCTACTAAAGCATAGTCAATGGCATCTTTCAAACACCGTTCGAAATGATCTGACCCTACATCACCTGATGGTTCAGTTAGGTTGATAATCATCTGCAACCCAACAGCATCAAACCTAGAGTACTCCTTACGAGCACTCTCTACAAGATGAAATGTAGGAGGTGGTGGATCTCTTACACTTCCTCTTGTATTACCTGATGTGCTGGGTGCAGACAGATCTACATCATTAACATCAACGACATCCTCAGAATCTGGTAAAGTAATGTTACCTACATCGTTTCCAGATAACGATTCAGGAAGTGTACCAGTCTCTGGTTGCGTATCTGGAATACTGTATATTTCAGATTCGCTATCAGAGATCGTGTACACATCTGCATAGTTTCCAGATTCGGAATCCGTAAGTGTAACAGTCCCCGTCTGTGTATCTTGAACCGTGTAGGTCCTAGGTTCACTGTCCGGGACTGTGTACACTTCAGGTTCGGAATCTGACAATGTAATGGTATCCATTTCATTCTCAGACTCTGATGATGAACAAATATCGATAAAGGGGACAGACATTGTCATACAACACTACGCAAGAGAAAAATAGAATGTTGATAAACCTATAACAAGGAGAATAAAATGAGTGAAATGCTATGTTTTTTTTTAAATGTATATAACTGAATATGTGGGAAAACTTCTATTTTAATTTTACACAAACAGTTGTTACGTTTTACGACACATGTTGAATTCGTTTGTGTCATAACGTTGGACCGATAACCTTATGAAAAAAAATGAATAAAGTTTTATCGACTCACCAGTTTTTTTTCTTTTTCAACTACAGCTGACACCTTACTCCATATGGCTTTTTTTCAACTATAGCTGACACCTTACTCTTTATGGTTAGAGGATCTGTGATAAACTGTGAACAAAACAACCGATTCAGCTTATAATATAGGAAAGGGTGTCACAACAAGATTGAAAACCTTTATCTGATATCCGTTTAAAGGTCATCGTATTTAGGTCTGTAAACAAGGTCACACTGTGTAAGATCCTGTTGAGTCATATATGTTTAAAGTGTAGTAGTATGTCGTGACATGTTATTGAACTACATCCGGCATATAATTCTATTTTCAAACGAGAAAACTTGTGGAAGTTCCGTGAGGACGATACCGTTACTCAATATCTATATAAACTGTCTGACAGTTCCAACTTGAAACATTGTATCAGCGTTCTGTGAATAGTGAAGACTAATTATTAGTTGACGTGTGCATCTACATCTGAACTTCTTCTTCTTCAGCTAACATAGTTGTCTTTTCTCCTATTGCTATAGAGGTAAGTGGCATCATGTTTGTTAATAATATAATTAACTTCTCGTTTGTTTTCCTATTTCAAATAACTTCGTTTTCTGATTTTAAAAAATCGAATAAATCATGCATACTTTTTTTCTAGGTCGACATATTTATTATTAATATTATTATTATTAATCAGAGTATTTTTTCTGTTTATTTACAGATGGCTCTTAATATCGTAGAGAGATTCAACAGCGCTAGTATCCAGAACAGGTGTGTGCCCATAAATCAACTAGATATTGATTCTGCCTATTTTATACTAGAGTGCAATGTGAAATAAACACGCTTCGGTCAAAGTGTAATGTTGAAAATACGACAGAAAATTGACAGTGAAGTTTTAACGGTATTTCTTCCCCGAAAATATACAAAGATCTTCTCTAACGAAGATGTTACAGCAATAAACGGAGGGAATATTAAGTTAAATTTGGTATATCATGGAACATTTCAGAACAGTAAAGCTTATAATTTATCAATATTTAATGCAGAATGAGTAAAAGTGTGTTATTAGTTAGTGAAGACTGCTATTATTATTATTTTTCCCTCTTAATTCCGTAGGAGCGGTGCAGTAGTTGATTTTCAGTTCTTCACAGAACACAACACCAACAAATGTTTCGTGAAGGAACTAGCAGCATGTAAGATAGACTGTGAAGAAACATATCATTTCGTTTTTAAAAGCCCTCGTGAAATTTTACCTCATCATGCAACTAGGGAGTACTTGGAACGATTTCACCATGGGATTAAGTACACGAGTGGTTATTTGGAATATTATTTAATGGAAGATATTTTGAAAGACATTTTAAAAAGTTCTACATATGTTTGTGTTAAAGGTTTAAATAAACAGGAGTTTTTAAAAAATATTTTACCAAGTATGCATGTCTATGAATTAGGAAATTATAACTGTCCAAATCTTAAGAATTTAGTGAAGTTAATTCCTGTATGTAGATTTCACGGTACAACAGTACGTGACGTACGATGTTCGTTACAGAACGTTGTAAGTCTACAGGGGTGGCTTAAAAACACCATACTTTAATTTTTGAAACAAGTAAATAAAAGGTTATTATTACTGAGGGTAAATTGGGCACACTGATTATAAAAACAAACACAACTGAAGTTAAACAACGTTACTTGGAAAGAACTTACCTCTGATACTGATGATTTTTTCTGGCTGCAGAAGAAACTGAATCACTATCACTTTCAGTCACACGTAGAGAAATAGACACTCACTAAATATAGAGAACGTATGAGATCATATGTCAAAAACGTTTCTCTTTTATAGCTGGAGGAACATGTCATATTGATGATCTACAATTAGCATGCAGGATGTTTGTGTGTATGTGTATTTTCAGTCACTTCCGTGTCGGCAAGGGTGACCCGGAACTATTCAGGATGTAACGGTTGATCATTACCTGTACAGTATGTATTTTCATTCAGTTCCGTGTATAAGATCCGCGTCGGCATGGGTGACTAAGAAATTTTAACGGTTGATTTTATCTGTAATAAGGCAAGTACATGTAGTATGACGTGCATATTATAGCCTGAGGTGTTATGAATGCGAGTAGAGCAGGATGTTAGTTAGTTCCTTGATAGCAATGATGAGTCGCAATTATCTCTAGGCGGCTACATATTGTTAGTGTTTGAAGTGTTGAATGTAGCTGATATCATGGGAATTCCTCCCATCTATTATTGATTTGTATGTACCACCTTGCTGTACTATAATATTTCTTGTGAAAATAAATAAGGTACAATTAAATGCTGTTTTATTTTACCTCTGAAAAAAACTCCTATCCAAAAAAAGTACTGTGTAATGCAATTATAGAGGGACTTGGTGTGCATTGCAAGAACGGGAAAAAAATTATTCTGTAAAGTATAATAGGTACAGCTTTGCAATTTTAAAGGTTGTGTAGTTACATCGTAACAGTTATATGTAAAAATTTTGAGATAATTCGCTTCGTTAGATAAAAACTTTTCATATACAATATTTTACTACAGTTATGATTCATCCTTACTAACAGGCAAGCCTTCTACACGAAAACAAAAGTATAGATTGATAAAATCTTTAACTAATAAATATGTATTTTGTATTCTGTGAAGTATAATACTTACACGCATGAAATTTTAAAGCTTTCCTTCTAACCCTATAATACACTTATGTACTAATTTTGAAATAATTCTGGTCGGTAGAAAAAAAGTTTATTGTATAAATTATTTTCGCTAGTTGTGACTCATTAGGGTAAATGAGTGCTTCAAGTCCCAGAACTTGGTAAGATTGTTATCAAGAAAACTGATGCATACAGTGGTTCATAATTGTCCTGATGATATCATTTGCTTACGGTATTAATTTTAATTATAGGCATGATTTATTCTAATTGTATCATGTGATGTTTCAATTCACCATTAGAACAAAATTTTTATGCAATGCATTTAAGTCTGTAACAATATTATAGGACCAGCTCATAGTTTACAGAAATTACGTCTTTTGTGTCTAGTTAAAAACATTATTTTAAAACATTAATTCAGAATAGTCTACCATACACGAAATTCAGAATTCGTAAAGGGAGTTGGTTAACATTTTTTTTGGCGCTGCATCCATAAAAATAAATTGGCTACCATACACAAAATTCAGATTTTAAAAAGTAGTCGCTGTATTCGTAAGGGGGAGTTGGTTAACAGCTTTGGCGCTGCATCCATAAAAATAAGTTGACCTACCATACACAAAACTCATAATTTAAAAAGTAGTCGCTGTATTCGTAAGGGGATTTGGTTAATAGTTTTGGCGCTGCATCCATAATAATAAGTTGGCCTACCATACACAAAATTCGGAATTTAAAACGTAGCAGCTGTATTCGTAAAGAGAGTTGGTTAACAGTTTTGGCGCTGCATCCATAAAAAGAAGTTGGCCTACAGTACACAAAATTCAGAATTTAAAAAGTAGGCGCAACTATATAATACAATAGTAGTAGTAGTATCCTTACCTTCCACTTAGTCCTGTTCCCTGTTTTTGTCGCCATCTTCCTTCCTCACTTTAAAAATACATATTTCATATAGCCCTCCCAATCCGGCATCTTGTAGCCATACCATCATAGTGTGTCTTTCTAGAATTTCCACCAAGTTTGAAAAATACAAAATTCATATATCCCACCCTACTCCAGCCATTTTCAAACTTCCACTATTTTTATATTTTCAAATATCCCTCTAATTTTAAAAATAAAAATTCGACTTAGATCACTCTTGCATTAAATATACAATTTCGACTTAGCATACTGTTACATTTAATAATTTTGAATTTGGCGCTAGTCGCCATCTTGATAACAATTTAAAAATAAAATTTCGACTTAGATCACTCTTGCATTAAATATACAATTTCGACTTAGCACACTGTTGCATTTAATACTTTTGAATTTGGCGCTAGCGGCCATTTTGAATTTGCCATTTTGTAGCCGCCATTTTGTAGTCACGCCCCCTTTAGCTCCTCCCCTTAGCCCTGCCCCTATGACGTCATAAGCCACGCCCACTTTTCCTACCCCCACTCATATGACGCCATAAGCCACGCCCACTTCCCCTACCCCCACTCCTATGACGTCATAAGCCACGCCCACGTCCCCTACCCCCACTCCTATGACGTCACCACCCCCCACCCCATTTCCCCTCAAACCGCTACCAATCCGTTCCTATACTACTGAGCTTGTCCAGGTATTCAAAAACCAAAATGCAGATCCAAGGATCATTGCTGAAGCTTCCTCCTTGCATTGTATGGTTACAGTGCAGTGAAAAGTGTGTCGTTAAACAACTATAGATATACATGCTTCACAAAATCAGAATATGAAAATAAATTTAATATTGCATCGCTGCCACCGACGGAAGCAGTAGCACGACAACATTCGTTCCAAACCTATCACCAGGTTCAGCAGTGGTATGGAATTGAATATATTCGTTGCGAAATTTTTCCTATTCTTGGTTTGAGATTATGCTATATAGGCTATGTTTGAACGCGTAGATAGAGCCGTCAAAAGAATAAGAAGATCTACATCTTCGCCGACAACTATTATGTTATCAAATGTAGATGAAATGCTGATTGCCGTATTAATTATATCAGCCTAGAAAAAAGACGAAAATTTCTGCGGTAAAATTGAAAATAGGTGAGTTTGATTAAATTCGCCGTGCTAAATTCGAAAATGCATTTCGTTTTTCTCTATCACATCTGGTTAATTGACATTTGTGAAAAATATTATTTTGACATTTTGTATAATAAAATAACTGTGTGCAGATTTGGTGCTGAATTTGGAAACTTTTTCCTTTGCGGTAAGTGGTGTGATAGGTGATCTTAAACAATTTTGGGTCACTCAACATGAATCTGTTGACCGTTTCTATGTAACACGTCATGTTTTCTTGCAATAGGTACTTCAAAATGAGAGATATAAGTTATTGCTTAGACTAGCTTACAGGATAAAAAATACTTAAAAATCAGGATAATTATGATAATATTTTTCGGGGAAAAATAAAATAATATTTTCAAACAGTCCAAGACGTATGTATTCCAGTATTTTTTGTGAGTGCAGGCCAAATAATTTATTTTTACCAAATCATATGATGCCGTACAAATGATCAGTGACAAAAAAATCGAAGTTTGTTTGGAGAGGGAAATATTAAAGATTTGAACTTTTGGGAATTTTTCCATTGGTTATAAACTAATAACTATAAAATATATTTTAGTTGAGCAAATGGTATCTTATTTATCTTATTAAGTTACATTGATCGAGCTGAACTATTTTGAACGTGTATTTTAATAAATCTAAAATCTATAAGTTTGCCAAATTTCAAGTTTCTAGCTCATCTGGAAGTGAATAAACATCAATGTTAATAAGTGGAAGATTAGACTGTCATAGATGTGAATGATGTCACGGCTATCCAGCAAGTTTTTCTATACTTATGGGGCAGCTAGAAACACCAAATTTAGCACGCTTATGACTGTTGTATGTGCCCAAATTCCTACCAAATTGTATGATTCTATCTTTCATACCATGTGTGCCAATATTACATAATGTGAGGAAAATATACAGAATTTATTTAAAATAAAAAAATCTAACTCAATCTAAGGGATAACCGATGAAGATACGTCAAAAAGTCGTAAGACCAAACTTGTAGATCTCTAAAAATCCGTTACTGCTTCTGCAACAGGTTTTTTTTCATACGACTTACCGTTTAGCTACTATAAGCCCCCAAAAAAGTCTACACAGACCTTAAAATTGCGTCCGCCGTAACAGCAAACACGAAAACTAGATGTGAAACAACAAAAATAATGACATTTTTTAAATCAGGAGACCTTATTTAGTTAAAATCGCTCATTTAATGCTTTACCGCAAAATGATGCAGGTAGTGGCGTATCCGCATCTTCCGTGGCTTTGGCCAAAACGCGTGTCGGAGTAGACTTGGGGGCGCTCGTACGCTGAGACTATTCATTTCACAAAAAAAAATCGTTACTACATAAATTATAGGAAATTTTGCTCTGCTTTAATTTATTACATAACTATTTTCATCGTAAAATGAGTTGGAAAGGAGATATTGTGAAAAAACTGTTTTTGGGCGCCATTTTTCCAATATGGCGGCGCGAGCGGCAAAGATACGAGGTAGCAAAGTGAAAATTCGAAAACAGCACGTCGAAATCTATAAAGTCACAAATTTTCAAAACTCCCGGAAAACATTCCAGGTAAAACTACCAAATGACTGGACTAAAAGTGGTATTAAAATTAAGCGAAAGTTGTCTCCAATCTTCAAGTCACATCCCCAGAAGACACCTAACCCAAAACATAGAAAATTTCGTTTGGAGCTTGCCTGTTCAAACACACACTCAGATATGTTTCTGAAAATATCATTTTTCTAATTTTTGAGAAAATCGTGAAGAATGACATTTTCTTCATATAAAGTATTCACAACCCAAATGAAATCTGATATAATGCACATAAATAAGTTTTGTTTAAGCATGGGCAAAATCACTTTCTCACTTTGGATTCTGACATAAGTTAGAATAAAGGGTCGTATTGCTAGGAGTACATATTCAATTGTATCATCCTCATTCTCCTCTTATTGAATCTCATATTAGCTATGGAACCGAACTGTGGGGTACCACATCTGTTGAAATCATTTTGCAAAATTTTTCTCCTTCAGAAAAAAAAGATACCTTTAGGCAAGCCTACAGGCTGAGGTAGATTTCGAAGTGCTTTTGGTTTAATTTATTGTCGCTACATAGCACTCTTCTTCTTTAGCCTTGGCATCACAAACCCGCAATAATAACTGCAAAAAAGAGGAAAGAGCACTTTTTCAAATATTCAAATCTTGCCTTATATGAGAAATATCAAGAAACTAGTTATTGATTTGTAGAGCACTCATCAAGAGCTTTTCAACGATACCCCACAAGACGTAGTTTCAAAAATTTCGAATTTCCATCCCCCAGCCCACCCCCACTCGTACCCCCAAAACCCCCGAATCGTTGGTGTCACTGTGAACTCAATAGGGAGTACTCTAATTTATTCAAACAAAGTTTCCCTCTATACTTCATATGTTATATTTTGTCTGTTTTGAATGCTTCATATGTATGTATGCAACCACATAAGTTACTGACAATGTTCTGAAATGTATCAACTTTACAGAGAACTGCAATAAATCTTATTCTTGAGTTGTTGCGAACGATAGTTGGTTGGCTTTTAACTACCCTTCAGATAATGTTTATGAAACATTGAGTCAGGTAGGCCTGATAATAGTTTTGCTCAAAGTGTAAGTCCAAAGGAAAACAATACCTGACGTTTCCATGGAAACTTTACTTTACTTTGAAAACTGATCTTGGAGGATAAATAAAAAGCGATTGTGATTGAATATAAGGTATAGATGAGAAGTTCTACGAAACGGACCGTGATTATGGACGGCAACATCATGAAGACTGCTGCTGAGTCGGTAAGTATAAAATTTTCCATGTTTTCCTCCCTGACTGCAGTATGAATCAAAATAAAGATATAGCCTATCACCTGATAGTATTATTGGCCTAAATAGACAAGCTAGGCCTAATTGTGTTAAAAGCTGTACACAGTGTAGCCAACATAACACATCAGTTAAATTTGTTGAATTACGGGAACCAGGAATTAACTTTTTTATGCATGATAACATTGAAATAACAGATAAATCAAGATAAATACACTGATTTCAAATGGAGATTTCTGTATACTCCACAACATATTCTGATACTGCAATTTCTCATCGTAATCACAGGTAATAATGAATTTTCGAGTCAGTTTATCTTGAGAGAATCCGGACAATTTAGCGAATACTCACAGAATTAACTATCTAATGAATACAACACTTTGCTATTTGTGTAATTGTAAGCTACTCAATCAATTTATAATGTATCGATCTTCGCATAATCAGCAACATCTCTTCAGAGCTTATGGAGGTAAGTGTGTTGGCGCCCTTGCTTCTAATTGGAAATGGTAAGTTCAAGGAAAACCTATATTATACGAATAAGATGGATTTCAACATGGATAGAGTTGTTCCAATAATGAGACCACATAGGTCTCTATCCCTACTTTAAAATTACCACTTCCAAAAATCTAATATAGTGAAGCTTCCTTTAATGGACACTTTCCAATAGCTGACATTTTTTAATTTCCCTGCAAAATAACAATGGCCCTTATGATAAAATTCTTCCAAATAGCGGACATTCTCAAAAACGGATGCAGACACTGAAATGTATCCCTCAATAATCATTATAGTGCATTTCTACTGTTAAATTCAGTTCAGTCACAATCTCTTTGCACAGTTGTTAGCTGTGATACATGAGCAGTTCGTACATTCTTAGTTTGTGAAGTTGAGTGTTCGGAAGTGCAATCATATTAAAAATGTCACAAAAACATAAACATTTGACACTAAAAGAGAAAGTGGATATTGTAAAGTGTAGTGAAATACTACTGTATACATAGACCTTTTTGTATACATTTTCTTGACCTCAAACAATCTCACAATCTTCCTGTCTACTGTACTGTAAACTATAGTGTTGAATAAGATTTTTTTTTGTACCAAATAGCGGACACTTCTTAATAATGGACATTTAATTTTTCCCCAGCGGTGTCTGCTATTGGGAATTTTCACTGTATTTCAAAATATGTTTAAAAATATGCAGCAACTTTTTATGTTGTTTTAAATATTTTCCATAGTCCTGATCTAAATCCCATTGAACAAGTCTGGGGCATTGCACTGAGGGAGATTTGTCAAAAACCATAAATGAACTTCAAGCAGCTTAAAAAGAAATGAAAGAATAATCCGAGGCATATCAGATTGTTAGAGTTAGGTTTGGCAACACACGTTCATGCAGTTGGCAACAACAATTGTTGTTCTCAATAAATGTTAATGTAATGCCGTGTTCAAAATGTAAGTTAATCTTAACTGAAAACTTGAAAACCAAACAGTATATTCCACCTTAAACCCTTCTTGGACCAGAACATATACAAATAAACTTATCACTAGGGGGTGGATTTGTATGACCTAAAAAATAGGATATATGCATGCATTTATGACCTAAAAAACATTAAAATATGACCAATAAAATTTAAAATATGACTTTACCACTTACAAATTGTTTAAATTCTTTTAAGTCTCATTACAATTCATTTGATTAAAATATAATGTTAATTATTTTAAATATCTGTAAATTCTCAAAAAGTATCAGTATAATGCAAAATTTACAAAATATGATACAAAACTTCAAAATTTCTTTAATATGCACACAAATATGCCAAAAAATATGACCTAAACATGCATATTCTAAAGATAAGATTAAGTCGCCCCTTACGCTCCGAACAATGCGTTGCTGTTCGCTTGTTATCTCGGCACACCCGATAGTTCCTTCTCTCCAAACTCCCGATCGTACCAAATACAAGCTACCAACCCATACACCAAAATGACAACCCTCTAGCTTACTCGGCACTCCCGACCAGACCACAATCACCTCTTCACATAATCTAAATAATGCAAAACACTAACCACATTAGATAAGTGCGCGAGCGGAGGCGGCAGCCGAAGCGAAGCGCCCTTGCATTTTCGAATAATGTACGATACACTGTTTGTAGGTTTCGAAAATGTGGCATATTATATCTTCCAGACGTTAGTAAGCCTGTCAACTTTTACGTAAGACATGAGGCTTTTGTTTACCGGTATGACGTCACACTACCAACGTCCAATCACGAGTTTCTACGTAATATGAGGACAGAAGAAGTGGTATAAAAGAAAGTGCATCGCGAGGGTGTGGTGGGTGGGAACATTCATCCAAGGTGCGACTTAAATTTATTTTTTCCCGCATATTCATACTAAATATGCTACAATAGTTGAAAATTTCATAAATATGCAGTTATATGCCCAATAAAAGCCATTTCATTTTCACCAGGATGCTTGAAATCGGGTTTAAATTAGTAGGAAACCTGAAATAATGCAAAGGGGAAAAATATGACATGTCATAGAAATCCGCCCCCTACTTATCACACACACACATTAAAACAATGGTTGCCACAATATTTAACATGATGCCTCCGTCTTGATAATGTAGTCTCATTGCACCAAGCGACAGTGTCCTCAATTAAGAACTTTCTAAGATTTGAGACAGAGTAAACAAGTAATATTCAAAAGTGTGGTTTTTTTTATCCCTGAGTGTAATTTAAGAGAAAAACTGTTCCTTATTTATTGAGTGTAAGAGAACAAGTTATTCTGAAAGGGTAAAAAAAATTTCTTATTAGTGAGGAAAATATTTTCCAAATCTTCCTGAAGAAGAATATATATACTTTCATAGTGTTACGCAATATTTTCCCACCTTAAATAGATTAAAATTGAATTTTCATCAAATTAAAATCATTTAAATTGATTGACAAAACTGCATCCACTGCCCGTACAAGTACAAAGAAAGCTAGGAGGAAGAGAATGGTATGATGCATGTAAGAAAACTGTAAAATATGTGAAAACTAAATTTTCATGTACCCTCATCTGAGAATGTGTTACAGATAGGGTGCACTCCTTTAACATAAGGAGGGAGTGTTACTTTGACTATTCAACTCATATTTGATATTGACCAATAACATTTAGCAATTACTCAGATATAGACCAATCACGGCCGTTTATCTTACAATTCTTGTAGGAATCGAATCGCAAGGAGGGTATTTTATCGTGGAGACGTGAGTATCAGTGTGCAGTGATTAATAGTAGATGCTGTGGCACAAAAATAGATTAATTTGTACAACATAACTTGTTTGGAAATTGCAATAATAGAAATGTACATTGATTAAGAACACAATTTCGATTCGATGCAAGCCAGTTCGTGTGCTTTTATTCTGATCTGTTAGCTTACCTGAATGAAGTTAACTATGTCTTATATGCAACATTGGAAGCACTGATTACACCAAGGTAGCTCGAATCGATTCATTTATTATTGATTCACAGTATGCTGTGATCTCACAACTGTTAGTTTTGTTTTTATACAACAAAGCACGAAAGTAATTATTATTTATATAATCCGTTACATTTTATTCATGGAATAGTCTTAATAAATCCAACTTGAGTTGATGAGTCGCTGCGCAGTTGTGAATCTATCGATAAACTCGTCAGCTCCCGTGGGATTATCTATGATAAATACATTTATTATAAGAGTTAGGGATATTTTTAAGTTGTACATTGTTGTTGATGGTTGCTACAGCTGACAGAATGAATTCTGCTATCAGAGTTAGTTATGTAAATGGAAAGTCCATGAACAAAATGGTAGCCTTAACATGTTGACCAAGGGAGTGACTTTGTGACTGTAATTGTGAAGCTCTTCTTTCCCAGTTGTTATAGCAACAGAGATAGGCCACCTTGCAATTAACTTTACAAACTGGTATATTGAATCATGTTTTCCAGGACTGCTTGACTAACTATGCAGAAGTTATATGAGGAAACTTCATAATGCAGGCCTCTCTTTATATTTTCCTTATAATGGTTACACTCTAATGCAAATATATACTTAATTTAGTTTTGAGTATTCGATGTTAACCAATAACGTTTTGCAATGCCTTGGATATAGACCAATTACGATCGTTTATCTTAAAAATTCTCTGCAAAATTTGGAGGATGCGATTTCATCTGACAGAACATCAGTTTCTTACTGTACCGTCATAGTATCACTAATGCAGTGTTTACTAAACTACGTCATCCATTGTCGGCGCTAAGTTGAAAAAAAAATGACAAGCTCAAAGATTGGTAATGCATCTGTTGACAAAATTGATATTATAAAGTAATGTAATGTAAGTGTTTATTACAGTAATTAAGTTTTTACAAATTCCAATGCAAACAATCGCATGAGTCTGCATGGACCGTATATGCTTACGCAAAAACACACAAAAAAAAGAACAAATAATATAAATACAACATAACACAAGCAAACTAAATCTATTCCTCACTCTCCAAATTGTCTAGCCTTCATTAAAAACTTCCCAATGCCTTCCTCAATGTTTTTTCCGTCAGTAACTCCAAACATTTTCGTTACTCCCTATTTGATTCCATAAAAGATAATGGCAAATATTTTTCCCTCCAATTTTCCAAACCTTCACAATTCGCCAAAATAATTGATATTATCATAAAGGAAGCTAAACCACATAATACTGAAAGAAATATAAACTGCTTACTAAAGTTCTGTGAAGATCGTAAGTACAATTGAATTGAATTGAGTAGGGAACCTCAAACGCAGCAGATTGGACTATCAATATGAGAAAATAAAATGGAGAAGAAAATTGTGTTTTTAAGTAATCCACATTCAAGTCGACAGTGGCAATTTACAAAGAAATTACGTTCTTAACAAAAGGGTTTTTACTTTGTTCCAATTTTAGCTTATCCTAATCTCAAGGTTAACTCTTTTGTCACTGCTTCGTTGGTAGCATTGCTTAGAATTCCATAATGCAGATTGTTCATTCATTTACTACGTTGTGAACTGACGGCTGACACTATTAACAATTTTATTTTAAACAAACCAGAACATAATGTTATTTATATAATCCGTTATGTTTTATTCATGTTAATAAATCCAACTCGAGATTATGAGTTTCATCATACAAATTCGCTCCTGCTGTGCAGTTGCGAACGTATCGATCAACTCGTATTCTGTCGTGGGATTACCTATGATAAAAGTCATAAACTCCCATTTAAGCCAATGCCATAGCAAGGAAAGGTATTCAAGTTGATCAGAAGCTGATGTTGAAGTGAGAACTAACAACATTCTCTCTGAAGCTAAAGTTATTCTTTTACTTTGATACTCTTAAAGAAGAAAAACAGTTACATGTACACTCCAAACACCCAACGAAAGCAAAGACGACCAACTCTTTACTAGGCTCCTATCCAGTCTTACCTGACTTTGGTAGATAATAATTTGTCTACTTTTATAGATCCATTAAACACAACGTTTTAATTCTCATAAAGTTTTATATTTAAAAACTAGCGTGTGCCCGCGGCTAAAAAATTAAAAATTAAGAGCATAATAGTTAAATCATTATATTTATTAACATCAAAATCACGTGGACTACATACCACGATTAGATAGCGTCGCCTGGTAAAAGCGACCTCAGATTCGAGTTCCCTGGCCCAGAAAACCCCTGCATAGTGAGTTTCGTCCAAGTCGAACAATGTTTTACCATATTTAGGCCTATATTGAATATCCCTCTTCCATGTAGGTTGAAAATTTCATACGTCTGCGGGACTTGATATTCTAAACAAATGAATCGTCAAGGATGGACCTACAAAATCATGCGATCGCCCGCGATAATTATTTCAGAAATTAAAAATTAAGAGCATAGTAGTTAAATCATTATATTTATTAGCACCTAAATCACGTGAATTACATACCACGATTAGATAGCGTCGCCTGGTAAAAGCGACCTCAGATTCGAGGTACTTGGCCCAGAAAACCCCTGTATAGTGAGTTTCGTCCAAATCGAACGTTTGACCATATTTAGGCCTATATTGACTATCCCTCTTATACTAATAATAATAATAATAATAATAATAATAATAATAATAATAATAATAACCCTCTTCGGTGTTGGTTGAAAATTTCATATATCTGCGTGCCTTGACATGATAAACAAATGAGTCGACCAGCATGAGCTACAACATTCAAGCGATCGTGATGGTTTTATGACAAAAATAGCCAAAGCCTACTGTAATTGATTTGACATTGAAATGTATTACAGAGAACTGATGCTTCGAAAACCCAAAAAATACACGTTTTCTGCCCTTTTTCACTCATAACTCGCGAATGAAGGCTAAAATTAAAAATGTAGTATGACAGAAACCTTCCAGGGAATGTACCCAACAACTTCCCAAAGTTTCATGGCGATCGGATGAATGGTGTAGTAATGCATAAAGGACACACACACACACACACTCACACACATACATTCATTTTTATATATATAGACATAACAAACATAGGCCTATTAGCAAAAAATAATAACATATATTGTAAATTGTAAACTGTATCTCTATAAAAAGAAAGTACAACCTGTAATATTGGCAGCTACTAGTATCAAAGTAAAAGAATATATTGGGGGTATAAGGAGGTTTTATCTAGTAAAAATACATTAAAAATATATGTTTCTATGTCAGTATTGGCAATGTTGTCTCTGGCTTGAAAACGCGACATGAGGGCAGTTGTCCTAATGATGTGACATCACACCTCTAGTATCCAATCATGAGATTCTTCACAATTCGGTGATGGAAATATGGCGTTTCTTTTATTACCGTATCTTATAGACCATAAGACGCACGTTTTTACTTTGAAAACAGAGCCTTGAGAGTTGGGTGCATCTAATGGTCCGAAGTACACTAAAGAAAATTAAAATTATGGTAAATATTGCCGGAAACAGTTACAAATTTCAGCAGAATCTGTACATCACTGCACTTGTCAGAATGAGGGTAGCTGGAATCCACATATACAATGCAAAAAGAAGGGAATGTTGAGTTCTTTTATATGAAAGGAGTTTTCCTCCTCCGGGTGGTTTAAATAAAGGAAAATGACCTCTAAACAGCCTAGTCCCATTACACTTTATGCTGAATTGAGGGTTAGAGGGTGTAAAAGTATTATCAGTAGGGGCGGATTTCTATGATTTAGAAAGTAGGATATATGCATGCATTTATAACCTAAAAAAACATTAAAATATGACCAATAAAATTTAAAATATGTCTTTACCACTTACACATTATGTATGTTTTTTTTAAGTTTCACTACAATTCATTTTATTAAAATATGCCAAAAATATGACCTAAATACTGCAATAGTTGAAAATTTCCTAAATATGCAGTTATATGTACAATAAAAGCCGTTCCATTTTCACCAGGATGCTTGGAATCTGGTTTAAATTAGTCGGAAACCTGAAATAATGCAAAGGGGGGAAAAATATGACATGTCATAGAAATCCGCCCCCTAATTATCAGTCTTTTATGAAAATCGGTTCAGTTAAAATTTACGTGATGCCACCTGTACAGAAGAGATCAGTGATTTGCACTGATTCTATTGTACAAGGTTATTATAATTTCTTATGGAATGAAGTAAATTATTCCCTTTAAATTTTTTGTTTAGAATCACATTAAATTTCGTTTCCTTTAAACTTCAATACTAAAATCAAGGTGCATCTAATGGATCGGAGCGTCTTATAGTCCGTAAAATACAGTATATCTTTAGTTTTTACAAGAAAAAATAAAATGTTTAGTACCCATGGACTTTTCTTAAATTTGAGACATGCATTGAATACAGGAATTGTTGGGATTTTGTGGAAATACTCAAATATGACTCAACACCAGGTTGCTGAAACATGCGAGTAATTCATTAGTGAATAACATACTGATGTCACAACAGATCTGGAACCTTTAGACACCCCACCCTCTGAATGCATGTGAAGCTTTGTGCCCTTCGAGTCACTAGCTGAAGCAGAAAGATCACTAAGCAAATATGTATTCTGATTTGTGTTAAAAATTGGCTTACATCACCAACGCCTCACCTTGGCGACTGAATCTAAATTGGCAAGGCAACTGGACTATGATCAAGTGATTGAAACATTTTCGAATCTAACGGCCCATAACAATGTTACATATAAAGAGATTCTAATTGCTGCATAATATACAGATTGGTTTCGTGGGTTTTGTGGGCTTGTGTTTTCTGTATATTCCTTTCTAATGTAGAAATATCACCAAAATTAAGTTAAGGTTACATCACGTGAAATGCGGTAAGACAAGCCCTGACACTGGCGACATAAGTACATGAACATGTTATGTTCGCTACTGATGCCAATAATTCAAATCTCAGTCAAGATTCAACAGATCCCTACTAAACATCCAAGATTGCATAAGCAAAAATTGTCTAAATCAGAGCTAGAATGCTCTTAAAGACTCTCTCACCTACTGGAATTGACGAACAGGTTCTTTCGCAACATTCTGCCGAGATTCTGATTGTAATGGTAATTGCTGCGTACAACTGGAGTCAGTTATCATCAATTTCCAGTTGACAAAAAAAATTACTATTAAAATGGCTTAAAGGAATTTGACGTGCCAATTTTGAAATTAACAAGTCAGGTTCGTCACTTATGTCAGGCCTGACTGTAATACATATTTTCCTCGATGTAGATTACACAGATCCTACATGAAAGCATAATGAAGCCAGTTTTATATTTAAGTAGACTAGTACTCTTTGTTTATTTATTTGTAACAAAACATTAATAATTATATTACTTAAAATAAGAGTAAAATTAGATTGATGTATTTGAAGACAGGACTCGATCATACATTATACCCAGTGCTCAGTGCTAGTTCTCAAGCCTTAGATTGCATCCTAGACCACAGAATTTAGGGCAGACAGATCCAGACATTTGCCCTATTCTAACTACAGTTGTGTGACACCAATGCAGTTATGAATTATCAGGTTTACAAGTGGGTTACATATTTTCTGGATTCACAGTGACTTTCTATAAAAGAGTTCTAAGGATTTTATTTAAATTCCTTATGTGAGGTGCTTATACTAAGGGCTAAAAGTTTTATTTGACTTGTACAGGGAGGCCATTTTATGCAGAAACTATGGTTATTCCTCAATAAGTAACATTCCACCAAAAAAATTTGCTGTTCAACTGTATACATTTTTGATTATTGTCTTATGTGAGAGTTAATTTTGTATACTGTTCTTGCTGTAGAGTTTTCGTATAGGTATAGGTATAGCTTGCTGAGGAATTGTTTATTGCCATTGAGTAAGCAAGTACATAAGGTTGGTATCACAATAATTGTTATTATTGTGTGTTTAATTATCATAACTGCTGGCAATGGTTTTTAGTGGAAGAAAAGTTTAGAAGATCTCTTAAATAAAGTAAATGCAGAAAGCGATAAAGCTTAATGGCATCAGTAAATATTTGTGATAGATTCAGATAATTCCTGAAGGACAAAAATTAAAAATTTCAAAGCAACAGTTTGCTAGTGAAAGTTGGACGCTAAGAGAAAAGAGAATAAGAAAATAGATGCTTTTAAAAAGTGGGGTAAGATGGTAATATGCGCCACAACCTGCTCCCCCTTCCATTGGCATGGCCGCTTTCCCCGCGTAGATGCTACCCCTCATGCCTTCCTCGCCTGGCCGCTCCGCCGGCCGCTGCTCAACACCAGTAATGCAGTTCATTATTTCACATATCTTTTTCTAATTTATTTTATTTACGTACATATTTAATACAAGTAAAAACAAATGAAACCAAACATGCCCCTATATAAGATCGCTCGTGTTTAGGGGATATATTAGATTAATATAAATATAATTACATAACTCTGCACAGTATACTATACACGAAAAATTCTAAATTTATGAGTACATGTAAATAAAAATAATTATTAGCCTTAACCAATGGTAAAAATGATAAAAATTTAAACAAGAAGAATAATTACACTTGCACCAATGCCAACATATTATTTCACTATTATAAAAAAGACATAATATTTCACAATAAAAATTACTCTTGCACCATATATAATACTTCACCGACCCTAGATGTCTACACTGTTTTAAGTTTCTCCCCACCCAAAACACCTGCTTTCCAGGCGGGTCCCGTTAGAGAGTTGGAGTGGGACTCGGCTGTGGCGTATACTACAATTTTCCCAAATGTGGGGCTGATGGAAGGTATTACAAGTATCAAGGACAGAAAGAAGGACTAACATATCCATTTTAAAAGAAATTGTGAGAGAAAAGTTACAAGCACTCTGAAGTGCTAATTCATTGGAAGAGAGAGGATGTGATGCCACCAATCTAAAGTCAAAGGAAAACTGACTGGCAATCCTTATTGTCAATGACAAACAACAATTTAGAATTACTTGTCAATTATGCTAACTGGAAACTGATATAAAGTATACCATATGAATGTTACAGAGAACTAAAGCTGCTGACATGCCAAGACACATGAGGAAGTCATGTCCTGATGACCTAGAGTTGCAAGTGAAAGAAGAGCTTGATCACTTCCACTTCATGAGATTTTATAAGAAACCAAAGGTTAAGGTTAGTAGCATTCTATTAAATGAGATGGAGAACTCCTTAGGGAACTGACGAAGTTCAGGTTAGGTTAGTAGCATTCTATTAAATGAGATGGAGAACTCTTTAGGGAGATGATGATGTTCAGGTTAGGTTAGTAGCATTCTATTAAATGAAGTGGAGATGACGATGTTCAGGTTAATTCTGTTCTGTTCATAAAATCTCCACTTCACTGAAAATAATCATTAAAAAAAAATCCTATAATTACAATTTTAAAACTGTAGACAGTCTAGCTCATTATTTAACTATATCGTACACTTGTCTATATTTATTATCATTGAAGGCATATGCAAATCATTGAAAAGATGTGATGAAAATTATTCTAATTTTGTAGAAAAGGGTTTCCTTTGAACTGCCCGAGGATCAGGCGCAGCATAATGAGGTCAACGCTGCAGATGAGGAAGTGTTTCTGGCTGAAGAAGCTAAAGTAAGCATGAGACAAGCTATAATGGATTTAAGTTAAGTTCTGTACATAAAATCTCCACCTCACTGAAAATAATCATAAAAAAAATCCTATAGTTACAAACTTTTAAAATTGTAGACAGTCTAGCTAATTACTTAACTAAATCATACACTTGCCTATAAACTAAACTCCGTGGCGCTACATCCCTGGAGGGCCTTGGCCTACCGCCCAACCGCTGCGTCATCTCCCGTATGCAGATGGCAGGATTGGGGGGCATGTGGTCAGCATGCCGACACCCATGGCCGTTAATGGTGGTTTTCATGACCGGTACACTTATCTATATTTATTATCATTGTCATCATCACCATCATCATTAAAGACATATGCAAATTATTGAAAAGAAGTGATGTAAATTATTCTAATTTTGCAGAAGCAAGCTTCTTTCAATCAACTCGAGGACCAGGTGCTGCAGATTGCGGTGAAAGGTGATAAGGAAGTCCATCTACCAGAGAAAGATAAGGCTGAGGAAGTGTTTCTGGCTGAAGAAGCTAATGTAAGCATGAGACAAGCTATAACGGAGGACGTAAAGCAGATGCATGGCTATTAACATTATTAACTTATATTGCATTTTTACATTCCTTTTACCAGCAGTTATTACTTTTTAGGATTTTTTAAAGGTTATTTGTAGGTCTTTAACTTCCAAGCTGTAGTAATAACAATATGTAATAATAGTAATGTTGGTAATAAATATATATAAATAATAATAATAATAATAATAATAATAATAATAATAATAATAAAAGTTGACTACTTATTAAAAGTCATAGAATAAGAATGTCATGTCTTAGACCATTTACGAGAAATAATTCTTTGTTAATCCAAACAATATTATGTGTTAGATGTTTGTTCCTGTCATAAATATTAGAGGGATGAAGATCATAACATAAATACATGTTTTGCTATTTTAAGATACATGTCTGCCTAGCTCAAGGACAATAATCATTAGATTTTATTTCAGTTCAGGGATGGAATTAATTTTGACAACCACTTTACAGAGAATGACATTTTTGCCAATTTTCTAAAAAATGGCTTTAAAGATTTTGCTTCAATTCGCTACATGAAGTCTGTAATATACATAATATATTACATCATATGGTTTCTACACATTATACACGGTTATTCAAAAAGATGGACCCAATTTAATTAATTTGCATTTCACGACATACAAATTGGATATTAACATTCTATATACTGAATGAAAGAGAAAGTTCCAAAGTTTTGTTTTCCACCACTTGGACTGTGATGGTCGCATGATTGTTGCATAAATGGCTGCTCGCACCAATAGGCAGGCATTCCTTGACTCTGTTAGTTGTGAGTAAGATGGCTACTATACAGCATAAGGTTTTCTGCGTTCTTGAGTTTACAAGAAGAGAATAGGCAGTTCAATCTGGCATTGAATCACCAACTAGGAAAAGCATAAGCCGTTGGTTGAAGCAATTTAAACAAACTGGATGTCTGCAAAGGCAAAAGTTCCGGGCCGACTGCGTATGTCAGAGGATGCCTTTAGACAAATAGAAGATTTTTAAATCAATCCCTTCCTCAGTGATGGAAAGGTCGCTTGGGAAATCAAGACTTGGCTCTACACTTCTGGTGGTCTCCGAGATCTCCTGATCACACGCCACAGTAACACAAGACATGCTGCTTCGCCTGTGGGACGAGTTTGACTACCACTTACATGTTTGCCGTGCAGCAGAGGGAGGACATGTTGAATATTTATAACATGTGTTAAAAAACTTTGAAACTCCTCTTTATATTAGTACCGTATGTAGATTGTTCATCTCCAATTTATACTTCATTAAATACAAATTAATGAAATTGGGGCCATCTTTTTTAATAACCCTGTACTTAGGGATGGTACATTTTCACAATCGCAATAAATGCTAAATGTGCCCAGATGCTTTTGAAATAAGTAATATTTTGGTTATGAAGCATATGAAGTCATTATTGTGTTTCTTCAATCTGCAATAAAATGAAAAATTAGAATAAAATGTGAAATGCACACATTTCTGCAAAATTACACTATAGGGGTCATTTATGTAAATAATATGACAGGAAATTAAACAAATTCATATTTTAAGCTGTTAATGAGCTTTTTAATCAAAAAGTGGCTGGTCAGATGAATACCATAAATCCTAAGAAGGTGTTCGATATGAAGAGAAGGATTCCATATACAGTGAACTCTCGATAAACCGGACTAAAGTGGGCGGGGGTCTGTCCGAGTTATGGTGAGTAAATTAGGAAATGGTATTTAAGTAATGAAATTTCGTGTTTAAGCTGCAATAAATAAATGTATGAGGCAAAACATTATTAGTACAATATGTGGCACTGTGAGCATATTTTTCTGAGAAGATTTAGGCCGAAAGAAACTGTAAATGTTCTTCTGTGTACACATTGATTCTGTTGCTTTTGAATAATTACAACTCTTGCGGTTCTGAAGTGGCCGTAGAATGGCTGTAGATATCGGTCTCCAAGAATCTGTCCGAGTTATCGGAAGTCCGGCATACTGAGGTCCGAATTATCGAGAGTTGACTGTATTAATCAAATAGACCCAGACAGTTTCTTAATAGTTGTAATTAATTTGAAAACATCTGATAACCAGTATAAGAGAAATTCAGAGGTTGACTGCCTGCAAATTTTGTTAGTTCTGTGCCAATGCAGTTATTCAGGTAATTTGGTCACCTACCAATAGCGTGGATGTAGAACGCTTTTTCAGCAAATACAGCCAAAACAGGTCAAAGGGGAGTATTACTGCAATTTCTTAATGTTAAATTTTTAATGCGTGTGCTGAAAGCTGATTTTAAATGAATGTAAGCAAATAGAAGTTAGCAGTACGTACTGTATATTTTAATGTTTATTTCACAACAAGTTTATGTTGCTCTTTGCCTACTTATATGCTTGGAATTATTGTAACTGGAAAACCAATGCAATGCATTTGTAAAACTTAATTTTCCAATAATAAAATTGTTCCATCACAAATCACTTCAAAATGCTAAATTTTAACGTTAAATTTGCTACAAGAGGCTAAATTTTATTTTTAAAATGCTAAATCTTTATTTTTCAGTTGCTAATAGGTTTGTGTGACCACCGGTGTGGTCTTGTGGTTAGCATCACTGACTACAGATCCATTGACCCGGGTTCAATCCCCAGTTACCTCCTCGGATTTTTCTAAGGTAGGGAGGTCTGGTAGGGGTGCACTCAGCCTCGTGATTCAAATTGAGGAGATTCTTGATAGAGAAGTAGCGGCTCCGGTCATGGAAACCACCATTAACAGCCGTGGGTGTCAGCATGCTGACCACATGTCCCCAATCCTGCCATCTGCTTTTGGTAGATGAAGCAGTGGTCAGGTGGTAGGCCTTGTCCCTTCAGGGATGTAGCGCCACGGAGTTAGTTATTTAATGGGTTTGTTCCCATAAGACTCAGAAACCATGAACACATCGTTTGCGCATGCGCTCTTTCTCCAAACGCAATCCCAAAGTGAGAATTTGTGATTCTGATTCTCAATCTTCTGTTCCATGTGTTCTCATGGACAGTTTATGTATTATAAGACAATCTTGCAGGTTCTACCATGAATTGTTATCAAAGACATTCATGAGCCTGACTCCTCCCTCCATTAACCTTGCGCCTGATTTATAAGCATATGCTACTTATGTATGAATAATGGAAGATAATTAAAGGTTTCACAAAATATAGTTCATACTGGCGATGTATATTGCACGTATAACATGTTAAATAATAATAATAATAATAATAATAATATGTTTAGATCCTTAAACATAACACGTTATGTAATAGATCTCGTCAATGGTATTTATACTAGATATCTTCAAGGTGGGCTTCCATAAATTCTTGAATTGAATAAAAGGGATTCAATAGTAACCATTTGTGAAGTCTAGTTTTAAAAGAATTCGTGGGAAGTCCAGTTAAGGCCGTAGGTAGCAAATTGTATAATCTAAGTCCCTCAACTTTATAAGATTTAGAAGTCTTAAGCAGCCGATGAAATGGTATATCAAATTTATTTGCATAACGTGTATGGTATTTATGAACAGTATTTCTAACCATAAAATTTGCTTCATTCTTTTTTATGTACATCAGTACATCATATATATATAAATTTATGACTGTTAAATACACATTCTATTCGCATATCATATCGATTAAATGCACAAACTATTGATTCCAAATTCGTCTGATCATTCCCAAAGTTCCCAAAATCATGGGAACAAACCTAAAATCTACCATCCCTTGTATTTTGGTACAAGAAGTTATGTGTTATTGTTGTAGAGTGCTCAGCAAGGCAAGGTCATCCTAAAAGATCCACAGGAGCAAGTTGATGGAGACCAGAAGCAGAAGGTGAAAAATCTTGAGAAGAAACTGGAAGATAAGAATTGGGAGCTGCAGGTGGCAAGAGGCGAGTGTTTGTCGCTGATGGTAGTGTTGAGCAAGGACAGAGGTAATTATAATTAACTTAATTAGACTAAATCACATTTTCCAATAGCTTCAATAATTGCTAATACAGTCAACCCTCTGTATAGTGCTGATAAATGCAAGTGAATGGATCTTCTCCCATATAAAATACATAAAAAACCTCATTACTGTGCCAATTCATTTCATGCCAGTGAATATAAGACAAGATTTCTACGTAACATACCTTTTAATTACTTTTCACAGTTTCAGAATTCTTTTAAACCGTTAGAAAGATTATTTAAGAAACACGCTGTACTGTATTTCCAAGAAGTGAGTGTTTCCCTGCCACTAACTGTAAATGTAGTGCGGTGGAATGAGGAAGCTTTGTTAAGGAGTCAGACAGAAAGCCTGTGTGAGGGTGGAGCAGGTAGAAAGAGCCCATCATACAATGAGACGTTCCAAACTTTCACTTCTTTCAGTCCAGTGTCCATTCAGCTGTTAAGCACTACACTACAGTTGCTCAGTTACAGTTAATCACTTACATGGACCCACATGATTTTCAACCCCTTTGTGTACTGTAGCAATGTAATAAATTGAGTTACTGTACAGCATTTTATTTTGGGCTAAAGGTCTCTGGACTGTATTATGCCACTTTTATTTTAAAAATTAAATTTCGTTTTAGTGGCACTCAATGTTAGAGAACGGATGGTGGCAAAATATCGAGGGTTGACTGTAATGTGTAGTCAGGAACAAGAGAAATCTCAATGCTGAAAAAATTACAAAAAACACATGCCATAAGTAAAACCATCACAATACAAGCCTTTATCGAAGGCCGGAACCAAGGCCCCCCATATATTCCATCCTCATAACAACTTGCACATGCGAATCGAATTGCTTTCTAAAATAATGTACATACATAATATTTTCAGATAATATCTCAATTAATATAAATAATCATCGTGCAAAAAATAGCATGCATTACTCATTCCGTAAGCACATAATTGAATAAACTCAGCGCAAGCGCCTTGTTTTTTCAAACTCTTTCCTTGATCCGTATGCACTGCTTATGCTATACTATAAACCTGTGCATTACATTGAAATGCAGCCTCAGCAAAAATGAAACTTTTGTTGTTAATTAAGGCATTTTAGGATAACATGCTGAAGGAATCATCACTAAGATTTAAACATTTAATGAGAAAAGCCGCGAAATTTATGATCTTGTGTGGTCTGTAAAAAAGAAGTTCCCCTCAGCAAAAATAGTTGTGAACAGTATTGTTAATAGACGTGATGTTCAAAGCAGTGATATAAACGAAATCAACGATAACATCAGATGGGTATGTGACAAGTTGATAGCAGTGTTCTTTGATGTAAATAAATACATTAACGATTCCTGCCTAGGCAAAGACGGGCTGCACTTGAACAGAAGGGGTTCATTTCTATTAGGGAAAGCGATAAGCAATGTCATCAACTTATGCAAACATCAGGGAAACTAAAAACTGATCCAGTTGTTGCGACCAAGGTCGGCTCAATAACAAGTAAAGCTAGCTCAAAAACATATCAACCTAAAGCTAAACCCAGGCCCAATCTAAACATAAACAGTAGGAGTCGTGGAGCCACTACAAAAAGAGATACCTGGCCAAACCCACTTTTAATCTTCCATCAAAATATACAAAGCTTAAGAAACAAAAAACCAAACATAGAAATATTACTAGAAAATCAATCATATGATGTAGTATGCTTCACAGAGCACTGGTTAACAGAAAATGAAGCAGCTATCTTCAATATACCTAACTACTATCTTGTTAGCAGTTACTGTAGGAAAGCAAAAAAAAAATGGAGGATCTTGTATTTTTGTAAAAAACGGTATCAAATTCAAAACTCTACCAGAAATGAACCAAGCAAGCATTGAGGAACATTTTGAAGTTAGTATAATAGAGCTATCGGACTATAAAACTGTAATTATATGCATTTATAGGAACCCTACCAGTGATATTAAAATATTTTACAATAAATTAGACACCATGCTAGACCACCTTCACAGAAGTAACAAAAATGTAATAATTACTGGGGATCTGAATGTAAACCTCCTAAGCCATGGAAAAGAAAAGGATGATTTAATTGTATTTATGAATACTTACGGGTTACAACCAGTTGTAAGCACACCAACAAGAGTAACAAAAGATTCGCAAAGTGCAATAGATCAGATAGTATTAAATCCCCAAATCTGGGAATTCAAAGTAGATGTTTTTGAATCTGCATTATCAGATCATTACGGCCAGCTGCTTAAAATAACAAATACCAATATTAGAGAAATTAAGGCGAACCAACCAAGAGAAATTTATAAAGAGGTAAAATTGGTAAATAATGAGACCATTGATTACCTTAATTACCTTCTGTCCATGGAATCATGGAATGATATGTATAAGAAAAATTCAATTGATGAAGCTTATAAAGAATTTTTATCAACCTTTAATCACTATGCTAATATTGCCTTCACAATCAAAAAAATAAATGTGAACAAAGTACCCAAAAACCAATGGATTACTCAAGGAATAAGAAAATCCAGCGAACGTTTAAAATTTCTCAATCAATACGCCAAGAAATTCAATATCTCCGAAGCATCTCAGAATTACATACAGAAATACAAATCTACATATAACCGAGTGATCTGAGCAGCTAAAAAAATGCACATCAACAAAAATATTTTGGAATCAGTAAATAAATCAAAGGCAATTTGGAATGTAATTAAATCAACACAAAATACAACACATAAGGCACACGACAATATAAGTCTCAAAAATCAGAATAGGCAAATATCCGATCCTCAAGAAGTAGCAGAATGCTTTAACCAGTACTACATTCAAATTGCAAAAGACCTAAAAACAAAAAGCTCTAATAATGACATTAATAATAGTAATAATCATCAAGCACCTTACACACTCACCCATAACTCTTCAACCATGTATCTTATACCCACAGACGAAGAAGAAATAGAACACATCATCCGTAACTTAAAGACCAAGAAGTCCAGTGACCTTGATGGGTACTCAAACCATATAATAAAACAATGCAGCAATCATCTACGGATTCCTTTGTGTTATCTAGTTAACCTATCATTTAGCTCAGGAACTTTCCCAGATGCACTTAAAACCGCAAAAATTAAACCTCTATTTAAAAAAGGATCTAAAGAAGATGCTAACAACTACAGGCCAATAGCAATTCTCTCTGTCTTCTCCAAAATACTAGAAAAAGCTATGTATAAAAGACTGTTATCATTCTGTAACAAATTCAAGATCCTTACTGAATGTCAATATGGTTTCCGTAAAGGCAGCTCCACAACCACGGCACTGCAAAATGCTCTTCAAAACATATACAAATCTTTAGACAGTAAAGAAATGTGTTTAGGTATATTCTTAGATCTCTCTAAGGCCTTTGATCTGGTTGATCACAGCATTCTACTCGCTAAACTAAACTCTTATGGCATTAGAGGATTATGTCTCAATTGGCTAAGATCCTATTTGGTAAATAGAGTCCAGTTCGTACAAATAGATTATATAGATAATGAAGTCAATGAGATCAAATCCAAATCCTCAAAAAAAGAACTAATTCTTCAAGGCGTTCCCCAGGGTTCGATCCTGGGACCGTTGTTATTTTTGCTTTACATAAATGACTTAGGTGAAAGCCTTAACTCGACAACAGCCAACACAAAACTTACTCTTTTTGCAGACGATACGAGCATACTTATGAAGGGCAAAAACACAGTAGAACTTGCAAATTGCATCAATATGTTTAATTCAAAAATTTTAACATGGTTCCATAACAATAAATTAAAAGTAAATGAAGAAAAAACTGTCGCCATAGGTTTCCACCACAGATTAAATACCACTCTCCAATTCCCGGACATACATATAGACAACAAACCATTATGCTATGCACCAGCGACAAAATTCCTTGGTATATGGCTAGACCAACATCTAAAATGGGATGTACATATTAAGCAGTTATCACTAAAATTGAGTTCAATCTGCTTTTTCATAAAATCATTGAGGGAAGTTGTAGATGTTCATGTTTTGAAAATTGTATACTTTTCATATTTCCATTCAATAATGTCATATGGCATTCTAAGTTGGGGCAGTTCAAGAGATGTTTTAACGATATTCAGATTACAAAAAAGAGCAATGAGATCTATTGTTAGAATATCATCCTCAACCAGTTGCAAACCATATTTCAAAACTCTGAAAATACTACCATTTCCATGTGTGTACATATATGAGGTCCTCTGTCATATCAAATCGACTCATTCTAAATTCAAAACAAATCTACAGAAACACTCATATAATACAAGGAACAAAACAGATCTATGTATCTTGGCCCACAATACCTCCCTATTTGAAAAAAGTTTTGAACACAATGGAACTCACTTCTACAACAGACTCCCTAATTACATAAAATATATAAACTCAATCAAAAGATTTAAATCAACCCTAAAAAATTATCTAATGCAAGGATGCTACTATTCAATAGAAGAATATTTATCTGAACCATAGGCACGGCGCATCTTTTGCTACTCCTAACTAAGCATATAGTAGTACTGAGTTTTATCATTAGTGACCTGTACATAATTTTATCATTTTACCAGTTTGTTAATTTGTCTTGTAGGTTAAGGTATTCTTAAATCAGTTCATTATTTAAGATTCATAGTTTATAGTTTATAGTTCATAGTCTAAGATTCTCTGTATTACTGTTCTAGTGTTAATTTCTATCTTAGGTTTAAGCTGACGAATCCTACATCGATGTAAATTGATTATACGGATGAATAAAGTATCTTATCTTATCTTATCTTATCTTATCCTTATTAATATTGCGTAAATAGCTGGTACATACACATTAAGATAGGCTACGTAGTATTTTATTAATATGAGTTGACAGGGCCGTGGAAAGAAAGCAAGGGCCTCAGGGACATATTTTCCTGGGACCCCGTCAAATTTTACCATACCAGTTATACCATTTTTAATGCCCATGGGACGAAGCCTATTGATTTTGGTCCAAATCGGTTAACTGATGCAGGGCACGAAACAGAAAAATACATTAAAATGTCATAATTTGGAACAATTTTATCTGTATGTACCAGTTTAATCTTTTGAAAATTATGATTTTAAATGCCAAACATTAGTGAGGCCTACTGTTGAATCCAAAAGGATTTCTGCTTTTTCTTTTCAAAAATACCAATTTTTCTTTAAGAGTAATATGTTTCAGATTAACTGATTAATTCCGTGTCACCGTTACACGACAGGACAGTACAGATAAAATAAACACATAAAACATAACTTAAGCTTAAGATTTGAGGCTTTTTCGGCATTGATTACTAATGATGGTTTCACGGGCTATAAGCCGAGTAAAAGGATTTATTGCATCCAAGCAATAATATAGAAATAAGGTCTCATCCCAACAATTTCAACAGAGAAGGTGGACTCTTCCTCAGCAACGCCTGGGCTCCATCCCTGAAGCTGTATCGAGATTCAACACAAGAAACCCCCAACAGTAGCAAGAGTCCAAACTCCCGGACCCCCATGTCTTCTTTTTAATGATTGGCCCTGATTTGGACCGATTATTTCTATTCACATTTTACAACGATTATCCCCCTAAACCACTCTGCTCTGACTCACATTATTAATCTTTATTTTTCTCCCATTGGTCCTGATATGGACCGATTGCTTCTTCAATGTTTTTACTATAAAGAAAATTCCTGCATTCTGATTGGTCGATGCACGCCAACCCTATTCCTCCAATCAAAGAATTTATTTTTTCACTCCAAACATATATAAACTCTCCACCCACTTTTTCTACACTCATTTCCCTGAGGAAGGCCGCAGAGATGTCAGCGACCGAAAGCTTGGATGCAATAAATCCTTTTACTCGGCTTATAGCCCGTGAAACCATCATTAATAACTTAAGCTGTTTATTGAATTATAACCAATTTTATTTTAGAGTAAATTCAGAAAATAAAAAATAAAACCTGGTTCCCGGGCCCCCCTCTGTGAGTTGATTAACACTCCTTCCAATTCTACTATTATGAAGTCAAAGTGTGTTTATCAACTCATATTAATAAAATATTGATTCACTTCACTGTGTTAAGTTCCAAACTATTTATAATATAGCCTATGTAGTATTTCCTAATATTAGTCATGCAAAATTTAACCCCCAACCATTAAATTTTTAAAAATATGAACAATATTATACTTTTTAACATTTTATTTGACAAGTTGTAATACTTTTAAGTGCTGGTCTCTTATATAATTATTACTTTTGTTGAAGATTCCTGGAGGATGGAGGCCGAGAGTTTAAAGACTGAAAAGGATAACCTGCAAAAAGCATTGGAGCAGTTGAAACATGATATGCAGGAAAAATTTGAAAACTACGAGTTCTGCTATCGTGAACTGGCAGTTGATGTTGAAAGACTGCAATATGGATTGGAATATATCACAAAGGAGAGGAATGTTTTAAAGACCAAAGAGCAGTACCTGATGCAAGTTGCAAATATTTTTAAAGCAGAACGCAATGCGTTACAGTGCCAAGTAGACGTTGCAGAGAGATCAAAGCAAGTCTTGACACGCCAATTGCTTGCCACGATTGAGGAACGGGATAAGGAGAGAAAAGAGCACAATAAGAAACTCACTGCAGTTCATCATCATGAAAATGTGGTTGTCCGGGATCTAGTATCACAAAGAAATAACTTACTGAAAGAGAATGCTCAGAAAGATGAATGCTTGATTCGAGCACTTGAAGTCAAGGTACATCAGCTGGTACAAAAAGTCAGTCACTACGAGCAGAAGCAAAAGGAAAAAGAGGAAACGGCTGCAGTTCATCATCAGCCAAACGTGATAAGGGAACTGGAGTTACAGAGGAATGATTTGCTACAAAGGAATGCTAAGCAAACTGAACGCCTTGTTCGAGCCCTTGAAGTAAAGGTGGCTGAGCTGGTAGAAAAGCTCGAGGACTACACCAAGACACCACCAAAAGTAGCAAATACTCCAAATCTAGGTAAGATTTTTTCTCCTTTATCTATAGCAATCAGACCATGAATCTTATGAAAAGTCCTAATCACTAAATACTACAGCTGGGAAAGGTCTTTATTATTGACAATTGGATGACATTCTGCAGAAAGGAACCAACCCACATGATTTTTAAGCTAAAAAACAGGCATGGCTCTTTTCAGTGTGTTTTTGTTTGTTTCATAGATGGAATATAAATGTATGAGAATGGTTGTTTAGTTTGCACAACTTAAACATATAGTTCAGTAGCAAAAATTCAGCATCTATTCCGGTTTTTTAAATTTGAGGGTTGGTTCCTTTCTGCAGAATGTCGTCCAATTATCGTTCTGTTACTATCAATGTGTAATACCATAAATACCTAATAACAATGATAATAATAACAACAATAATATCAATAATAATCAATTAATAATAGTAATAATAATAATAATAATAATAATAATAATAATAATAATCAACATCATAATAATAATTCCCATTCGTAAGGCCAGATGGCAAATTGGACATTTACTTGCCGTGACTCTGTATCATATTCATTGAAATTAATGCAACTTGAAATTTACTGATGCCATAAAAACAGCAACAAATGAAAATATTTTAGCTTCGATAGTTGCATGGCTACTGGAATACACACTTGAACCCCTGATATGGCCTTGAGGTTCAAAGGGGTATATATAAAACTGAATTGAAAAGATAGAACAGAAAAAATAATAATAACAACAATAAATTCAGGGGCAGATCAATATGACAAAGATGTGGGAATCTGTAGTTTTGTTGATGCTGCATATCATAATTGGAATTATAACTGATTAAACAAAAGTATTCTGGCACTTTGTTACATCAGTTTACCTGATTTTATTATTCTTGAATTATGTGAGGAAAGCACTCAGTTAGAGAAGCTTGGTTGACACTGGCTCCCAGTTGCTACGGTTTATATGATGGAGTGAGCTTGCTAAGGCTGAAGCAGTCTCCATCAGCTTTTTCTTAATTATAAATTTATCGACATATTTAAATATATAATGTGTATTTATTCTGTTCAAGTCCATTTTGATTAAAAGTAAAGTAAAGTAAAGTAAAGTGTTCCCTATTACAGGCCATCGAGGCTCAGAATTTTAGACAATTGGCACGTGATGGTGGTAAGGTTGTCACCCTTACACACCGGCTGCCTTTACCCCAGGATTGCTCCTGGTAGTCATTTCTGTTAGAGGCTGAGTCGACTCCAGGGCCATAGTGCCACCAGAAGGATTAGGCCAATTGAAAAACTCCAACCTCATCGGGCATCAAACCTGCGACCTTCCGGTTTGTAGCCCAGTGCCTCAACCACTACACCACGGTGTACCCCATTTTTATTACTACAAGAAATAAGTCTACACTTATAACGCCACAGTATTATTGATGCATTATAAATATTATATTATATTATATTATAGCATAAAATAAAATCAAACCAAACCAGCAAGCTACCAGTTTGTAGCCATTGCTTCAACCACTAGGTCATAGTTTATCCCCATTTGCCATTCTATATACAGAAATTAATTTATATTTACAGATCGTCCCCCTGCCCATGAAGAGGAAGGCAAAGATTCTGCCAAAATAAATAAGGAAAAGGGTTTGTCCTTCAGCCGCCTGGTGAGCAGTTTGAAAAGAAAAGTTCAGAAAGGAGATCGTGTCCTTGGCTATGAACAGAAGGATATGGAAAGAAATGATCAGAAAGGAGAATGTTCCAATGTCTGCCAAAAGAAGAAAAAGGGAATGTCCTTGAGATGTCGGGTGAGTAATTTAAAAGTACAGTACAGTTATAGTATGATAAGAGCGATGTGTGATAGTCTAATGACCTAATACAGTACAGTTATAGTATGGAGGAATATGACGTATATTAGAGTAATCTCTGCATGTGAGGTTAATTCCCCACTGCTTAAATAAAAAAGTGCCAACTGTCTTAGATAATAGTGTATAAGTACATTATATCTATCATATTGGTAAACGTAGTCTAGTGGTTAGGTTTGGAACGTCCATTTAAGACACAGCAAGCCCCTTCCTTTTCCAACAAGGGAAATCTTGATTTTCAGAACTTATATATTCAAACTAGTATAAATAATTATAATATAATAAATATTCAAAAACCAAGTACTCTCGACATTGTAACAATTGTTAAAACCCACAAAACTAAAGTCGTATTACTCAATGTAATGTAAACATAATAACTTGTACATCTGGACACTACAAGTTGTTACATTCAAAGGAAAGCAATCAAAGCACTTGTCAAGAGAGAAAAGTATCATCAGTCAGATATTGTTCAGACCTTTTCCAGTATCCACAAAAATGTAAATAACTATAAGAGTTGCTTTAACAAAATTCAGAAAAATTTATTCTTCAGCATTACTTTGTCCATGTCTCCATTCATTTAATGTGAAATAACATTGAAATGAACCCGATTTTTGTACGTATGTAAATTGCTAGGAGAAATGAGTTAAGGATGGAACAAGATTTAACAGAGGAGATGTCAATGGTAATAACTAGGGCAAGGCATTTAATGACCATAAAATAGTGAAAAAATGCTTTTTAAGTACTGGTAATGAATTGCTAAAATCAATTTAACGAATGACATGCGTTATATATGAATTTACATTATAAAAGAGTTACTTTATTACTAAACAAGTAAATATATTTATACTACTTGAAAACTCTTAACGGGGGGAAAAAAAACTCTCTGAAGTGGCATGCCCATCAAATAGTCCCTAGTAAAAATGTGCCATTTAAAAAGAAAGGAAAAATATTATTTATTGCTTCAAGACAAACTGCTATGGTGTTTAATATAAACCTGAATTAAAATGAACTATGAACACTTGCCGGAGATTCTCAAATAAAAACGATTTTCTGTTGTCTGAAAGTAACAATTTGTACATGCAAAAGCTCCTCTTTGCCAGAAACATGACCTGAAAATGCCGAAAATGACCTAATAATTCCCCAAAAATGACCTATCTCTTGAAAATGACGAAAAATGTAAAATAAAGCAAAAAAATCCAAAAATAAATTGCCCTTATTTAATCAATTATTTCATGATACACATTTATATATATTCGAGCTATCTTTTAACCTTCATATAAAAAAGATGCAAAATCATCAAATGCCTTACCCTAGTAATGACTATCAGCTTAGTAAGTCGGCTTTTGAAAAAAATATATTATAATTTCCCTCCGAATAAAACACCCATGTGTATGACACCATTAAATAAACACAGAGATAAGAGTGGTATTTTCCCGACCAGTGGACACCCTGTATTAGAGCAGGGAAGAATTGTACATCAGAAGAAATCCACCAGGAGATAACAAATTCCCAGGTTACTTCATGGCATGACCAGGTAAAGCATATATGTTACATATAGGGTTCGAACGTTTATGACATGTCATATTTTTATCCTGACCTCCATTCTTGCCGGAAAAAAATTAAACACGAATTACTTGTAATCCTAATTGGACCGTTTTTATTTTGCATAAAAAGTCATAATTTGATCTTTTTGTGGTATTGGTCATATTTTTGTCATACTTGTAATTTAACGTCATATTTTGATTATAAATTCGGTAAAAGAGCACAATTATACAGTTATGTACTACATGGTCGAGTTAAATTTGAAATTTAGTTTATTAATTTAGTGTTTGTGCCACTTAAGTGGTAACTTAAATTTTAAAATTAATGCAATTGTTCATATTTTATGGGGACACGCAAGGTCTATAAAATATTACTGATGAAGCGAGCAAACAGAAGCAAATTTTTTGAAAATAGAAATTCATTAGAAGTAAAACTGTAAATCATGTGATGTAAGAATTTAGTGCCTATAAATGTTTTAAATTAGAACATTTATTTTTGAAAATACATTATTTTTATTAGGTAAAAAATTTGGTATTCTGGGTCATATTTAGTCATTTTAAGGGCATATTTACAGTCATATTTTCCACTATTTCAGGTCATAAACATCCGAACCCTACAATATAAAATTGATTATGAGTTGAAACTTTATCTTGTATTTTTACCCATATCAATCAATCTCTTTTTTATTATGCTTAAAACAGACAGCCATATTATGGATCTGAGCAAAGCAGGATGACCAACTGTCCTTCTTGCATTAAGGTAGGGGAGAGCGTGGAAGGATGGGACGTTTTGACTTTACTTTTTTTTTTTTTTTTTTTTTTTTTCGTTTCTTTGTTTAATGTAGGCAAAAACTGATTGCATTTCTAAAAACTGCTTGGATTCAGGATATAAATATGTTATACAGAAGATTACAAATTTTATTTACCTTGGAGATAGATAACACTTTGACAACATTAGCAACTGGCCCATCCCTCCGACTTGGAAGGTGGCATGGGACACTGTTCAAGGAGGTATGGGACACAGCATTTGAGCCTCAATTTCCATGTAAATAACATTGGAAATCCTCAAAAAGTTTAAAAATTCCTTTTTTTCAGTGCATTTAAATAGAACATACCTGTAAGAACAGGTGTCTCGGAACAACAAGTCTCTCATAAAAATTTTGAAGCAAACAAGTTCGACTTCAAAATAGCTTCTTTGAATCTAGCTCCCATAACCAAAAATCAACCCATATCACTACGAAATAGAAGAAAAACACCTTAAAATGCATTTTCAATTTTGTAGGAAATATGAGAGGCTACGTTTCTTATTAAAAATGGTGTCCTACACACAAACGTCCCATCCTTCCTGCATTGTAATCATCGCATGATTTAGCTTATAACACCCAAACTATAAGACATATACCTTACTTTCAATTGTTCTACATTACTGAAAAGTCAGATGTTTTAATCAGTTATGGTAATGTTCCAATTTTAAAAATTACAAGGCTATTTAGAAGTTCCGAAAATTTATAATTTATTGACAAAAATGAAGGAAGTTTGTTTCCCTTAAAGTTACAGCATAACATCCACCATACTTTCAAATATGTGAGACTATTGCTGTTGCAAACTTCTGAGACCAATTTGTTAAGAATTTCAAACGTAGTTTCTGTATTACATTGAATGTCCCATCCCTCCACACTCTCCCCTAAATAGTGGCAGGTAGATTCTGATTTAGTGGCTGTTAGGTTAGGTTAGATTAAGTTATGAGCAGTGATATTAGTTTAGTAGGGCATACTGAATTCATGCATTTTGTGCCATACTATACCTCCTGCAAGGTTTGTGTTGGTCAACCTGTTTAACCAGAATTCTAGCGGCTCTGGTGGTGTGACAAAGCAGGATGACCAACTCTCGTTATTGCACATAATTTCTTATCAGCTTCTGCATTAAGGTAAGTAGTGACAGGTAGATTCTATTTTAGTGGCGGTTAGGTTAGGTTAGGTTATGAACAGCGATGTTAGTTTAGTAGGGAATATTGAATTCTCGTATTTCAAAAATGTTGATCAACCTGTTTACATACTTTAAGGTAAGAGAATTATAGGATGTATTGTTATATATGAACAGTTTGGACCTAATTATAATCCTTGTGCATCAACTTGGTCTTTCTGAAGTTGCTGATGTGCAATATTTGAGAACATCTTTCAAATTCGACCAATCCACATCCTTTTCATCCACGCGTTTAGTGGATGTGATACGACATCTGCTATTTTTGGTCGAGGAAAGATGAAGCTGAGCAGCATGCTCACCTTTTCGAAAGAACTTCAGGGCATCTCCCGATGAATCGTCGGCCCATTCACCAGCCATGATTAGATTGATGAGGCTGGTGATCTCTACACCGGAGATCCCACCAAAGTAGCTCTGAACGAACTGCACCAATCCACGTTCACATGAGTAGTGGCCAAGGGAAAAGTGGATCTTGCAGATGCTGCACGCCACCATTCATATCGGTGTTTCCATCAAATACAGACATGATTGGGTAAAACAAGAAACCTTGAAGGAAGAGGATGGGTGCATAGTAATGGGGGTCTAGTGCCACTAAAACCCAACAGATACGTGACTCCCATGTCTCTACTCAAGACAGTGTCATGCCCTTGCAACATAGCGTGTAGTAGAGCCTGCTCTTGCCATAAGGCTGGTCTGAAGTGCTCTTCCATGTGCCAGCACTACTGTGTTCAACAATGTGAGAACACTTTATCCACTGGTAGTTGATGATGATGACGACAAAGATCACTTCAACCAGCTATTAGAGCCCGAGGAACAACCAGTGGAGGATGATGAGATCTTCCTATCACTTCCACAGAAGCTAATAGAGGAACTGGGCTCCTTGGCTTATTTAAATTATATACACATTTTTAAACATATATTTATTGACTAATGGTTTTTCAGGTACGGTACTTAGAATGGCTTCATTTGGTGACAGGTATCGGGCTTAGCCATTCTATCCTTGATCAGGCTTATTAACACATCATTTCTATTATTAACAGTTTTTTTATAGATTTACATCATGGTAAATTAATAAAATAACGCTATAGTGTATAATTCTTCTGTGTTTTAAATTACATTCATGTCTTCTTATTTACTCATGTGTTTTCATATTTGTTTTCTCCTTATTCACATTCTAAATGATTATTTGATGATACTAAAGCAAGAATAACTCTGTAGGATATACACTTATACTGTTGAAGCGTTCTAACTCATAGGTACCTTCATATGCCAATTGCCGGACACCGGGAGATTGCCAATCTCGAGATGTGTACTTGACCGAAACTAAAAATGTTGGTACTCAGTAGACGCAGAATTTGATGCTCTACAACTTTTATTTCATGAGTTTTTCTCTCAGAGTACTCATTTCCAAGCTGCAGACTCATATAAAGTACCATATCTCAGTTTTTGGCAAAGTTGGAAAAAATCGTCATTCTTTGATCGTGGTTTTCGACCATACTGTTTGACCGAATTATTACGTTGTGATATTCATTCGACGCAGAATTTAATGCTCTTTAATTAGTTATATTGTAACTTTTTCTTTAGGATGCACCGTTTAGGTGTTAGAGGCAGAAAACCAAAAAAGTCCTAATATTTCGAGGGTTTTTTTGCCGCCAAAAGTTTTCCCGAGGTCGCCCGTGTTAGCATTTTTGTTTTTTTACATGCTTGTATCCAAATAAACATAAACATAGGTTTATTTCATCTTCATACAACAGGGACTTTGGTTACATTCCTGTTTTACCAATCAGTCCCTTAATTACTACACAACCATTCTATAACTATTTCTATCTATTACTTAAAACAACACCCAAGTATGCTATATATTATTTCCTACTTCACTTGAATTTCTACTGCTACTATCTTCTATTTTATTAAACCATTTGCTTTTAACTACAATTAAAACTTGTCCCATTCTTTTCAATAGATCCCTATTTTTTGTTATGCAAAGCTTCTTATATGCTACCCCTTTATTAATTTTTAGTAATTTATCACCAATTAAATTTACCCTCCACCTCTCAGTTTCCTTACATTCTAAAATTATATGTTTTGCATCCTCTTCCTCGTTACATAATGGGCATATTCCCCTAGGTACCGATCCTCTCAAGTTTTTCAGTCTCCAAATTCCTAGTCTCCACCAGGCCAAACTGGATCTTTCCTCTCGATTACATGAAAATAGATAAGCTTCCATACCCCATTCTGATTTCATCTCTGCATAACATTGTAATGATTTAAAATTCCTCATTTCTGAAAACATTTCCTGCCTAGCAATATCATTACACCTTTTTTTTTTTGTATCCATATACACAAGTTAAAAAAATAAAAGCTTCTACCCCACCTATTGCATCATACATTACCTCTACCGACTGGCCTAGAAAGTTTTAATAACAGTTTTTAATCAACTTATATTGATAACCGGTGGAAAGAGTTGGACCTGGGTTTGAATTGCCTAGTATGTTGAATATGTTTTCGTCTGTTGGTTACATAACAATTAAGATAAAGCAAGGCATTACAGGATCATGAACCGAGAGTTTTCAAATTAATTTGCTTTTCTCTTCTTAGGCTTCAACAGCTATGAAAAACTTGAAGGCACACTGCAGTTTCCGTTGGTTGAAGAAGATTGTGAAAGGGAAAAAGTATCGAAGATTGTGAAAGCAAAAAGTATCAGAGATTGCACTAATTATAGATGTTTTGTTTATTTTTTATTTCTTTACTAACACACTAACCCAATTTTGTTCCTTACTAACCCCATTTGTTCTATATACTAACCCCATTTGTTCTTTACTAACCCCATTTTGTTCTTATACTAACCCCATTTTGTTCTTATACTAACCCCATTTTGTTCTAATACTAACTGTTCACGCAAGCTAAGTGTTTTTTCCAGCATATTTATTATGTGCAGTAAATAGTTTTAATTCAAATCATCCGCCAGGTGTTCTTGCGCCAAGCATTAAGTTGAGTAGGCGTATATTTCATCATATCCTGATCACGAGTTCTTTGTGTCGGGTATTCCCTCTTTAAAGACGCCTTAAAGAGCGTCAGGAAGCCTCATCAGTATTAAGCCTGCAGTTACACGATCAAGTCACGGTCTGACACTGCTCCGGTTCTAGTAACAAAAGCCAGTTCGCGCTCTTTGTATTTTCACTAGAAACCATTGAAATAAAACTTCCTTATAAGTTTTATTAATTTCAAGTAAATTACTTATACATAATTTACTTATTCGCCGTATTATAAGTTCATTAGATTCACTTATTAGTTCCAAGTAATTAAATAGCGTGTGACGTCATCACTCACCAAGAAGCTATAAAACGTGAACAATCAAGTGTTAATAACTTAAAATACATACATTCTACTGCAAATTTTATTACCGTTAAATTGAGATATAATTCATTAGTAAATTACAAAATTTACTAAATTACCTCTAGTGGTGCAATCTGGTTCGCGCCAAATTCCAATTCATTGTTTCAAAGTGTTTATTCAATTAATATTCAGTGTTCAACTATTATTTCTTCGAGTGTTACAAGTATTAATAAAGTGCAAGTATTTCATTACATTCTAGATTGTTTAACCAATATGTTTCCTTAGATCTCTGTACCCAGTGACCTCGTGATATAGTCCCTTCTTGCTCTAAATGGTCCTCCGAAATCTTATACTTCTCACATGTACATTGTTTCATACTTACATGAAGCTACCTTATTAAGCTATCCTACATTTATCCATCTCACGGATATTATCGTCCAATCCCTAGCATTGGTCCTCTCACGAGCCAGTCCCAAACATTGGTCCTTTACCGGGCAGGATCATATTGGTACAATCTTATTTATTGCATACTTGTATTCGCAAATACCGTTTCTCGAGTTCGTCTCATTCATATGTGCTTCCGCGTCGGTCAGTTCGTGAGTTCCAGCAACCCTGAACTTCGCATCGAAGACAGCATCATGCAGCAGTGATTCGACTCATCGTGGGATTCCGGTCCTCAGTGAACATCAAGAAGACAGTGAACAGTTAATACATGCATTATCGTGCAGCAGTGGTAGAATTTCAAATCTTCAAGAACAAGTAATTTCCACATTTCGCATTCAAGATGGAAAGTGAATTGAAGGAATTAACGAAAAAACGTGCTTTTCTTAAAAGAAAACTTACGTACATTCAGAAGTACAGTGACAATATTACTGAAGAAGTTGATATATTTCGATTAAAAGTTGAATATGACACTCTTAACGAAGTGTGGCAAAATTATGAAGTGGTACAAACTCAAATTGAAGCTATTATCGAAGCTGAAAGTGAACTTGACATGCACGCACAGTATGACGAAGAGATGAATAACAAGTACAAGGTGCTAAAGGCTAAGCTTAGTGAATTGTTATTTCTACACGACCAACCAGTGCGTAGTGTAGGCTCTCATCACAGTCATCAATCTAATCACAGTGGTAATTCGCATCACACGTGTCAATCTTCTACTTCACAATGCAACAATAGAAATATACAACTTCCAAGGATTCAAATTCCAGTGTTTAGTGGGGATGTGACTAACTTTAAACACTATCACGACACTTTCAGTAGCTTAGTGGTAAACAATGAATCGTTGGATTCCATCCAGAAATATCATTATTTGCTGAGTTCTCTGAAGGGGCAGGCTCACGCGCTCATTCAGAATCTTCCAGTCACGAATGAGAATTTTACTATAGCATGGAACTTGGTGTGCTCTAGATATGATAATACTCGAGTTATTGCCACAGCTCACATCAAAAATCTACTTTCATTACCAATAATGAAAGATGAAAATGTTACAGACTTGCGAAACTTATTAAATCAGTTTCAAAGCAATCTTAACGCCATCGAAGCTCTCAACATTGAAATCCCATTACACGAAGTCATGTTCATTCAATTAATATTGGATCATCTTGGTGAAACTACACGCAAGGAATGGGAGAGCAAAATTGACTCACAAAGGTTCACACCGCTTCAAGAGTTGATGAACTTCCTAGAAGCCAAGGCTCATTCTTTAGAAGTGCTATCCAATTCTAACAATGTGCCAAGCCCATCCAAGGAAAAAAGTGAAAGACATACACAAAAGAAATCTGTAAAAACGACTCGTCAATCTTATGTTGCCATCAAAGGTGATACATGTCCTTGTTGCAAGGAAAGTCACAATTTATATAAGTGCGACAAGTTTTCACAGTTGAGTGTAGATCAACGTTGGGATTTTGTGAAAAGCAAAGGTTTATGTGCAAACTGTTTCTCCAACGGTCACAAAAGAGACAATTGCAAAATCAAGTCATTCTGTAATTGTGGAAAGGCTTCACACAGCAAACTGTTACATAATAACACACGAGACAGTAAAAAGGCTCCTCGACAACCACATCAACCGTCTGAATCTACAGATAATGTACCTGCTAGTTATTGTTCGATAAAAGAAAATTCCAACCAAAGGGAGATTTTATTAGCAACAGCAGCAGTGCATCTTGAAGATAGACAAGGAAATTTAGTGTTATGCAGAGCGTTACTGGACTCAGGAAGCCAATTGAACTTCATAACTGAAGGTTTAGCCAAGAAGTTGCAGCTGCCAACCACAGATGTCGACACTCAGATACGAGGTATTAATGGCACCTCTTCTTGCAATCACAGTGTTAAGGTTAATCTGCGATCCAGAATCCAGAATTTCCAGGCTGAAATGAGTTGTCTAGTAATCCCTCACATTGCAAACAAACTTCCTTCAGTCCGTATAGATCCCAAACATTTCAATATTCCTAGTGAAATAACATTAGCGGATCCTAAATTCTACATCCCTGGTGATGTCCAAATCCTCATTGGTGCTAGCTTGTTTTACCAACTATTCACTAATGAAAGAATAGTCATTCCTAATAACCCTATTCTTAGTAACACGGAACTAGGTTGGATACTTAGTGGAACTATTCCCAAGAAAGCAATTAAATCCAAGAAGGTCACATTCGCTCAACACAATTTATTTGTGACTGTTGATAATGTTGATACACAGTTAAGACGATTCTGGGAACTAGAAGACTTTCCTAAACCAGTGTTTACTAAAGAAGAAAGGGAATGTGAAGAGCACTTCGTACAAAACACTATTCGTGCAGAGGACGGTGCTTTTGTAGTGAAATTACCCAAGAATCGATCTCAGGACTCCTTGGGCGAATCCAGACCACAAGCCGTAAAACGCTTAGAGCATCTGGAGCGAAAATTCCAAACCAATTCTGTCTTGCAGGAAGATTACAAAAAATTCATGCAAGAATATGAAGAATTGGGACACATGAAGAAGGTTTCACTTCCACAGCCAGGTGAAAAATGCTTCTATTTACCACATCATGCAGTAATCAAGCCCTCGTCTACTACAACCAAGACTAGAGTTGTGTTTGACGCTTCTGCAAAAACATCTTCAGGCAAGTCCCTAAATGACATTCTGAAATTAGGGCCTACAGTGCAAGATGACCTATCATCAATTATAATTCGTTTTCGAACATATAAGTATGCGTTCTCAGCTGACATCTCTAAAATGTACAGACGCATTAAAATGAACGAGATTGATCAAAATCTTCAAAGGATTGTGTGGCGTTCCAGCACAGATGAACCCATACAAGATTATGCCTTAACTACCGTGACTTATGGTACTAAATCAGCTTCATTTTTAGCCATAAGATCCCTGCACCAGCTGTCAATAGAAGAAGAAGCTAAATACCCTCTCGCTTCACAAGCAGTCAGGACTTCCTTCTATGTAGATGACTGCCTGGCAGGACATGATAATCTTCAAGAAGCGCTACGCCTTCAAGAAGAATTAATCCTCATGCTTGACAGTGGCGGATTTCCCTTGCGAAAGTGGTGTTCCAACCATGAAGCATTGCTGGAATCTGTACCATCATCTTATCGAGAGACCCAGTTGCCTCTGTCTCTTGACAACATTGAAAATGCACATGCCATTGGTTTACTATGGCATCCTGCAACTGATAACTTCCAGATTCAATCCCATCCTTCTCTCCAAACTCATACTCGAGTTAAACTTACCAAGCGTACTATCCTATCAGTCATATCATCCATTTTGATCCTTTAGGCCTTGTCAGTCCTATGGTTATCAATGCCAAAATCTTCATGCAATCATTATGGATTGAAAAACTTGACTGGGACGAGGAGGTAGCTTCACACATAGCAGAGAAATGGATTGAGATCTGCGACATTTTAGGTACAATACACACGATGCGTATTCCACGATTTGTTCTCACACATGGTACCCTTCAAGATATACAGATCCATGGCTTCTGTGACTCTTCAGAAAAGGCCTACGGTGCATGCATATATCTCCGTTCTGTGAACATTGAAGGTGAAGTTACAATTAACTTGCTATGTTCCAAGTCTAAGGTTGCCCCTCTTAAAAGGCAAACCATTCCACGTCTTGAACTTTGTGGAGCATTGCTGTTATCTAAACTGTACAACAAGGTGTTGAATGACCTTAACATTCAAACCTCACAAAATTATCTATGGTCAGACTCAGTTATTGTTCTGTCGTGGATAAAATCAGATTCACGAACATGGAAAACATTTGTGTCCAACCGTGTGTCGCAAATACAAGAGCTTTCTGAAACAGCAGCCTGGCGACATGTTTCTACAGACAACAACCCAGCTGATCTCGTTTCAAGAGGTGTATATTCTGAACAATTGTCTGATATTGATTTGTGGTGGCACGGTCCTAAGTGGTTGGCTCATAACACAACATTATGGCCGGAACAGCCAAAACAATTAAGCCCTCCAGATTCCTCAGAGCAACTTACTTCCATCTGCATGGCAGCTACTGTAGTAGAAGATAGTTTTATTACAAGATTCTCTAATCTCAAGCGCTTGCAGAGAGTTACTTGTTATATGTATAGATTTATTTCTGCCTGCCGCCATGAAAACAAATATCATGGACCTCTCGCAGCAGAAGAATTACAAAATGCTCTACAAGTTTGTGTTAAAATTGCTCAGAAAGAAGCTTTCTCTCAAGAGCTGAAAGATCTTAGCAACAACAAACAAGTTTCAGTGAAAAGCTCTATCCATGCATTAGTTCCATTCCTAGATCAGAACAACGTTATAAGAGTGGGTGGACGGTTGGAGAAATCAGATCTTACACATGATGCAAGACATCAGGTTATATTGCCATCCCGACATCATTTAACAGTTCTGATTGTAGAATATGAGCATCGCAAGCTATTACATGCTTCGCATCAGCTGCTTATAGCTTCATTACGACAAGCCTACTGGATACCTAGTATTCGCAGAGTAGTAAAATCTATTTTGCATAGATGTCTCACGTGTTACAAGCTAAAAGCAGAAAGTTCTCAACAGTTAATGGGAAATCTTCCTAGCTATAGAATAACTCCTGCTAGACCTTTTCTCCGCACCGCAGTCGATTACGCTGGACCCTTCAACATAAGATATGGGGCTCCACGCAGTAAAACTACTGTAAAGGCTTACATCGCTATTTTTGTCTGCTTGGTAACAAAGGCCATTCACATTGAGTTAGTTTCTGATCTAACATCAGATGCCTTCATAGCAGCCCTACGAAGATTTACAGCACGTCGAGGACTCTGTAAAGAAATCTTCAGTGACAATGGCACTAACTTTGTTGGAGCAAACAACAAGTTAAGGGAGCTCAGATTGCTATTGCAGTCAAGAGATTTTCAAACTACAATTCAAAATTTCACTGCAAACCACGATTATTGCTGGTCGTTCATTCCTCCAAATTCTCCCCATTTCGGTGGTCTGCATGAAGCAGCAGTGAAATCTATGAAGTTTCATCTCAGGCGAGTTATGGGAGCTCAAATTCTCACATATGAACAGCTTTCTACGCTTCTATCTCAAATCGAAGCTTGCTTGAATTCTAGACCACTTGTTCGTCTAAATGATGATCCAGCTGACTTGTCATACCTTTCTCCTGGTCACTTCTTAATTGGAGAACCTCTCATATCTCTACCTTCACATCCTCCTACGGAAGATAAGAAGTACTTAGAAAAATGGCAGCTGTTACAAAATCATTTGCAACACATATGGAAACGCTGGTCATCCGAATATCTTCACTCACTACAACAAAGGCAGAAATGGACCTGTTCCAGTGACAACATTCAAGTTGGTACTGTCGTCATCTTGAAGGAAGACAACATTCCTCCTCTTCAATGGAAGTTAGGCGTGATCACCGCTACTCATCCGGGAGAAGACGGCTTGGTTCGAGTGATTACTGTGCGCACTTCCAGTGGCGAATATAAGCGGCCCATAGTCAAAGTGTGTCCTCTACCCCAAGACGAGTAGCATATGACACTTTCTATGATCTTATATTCAAGATTCTCCACTTGAAGTCCATTTCTCATCTATCTCTGTAACAAATCGTACTCTTGCGAGATGTGTTACATGCATTTTTCTTTCTATCAATCTTGCTATTTGAAAGACCTCTCTCTGGTTTTCAGTTCAAGAGTGTCGTGTGCTTATATGTAAATAGTGAACTCAGTGCTTTTTATTCAATATCATATTCTTGCAATATATGTAAGAAGTAATTTTCCAATACATATCACATGTATACATCCAATTAGAGTCAGTGCTTGTTTGTGTACATACAAGTGTCTCTCTATTATAGCTTGCCTTCCTGTTATGTTTTTATTGACGTTAATAGTCAATGGCGCGGAGTATGTTCACGCAAGCTAAGTGTTTTTTCCAGCATATTTATTATGTGCAGTAAATAGTTTTAATTCAAATCATCCGCCAGGTGTTCTTGCGCCAAGCATTAAGTTGAGTAGGCGTATATTTCATCATATCCTGATCACGAGTTCTTTGTGTCGGGTATTCCCTCTTTAAAGACGCCTTAAAGAGCGTCAGGAAGCCTCATCAGTATTAAGCCTGCAGTTACACGATCAAGTCACGGTCTGACACTGCTCCGGTTCTAGTAACAAAAGCCAGTTCGCGCTCTTTGTATTTTCACTAGAAACCATTGAAATAAAACTTCCTTATAAGTTTTATTAATTTCAAGTAAATTACTTATACATAATTTACTTATTCGCCGTATTATAAGTTCATTAGATTCACTTATTAGTTCCAAGTAATTAAATAGCGTGTGACGTCATCACTCACCAAGAAGCTATAAAACGTGAACAATCAAGTGTTAATAACTTAAAATACATACATTCTACTGCAAATTTTATTACCGTTAAATTGAGATATAATTCATTAGTAAATTACAAAATTTACTAAATTACCTCTAGTGGTGCAATCTGGTTCGCGCCAAATTCCAATTCATTGTTTCAAAGTGTTTATTCAATTAATATTCAGTGTTCAACTATTATTTCTTCGAGTGTTACAAGTATTAATAAAGTGCAAGTATTTCATTACATTCTAGATTGTTTAACCAATATGTTTCCTTAGATCTCTGTACCCAGTGACCTCGTGATATAGTCCCTTCTTGCTCTAAATGGTCCTCCGAAATCTTATACTTCTCACATGTACATTGTTTCATACTTACATGAAGCTACCTTATTAAGCTATCCTACATTTATCCATCTCACGGATATTATCGTCCAATCCCTAGCATTGGTCCTCTCACGAGCCAGTCCCAAACACTAACCCCTTAGTTCTAATACTAACCCTTAGTTCTAATACTAACCCCTTAGTTCTTATACTAACCCTTAGTTCTAATACTAACCCCTTAGTTCTAATACTAACCCCATTTTGTTCTTATACTAACCCCTTAGTTCTAATACTAACCCCTTTGTTCTTATACTAACCACTTAGTTCTAATACTAACCCCTTAGTTCTAATACTAACCCTTTAGTTCTAATACTAACCCCATTTTGTTCTTATACTAACCCCTTAGTTCTAATACTAACCCCTTAGTTCTAATACTAACCCCTTAGTTCTAATACTAACCCCTTAGTTCTAATACTAACCCCTTAGTTCTAATACTAACGCCTTAGTTCTAATACTAACCCCATTTTGTTCTTATACTAACCCCTTAGTTCTTATACTAACCCCTTAGTTCTAATACTAACCCCTTAGTTCTAATACTAACCCCATTTTGTTCTTATACTAACCCCTTAGTTCTAATACTAACCCCTTAGTTCTAATACTAACCCCTTTGTTCTTATACTAACCCCTTAGTTCTAATACTAACCCCTTAGTTCTAATACTAACCCCTTTGTTCTTATACTAACCCCTTAGTTTTAATACTAACCCCTTAGTTCTAATACTAACCCAATTTGTTCTACTAACCCTATTTTTTTCTTATTACTAACCCCATTTTTTTCTTATTACTAACCCCATTTTTTTCTTATTACTAACCCCATTTTTTTCTTATTACTAACCCCATTTTTTTCTTATTACTAACCCCATTTATGTTTCTTCATTGTTATTTGGATATAGTGCAATCTCTGTGATGTCAAAATAAAATCATATGAGTACGAATACCTGGTTTGTTTTTTTAACGTTCACTTAGCCTAATTCATTACCAATGTAGGTCTTAACTTTATTATTATCAAAGGTAATATAACAAGAGCTCCTAATTTTACCGATAAATTCACCCGAAGATGCAAGTTATTTATTTATTGTGCAAAATGGAAGAACAGGTCACCACTTAAGCTTCACCCTCAATAGCCAAGCGTTGCTATGGTGAGGGGCCACTTCCCCGCAATAGCCCCTTGTAAACTACCATATGAAAATAACCATTGTGTTAATTACTACAATACGAGGCAACCCTTTGAACCCAAACGGCTAGATCTAAACTTACATTGATGAATTCTCGCTTCACACTCCAAGGATCACTTGATGGTGTAGTGGTTAAGATGACTGGCTATGATGCTAGCGGTTCCAAACTCGAATCCCGTTATGTCGAAAATTTATAGACTAGGAATAGGTCCCGAATAGGTAGATAGGGTGAAGGATAGAGGAAGAAAAGAGGACAAAGGCAAAAAATAAAAAATAAATTTCCAATTATCAAAGCTGCTAGTAGTTCCATCGTTGTTAGCTCTCATTGTTTAATAGGGAGTTGGGTGGGCAGAGTTTAAGTGACGACCTGTTCTTCCCTTTTCTCATTTATTATGATTATTGAGGGAATAATAGTAATATTCAAACAATTCAATTGCATTTTATTAATCATTATTTATAAAGTATAACCCGTTACAATTTATTCATGAAATAAATTCCACTCCAGATTAAACGTTTTATCAGGTACATGTGCTCAAATTTTGTTCCTGCAAATCGATCAACAAAGTCTAAATCTCTTGTGGGATTACCTATGATAAACAAATCTAGAATTAGTTTTGCCTTTATATTCATAGAGGGCTAGTGTGCATCTAATCTATGATTTGGAAGACTTTGCTTACCTCGAGGGATGTGCAAATATATGATTCTTTCAACTTGGCAAAAGAGAAAACTGGTACAGAAAATGTAATATGCCTGTTTCCCAAAATTAGCAGATTTTTAAACCTATTGCAATAAACACATGGCCAAAAACGATGAGGCAAGTCTAAAACAGAAATAACAGATAAAAATCATAAAACTGTTGAATCGTTTTATAAAGGAAACAAGACTTGAAATGCAAAACTGAGGTCACTCATTAGTCCAAACAATGAATAATATCAAGTTCTGCAAGTTTTCTCTGAGATGTAAATTTCCAAGATGCCAGATTTGCATGCTATGACAGATTCAATTAAGAATTATTAAGCGTTGACTCTTATTGTCATCCTAATGGCCTGTACTATGACCACCTGATAACATATGTATCTGCCAGATAGAGAATCTATCTGGAAGTTGGTAAAGAATTGTGTACTATAATCTCCTAACAAAATCTGTCTAAGCTAAGCTAGCAGGAGGATGGAGTGGCTGACAGATTACCAACTGCCAGTTAGGGAAGATTGGTTCCAACAAGATGGCAGCACTCCGAAGCTTCCTGGCCACCTGACTTTCAGAATTGATGCTGGAAGATTTAATTTACACAAAAATGTCATTTTAGGCTCGCATATGAATGAAATAGAACTGTACAAATCGATTAATGCGCTTAAAATGATATGTTCTTATGAAATTTAACTGTACAAATACAAATCCGAGCTGCCGCACCCAGTGGGGGACTACTGAACTACAACAAACATACCTCTCTGCTCACAAGGTAAGCACCATTTTACAAATTTTTACTGCGTTCTTACCGGTAGCAGTTCAGCGGTGGTATTACAAGACATCTTCCAGTTAAGCTGTCTGGAAGTCACGTATGGGAGGAATTTTCGGCAGGTGGTAATACAGGCCCTAAGCAGGGTACAAAGGCACACACTGAATACATCTCCATCACACCCAACTTGGTATCCATGCTGACCAGTGGGGCAAAAACCCTCATGGTCACAATTTTTTTCATTTTAATATATTCATTCAAGTAGGGTCTATATATTATAAACAAATTTTTAAGTTAATAGTTTTTAAGATATAGATTTGATATTTGCATCAACTTCCTGACTTTGCCATATTCAAACATATGAATGCAAAGAATACATAGCCTACTTCGATACAAAGTTTATTTGAAGAAATATATTCACTGAATAAATATATATACAGGGTGGACCAAAAGTCGCGATCGGATATTTCGTATGTTAGTTTATGCAATAATAAAATGCCACAATTGACGTAAAAACTTTATTTATTGAAGTAGCAAGTATTAAGGGATGGAAATATGGTAAAATAAAGTTCCCTGGGCCTGTCAGCGTCATTGTTAAACGTCCAAAGTTTTGGTATGTGCACCATCGTTTTCCGCGCACGGCTAATGCGGCGCCATGTCCTTCTGCCTGCCCGCCTCAGCATTTCGGGAGTGATCGTTCTGAAGATACGGATGATCTCTCTCTTAAGTTGTTCAACAGAATCCATCCGAATCATTCCAACCCAAGATTTTCTTCTAAGGAGGACCAGAGCCAGTTGTCGCACAACGAAGTTCTTGGGATCTTCATCTCTGCCGATCGCTTCCTTGTTGATTTCATCGGTGAACCCGATTAGTATTAAGTAAATTGTAGTATTGTAAATTTAGTTTTAAGAAGAAACATTGTTTGTGACTCTTTGTACGCTTTTAGTATTAAGTAAATTGTTTAATGGCTTAAACTTCTGGGTAGCAAGTAGATTATATTTAATGTTTAATTAATCTAATTTTACTTAATTAAATTTCTTTCTCTTAATTGCTCTTCTCCCTTGTATTATATTCTATACTTATGTTTGAGTATTACTTGTATTCTTAAATTAATTTGTTTTAACTTTAGTCTATTAATAAGTATTGAACTCCGGTTCTATTCTATATATTAATACTCTCCTTTGTTTTTCCATGTATTTTTGACATATTTTTGTTTGTTTTGTATATATATTTTTTTTCTTATAATCTGTGCAGTCTCTATTCTATTACTTTGTAAAGTCTGCCTATGATGTACTTTTGACTGTCCCTTTATGCGAGCCATATGTGCTCTTTGGGACCTTTAAGAAATAAATAAAATAAAATAAATAAAATAACCCTCCAATGATTCACTCAGTCGATTACTGACATCATCGCCGCAATATTTTTTAGGTCTTCCGCTGCGTTTTGTATCCAGTACAGAGCCTTTTGAGAAAGTCTTCTTTTCCAGTTTCCGTAGTTTGGCTTTAGTGGGAGCTGCTTTATTGAAACGAAGAAAGAAGTTCTCTCTGATTTCTTCGTACGTTTCGCCAGTTTGTTCCTTTTCATGAACCCATACTAACAATGAGACGTTCCACAGTCGTATATTTCCTTGTATCTGCCATTGCTTACAACACAAACATAACTCAGCGTTGCACATCGACAATAATCGCCTAATAAACCTGCGCGCAAGAAAACTCTAGCTTGTTACTAAAACATAACAATGTCTTTGCTCTGTCGGAAAATCGACTAACTAATCCTACAAAACGTATATGAAGGGGGTAAATATTCCTCTCAGCCTATGAATAGTTTTAAATTTGTTTTCGGTTTCGGAAAATGAGTTATTACAATATAAACATTATCCGATCGCGACTTTTGGTCCACTCTGTAGAACAATGATAACTGTGTATTCTTCCTTTTGGTGAAAATAGGCGCATTAGATATGCTGTTTTATGGAAAAAACTAATCTGTAGTTTAATTTTGTCTTAAGCGGACCGTTTTTCCAAAAATATTTTTTAAAATTTTCTTTAGGATGTTGTATTATATGGATGTGAGACATGGTCGCTTACTCTTCAGAAAGAACATAATCTGAAAGTATTTGAAGACAGGGTGCTTAGGAAATAACTTGGACCTAAGAGAGATGAAAATGGGGAATGGGGAAAACTGCATAACGACAAGCTTCATAACCTGTACTCGTCTCCAAATGTAGTAAGGGTAATTAAATTAAGGAGGATGAAATGGGCTGGACATGGGGGAGGAAAGATATATCTAAAAAATATTGATGGGGAGACCCGAAGGGAAAAGACCATGTGGAAGACCTAGACATAGGTGGGAGGACAATACTAGGATAGTTTTAAGGGAAGTAGGATTTGCGAGGGATGATTGGGTAGTTAGCAAAGAATAGGGTTGAATGGCGGGCTCAGGTAAGCACGGCAATGAACCTTCAGATAATAGTCCTTTAGCTTGCTGAGAAAATGTCTATTGCCACTGAGTAAGTAAGTAAGTTCTTGCAATTGTTGTGTTTGTCATTCTATCAAATTTATACTTACCGAGCGAGGTGGCTGAGATGGTAACGTCATGGACTTGCATTTGGGAGGTCCCAGGTTCAAATCCTGTGGCCAGGCAATTTGACTTGAGTTTTTCATGGTTACCTAGTCGTAAAGGCAAATGCTAAATTGGATATTTACATCCTGGCTATTTCATCCTGTATCATATCCATTTAAATTAATATCAGTTGAAATATACTCCATAAAATACACCAACAATAAAAAATAATTGACAGGCAATAGTTCCATGGCCTACCCTACTGTATAGATACACATCCCAATCTCCTGATACAACCTCGTAGCTGAAAGGAGTATAAATACAGCTGAAATTAAAAAAAAAAAAAATCAGATGTGAAATTCACATAATTTGCTCTGCCCAAATAAAAGCTAATCTCTTAGTATAATATAATTATTATCTACTCTTATACAATTCAACGGCCCCAAATAGCGTGCTTGCTCGCTCGTCTGCTTCGTGAGACATCGGGTATACTCAGCGATGTTCGTCTCTCGCAGTGTAAACTTTTATGACTACAAAATTAGTAAAACTGTTTCTTTATTATATAAGGCCTAAGTGAAATGAACACAATGAACAAATATTCTAATTTTATTTTTACTTACAATTTTCATAGCTCTGAACCACAAACATTTTTAATAATCTACCAGTGTAAATTTCTTAAAAATCCTGGAGTCAATGAATATGGCGGGCAAAGGCGGGGGCACCAGCAGTAAAATATTGATGGTTTAACTCTTGAAATATCGCTGATAATAATGATCCAAACAAACCATTCCTTCCCTTGAAACATTATATAATTTCTGAAAATTACACTGAATTGATCAAATAAAATTCACATCATATTCATGTCAATAAACAGTTGAGAAACAATACGTATTATGTGTTCACAGGTTCTTTGGAACTGCATAATCGATTCTGATATAGTTTTCCCAGGGGGCACTTTCTAATCGTAGAATGTAGGCCTACTCTGAAGTCGGAATTTTAGCTGTTTCATTAATATTATTAATGGCTTAGTTTATGAATGATTCGCATGCAAGTGTTAATAAATATAATGCTTTAATAATTATTATACTCTTAATTTTTAATTTTTAAATGAATTATCGTGGGCGAAGCCACGGGCACCTCCTAGTGTATGACATTCTCTTCATGTAAATTGGTTGTAAAAATGAAGAGAATCTGGTTACCCCATCACATCGCATCCCCAAAGGATACATAAGTAAAAATAAAATCTGATTAAGGTACTCTTATAAATTTTTAACTTTAAGCATGGCCAATACATTTTTCTCGCTTCACAATGACATACAACAGGAGGCCATATTGCAAGGAGCGCATATTCAGAACGGGTGGCTTATAACTACCCTTCAGATAAAATGTTTCAAATAAAAGTTTTAGCTTTTATTATAAACGAATAATGAGCAAAATTTAAAGAAAATTGTTAGAGCTGTTTTCAAGAAAATCACGAAAAACATAATTTTCTTCATGTAAAATGGAGTTAAAAGTAAGAGAAAGTTGTCAGTTTAAGGAAAATGCACACAGTCTATACATGTAAACATATCATGTCGCAGCCCACACCTTGTTCATAATGTGTGCTGCTATCTTTTAGCACTGAACGACAACAAGGAACATTGTGTACTTGACTGACATCTGTATTTCAATATTGGTACTATGTTTTAGCTTGTTCATAATCTACTCTTATACAATTCAACGGCCCTAAATAGCATGCTCACTCACTCGCCCGCTTCGTGAAACATCGGGTATACTCGGCAATGTTCGTCTCTCGCAGTGTAAACTTTCATGACGACTACAAAATTTGGTAAACCGCTATTATATAAGGTCTAAGTGAAATGAACACAATGAACAAATATTCTAATTTTATTTTTACTTACAATTTTCATAGCTCTGAACCACAAACATTTTTAATAATCTACCAGTGTAATTTTCTTAAAAATCCTGGAGTCAATGAATAATGGGGGGCGAAGCCGGGGGCAACAGCTGTAAAATATTGATGGTTTTATCTTTTGAAATATCGCTGATAATAATAATCCAAACAAACCATTCCTTCCCTTGAAACATTATATAATTTCTCAAAATTACACAGAATTGATAAAATAAAATTCACATCATATTCATGACAATAAACAGCTGAGAAACAATACGTATTATGTGTTGACAGTTAGCTTTGGAACTGCAAGATCGAATCTGATATCGTTTTTTCAGGCAGTGCTTTCAAATCGTGGAATGTACTCTGAAGCTGGAATTTTAGCTGTTTCATTAATTATTAACGGCTTAGTTTATGAATGATTCACGTGCATGTGTTAATAAATATAATGCTTTAATAATTATTATACTCTTAATTTTTAATTTTTAAATCAATTATCGTGGGCGAAGCCACGGACACCTGCTATAGCCTACTAATAGCTAAAACTTTTATTTGAAACATTTTCTTCAATTGATTTTCTGAAGGGTAGTTATAAGCCACTCATTCGAATGAGGCTGAGAGTACAGAGGGTAGAGGAAGTTATGTGAGTGTTAAAGAAAAGCCCGGGAGAAGAATGAAGACACAACTTTAATTCAGTTCAATATTGTTTACATTGAAGTTTGTGGCACCAGTCAAGAGGCTGCAAGAAAGAAACGTTCTGATAATGTTTACAATTAAATATAAAAGAAGTCACATTATAGACAGAGATAAGAGTCCCATGCAAGAGTTGGCCAATGACGCAGGTTTCTGCATCGCAGCGGGCACAACTCCAACTCCCGAGCGATTGGGTGAAAAATCTACACAAATAAAGCCGCAAACGGTATAATGGTTCAGGTCCTCATATTTAAAGTTGAAATTACAATGAAAAAAATAAAATCAGGTAAACTGATGTAACAAAGTGCCAGTATGTTTTTGTTTAATCAGTTATGACTGCAATTATGATATGCAGAATATGTTTTTTTTTATTGATTTCCAAGTTAAGCTCCAGATTTATTCATTAAGCAGGGCTTACGGAAGAAGAAAGGTCTACCATCTCGGCCACCTGGGTCATTTTAACGGTCTAGTTGGATAAGCGCATGTAAATCAATTAGTGTTTTTTGTCATAGCTACCTGTATTTTAATTTCCAAGGCCTTATAAGATCACAGTAAACAATAGGCTAAGCCGGCGCGGTGGCTCATGCTGTAGCGCGTGAGCCTGGCATGCTAGCGGTCCTGAGTTCAAATCTCGGGGCCGGCGGGTGTGTCATTCGTGGTGGACGAAGCCGTGCCTTGGGGGTTTTTCTCGGGGTTCTCCCGTTTCCCCCTCTCATTCCACCAACACTCTCCACTTCATCTCACCTTTCCCCCTTTTCATCATCATCCCGTTTCCACTTCCGGTATCGGGCCTGCTTTGGCAGTCAGCGCCCTTTGGGGGCCTCTCCCGTCCTCCCCGCTGCTTGTGGTCAAGAGGTTGTTGGTGGTGTGTGCCGCGGACCTATCGGGGCTCCGGTTGGAGGGACCGAAGGGGGTGGCGTGTGTCGCGGACCTGTCGGGGCTCCGGTTGGAGGGACCGAAGGGGGTGGCGCATACGTGGCATGGTAATAAGGCTTGCTGGATGTAGGGGAGTTCCGTGGGGGCCTGCGGGGGGATCTGCAGTCCTGGGCGGCCTATGGGCACGCAACTCATTCCATCCCGGAGGTAGGTACAATAAGCCTGCGGCTTCGGTGCTTAGGGGCGTTCCCACCCCGCCTCCCGCCTAAAGGGCACTTATTCAATTCAAAAAACAATAGGCTATGTTGTCAAGATAACTGATTTTCATTTTTTTTTTAATAAATTCTTTCGAATACGTATATTACCATAAAATAGGCACTAAATTGAGCATTACTCCGAAACAGGTCAACCGATTTTATCCATTATGAATAGACGTCTTCCCATGGACATTATAAATGTGTATACGAAGTTTCATAAATATCCGATAAAGCGTATTTGAGTTATAGTGCCTTTAAAGTAAACACTAAATTGGGTTTTACTCCGGTACCGGTCAACAGATTAGGTTCAAATTCAATAGGGCACTTCTCATGGACGTCATAAATGGGTATACCAAGTTTCATGGAAATCCGCTACAGCGTATTTGGGTGATGGCGCCTATTAGAAAGGCGCCATAATCTATTAAAATAGGCACTAAATTGGGCATTACTCCGATACCGGTGAACCGATTTGGTTCAATATCAATAGGGTTCTTCCCATTGACATTATAAATGTGTTTTCAAAGTTTCATGAAAATCCGAAAAAGCGTATTTGACTTATGGCACGTACAGACACATGGACGGATGGACAGACAGATGGACAGACATTTTTCGTTCCCCACACAATCTCATAAAGTACCATACTGGCACTTAATAACCACATAGGCCTACCTCATCACAAGAGATGTTGGAAATGTCCTCCTCTTTCATCCACACAACACTGGCACTTTTTTAGGAAATATTCTTTCACGCGCATAAGTTCAGCAACTTCCGAGTCAGTTAATTTTTCTTGTGAATTTGTGTGTAAGTTCTTCAAATAGTATGTGACTATTATCTATGGGGAAACTTGAAAAATAAAGTGTATAGATCAATTTCCCAAACATTAGAAGAACTTGAAGACAATATCACAAGAGAAATGAACTCTGTCTTGGAAGCTGAACTTATGCACGTGAAAGAAAATTTCCTAAAAAGGTGCCAGTATTGTGTGGATGCAAGAGGAGGGCATTTCCAACATCTCTTGTGATGAAGCATATGGTAATTTTCATTGTAATTTTAACTGTAACTATGAGAACCTGAATCATTACACTGATTGTGGCTTTATTCACGTAGACATTTCACCCGATTGCTCGGGAGTTGGAGCTGTGCCTGCCACGATGCAGAAACAAGCATCATTGGCCAACTCTTGCATTTGACTCACTGTAGATATTACTATTAAGTAAATTATATCCACCAAGACAAATATTGAGAAATGTGTACGGTTCATTCTCTTAGGCATGCTCTTATTTTACGCTGGCTCTATGACTGCAGGCCTTTCCAACTGAGGTGCTTCCACGGCGCAGGCCAGCTCCACAGATCTAGCCAGCGCTCAGCTTATGAAAACAAATTAATAACAATTTTGTGAATACATAAACACACCATTTATTCTCTACATATGTTGTGTTTGCCTTTGTGTACATTTAGAATTTAAGTCGATTGTTAACATCGTTTTACCGCAACTAATTTACCAATATTGGATACAATTGATTTGGCAATGGAAATTCTAAGTCCTGGTCTTACTTTTATTTAAATTCATAATTGAAAACATCTGTTCGCATGCATAAGCTGTACCGAACACTGATGTCGATTATAAGAAAAGTGTGTAAAGTTTTGGAAATTCCTGTGGATGAATACCTTTGTAAAATTAAAGTAAATCACCAGTGTAGTGGTAGTACCTGTACTTTGGAAACATTATGGTGATTTTTAGAACAAATATTTCAAGTTGACGTGCCATATCATTAATTTCTTTGAATAGGGCATTAAATTCATCATGCGAATTCTGTAATGACGTCTCATTACTCTCCAAGATTTCATATAGAGACAAATTTAATGATTTTAATGAAGAAAAATTGTTAAAATTTCCGGCTTTTAGCAGATTTTTAAATAATAAACTCTACATTTTGAAAGCCTTAATTCTGTCACACATGGCACTGATTAACTACTACTATGGCGTCACAGCCGAAGGTCGGGCCCTAGCCTCCCCTATTGTCTTCCTCCATTCTTCTCTATCTCTTGCCATTCTCCTCCAAGCCCCAGTTCCCAAAAAACGCCTTGCATCTGCAGTCACAGCATCCATCCATGTATCCTTGGGTCTTCCAGTCGGTTTCTTTCCATATATCTTTCCTTCCATTACCAATTTCGGTACTCTTCCTTCTTCCATTCTGCTGATATGGCCTGCCCAATCCAACCTTCTCAGTTTAATATGCATTACCAGGTCTATGTCCTTATACTGTTCATATAGTTCGGTATTGTATCTGATCCTCCATTGCATATTCTCCTTAGTTGGTCCAAATATTCTTCTTAAATTTCTCCTTGCAACTAAATATTTAAATCATTTAAATGAGACGTTACATCCACCAAGTAAGTGAGGTCAGCTACCCATTGTGCTGTCTCCGATGCACACCGCTACATGGGGAAGGAGAGCACTGGTGCGCCCCAGCGCAAAGTGCTCGAGTTGGAAAGGCCTGATGACTGGTATTCAACAGATTCCATATTTCACAGAATGTGGTTGACACATCTGTTGTTATTAACAAAAAACTTTCCTCAGTAGAGATTGACACACGGACAAAAGAACATAATTTAGGATAAAACGAAAATTGAAATAGTGCAGACACAATTATCCCTACATAAGGCACACTGACTTATCTCCAGGGCCCGGATTCTGATGACATGTCATCTTTTTATTGATGGTGCATAGACATTGCCAACTTGTACATAAATCCTAAGCATGGCCTCTAGATTATAGAAATGCATATTTATTAGGTTTTGATGTTGAAGCATCTTCCGGGCTGTGGGCCTTGGTCCAAAGGCAAAATAACAAGTCTCGCCAGACGTTTCGCTCCCGCTGTGGGGAACTTCTTCAGTGGCTGCTACCTTGACACTGACTGAACTGCTTGGGGAAACGGAGCTGCTTATATATTCGCGGTGGGCGTGGCTTAGCTGGTTGCGGTTACTACCGTCGCACCAATGGTAGCATTCGATGCTGGCTGTTGTATTCCTCCTTGTCTAATATGGGATTTTATCGCCAGAAACCAAGCTTTTGGAAGTTTTAGCCCCTCTTCTTTTCTATTGAAATTATTCTATGGCTTCTCTGTTAAGGCGGGCATAGCAATGTGAAGTTCTAGCCAGTACTTTAAGCAGTTCAGTCAGCGTCAAGGTAGCAGCCACTGAAGAAGTTCCCCACAGCGGGAGCGAAACGTCTGGCGAGACATTTTTGCCTTTGGACCATGTCCCACAGCCCGGAAGATGCTTCAACATCAAGATTCCGGCCGTGAAAGCCTCACATTAACCATTTATTAGGTTTTGTTTGTCGTTTTATGCAATTTTAAATTTTTAGTGCATTTATTTCAATTTTACATCATTATTTTGTCATTTTTGTGTCATTTGCTTCCTGATTTAGTAATTTTCATGCATTTACATTGAGTATATTAACTTTTTTTGTCCTCTTTGAAGAGTTGCTTGTTTAATGCAAGAAGGACACACTGGGTGTTCAAGTGTTTCCATGTCTCAGTCGGAAACGAGAATAAAAGAAACACCAAAATATTTAGACCTACAACATCTTTCTGCGTTTACAATTTTTTTACAATTATGTACAAATTAGTCTATAACTTTGTGCGTACAATAATAATTTTTTATAAATAAAATATAAATGTTTAGGTCATTCTTTATTGTTGTTAAGTAATTTTCTTTAAAATTTAGGATCATTTTATAGGTCATTTGCCAAACAATTTTAGGTCATCAGAATCCGAACCCTGCTTATCTCTATATTGACTATATTTGAGTATTACAGTAATATAAATAAAGGAGTGAAATTTATCAATGTCAAATATCTCTCTCTCTCTCTCTCTCGAATCCTATGCCCCCATGTTGGTAAGCCCATCTGCTCCGGAAACCAAGGTATTACTTGGACGTGAAAGGGCCGAGAAATTTTGTCCAGAGGTTCTAATTTAGGCTTGGAGTTCTTTTACGGGCCGTAAATCTACGACATGGGCCCCCCAACTTAAAGTCTCTCCCAGAGGACTCTGTGCCCAGGATTTGTACATTCTGAAAAACCCATCAACTGCGGCCAGGTTTGATCCCGTGACCTTCGGATCTAGCGGTGAGCATGCTACCTCTAGACCACCACAGCCGACAATGTCAAATATAGTAGTTCGTAAATAACGTATTTCTGAAAATGCCCATCGAAAAAGAAATTAACACCAAAATCAGCCATTTCTATTTCATCAAAAAGTCAGATTCTTAACTACAGAGCAATCAAGACTATGCAAAAAGTCTGTCATGGAATTTTCTAAGACACGAGTGCAGTCTTTCGAGTATCTTTATTACCATTATTATAGGCAAGTTGCATACGAATGTTTTTGTTCAACTATAATTAAATGTTCAAGTTTTGAGATTGTAGATTCATGAAACAAAGGAGTCAGAGCAAAATAGTGTGAGAGCTGCAGTTAAATGTACAACCAAAAATGGTTTGTTACTGCCACAGTCAACAGGCATGTGGATTTAAAATTCCTTTTTTTCTTTTCAGGTAGATGTAGATTACAGTTTATTCAGCAGTGCATTCTTGCATGCCAAACACAAAATGATGGCAGTTTTGTGTCTGCCAAAGTTATGATTAGGGGGGCGGATTTCTATGAACTAAAAGATAGGATATATGCATGCATTTATGGCCTAAAAAACATTAAAATATGAGCAATAAAATTTAAAATATGACTTTACCACTTACACATTGTGTATATATTTTTAAGTCTCATTACAATTCATTTTATTAAAATATAATGTTAACTATTTTACATATCTGTAAATTCTCAAAAAATATCATTATAGTGCAAAATTTACAAAATATGATATGAAACTTAAAAATTTCTTTCATATGCACACAAATATGCCAAAAATATGACCTAAATATGCATATTCATACTAAATTTGCTACAATAGTTGAAAACTTCCTAAATACGCAGTTATATGCACAATAAAAACCGTTCCATTTTCACCAGGATGCTTGGAATCGGGTTTAAATTAGTCGGAAACCTGAAATAATGCAAAGGGGAAAAATATGACATGTCATAGAAATCCGCCCCCTAGTTATGATTGTTTATGCTATTAATCAGAATTGAATGTTTTAAAATATTTTGTTTGCTGCTTTTTTAATTCATGTACTCATATTTAATGCTGTCCACCCCCAGTCTGTTGGTCTATTGAAGACATTCTCACCTATAAGAGCCCTTCTCATTTTAAAACACCGAATTATGGAATTACCGCTGAGTAATTACGGTGCATTCCCCAATGTTCGGTGTCATGAAGCATTCTGATTGGCTATCAAGAACAGCCAACCATCAGCCATGTTGCTACAAAGCGGTAAATGAATTAGGCTGCACTTTTCAAAGCAAATACTGGGTCATACATAGACCTACGTGTGAGGTATCAATCAAAATATTTCTTTGCTCTGGCTTAACTAATTTGCATTTTGGCTAAAACATTAAAAATGAAATGCTATACTTCAAAGATGTTTTAACATCTCAATCCAAATCTCCACAGCAGTTCATTCAATGAAGAGTTCTTAATCATGAAAGAAATGATAATTGATGTGATTATGATAAACTTTGAAGACACAGTTAATGTGCATAGATTGGTATCCGTGGTGTCAAGGTTCATGGAATATTTCCGTTACGGGAGAAACCGCTAACGGTGGGCTCACGAGCTCATTGCTAAGCGCGAGGCAGGAAGCGGCTAGCTAGTCATGTCGGGGGATGTGAGATAGTTTAGAAGTGATGGGCAGAAGGTGATCTACTGTAATACTTAGAATAGATGGTGAAGGGAATAAATGGGTAGGATAGTATATGTTGTGTTTATTATTTAGTTTCATGCATATTGCAATCCAAAGAGGGATAGGGAAACAATGGGTTTTGAACCAGAGAATGTCAAGGTCTAGTGCATAATCTCCGACTTCTTGGGGCAGGAAGAGAACACCGTAACCGGTTGCATCCTGGTAGGGTGCTAAAGGGGCACTCTACAAGTAGCCTACATTTCATTTTAAACATTCTTTGCTGATTTACATGCCAGTATTAATGCATTTCGTGGGTTTACAAGCAAAACACATTAAGTCTTATGGAAATGCTGTTGACTTAGTGTATTTTGCTTGTAAACCTACGATTCGCTAACAGATTGTTTACGACTTGAAGGTGATTTTGCTAAGCTCCTGTATGGCCGTGCTAAAGCTATAACCTACATGTTTAGTGAATCATACACAAATGTCATTCTGTGAAATAGACATGCATTGATAAGGATTTGTTGTGTAATTATAAAGGACTGTATAATGGTTAGACCGCCGGCATGGTCTTGTGATTAGTGTCGCTGATTACAGATCCATCGGCCCAGGTTCCATCTCTGGTACCTCCTCGGATTTTTCTGAGGTAGGGAGGTCTGGAACGGGGTGCACTCAGCCTCATGATTCAAATTGAGGAGCTACTTGGTAGAGAAGTAGCGGCTCCAGTCATGGAAACCATCATTAACGGCCGTGGGTGTCGGCATGCTGACCACATGCCCTCCAATCCTGTCATCTGCCTGTGGTAGATTGGGTGGTAGGCCAAGTCCCTTCAAAGATATATCGCTACAGAGTTTTTTTAGTAATATAACCTAATTACTTAGCTAAATTTCAGCTATTTTTTGTCAAAAAGGGGAAGAGTGTATTTATTTATTTATTTATTTATTTATTTAACGAGTATGCCCCAATGAGCTTGGATTGCATGCTTTGCATGTTTTGCATGGGTCGAGTAGTCAACCCACAGTAGTGACAAGTTCTTCAGCCGCTAAGAATTCGGCTAGTCAACACTCCCACAATCATTCTTGAAATGGCTCGCACACAAATATGAGAAGGAAGACAAGGACGACACGGACACAGAAAGAAGCTGCGTTTTACCACATAGACTCCATCAGGAGATTCAGGGTATGATGTCGCAGTTGCAGGCAGACCCGCCCTCGTTGATGTCGCACAAGTAGTTACACAGTGCGTTCCAATCCACGTCTTCCACTTGCTTGTGTATCTGCATCGTCTCCAGCCGATGCAACACCTTCACACCACAGGTCGGGCATCCGTACAAGGTGTGGCCTTCCAACCGACAGAATGCACTACAGATGGCATCCCAGTCTGCTGCTGTCTTCGCACTGAACATAATAACAGTACATTTACAGTCTCGCTTGGTTTATCGCCATGTCCAAATTCTTCAGCAATAACCCCTCTGTAGCTGGTAAAAGTTACACCAGCATTGGGTGTGCCATATCATGTGACTGTACTCTGCACTGACATTTTTAAAGAAGCAGCTCAGTCAGCAGTGTGTTGTGGAAAAATTGGATTTATTATTCCATTAAATTGACTTTAGGAAGTTTACTCATGGACAAAATTAAGATAAGAAGGTCTGCAATCAAGAAGCAATGTTGTTAAAATACCGTGCCTTAAAATGGATGCAAAACCTCAAAATTCAATTGCTGTTATGTGCATGCCTGGTATAATGTTACACACAGATTATAGCCTATTTCAGTCCCTTGTGGGCCAAGCCCTGTACTAGTTCCTGTGATGTACAGGGCTCAGATTTTAACAGTTTCTTCCTTTAGTAGAAATAAAATAAATTCGAATACCGTGATCTATCAGTATAGCCCCCCTCCCCCAGAACCCCAGAATCTAATTTCTATATACGTGCTTGGTAATGAACTTTGGTTTCAATCGCAAGGAAAGTACTTTTAAAAAAGTCAAAGGTAAAAGAAGCGCTTTTAATGGTAGATTATATTAATTCAAAGATGAAAATTATGCCATTGAATGGTAAAAGATTTTAACATTCCAGGGGTAACAACCTTAATACCAGTCACATGGAAAATACGCTTTCAGTTAAAAAATATTTGCATATCATTATTAAATAGACTCAGTTTCATAGAAATTGAAAATGTCAAAATTCATAACACTTTTTTAAAAGCTAAATTTCTCGCAGTGGTCATAAGAATCATCATACTTGGTGGTTTCACTAAAACTCATAAGTTGGCAGCAACGTACCTCTGTTTGCACACGTGCACTAGATGGCAGCACGCAGTGCTTTAGTTGGAAAATATTTTTTGGGGGTACTCATCTTATTTCAAAATTTTCCATATCGCCTAATACTGAATGTAATCCTTCGGTTGACATTTTCTGCATGCAGTTTCTTCTGCTGACCTATTGCCTCCTTGTAGTCATGACCTGACGTATGGAGCAGGATCAAAAACGTCTAGTGGTGGTCCCACACATTTTATGAAAACAAGGTGGCTAGCCAACATGTGATCTAAGGAGAAAGTAACTGTAGAAATGCGCACGAAGGTGAAGATTAGAACGCATATCTGTGGCGAATTTAATAGTGCTTGTCATTTTTGGTATTGAATTAGACATTTAATAAGTATTTTAGGACAATCTCGTTCCTGTACTGCCAGTACGACGTACCGGAGCACATATTTATCCCGGTATGGTAGAAGGAAAATAATTTTATACCGGTACGCAGTACCGGTGCGTACCGGCCCAACTAAAGCACTGGCAGCACGTGATATTTATTAAAGTTAATGTAATACTTATTATTTCACCAATGTCAACCTTAACGGGCATTTACTCGCTAAATAATAACTTTGGTTTAACACTTAGATCATAAGTAACTATTATACACTAAACTTAAACAAATCTACAAATTTAAGAAAAAAAACTATCCGTTAAATGCACTCTGTCTCACAATCAATTGAGGAAGGCTCAAAGGTAGAGCCGAAACGTCATTCCAACTACGCAGTTTTATCTATTGTGAGACAAAGTGCATTTAACAGATAGTTTTTATTATTTTTTATTATTATTAAAATTATACAGTGGAAACCCAGGAGCAAGCATGATAAGTTGTTTTAAATCGAGAACTAGTTTCCCCTTTAGATTCATAGAGGGCATTGATGGCAGTTATCACCGTCATGATAATGTAGGCACTCAATAATAACTAATTAGGTGATCACCGTCTCATAGTGTACCAAGTTTACAGTGACACCAATATCACAAATATGACTCAGCAGCTGGTTGAGTAGTCTATGGAATATAAACGACAGTGCATTGGACTTGCAATCTGAGTAGGTGAATGCCGGATTGGAATCATCCCCTGACAATGCCTGCAACACAGACATCATGCAGAACAAGGGCTAAATAAAAAAAAGTTAGAGACATTTTTCTTGGAACCAGATTTTGGTAATGGATTTCTTCTGCCCTCGCCTCGGATTGATTAGCTTATAGGCAGCTGATTAAGTGTATCCATCTTGAATATCTGCAATCATAGTTGCAGTTCATGTAGATGGCCTTGGTTTTGAGTCATGGTAAATTTTTTTTAAACCAATTAACAGTGACTACAAGCACAATGGCATGCGTTCACTCACCCATTTGCAGTGCATCCACACAAGGGATGTCCCAAGTTGTTCTGACACAATGGGCCACACATGGCCCTGCGCGGGCTGGTCAGCCTTGTAGAGTTTGTGTACTGCTTGAGGCGTTCTTTCACCTCCAGTCTGACCTCCTGGTTGCAGAAGAGGCCACAGGGAGGACCTCCCAACCCTGAGAGACACAGATCAGCACAAACCTTGCGCTTCACAACTAAGCATCTCGCCAGTAGAGGTGCTGATAGCAGTACCAACACGAGGAACTTGGTCATCTGAAACACCACAAGGGAAGCAGGTTATTCCAAACTTACAGACTGACACATGTAAGATTTCAGCTGTAAACACAAACAATGGTGGGCACTTGTAGAGCACGTTGGGAAGTGTGATAAAGGGAGGAGTTATCATGTTACTCGTTGAATATGTTTCACAAGTTAGTTTGTAGGTAAAGGTAAACGTAAAGTGATCCCTATACAGGCCATGGAGGCCCAGAGGGTTCCAGGAGGCTGAGGCTCCCGGATTTTTAGACAGTCGGCACATGAAGGTGGTAAGGTTGTCAGCCTTACGCACCGGCCGCCTTTACCCCCAGGATTGCTACCGGTACTCATTACTGTTGGAGGCTGAGTCGACCCCAGGGCCATAGTGCCACCAGAAGGATTAGGCCAATTTAAAAACTCCAATGACCTCATCGGGAATTGAACCTGCGACCTTCCGGTTTGTAGCGCAGCGCCTCAACCACTACGCTACGGCATACCCCAGTTTGTAGGTAACCACTACATATTATCATTTCCACATTTTCAAACTATCTAATATTTTTTTATATAGGGGGTTGGTTTGCAGCATGCACAATGAAACAAAACAATAGAGCAGGGGTGGCCACTAACCTTAACACACTTGAAGAAAACTTTTACTGTTTGAAAAAGAAAGAAAGAAGAAGAAAAAAGGCCAATATTTGAAAAGCCGTATCTTGGTAACTGTATAACTTACAAAAACTATATTGATCTCATATTTTAGAGAATTTAATTTACTTTAAAAAATCTATCACAGATTTTTCCAACAAATGCATAGTTTAGAAGATATTATCAAAAAGCCGAAAAAAGTAAAAAAAAAAAAAAAAAATGGGTTTTTTCAACTGCCATTCAGCGAGCACAGGTTTCTGAGGGTTGCGAATCTGGATTTGTGGTCCCAGTAATGGTCTGAAACTCCTATCCAAAAATCATTAATACCCCATTCAATGTAAGTTCACATATATATATATATATATATATATTTTTTTTTCTTTCTTTTTTCATTTGACTGGGCTAATAGGTACTAAATTTTGAGCAAGAAAGTTCGTTTACACATCAAATTAAAGTTCACGAATGTTCTGAACTATTGCTGTGAAAAAAAAACTCTATGATGAGTAAAACTTGTACAGAGTCAACATTTATTTAATATTTACACTTCTTGCTCCACTTACATTTAATTTGCAGGACTAGTTTCCAGGGATTACTCCCTCATCCTCAGCTGGTGGTTGACTGATAACAATGTCTTGTTGATCTGATGCATCTACTCCTACTATCTACTAAGTTTATTTAATAATATGTTATGTGCTACACAGTCAAATGCACTTGATAGATCTATATACATCCCTAAGGCTTTCTCCCCATTATCTATGTGCTCTAAGAAAGTGTGCACAAAATCACACACAGCTGGAACCGTAGATAAGCCCTTTGTGAACCCGTGTTGTATACATGTTAGTATCTTCTTCTTCATAAAGAAGTTCAGAAGTCTGTTCGCTATTAGCATTTCCAGAATCTTACCCAATATAGGAAGAAGACTTATGGGTCTATAATTTTGAATATTACTTTTGTTCCCTTTTTTGTAAATTGGCTTGATAACTGCAATTTTTAGCAGTTCTGGAAATGTTCCTTCTAACAAACTAGAGTTATATAATTCTACCAGAATAGGTAACAAACCATTTTTGTATTTCTTGAGTACAATTGATGTTATCCCATCCCACCCACTGGAGTGTTTTGATTTTAAATTTTGGATTATTCTGTCAAGTTCAGAGATAGTAGTGCTATGTACAAAAATTGTATCCATTATGTTTTCTATATCATTATTCACTGTTCCTATTTCCCACTTCAACAAAGTGTCTGTTAAACATATTTCCAATCATTATGGGGTCGTCTACCTTACGATTATCTACTTCTAGGATTATATTTTCCTGCCTTTTTTGCGATCCTGGTCTTTCTTGAATAATTATAGATTACAATGTTTTTGTAGGATTATCTGTTTTTTTCCATTTTTTTAATGATGAAATCTTTTCTCGTTATTAATAAGCTTTCTTTGTATTTTTTCTTCATTTCTTTATACTTCTGCTGCCCATATTTATTATATAATAAGCAAAAAGATTTAGCTTTTTCCCTTAATTCTATAGTTTCCCTGGACAATCTGTGTTTCTTTCATTGCCTGTGTTGTCGTCTATTTGTTTTTTTTTTTTTTTTTTTTGGACAGGATCTATCAAAGTGGTTCATGAATATTCCATAGAATATTTCCCATTTACAGTTAACCCCTTCCATTCTGTGTGCCTGTTCCCATTTTTCATTCTCCAATGCAGTTTTTAGGTTTTGAATATTTTCCTCGTTTAGGTATCTACCTGTCTTACTTACGCATTTATTTCCCTCAACATTATCTCCATTAATATTGTTGTTCATTTATGATATTATTACAAATAGATAGAAAAAATAATCACTCAGAAATATTGGTATTTGTAAAAATTATCAGGGAAACAGCACTTCAGTGCACAAAAATTGGCTGCCATTTTGTAATGACAATTACCCATTAACTGCAACAGTTAAATTAATTCTGAAAATAGTATGCAATTTGTAGAACTAGTCAATATAGAGCATGCCAGTTTGCAAGACTACAGAACAATTCATTGTTGAGAAAAAAAAAAAAAAAAGAAACTTCGCCTATTTTTCAGCATCGCAAGCTGTATGTCCCACCTTAATTATGAAAACTTTCATTATCTATGGCGTATGACACCATAAGGAGCATTACCTTAAGTGCGTTTTCGTTATCAATAACACTTCTAACTTTATCTCAAAGTGATCAATCAAACAAGCCGAGCTGGTAGCTATCACCAGTGGCCACATTGCCATTAGAGATGACATTCTCCTGTTCCGAGCATATGAAATCCTGTTTTACTTTCCATTAAAATTATCATAGGTGTTATAACGAGAGGTCGAGAGAATCAGGATCACAAGTTGTGTCTACTATGACTATTTACTCTGTACATGATTTTAACTGCATTTAACATTGCAGAGATGGACAAATTCGTAACAAGTTGCTCTTCACTAAATAATTAACACTGTTTCATGGCTTTCTGAACCTCAATCATTTCAGCAGATGGAAACATAGCTTATTTCCCACAGGCATGTAATTGTGAAAATCAATGGAATCCGTTCAATCAGTCAGAAGTATACGGCCTACATAAAATAGGCTATACAGCTCAAATTAAAGACACCTCCTTTTTTAAAAATTACCAGTAGGCCTACTCCCCTTGCTTAGTCATTTATATCGAGGTACAAGGGGTGCATGTAGAGGACTTCCCTTGCAGTTAGCGACTGCCAGAAATTTAAATATTTTTACTAACCAGACTATTCCACCGTGTGTGATATTGACTAATAACATTTAGCAATTCCTCGGATACAGACCAATCACGATCGTTTATCTTGTAAAATGGTTGCTATTAATATGAGGATGCTGTTTTATCGATAAAATCGTTTGCCTTTTTCTGGACACGTAAGCATCAGTGTGCAGTGATTAATAAGTCAGAAATTGAAATAATAGAAATGTACATTGATTAAAAACAGAAGCCAGTTCGTGTGCTTTTATTCTGTTCTGCTGTTAGCTTACCTGACTGAAGTTAACTATGTCGTATATGCACCATTGGTAGCACTGGTCACATGGACATGGTAACTCGAATCGATTTATTTATTTAATCCGTTATATTTTTATTCATGGAATAGATTTAATAAATCCACTCGAGTTGACGAGTTATATCAGATGAACTCTCGTGCGATTATCTATGATAAGAGTGTTGCTCTGGGAATGTTTATTGGTTTTCAGTTTTATTTATCGCTGGAGTTGATTACAGTTAATTTTGAGGGGAGATCGCCACCTGCTGAGGGTGTTAATGTCCCCTCATAATTTGTGTACACATTTCATCTGCAGATCCTGGAGATGCAATTTACCAAGTCATAAGGTCTTCTCTGAGAGCAACACCACATGAAGCAAATGAATAGGATTCTAAGAAATCAGATGAGTGTTACACATGAAGCCAGAAATAGCACATTAGGCAACGAGCCGGTACCTTAATTAGGCAAGTTACACGCGACTGATTTTGTTCGACCATAATTAAAAGTTCAAGTTTTGAGATTGTAGATTCATGAAACAAAGGTGATCAGCTGTTAGTAAGTTCTCGTCCTTCTTGTCTTCTGCGATAGATGGCAGATGATGGCGAAGCTGATCTTGGCAGAGACCTTAGAATACGAAATTAATTCAATTCAATATAATATTAAAATAAAAATCAGGTTAACTGATGTAAAAAAGAGCCAGAATGCTTTTGTTGAATCAATTATAATTGCAATTATGATATGCAGAAAATAAGTTTTTCTAATCAGATTAAAATCGTCCAGCATCAGCAGCACTACAGATTAGTTTTATCTTAACAATTGCGCACTCACATAAAAAAATCTGATGTGAAAGTCACATAACTTCCTCTGCCCAAATAAATGTTAGCAGTATTCACATATCCTTGTACAGAATCGCAAGACACAATTTTTCGCTAATTATGCTGTAAATACCTCATAGCCCCTCATTTGAATGTTGCGACTAAAATCACAGGCTATGGACAAACTAAAAAAAATAAGAAAAAACAAGTGACTGCAAGCGTTTATTGAACTTTCCGCCATTCAGAATAATTTCCAAAATTTATCGAATATTCCTCTCAGAAATTTCTTTACTGTAAGCATGACCAACAATACATCTTTCTCACTTCACGTACTTAATTAGAATGAGATGCCGTGAATGTCCGCGTATTGAGTTGTTCACCAGGCAAGACAGAGTATCTACAAACAATGGGTAGTTTACAACCACCCTTCAGAGAATTTTTTTGAAAAAAGTTTCAAATAAAAGTTTTAGCTCTTGGTATAAGCAATCCATGTACAGAATTTAAAGGAAATCGTTAGAGCCATTTTTGAGAAAATCGTGACAAACGAAAATTTATTCGTGTAAAGTCCCCTTAAAAGTAAGGGAAAGTTGTCGCCACTCTTCGTGTCACAGCCTCAGAAGGTACCTAACCTAAATACAAAATTTTGTTTTCGTACGATTTTCCGTTACATTCACAATGGGTGGCTCATAACTACCCTTCAGAGAATTTGTTCGAAAAAATGTTTCAAATAAAAGTTTTAGCTCTTAGTATAAGCAACCCAAGTGCAAAATTTAAAGAAAATCGTTAGAGCCGTTTTCGAGAAAATCGCGAAAAACGAAAAATTCTTCATGTAAAGTCCCCTTAAAAATAAGAGAAACTTGTCGACAATTTTCATCTCACATCTTTAGAAAGTACCAGACCGAAATACGAAATTTTGTTTTCATACGATTTTCCGTTTTCGAGCTAGCCTGTTCACAGATATTCCACACAGACACACACAAAGACACGCTGACAGACAGACATGTTTCCAAAAATAGTATTTTTGGATTCAGGGGGCCTTGAAACGTGTATATATGCTAAAAACTCAACTTCGAATTTTGGGGTCGAAAACAATACTTCCTCTACCTATAGTACCTATGGTATGGGCAGAGGAAGTAAAAATCCATGTAAAATTGGCCGGCTCTGGGATTTGAACCAGGGACCTACAGAATACGAGTCCAAGACGTTACCATTTCGGCAATCTTGCTCAGTTTAACGGTCTACTTTGATAAGAGCATATGTTAAGGAATAGTAGATGTATCAAAGAGGTTTTTAGTCTTATACCCTCAAAATAAATATTAAGATGGATGAACAACAAAGGAAAGTGGGGACAACCTTTTACAATATAACTTGTTATAATTATAATTTTTAAATTATAAATCAATAATTTATTAGTTGATTCTTACATAGTATGATATATGATGACTTGTAATTAAAGCTAGTAAGATAAAATTCTAAGATTAATATTGGATTGGCTATAGGCCTACATAAAACATCTATGTCATGTGAGAATATTCCAGTGATTGTCAGTAAGAATACATTGGCAACATGTAATAATACTAGGAGGTGCCCGTGGCTTCACCACGATAATTCTTTTAAAAATTAAAAATTAAGAGTATAATAATTGAATCGTCCAGAGCTAAAAGGGGTTTTGTCAGTTTTTACAACTTTTCAGGAGAAAGAAAAAACATTATAATTTTAAGTAAAACTGTTGTACAAATTTGAGACACATTATTTTCCATAGAGTACTGATAGATACTTCATATTATATGATTGTAAAATATTTAAACTTGATTAGTTGTTAATAAATCAATATTTTATAAAATTGACAAAATCCCTTTTTCCTCCGAACTTTGTTATAAATCATTTTTTAGGCCTGGTATTTAATAAACATACCCAGAAAACAGTAATACTACTTTTACATATGTAAACAATGAACAAAAAACAGCATAGTAAGACAAATTGAAAAGAAAAAAAAACAATATGTTACATTCACTGCCCATTGCTGTCCGTAACAGTGTCATGAGTAGGCCATTTCAAAATTTCATTATAAAAACAATGAGCATCAGGTTCTACATATTTCACTAACTTTCGAATGTCCTGGATCTTTTTAGCATTGATAGGAACTTTTCCTTCGCAGTATGCTTTCTCTTGGGGCATCGTGCAAAGACTTGTCAACTGAGGCTTTCCAAGATTGAATGTGTGCTTTACTGGAGAATTAATGAAAAAAGCAGTTTGAACTACCCCTGGCCTATGACTGAAATATCTGAACTCTTTGAAGGAAGCTGGAGTGAAAGCTTGCTTTTTATTTCTTTCAAGCTGCGAACTTTCAACTGAATTATTAGTTTTTTTGAAGAATTTAGGCCACCAGTCATCAAAATTCAAAATATCATCTTGTTCTACGACATGAACTTCGACATGTTTTTTACTATTGGCAATAAGCTCTACATACTCTCTGGGCGTGTACACTCTGTCAATCTTGTTAATTTTTTTCTTAAAAATGCCGAAATTCCTGTCACAAGGCAGAAAAGAGTGTCCGCGTTCAGGAAATCGGTGTGTTAAGGTGTGGAACCTTCCTGTAGTTGTTAATGCCAAGCAGAACCTAACCATGGTGTGGTTTTTGTTCTGTCCAGGACAGCCGTCAGAAAATAAGTTCAGATCTTTGACACTCTGTGGAATGTAGTGCTGCACATAGTGGTACAGGAAGGAACAAACATCATTAGCACCCTTTTTGCCTTGTCCTTCATGATATAAGTACACTACAGACTTCCCACTTCGTAGATCATGCACGTTGAAAACATTTACCCACAGCTGACGTAGGTAAAATATCTCTTGCACTGGAATGTTCGGGAGTGGAAGATTTTGCATAAAATCAAATGCTATGGCCCCTACAGCTTCACTTTGACTATCTGCACTGTGGTCCTTTAGGGACTTATAGAATTTTCTACTTCTGCGTAAATGTACCTCCAATTCAGCTTTTGCTACACGTTGTGCATTTTCATTTATGTGGGGGCTTTTCAGTTTGGCATTCAGTTCTTCGCACATTGAACAAGTGTCTATCTGTGGCCTTCCAAATCTATAGTTGTAATTTTGGCGGAAATATTCCCTGTAGTAATCATATTTTACTGTAGAATCGGGATACTTGGTACTGTAGAGATCATACATTGATTTTACAGTAAGGCGAGCATCTAAATAATATACTTCTTTGCCAGCATAATGAGAAGACTTAAGAGGGAAGGACTTAATATGATTGTCTATGGATTTCTGAATTACATCAGAAACTTTATTTACAGCAGGCGTCATACCACGTCTATCCTTGGGCATTTCTCCCTGAACTAGGGTGCGACTTATATTGTACACTCTCTTCTTACCAACAGCATGCATGCTAAGAAAGGCTTTCAGACAGACACTCTTCTTTTGAGAACCGCACATTATGAAATAATTAAAACTTGAACTATGCTGTGTTCGTTCCTCTCCCTCTGATTTCCTGGACCTGCGCTGTTTTACAGGAACTGCTTCTATGAAACCTCGTAAATAAATATCTTGTGCATTTTTATTTGGTAGATCAAGAAACTTTGTTAGGACCATGTTTCTTTCATCTTCATTTACGCCCTCAAAACATTTCTTCTTACACCTACAAATTAAAATACGAAAATCAGTACTCCCATTCAGTAGTACCCATGCCTATTAACATAATGAGAATAGCACAAGTTACTTAATACCAAATAAAAATGACTATATATAAAACTAGAATGCTATATCTGTTAGTTACTAACCTGCAATCATCTCCTACTTTCTTTTCACTAATATGTCGTCCCCCATGATTTACATATTCCAGACCTTTGACAATAGCGTTTTTAATAACATTTTTTTTATGAAGTGCTTCATTTCGCTTCCTTTTTGGAGACATATCTCACAAAATTTGTCACAAAATATAAACAACACCAGCCTTATACACTTACAGAACAAGCACTGTCATTGATGTGATAAAGCGCGCGAACTTGCAAGTGTGAGACAATAATGCAAGTCAGGTCTGCCACACTACGGCGAAGGCATGCGGCGCTAAAAGGAGTGTTGTCAGTGACAAAACTCTTTCTTCCTCCGTATGCGCTGATATGACTTCCGATTTCTAGCACAAAGAGTGGTCTGACAAAATTCTTTCTTCCACCGTTCGATGCGTCTCAGTTTAAAAACTAGTACAAGACAATAAAAAAAAAATCGCATTTTTTGACAAAACCCCTTTTAGCTCTGGACGATTCAATTATTAAAGCATTATATTTATTAACACTTACTCGCGAATCATTCATAAACTAAGCCATTAATAATTAATGAAACAGCTAAAATTCCGGCTTCAGAGTACATTCCACGACATGAAAGCGCCCCCTGGGAAAACTATATCAGAATCGATTATGCAGTTCCAAAGAACCTGTGAACACATAATACGTATTGTTTCTCAGCTGTTTATTGACATGAATATGATGTGAATTTTATTTTATCAATTCAGTGTAATTTTCAGAAATTATATAATGTTTCAAGGGAAGGAATGGTTTGTTTGGATTATTATTATCAGCGATATTTCAAGAGAGAAAACCATCAATATTTTACAGCTGTTGCCCCCGGCTTCGCCCGCCATTATTCATTGACTCCAGGATTTTTAAGAAAATTACACTGGTAGATTATTAAAAATGTTTGTGGTTCAGAGCTATGAAAATTGTAAGTAAAAATAAAATTAGAATATTTGCTCATTCTGTTCATTTCACTTAGGCCTTATATAACTTAATAAAGAAACGGTTTTCCTAATTTTGTAGTCGTCATGAAAGTTTAGACTGCGAGAGACGAACATCGCCGAGTATACCCGATGTCTCACGAAGCGGGCGAGCAAGCACGCTATTTAGGGCCGTTGAATTGTATAAGAGTAGATAGTCAAGAGTTATAAATTTGATCAACTTATATAGGCTACAATTACATATGTGCATAGTCCATATAGTTGAATTAATACATGAGTATCAATATATAGGATCAACTTTGGATTGTTATAGTTGTTACAATTTGAGATATAATGGTTAATAAAGATAAGTAGCAAGAGTAATTCTTGCGTGTCATAATGTTAAAATGTCACATTTAAAATTAAAATTACAAAATGTCTTGAAATTGTAAGCTCATCTCTTAATCAAAGCCAAAGCCCTCAATGATTACAAATGTGGCATTGTAATACAGACATGATTAAAAAAACATGTGACATTTAATTAGTTGTTACTACGGTACCGGTCAACTGATTTGGTCCAAAATGAACAGGCTTCTTCCAAGAACGTTATAAATACGTAAACCAAGTATCATGAAATCCAATAAAGCGTATTCGAGTTATCGCGCCTTTTGTTATATATTATTATAAAAAGGCACTAAATTGGGTATTATTCCAATAGCGGTCAACCGATATGGTCCAACATCAATAGGCTTCTCCCTATGGACACACGGACGGACAGACATTTTCCCGTCCCCCACACAATGTCATAATTTATGAACCGGTACTGACACTTAATAAACGCTAATGGAATTTATTTAATTATAAATACAGGCTGATTCAGTTTAATTTGCTGCTTTCAAGACTGATCCGTGATCGATATTAATCGATACCACACCAGTGTTATAAAGAAATTCTGCACTTTATTGGATGTCATTAAGATACTGTTGCATCATGTATAATATAGTATATTGCGATACAAGTGCCGTAAGGCACGTTTACGGGTCGAGGAAACAGATTGAAAACCCTCGGCTGCTCCTCGGGTTTTTAAGTTTTCGAGACCCGTAAATGCCTTTACGGCCCGTGTGTTGCATGCTATTTTTTGCACGATGATTATTTATATCAATTTAATTATATTAATTGTGATATTACCTGAAAATATTATGTAAATACATTCTTGAAAATAGATGTTTATTTCAGAAAGTGATTCGCATGTGTTTGTTGTTATGGGAACCGAATATTTGTCCTGGGGGCCGTGGCCATAAAGGCTTGTATTATGAAGTGTATCGTAATGAACTATGACGTAGCGCTTGGACCGTAAGTAATTTAACCTCATCGCAACCGGCCTTAGCAACAAGACTGTGTGGGAATGTCAACTTACGATCCATGTAAACAAAGTTCGTAAGTACCACTTACTAGCTAAGGAGTGCAAAAAGCATATTACAATATGGTGGAACAAAAATGTTATGATACAAGTGGCAAAAGATAGGTTTTATAATATTTTGTGAATACATAATATGTCTGCGAAAAACAATGCTACCAGCGATGTAAACTCATTTTACCAAGTGTATCCAACACTATTTTAAGATAATCGCTAATATTTGTGAAATAATAAGAATAAATATTTACTAGACTATTCTCATGAATTACCAATTTACATGATGAGATTGTCATACCTAATATAGTAAATTGCGATACAAGTGCCGTAAGCGGTGCATACGGATCGAGGAAAGAGTTTGAAAAAACGAGGCGCTTGCATCCTATTTCCGAGATCCGTTACGCGCTTACGGAACGAGTATTGCATGCTATTTTTTGCACAATGATTATTTATATCAATTTATTTATATTAATTGAGATATTACCTGAAAATATTATGTATACTTGAAGATGGATGTTATATTTCAGAAAGTGATTCGCATGTGTTGGTTGTCCTGTTGAAGTCGCCACAAACTGGGGGGCCTTGGTTCCATAAAGGCTTGTATTATGATGATTTTACTTACGGCACGTGTGCTTTTTGTAATTTTTACCGCACGGAGATTTCTTTTGTTTTCATAGCAACCAGATTGCGTATGGGAATGTCAAGTTACGATCCACGGCAACAATATTCGTAAGTATCACTAATTAGTTACGTTGTGAAAAAAATATTAATGTACTAAGAGGCTGCTTTATTTGGGCAGAGGAAGTTATGTGAGTTTCACATAAGATTTTTAGTGGAGTTCATATTTAAACCAAAAGTCAATATGTTAACAAAGCACAGTATACTGGAATTCGTGTTACATCCGCAAAGTAAGTTTCCCTGGGGCCGTTTTCAGAAACAAAACACAATTTCAAGGAAATATTTCTTGCAGCAGACACAGCCACCGGAATTGAAACATTTGGGGAACCAACTTTTGAATACTTGTGTTGTAGAAGTGTTCCGCCTGGGATTTGAACCACTGTGTCATTCCCTGCCATTTCTTGAGGTATAGGAAAAGATGGAAATCAATGGGATCGAGATCCGGGCTATAGCGTGGATGTTTAAACACCTCCCAGCCAAACTTCTGCAGGAGTCTTGCTAGGAGGTGTTTCAACATCCTCCCTACAGCCCAGACTTCGCTCCCAATGATTTCCGTCTCTCTCCCTACACCTAAACAAATGACAAAGAGCTCGTAGCCGTTTGTTTGATTGAATCTAAAATCTACTCTTATACAATTCAACGGCCCTAAATAGCGTGCTTGCTCGCTTGCTCGCTCGCCCGCTTCGTGAGTTCATCGGGTATACTCGGCGATGTTCGTCTCTCGCAGTGTAAACTTTCATGACGACTACAAAATTAGGCAAACAGTTTCTTTATTATATATATTCTAATTTTATTTTTACTTACAATTTTCATAGCTCTGAACCACAAACATTTTTAATAATCTACCAGTGTAAATTTCTTAAAAATCCTGGAGTCAATGAATAATGGCGGGCGAAGCCGGGGGCAACAGCTGTAAAATATTGATGGTTTTACCTCTTGAAATATCGCTGAAATAATCATCCAAACAAACCATTCCTTCCCTTGAAACATTATATAATTTCTGAAAATTACACTGAATTGATAAAATAAAATTCACATCATATTCATGTCAATAAACAGTTGAGAAACAATACGTATTATGTGTTCACAGGTTCCTTTGGATCTGCATAATCGATTCTGATATAGTTTTCCCAGGGGGCGCTTTCTAATTTTTAAATGAATTATCGTGGGCGAAGCCACGGGCACCTCCTGGTTTTAAACATTCAGATGAAAACAGTCCCATGAAACTTGCCTATAATCCTGATGGCTTTGCCTTCTTTGGTCATAACTTGGAAATAAAAGCAGCGCGATTTTTTCAATATATCGCATGGAGTTAACGATCGCTACGACTCTTGGGCAAGCAAATGTCTGAAATTTTCAGGTAAACTCATGTAACAAAGTGCCAGTATGTTTTTGTTTAATCAGTTATGATTGCAATTATGATATGCCGAATACAAACAAAAAAGAAGTCAAATTGGCCGGTTTCGGGATTTGAACCATGTAACTCCACAATGTGAGGCCAAGACGCTACCATCTCAATCACCTGGGTCAGTTTAACGGTCTAGTTGAATAAGCGCATGTAAAGCAATAGTGTAATTTGTCATAGCTAACTGTATTTTAATCTCCAAAGCCTTATAATATCACAGTAAAACAATAGGCTATGTTGTCATGATAACTGATTTGCATTTCATAAATTCTTTCGAATACATATATTACCACAAAATAGGCACTAAAATGACCATTACTCCGAAACAGGTCAACCGATTTTATCCAATATCAATAGACGTCTTCCCATGGACATAATAAATGTGTATACCAAGTTTCATAAAAATCCGGTAAAGCGTATTTGAGTTACCGCGTCTTTAAAATAGACACTAAATTGGGTTTTACTCCGGTACCGGTCTACCGATGTATTCCAGTATCAGTTGACGTCTTCCCACGTACATTATAAATGGATATACAAAGTTTCAGGAAAATCGAATAAAGCATATTTGAGTTATGGCGACTTCTTATATATTAACATAAAAGGCATTAAATTGGGCATTATTCCGGTACTGGCCAAACGATTTAGTCAAATATCAATAGACGTCTTCCCATGAACATTATAAATGCGTATACGAAGTTTCATAAAAATAAAAAATAAAGCGTATTTGAGTTATTGCGCCTTTAAAATAGACACTAAATTGGGTTTTACTCCGGTACCGGTCTACCGATTAGGTTCAAATTCAATAGGGTACTTATCATGGACGTCGTAAATGCGTATACCAAGTTTCATGGAAATCCGATACAGCGTATTTGAGTTATAATATATTAAAATAGGCACTAAATTGGGCATTACTCCGGTACCGGTGAACCGATTTGGTTCAATATCAATAGGATTCTTCCCATGGACATTATAAATGTGTTTTCCCAGTTTCATGAAAATCCAAAAAAGCGTATTTGAGTTATGGCGCGTACAGACACACGGACGGACGGACAGACATTTTTCGTCCCCACACACAATCTCATAAAGTCCCATACTGGCACTTAATAATGAATGTAGACCTAAATGGGTCAAAATTAATCTATTTTAGGAGGAACTCACTATGCAGGGGCTTTTTGGACCATAGAACTCGAATCTGAGATCGTTTTTCCCAGGCGGCGCTTTCTAATCGTGGAATGCACTCCATATTCGGATTCATAGCTGTTTCATAATTAGTCTACGAATGATTCGCATTAAATGTTCATAATTATAATGCTTTAATTATTATGCTCTTAATTTTTTAAAATAATTATCATGGACGAAGCCACGGACCTCTGCTAGTATTATAATACCAAGGAAACCTTTTCACCATATCCTTTTCGTCTTATCTCGTTGATTAATGAATTTGGGTGCTCAATGCAGAGAAAAAATCGTAAAGTATTCTTCAGCTATAAGAAATATGAATGTGTTTAAGAAAATCCCCATAAAACGTACAACTCCCTAGTGCTGGCTTCAGTGGCGTAGGGGTTCCTGACCCCTCCCGAAATCAAAACCTCTATTTTTTTATTAGATTAGTGAGTTAGATTAGTTATTAAGTGCCAGTATGGTTCTTTATGAGTTTGGGTGGGGGACGGGAAAATGTCTGTCCGTCTGTGTGTCTGTACGCACGATAACTCAAAACGCCTCATCGGATTTTCATGAAACTTGGTATACGCATTTGTAATGTCCACGGGAAGAAGCCTATTGATATTGGACGAAATCGGTTTACCGGTACCGGAGTAAAACCCAATTTAGTGTCTGTTTTAAAGGCGCGGTAATTCAAATACGCGTTATCGGATTTTCGTGAAATTAGGTATACGCATTTATGACGTCCATGGGAAAAAGCCTATTGATATTGGACCAAATCCGTTTACCGGCACCGGAGTAATGCCCAATTTAGAGCCTATTTTATGGTAATATATTAGAAAGAATTTATGAAATGCAAATCAGTTATCGTGACAACATATTGTTTTCCTGTGATCATATACAGCTTTGGAAATTGCAATAAAGTTAGCTATGACAAATAACACTATTCCTTTACATATGCTCATCAAACTAAACCGTTAAACTGAGCGAGGTGGCCTAGATGGTAACGTCTTGGCCTCACATTCTGGAGGACATTCGTTCTAATCCCGAAACCGGCCATTTTGACTTTCTTTTTTGTATTTTTAAGTGAGTGTGAGATTTGTAAGATATCACAAATCTGTATAGTTCAGTTGATGCTGGACGATTTAAATATGATTTTTAAAAACTGGACCTTTGTTCTTCCGTAAGCCCTACTTAATGAATCAATCTGGAGCTTAACTGGAAAATCAATTTAAAAAAAAAAAACTTTTTTTCTGCATATCATAATTACAATTATAACTGATCAAACAAAAACATACTGGCACTTTGTTGCATCTGTTTACCTGATTTTATTTAAGCTCCATTTTGTCAAATAATTAGTTATTTTATTTAATAATAAAATACTGATTTTTTAAAAAGTGGCCAGCCCTATTGTTTCCAACTGTTCTATGTGCTATTTAACTTTTCTTATAAATAGTAATAAAGTGTTATAACAATGTAACGATTGCTTATTTAAGTTAGAGTATTTACAGTGCTAAAATTTGATTTTCATTAGTTCAATATTTAAAAATTTTCCGAGGGTGAGCCCCCAGATTGCCCTTTCTTGAGGGTATTTTGTACCCCCAAAACCTCCAGCATTTTCAAACCTCCCCAAAATTATTTTCTGGCTACGCCGCTGGTTGGCTTATAACTACCCTTCATAGAATTTTTACAAAAATATGTTTTAAATAAAAGTTTTATCCCTCATATAAGGTACAAAGTGGTAGTGAGAGTTAAAAAGATGTAACTTATCTAATGCAAATGTACAATTTATTTTGCTTTATCACATTTTCGTTCTCAACATCTGATCACAAACACAAGCAATATTTTTGTATTCATGAGATCTGGACATTTCTCTACGTATAGCACTTTATGGCAGAGGCAGAGAAAGGGAAATTTCGATTCTGCAGCACAAATGTACCGGCTAGTATGAGCACTTACAAATACATTACCTAATCACTAGACCTGGGATTTTAGGCTCTAAAAATATTAGTTTTAGGCACCTAAAATATGCTTTTAAAACAAGTAAATAAGGTTAAAAAAGAGAAAATGGGCACTTAAAATTTGGTTTAAAATATGTACTTAAATAGACAGAAAATAGACTTTAAAATATTACAGTATACTCTTAAACTGTTACATGGTCCTTTTTTTACTGCAAGAAACGTGGTATACCTATTCTTTACAGAATTAACTTCAAAATTAGGCATCACGAACTACGTATATTCACTTAAACAGATGCTCTTTCACTGGTGACTTGACATAGTAGTCCTTCCCCCTTAATCCTCCCCCTCCCCCGTCAGTCAGCATTCCTTTGGCGACAATTGTTTGGAATAATCAAGTTTCTGTGAAAAACCCGCCTCCGCTGTTCTGCTTTTCATTGAGGGATGTCCATTATAAGGTAAAAATAACAGAAGTTGAATTTTATTCTAAATGTACAAAATAGGAATTTTAGGCAGTAAAATAGTAAAATAGGGTCTAAAGGCCCAAATAGGCATTTTAGGGCACTATAAAACTTTATAAATGTAAGTGATTTATCTTGAAACGTCCACATATTAAAAAAAATTATGTTATTTCATAAGGAACAAAATAGGCATTTGCCTTAAAATCCCAGGCCTACTTATCACACAGAGGTTCGAACTACAGTGTAACTTACCCTGGAAGCTGGAGCAGAATGTATGGTGACGAGAGACCCCGGGGAGGCAATTTTATCGCTACTGATAAGCAGATCAGATGTCATGGAGATAATCACCAACATATGGAGGCTCATACCGACATTCATTGAAGTACAGCATTTAATTATAACACTCAATGTGGTATCGATTAATACGAGGGTGGATCGAAAAGTAACGCACAATATTTTTTTTCTCAGTTGGTATTGCTGCTGGGATGTTGAACCTTTACCAAGATGGAGTTTGAAACTTCCGCTACGGACGCTATTTTGTTCTCATGTGTAGCTCTCAGGGGCGTGTTCAGAGGGGGGCTGAGGGGGCTGCAGACCCCCCCCCCCGAAACGTTAAGTCATGCTAATATATTGCACATAAGGGCACTTTAATTTCTCAGAAAGTAGACAGTTCAATTGCACATTTTGACTTAAAAAAGGTGAAATGCGTTATTCTAATGTGTTCAGTATAATTGTGTGTGATAATTAGGGCTCAGAGGTTGATGATATGTCATCTCTTTTCTGAGACATCACAGACAATGCAGGATGTAGTATAAGTTCGTCTTCCGTCAAAACGAACAATAATACCTTACTTATATTTTGCATTTTATTTTCTACCAGTCATTTTTAGGAAATTTTCATTCGTTCGTTACATTTTTCCCTATATTGTCTTTAGAATGAACTTTTCCAACATTGTAGACAAAGCAATCTCGTAATTCCACAAGGGTCGTGCTGTGGACCGGGTTTTTGGAATGTCCAATATAATGCACTTTTGAATGTAGAATACAGCACACACACAACAGTATTGGCCTTTGCTGACGATTTCCTGATGATTGTCAAGGGAAGAAGCCTCCTTGAACTAGAAAACTATGCCAACCACGACTTGTACAAAGTAGAGAGTTGGGCTAAGAATCACAAAATCACATTCAATGAGCAGAAATCGAGACTGTTGGTAATAACAAGAAAAAGACCAAGGACAGCAATTGATCTTAAAATTTTTCTGAATAACAAGAATATTCCACAATCGGAAAGTATGAAGTATCTTGGCATAATAATTGATAGGAAGTTTAATTTCCAAGAACATATCAATGAAGTAACCCAAAAATGTACTCATCTCATACATTCATTGGCAAAATCGGCAAAAATAAATTGGGGATTAAGCCACGATGTAATGAGAGTTATTTACAAAGGTGCTATCTTACCAATTCTATCATATGGAGTACCAGTCTGGAGTGAGGCCATTAATAAAAAACATAATGCTGCAAAACTTAAGCGAGTACAGAGATTAATCAATATCAAAATAGCAAAGGCATTCCGTACAACTTCATATGAAGCATTGTGTACGCTAACAAACACTACCCCAATAATTCTAGAATTGCAAAAGTTGGCAACACTATATGAAATCAAAAAAGGAAACCAGAAGGACACAATTGAAAGGCCAAGACACTATTCGATATGGCCACATCCAGCTGATATATACACCATAAAAACAAAGGAAGATACCATAGAATACAGAGTGGACATTTATACTGACGGCAGCAAAGGAGACACAGGAGTAGGCGCAGGTATAGCAATATTTGTCGATAAAAAACCAGCCATCCAGCTACAATACAGGCTAAAAGACCACTGCTCAAACAATCAGGCTGAACAGCTTGCGATCTTAAAGGCCCTAGAATATTTAGAAAAAGATCAGCACAGTCCTAACGACCAAAAAATAGCAGCTATCCATACAGATAGTAGAATAACTTTAGATTCGTTAAAAAATCCAACCAATCAACTTCACTTAATAGCATCAATCAGAGAAAAAACTAGAGAATTGGAAGCAAAACATTGGACAATCCACTTTACCTGGATCAAGGCACACAACGGGAATATCGGTAACGAAACAGCTGACCGTCTAGCAAAAGAGGCTGCAGGGAACGACGACATACCAGTGAGTTACGATCGTAAGCCACTAAGTTCAGTGCTAAACGAACTACAGACAATAAGTGTTAATAAATGGGAAGAAGAATGGAACAGTACAAAAAACGGTACAGTGACAAAGACGTTTCTCCCCAGTATAAAAGACAGGTTAAAAATAAACGTACCGCTAAGTGGAAAAATAACTAGCTTCTTAACAGGCCATGGGAAAATGAACTCTTACTATTTCCGATTTAATATAACAACCAGTCCTATGTGTACGTGTGGAAACGAAGAACAAACAGTGGATCACCTACTATTTAAATGTATCAAACTTGAAAGGGAAAGACAAATTTTTAAGGACAATATGATAAGTAAACATGGAAAATTGACATTTGACAAAATCAAATTAATGCGCTATTATACACAAGAACTAATCTCATTCATTAATTCGATAGATTTAGATAAGCTGTAAAAGCATGAAGTAGTAATACAAGTAGTTAACTAATATATCACAAATACAGGAGATTAACTAATATTATATAAATAGAGTATACCTACATGTTAAATAATATTGTAAAGAATAGTATGAAAATTGAGTTTTAATAAGGTAATGAATAAGTTCCACAGTAACCAGCCATAGAATAAGGAAGATAAAAGACAGTATATTGTATGCATTAAAATGTAATATTAGTAATTAGTGCATGTAGTATTACTCTCATTGTAATGGGACATGCAGTTAAATAAACAAATAAAAAAAAAAAAAGTAATTTATAGGTCATTTTTAGGCGTTTTTAGATCATCAACTCTGAACCCTTGTGATAGTAATGTTAGGATTATCACAGCCCCTCCCGAAAATAAATCCTGGATACGCCCCTGGTAGCTCTAGCGAGAGAAGCGTGAACTATGCAACAAAGATGGCGATCATGTTACTATCGTCCACTTGTGAAGAGCAGCGAGGTGTAGTGCGATTTTTATGGGTTAAAGGGCAAAACCAGACTGAAATTCACAGGGACATGCGTGGTGTCAAACTTCTTAAGATAAACGGTCATGATTGGTCTTTATCCGAGGAACTGCTAAACGTTATTGGTCAATATCAAACACGCTGCATATGATCGGAATAGTCTGCAAAAAACACTGGGCCTATTATGCTGTACGCATAAGACGCCAGACGCCAATTTTCTGTCGGTGACCGCCTCTAGATCCGAAGGTCGCGGGCTCAAACCCGGCCGCGGTCGATGAATTTTTCAGGACGTAAAAATCCTGGGCACGGAGTCCTCCGGAAGGGACTTTAAGCTGGGGGGCCCGTGTTGTAGATTTAAGGGAGGTAAAAAAACTCCAAGCCTAAATTAGAGCATCTGGACAAAATTTCTCAGCCCTTTCACGTCCAAGTCATACCTTAGTTTCCTGAGGGGGGTGTGAGGCGATGGGCTTACCACCTGTCCCTCTGCCCTTTCTCGGAATATAAGCGTAACAAAATCCTCCACTTGCAGGCCCTTCGCCCCAACATAGGGGATGTAGGACAAACACCGATTTTCTGGTCATGTAACGGGGTTTTTGGCACTATATGGGGTTTCTCAGAGTTCCAATATTGATTATTCTACGTCGAAACATAGCCATGTAGATGGAACCTTGCTTCGCCAGAGAAGATTATTAAATTTGGATCAATTAACCCTTAGCAACATCCCACGCAGCACGATATGTATAATATACGTATATTTTAGAGCTACAAATATATCTTACGTCTGGTCAAAGTCAAAACGTAAATTATACGTATATTTTATGTCCAATATATACATGTATAAAAACTGTTGTAATTTAATCCTGCTTTATATTCATAATATATCAAAATTAAAGTTACTGTTACATAAGTAGGATTAAATATAAAACAAAATTGATTTGATTGTTCATTTGTAACATCAAAATTACGTACCAACTATACGTAAATTTTACGTCTAGAATTGGACATTGTAAACACCGGTTTATTGTGTTTTACTCTAGTAAATCGATTTGGTTAAATTAAGGGAACGCAATAAAATTTACTCACGCTAATCAGAAATTAATTTAAAAAATGGTTTAAAATGATTACATCCGTACATTCAGTAGGACTATTTTTTATGACTGGCGGCCATCTTGTCTGTGACGTCAGCAATGTAGATCTGCTGATTCAAGGTTGTATTTGTTGGCTGTTGGTGGTTGTGTATAAGTTTCTCTTTTATAGTGTTTTATTAACAAGAAATTGTGTGTGGAGAGAATTGCACTGTTCTGTTGCAACTACTCCCTATGTATATAACATAGAAACGAAGAATAAATGTACATGTGTGTGTATTTAAAGCTGACGAAATATTATGCAACGTGCAGTGATCTGTAGGGTAATACCCTAGATCCTAGAATACTTTTCCTAATTTAGGCCTACCTGAATGTTTGTGAAGACCTGGTCCTTCATGTAGAAGATTAAATGAGGTAGAAGAAAAACATTTACACATAAAACAGTACTGGTAAGTCCCTGTGCAAGATTTGTTTCACATACATAAATTGGCCTATCATAACCTCAACGACTTGCAAACTGATTTATAATACAGATGCTGTGGTAATTAGCTCTGATCATAATAATTTACGATAACGCTGCTAAAGTATTTCTTAATTGTTTCAGGAATTCACAATGCCTAGGTGCTGTAGTGTTGCTGGCTGTAAAAGTAACTACAAGTCACAACATGAAAGTGTTAGTACATTTTCTTTACCAAAAGACGAAGAACTTAAGAAGACATGGCATAGAAAGATTCCTACAGACTTTACAGGGGAAGCAAGCCTGTTATTTGTGTGAAGCATTTTCCTGTAGAGAGTGTGATAAGAACAGAGACATTTGTAGTTAATGGTGAAATAAAAACATTTCCTAGAACTTGCCCTAAACTGAAACTTGGTGCAGTACCATCAATATTTCCTAATCTGCCTGAATACTTGTCAAGACCATGCAGAAGATTAATTGATGCAGAAGAAGAAAATTTAAACCAAGCAGTTGCAGAAAGCTTAAAAGAACTTAAAAGTTATGCTGAATGACAAGCTCTGCATTGTTTGGAAGATGTGATGCAGTACTTCCTAAGTGTAACAGAAGGACTTAAAGGGCAGTGGATTAGCATAATGGCAGTAGAAAGGCTAGTGCTGTGCTTAATGGATGTTAATGATGATGTTCCGAAGATTCTTGATTCAGTGTGTGTTATGAGCGATCTCAGTGTTTTGCTTACAATAAATAATTGCAAAATACCTCAGCAAGAAGTCCCAAAAAACTGCAAGATAGTAAGCACAAAAAGTGTTCTTGATCACATTTTTAGTTATTGATATCTCATGTATTGATAGTATATGTAAAATGTATGTGAGCAGTGTACATTTATGAACCAAAGGCCCTATATAGGCTACATAAATTATATATAAAATATACATTTGATAGATCATCTTGACATATTTTTTACGTATAGATATTGTACATCAATAGTATGTATGCGATTGTAAGTATAATTGATATATATTAAATGTCTGTATTGACATGAATAGACGTACGATATACATCAAAAAGTGGGACATTTGAGCGTATATTATACGTAGATTTTATTTAACCAATATGTGTGATATACATTACCTAGATCTAGGGATAACGCAATTTTTACATATATTTTACGTATGTGTGCTGAGTGGGATTCCTCAACATCCAGGTACACAACTGCACAAGACTGTCATTATCATGGACAACAGAGATCTTATATGGTTTTAATTTTAGGACTTTGGTAGCTCGCCAAGCTGAGGTGCTTGAAATTTCTGCTGGTTGTGCATGCCTTTGCAGATTTTTTAGGAGAATGGTCTAATCGCTCTCCAAGTTCATTTAATTTCTCCTAACTATACCCTTAGTAAACAAGGATGGCGTGTGGGGCCAGGTAGGTTCCTTCACACACAAGCACCCTCACATTTACAAGCGCAGGGGATTAGGACCGACCGTAATTTCCACCCAATGAGTCACCTAATCTACTTCAATCAATCAATCTTAGATTTTTTAATATGTCATTTTATCTTAAAATGTTTGTTATATATCAATTCTACACATAATTACAAGAAAAATGACACCAAACAATATATAATTTACTTTAATAGGAACATAGGACTTGAAAGCAGTTTGCTCATAACTTTTAATTATGTATTTGTTAAAAATGTTCCAGTGTAGCTATTCTTGATAAATGTTCTTATGACTTTCCTGTTACAAATACACTAGTATCATCTGCAAAAAGCAATACCTTCGTCACTTAAGTTGTATGGCAAGTCATTGATGAAAATTAAAAAGAGCCAAGGTCCTTGTATCAATCCCCGAGATTGATCAAAATATACCATGCTTTTTAACAATCCCTCAGTTAGATTAATTTCCTATTATTATTAACTTTTGAGTTCTATCAGACAGGTAATGATTCACCGTTTTAGTGTTAAATTATCCAACCCACAATGCTTCAATTTTGAAAATAAAATTCCATGATTTGTACAGTCAATAGCTTTAGCTAAGTCGCAGAAAATTCCCAGAGTATATTTATTTGTATCTAATGCTTCCAATATTTCTGTAGTAAGTTGAAATGTATCATTCTCAGTGGACATGCCACTTCTAAATCCAAACTGAGATGATGTAAGAATGTTATTCAAATTAAGATAGGGTGTTATGCGGTTTACATAACTTTTTCAAAAACTTATGAAAATAAGGTTAAGTACAATATAGGTCTATAATTCGACGGTAGGTTTTGTTGACTTTTTTTGAAGAGGGGCTTAACAATAGCATGATTCATAGATCCTGGAACTATTCCACAAAAATACAAATCAAAACAAAGTGAATACAATGAAGCAGAAGAAAAAGAAGAAGCTTTACTTCTATCAATGATAATGATGAAGAGAGACAGACATAACGCTGTCATCAAGTGATAAGAATGTATCTGAATAAGATTTAGGTTAGGCAAGTAGGTCTGTTATGTTTTTCTCAGTTTTACCATTTTCTAAATCAAGTTAGAAAATGGTAAAACTGAGGAAACTCAGAAAACTGAGAAAATTCAAGTTAATTTTTTCTTAATTTTTAGTTGGAGCATACATTTATGTTCATGCAGATATTGATCTAGAGAAATCATATGATTCGATCCCAAGGCACTTACTATGGGAAGCTCTAAAATAAATACAGATTGACGAATGGATTCTGAATATAATACAAGAACTGTATACAAAGAATAAGGCACATATTAAACAAGATACATTTCTCTCAAAGCCCTTATATACAACCAAGGGTCTTAGAGAAGGATGCAGCCTCTCACCGCAATTATTTAATCTTTAAGCTTTGCGGATAATCAGGTGATTTTTGCTCAGGTCGCTGAAGATTTGGAATTCATGATAAGAAGACTATACCAGGAATATGGAATGATCATAAATAAAACCAAATATTTGGTCACAAACTCAAGGGATAAGCACTGCATTTCAATTAATGAGGGAGAGAAAATTGAACAGGTAGATGACTTTAAGTATTTAGGCACTTTGGTTACTGGGGATGGAATTGGATTAGAAGATACTAGAACACGTATTGAACAAGCAAGAAGAGTTTTGGGATCCTTGAAATCAGTATGGTGAGATAAAAATATATCCAGAAAAACTATATTACATATGGGGAAAGCGTTAGTGGAAACTGTCCTCTGTTGCAATAGTGAAGCCTGGATACTGAATGCAGAATACAAAAAGAAGATATCAGCAGTAGAAATGGATTACTTAAGAAGAAGTGCTGGAGTTTCAAGAATCCAAAAGATTAGGAATCAAGAGATAAGGAGAAGGATGGAAGTGGAGGAGAGAGTCCTAGATAGGATTCAAATAAGAGTATGTTTGAGTGTCCATTCTTGATTGCTTTAACAAAAGTTTAGTTTTAAATTTTCACTTGACAAGCAAACTTAGATTTACCTTTGGTAATCCGGACGGCCGTTTCGCATTACTATGCAGTAGCAGTTCGAAAACCGCTGATGATGCACTAAAGTAGTGCGAAACGGCCGTCCGGATTACCAAAGGTAAATCTAAGCTTGCTTGTCAAGTGAAAATTTAAAACTAAACTGAAATAAGAGGTTTAAGATGGTTTGGACACTTAAGGAGAATGGATCAGCATAGATGGCTGAATAAAATGCTTCAGTGGCAACCACCTGGAAGAGGAAGACAGGGCAGACCGAGAAGATTCTGGTACCAGAGCATTAAAGAGATCATCGATAAAGAGATGACTCCAAGAAAAGGATGCCTTGGATCAAGAAAGTTGGCGATTAGGAATGGGAAGGCTGCAAAATCCCCCTACTACTACTACTAGATATTGTTTTATTTGTATTATGTAAACACGAACAGTTAAAAAAGCTTGATGTCTATTTATACCATCACAGTTCTCCTGTTAATTTTAGGGCACAAATACTCATGCAAAAACTCATAATGGTTTCATGTATTACAGGTGTAACACGTTCGATTAAATATTTCACTCATATTTTTGTAAAAAAAAAAAAAATTAATTAAAATTTAATTGAAACACAATCTCTTATGTTCAAGTGATTTTTAGTTACACTTCATCAAATTCAATAAGAAAAATATATAAAAAATAAAATCAGGTAAACTGATATAACCAAGTGCCAGTACGTTTTTTTTAAAATCAGTGATACAAGCAATTATGATAGGCCCATGTATAAAAGTTATTTTTGTAATAGATGTCCGAGTTAACTCCAAAAACAATATGTGCCGGCAATAATAATAATGATGCAATAGACCTATGATTCGCTGATATCTCTGTTTCAATTTAAAGCAGCCTTAAAGGTTATGAATGAATAAAAAGCATATGAAATCTATCTGTCAGGAATTACATTAGGTATATTGCTGCACAGGAACGAATAAGAAAAATACTCACAGTAAAATATAGCCTAATGTAAATATCGGTAGTCTACATAACCATAGAATACACATTATAATTTCAATATTCAACGGCTAGTTGTTATAAATCGTTTATTTAAATTATTATTTAGCCACACTGACATCGTTATGAAAAAACAAATCAATCAAGGTTGCTAACAATATGAATAAACGATTGGCAATTTGTTAAGTTTTTTAATACAATGTGGGCCTTGAAAGAATATTGATTACAAAATTAATATTGATATACTTGTTACTTCGGTACCGGTCAACCGATTTGGCTCTAATTCAATAGGCTTGTACCCAAGAATGTCATAAATTCGTATACCAAGTTTCAAGAAAATCTGATAAAGCGTATTTGAGTTATCCACGCCTTTGTGATATATTAAACTTACCATAAAAAGGCACTAAATTGGGCATTATTCCGGTACCGCCCAACCGATCTGGTCCAATATCAATAGACTTCATCCCAGGGACATTATAAATTGGTATACCAAGTTTCATGAAAATCCGATAAAGCGTATTTGAGTTATAGCGCCTTTAAAATATACACTAAATTGGGTTTTACTCCGGTACCGGTGAACCGATTTGGTCCAATATCAATAGGGTTCTTCCCATGGACATTATAAACGTGTATACCAAGTTTCATTAAAATTCGATAAAGCTTATTTGAGTTATCGCGCGTACAGACACACGGACGGACGGACGGACAGACATTTTTCGTCCCCCACACAATCTCATAAAGTACCATACTGGCACTTAATAAAAACAAAACATTGGTTTTTATAAACACCCAGATATTTATGAATTTTAGGTAATTACCCGCAGGAATCTTGCATCACTGACTGATAAGGCTAGTTTACATGATGACACTAGGTTTCATAACCATTTTCACGAAAGTGATTTCGTGAAACTAATTACACCCATTTTCTTTATAACTAATTCCAATGCAACTGTATGTTTCATCTTATTTCTGAATTTCAAGTTGTTGAAATACCACATACATGTTTGAAACACGTATGAATCCAGGCATTTCACAATTTCCTTTCTTCCCCACTTAATTTCACGAAATGCGAACAAGTTAAATGTGCGTAAAATATCAAAATTACTATTGTAGTTTTGTGAAAAGTTGGAATCAGCCGAAACTGCATAGTGTTGTAACTCATTGTCGCCAGTACATCTCACGCTTTCGCATTCAAGTAAAAAACGATGATACAAATCAGGGGCTTATGTTTATAATGGTAGTGCAAATCATCTGCTTCAAGTTAGGCCAGTCATAAATGTAAAACTGACTTGAGCTACGAGTATAAAACAAAAGCAGTAGCGTTTTGGCTCAATAAAACAGAGAAGATATGCTTATCAATAGCCAATGTTAGAATAAACTTCTGTGAATTATATCTGAACGGAAGTTGTGTGTCTTGAGAAAACAAGTAGAAAGTTCAACATAAAATTACGTAAAAAACAAATAACGTAAACTGATTAAACGAAATGCCAGATGAACATGTTATTAATGATATACGATTATAATAGAACAGGCCGGCTTTCCTGGGGAATTATATTGGTTCAAAGTACTATATTAATTTATTTTTAAATTTATAATTCTAATTTAAATTTAGTTGACAAAATGACATTCTTTAAATTTACAATTTAAAATTTAGTAAATGTACAAAACTTGTTTTTTTATTCAATGAATTAATTGATTTTCAATGCTAACCACGTAAATTAATGCCCATATAAAAGTTTAATTTTGATAGGAAGTAACTTTAAATGTATGTTATTTTAAATTTGAACTAAAGAATAATTTTGTTAGACAATACATTCTACTCTCATATTTAATTACAAGGGCCCGGATTTTTATGTAATATCAAAGAGCGAGATATGTAATACACACTACCTCTAATTCTGACAGCGAGTGCAACTTATATGACTTAAAACAAATGCTTTAGGTACTTTCAAAAATGTAATGCACTTAAGTTTGTGGAGAATTATGCATTGTAGCAAAACCTTTTGTCCTCGTGCCCTGAAAAATCACCTTTTGAACCCGACTGTCCCATTTGAGTTAAGAGTATATTTTTAGAAGACACACAATATTTATTATTTGTGTGCTATGTAAATGTTAATCAAGCTGTCAATTCTACCTTAAAAGTTCCTAGAAGAACTCATTTGTATTGTGCAAATAACGGTATTTTTGCTAACCTGAAACCTGACTGTAACCCATCCTAATTAGCTGGCTTCAATGAGTACTAAAACCAACATACCTGGCTAGCCCAAGTTCTGTACCACCAGAACCATCGTATTTTGAAATTTTGTTGGAATTCACAAAGTTAGAAGAATTATCCCTATCTTTGGCAACTGAAATGTTTTTTTTGTAGAAGTAAATTAGCTTATTATTTTATTAGTCACTGAAAAATAAAACAAAATTAAATAAAATCTTAATTTTTTATGATTTCCTAGATTTTATGTACAAAAATGTTACATTCGTTACATAATATGTAAAATATGTAACATTACTATGAATATTTAAAAATATGTAAAATGAAACCAAACTATAATCATATCAGAAGTTCAAATAGTCGACAATTTTCACAATCCTCGTTATGAGTTCAGTGTACTAAAATGTTAAACTAATATGTAAAATTACTATGAATATGTAAAATGAAACCCAACTATAATCATATGAGAAGATAAAATAGCTGACATTTTTCATGTTTTATTTTTAGTAGTCTACAAATAAGGGAATAAAAAATATATAATTACATAAGAATCCGGGCCCTATTAATTACTAACTACGCTACAGATAGGCTTTAGAAGTTTCATAACAGAGGTTCTTTATTTGATTACAATTAGAAAAGGCAACATCAATGTGTCATAGTCTTCAAGTTTGCATTGAGTGTATCAGCGTATTTGTTCTATTGTTTGATGCAGTAAAATATTTTTGTCTATCTACAAACCATATGACTGTTAATGGGCCATGGTGCAGTAATTATTGAGTGTTAGATCATGGCTTCTAGAGAAAGTCTGATCAACTTATTCAATGCTATTGACTGATGCAATAAAAAGAATAGCTATTTAAAAAGCAACCAGTTACTGATTTGGTCCAAATCAATAGCGTTCTTTCTAAGGATTTATAAGTGTATAATGAATTTCAAAATACCAGAGGAAGACAGTTTAATCAGAAAGTTCATAAAAAGCCCACCAGGTATGCAAAAGAATCTTCCTGAGAAGGATTTGTCAGTTGACAGAGTGTTTGAAAATGGGGAGGGGGCTCTTTGAAACGTATCATACTAAAATATAGTAAGTGAAGCATTAAAAGTGTGTTTCTGTTAACTCATATAGTAAATTTAATTTAATTATAAGTGTGTTTACCTAGTTTCATGAAAATGTGATACACAGAGATGCCAACCTTGAAAGGTGGTTATCAGTAGTGTGAGTCTAATCGGATGGTGGGGGACTCAACGTATCGGGCAAATTATGCAAGTTCAAACACCAACATACACTAAATCAGGCCTTCCGTATACTGCTTTCGATACTGCTGATTTGTCACAGTTTGTTTTTGTCCATCAGACTAGTCACTGGTTTTACGTTTACACGACACATTTCCTCAATATGCTTCTTGCACTGCAACACTCAATAAAACTTCTAGCAAACAACAACATCGGCAGTCGTCAGCGGCATTACAGTGATAATAAAAAAGAGGAAATATGTTAACACCAAAGATGTTACAACTACAATAATTATGTTATAACTGTAAGATATAACATCTTTGGTTAAGACACACTAACGTCAAAAACGAAAACAGAAAAAATTTCAAAATAGATATTGGGATTCGTAAAATCTGTAATATTTAGTACAATTTCCGTATTGCCGTAGCAAATTCAAGAAAATCGTAGAAACTACGGAAATTCCGTAGCAGTTGGCATCTCTGGATACAGCGTAGCTGTGCATACAGACATAAATAATGAACAGACTTTTTTTCTGTTCAATAAATATTCTTAGCAGTACACATAAAACCAGCTTATGTACGAGAGACTGTTTCCTTGTTTTATGGAGGCATAGAAAACAAACAAAATGTTAATGATGATGTATATGTCAAACTCAACTCCGTGGTGCTACATCCCTGAAGGGACAAGGCCTACCACCCGACCGCTGCGTCATCTACCATAGGCAGATGGCAGGATTGGAGGGCACATGGTCAGCACGCCGACACCCATGGCCATTAATGGTGGTTTCCATGACCGGAACCACTACTTCTCTATCAAGTAGTTCCTCAATTTGACTCATGAGGCTGAGTGCACCCCATTCCAGACCTCCGTACCTCAGAAAAATCCGAGGAGGTACCGGGGATCGAACCCGGGCTGATGGATCAGCAGTCAGCGATGATAAAATTAAATAAAATTGCCTTGAGTAGATCACATGATTTCAAACTTGTACGACGTTTCAACCGGATCCTCCGGGCCTTCCTCAGGTGACTGTTGAAACAACCTGAGGTAGCGAGATTTCAAAGGTCACCTGAAGAAGGCCTGGAGGATCGGGTCAAAACATTGTGAAGGTTTGAAAAACACATGATCCACTCAAGGCAATTTTATTTTATTTTACTACTATATGTTATACTAGCTTAAAAGGCCTGGCGTTGCCCAGGTTTTTTATTTTGTAATTGGAAATTAACTTATGAAGGACTTTCGATTTTTAAATTCCAGGTCCTTTTTAGGTATTTATAATTTGAAATAGGAAGAACGATTTATCACACTCAAACTATTCCCTGAGAAAACGCTTGATATAGCTTTTTATGGCTCATAGAGGATGTACAATTTTGCTTCCCATCGCTTCTACACACCAAGCCTGATAGGGGTTCAAATAAGAAGAAACAGAAATTCCAGTAACATAAAATTGTTTTGTCTTTGCGGAATATTTATTTTTCACTCTCATGTTACCATTCAACCGTTTTGGGGATGAAATTAACAGAAATGCAATATCACTTTCATATTTCTCCCTCCAAAAACCTGCGACATAATAATATTCATATTCATATTACCATACCAGGGGTCAAAGGGGCAGTATGTGGTCTCAGGGGGGCACACTATGCTAGTGAGGGTGCACCATTAAAACCTGAGAAAAGCCATGTATTCCTGCCAAGTCCTATTCATGCACGTCCTCGTCGTGACCCCTGGGAGCAATCTAAGGCATGAAAGGGCGAAAATGCGAGATCCCGACGCAATAATGGGGACATACTAGCTAAGGGACAGAACCCTGACAGAAAACTACTGATGCCTTTCGGTGTAGGTGGTACTACAAAGGCTAAGGGAGGAAACCCTGAAAGAAAACCCTGGTCCTCCAAGTTGGGGGTTGAGCACAGGGCCAGCAACCCGGTCTCTTAAAAATATAAAACGCTACGTTTCCCAAACAGGATAGAGCTGGATGGATTTATAGGCATCGACTTTGGCTGCGCAAACGGACTCTAGCTTTTGGAACATGGAATGTGCAAGAAATAAATAATAAAATTACAGAAGTAATTAGGGCAGTGGAGACATTGCAAATGGACATTGTGGTTTTGACTGAAACAAAAAAGAAAGGTCGAGGGCAAGAAGTCATAGGAGATTATATCCATATATGGACAGCAGAGAGAGCAAAATCAGGAGTATCTGTCTTGATAAAGAAGAAATGGAAGCAACAACTTGTTAGTTGGAAAGAAATAAATGAGAGAATAATAAGAATAACAATGTCTATGTTTGGAATCAGTGTAGAAATAATAGGTGTCTATGGTCCGAATAATGACGACACTGAAGAGCATAAGAGAGAATTCTATGAAGGTTTAGCAGAAGTAGCAGATGATTGTCCGGGCAGCAATGATATATTAATTATGGGTGACTTTAATGGAAGAGTGGGAAGAAAATTCAATGATGAGGTGGGAGGACCTTGGGGAGAAGATATGGTAAATGATTGATAGATTTTTGCAAAGGACAAGAATTTGTTATAATGAACGGAAAATTTAAACAAAAGGAGATTCACAAATATACATGGGTGAAACCCTCGAAGAATAAAAAATCGATTATAGATTATGTGGTTGCTAAAAGGAACCGAGTAGTCAAGATACAAGATGTTAAGGTGAAGAGAGGTGTAGGGTGTGGGTCTGATCACCATATGGTCACCACAAGGGTGGCTTTTCCCGTAAGGGCCAACTTCAAGTTAAAAGAAAAAGAAATGTGTGATGGAATTCCTGTTGTTGACAATCCTAGGTATATGGTACACTTGCTACAGGAAAGTAGTGTGAAATATTTATACCAGCAAAGGCTCACGAAGGTATTAGTGGAGGTGGATGAAGATTGGAATGCTGAACAATTGTATGAGTATATGAAACAATCTATTATGGGTGTAGCGGAGGAGGTTATAGGAACTGAAAAGAAAAATAGAGGGAAAACAGAATGGTTGAGTAAGGAGGTATTAGAAGTAATTGAAGAAAAGAAAAGGTTAAACCAAAGATGGTTGAATACGAAAAGTGAAGAAGATTTAGATGAGTATAGGATGTGTAAAAAGAGGGTAAAGAAGATAGTTAAATTATCTAAAGAAGAGCAGTGGGAGAAAGCTTGTGGGGAAATAGACCATACACTGGGATATAGGAGATCTGTAGAAGCATGGAAAGTATTAAGGAAAATGAGGACTGTTAATAATCTTTCACCGGTGGTACAACTTGTTAGTATGGAGAAATGGGAGAGCATTTTAGAGAGTTATTGACTGAAAAAAGAGGAATATCGGTAAGAGAAAATTGTGATGATAGATTGTTCTCAAGTATGGAGCCGATTTTGGAGGAGGAAGTTCAGCAGGCATTAAGGAAGGCAAAAAATGGTAAGGCAAGTGGACCAGGAGGAATTGTGACTGAATTGTGGAAATATGATCCCCATGTATTACAAAGACTCGTATGTAAAATGTTCAATCAAATTTTGGAGGGGGATGAAATTCCGGAAGACTGGACTTTGTCGTATATATCGGCTATATATAAGAAAGGCGACAGGAAGGACCCAAATAATTGTAGGGGCATTAGTGTAATGTCTTCCATAAGTAGAATTTTTAGTAGCATCCTAAAGGATAGATTGGAAAGAGCACTTGAGGGAAGAATATCAGGGGATCAGGCAGGCTTTACTAAGGGTAAGTCTTGTATGGATCATATATTTGGCATTAGACAGATCACTGAAAAAGCATGTGCTAAAGCACAAGAAATTCATCTTATTTTTGTCGATCTTGAAAAAGCATATGACTCGATACCGATTAAGGAGCTATGGACAGCAATGGAAAATATTGGCATTGGAATTCCGATAATTTCGGTAATTAAAAGATTGTACCAAAAGAGTCGAGCAGTGGTGAAGGTGGGGAAAAAATTGTCAACCCCATTTACAACGACAAAGGGTCTGAGGCAAGGATGTGGTATGTCCCCAACTCTCTTTAAGATATATATTCAAAAAGTCTTAGAGAGATGGAATCGGTCATGTAAAGGTATGGGAGTTCCAGCAGGATGTGAAACAATACACTCTCTTTTGTTTGCAGACGATCAAGTGTTAATTGCACAGTGTCGTGAAGATGTTAAATATATGGTGAGGAAGTTACTAGAAGCCTTTAATGCAGGAGGGCTCAGTGTGAACATGAGTAAAACCGAATATCTGGTGGTGGGTGGTAGAGGGAGAGATATTATCTTGCCACAAGAAACGATTAAAGCTGTGAGAGAGTTTAAATATTTGGGTTCTGTTATCCAGGGAAGAGGGACATGTGAAGCGGACATGGACTATAGAATACAGCAAGCGAGAAGGGCTACAAAAATGTTGAATGGAGTTTTGTGGAGTAGGACAATCTCTAAACAGATAAAGAAAAGGATTCATCAAACTGTAGTAGAATCTATACTAATTTATGGGGCAGAGGGTTGGACGCTTGTTGAAAGCCAGAAACGTAAAATACAAGCGGTGGAAATGGATGGAATAAGAAGAAGTGCTAGAGTATCAAGATGGGAAAGGAAAAGGAACGAGGAGATAAGGAAAATAATGGAAATGGAAGAACCTGTGATAGAGAGAATTGAACAAAGAATCTTGCAGTGGTATGGACATGTGAAAAGAATGGCAGAAGAAAGATGGCCAAAGATTCTTCTGGAATGGTCACCGCGTGGAAGAAGGAAGCGTGCTCGGCCAAGAAAAACATGGAGTGCTGGTGTAATAGTCCAGTCAAAACAAGGTTTAACCTAAGAAAAAATCCGAAAGTTTTGAAACTTTGCACACTTATTTAAAGGTACCTAAGGATGAATATACCAAAAGTCCTCGTGAATATGAGGCGAGCTCTAGCGGCAATTACCGAAAACAGGGAACTTATTTTTGTTTTTTGTTAATACCTCGAGAACCGTTGGTCGGAGATAAAAGTTTGCTATATACACAATTGAAGCTTATTAAATTTGCAACAAAAATGATTATATACATTTTTCTTGTATTTCCAATGGTTACCGAGTTATAGGGCGCTAAAGGATAGCGTTTTTTTTTAAACTACGCTAGCGCGGTACAATATGGCATTTCTAATAATATTTGACAATGGTTTACCATTTTTGTTATACCAAGGATGATTCAGGAGATAAATTTCACAGCTTTCTATAAAAAGGAAGACATGATGTATAATAAACAATGAAATACATGAACCAAAAAAAAAAAAAAATGCTGAGGATATTCCAAGGAAAACTGTGTACAGAAAAATCAATCAACTCTTGATCGCTTCTTGGTAGAAGGTCCTGCAATCTGCTCATCTTGGTCAGCTTCTGAACTTGCTGCCCTAAACACAGTAAGAAGAGGTAACTATGCATGATATGATGATGTGAGAGAACCATTATACAGATTAAGAACATGTAGGTAAAAGAAAGTAGGTAAGCGAGCGGTAAAACAACGTATGAACATGACGACCGATTTATGTATACTATTTCAAGGAAAATTAATAACAAAAAAATAAAAATGTGCAATCTCACCTGACTTCTGGTTAAGCGTCCAGCAAGCACAGTGTTTTGATCTTCATGTACCAAATGTTCAGTGTTTGTGCTTTGCACTGAACGGTCAGTTTCTTCAAGGCTTATGGCATCGGGATCATCAGGGCCATCAAAGTCTTCTTCGAGGGTGGAAGTAACACCATTCAAGCATTCGCCATGGTAGTTGTGACAAATGCTTGTACACATTATTCCTGACTTTTCGACAGCCACATCTGTTCCCACATCCACCTGTACATTTGCAACAAATGAGGTTGAGGACAGCTTCAGGTGCTGCTGGATTCTCTGTTGTTACAGGGATCAGCCGATCGCTTTCCAACTTCCAACCACACTGCACAGGAAGAAGTTCATTCCAAAGTCAAAATTGAATTTGATGGTACACTCGAAATGCGTGTTGTCTTGCTGCTCCTTTTGTGGGCGGCAGAGCAGAAAGGTCGGGTTTAACATTGGATACAGATTTGGTGAAAGCATTGTAGCGGTGCATGTTAAGAGAGGTTTTCTTCCTGGGTGCATTGTACAATGCCAGGAATATTTTGTTTCCAGCAGCAGCTACAGCCTCACGGGATGAACTTGGGCTGTTAAATATATCAGCAATACCTTGCAGTACAGCTTGCTTCTTGAACAATTTGAATCAGGAATGTTTCCCATTTCGATATGCAGCCGAAGTCGTATCACATCCGCTGAACGCATGCACAAGAAGTATGCTGTTCTTCATTCCCAAAGTTTGCAATTGCTGGTTTCAATATACTTGCCTTCCTACTTTTCCATGGCTTGGTTTCACAAATAATATGTTTTGTTCAGTCGGAGTTAAGACCATGAGGAAAATAATAAGATCTACATCTTCACCCGACTATTGCTACTTCGTCACAAGTAAAGGACTTCACGAGTGCTGTTCGGACGATCAATGTGTCAGCATCACTGGATGCTTGTTCTGTTTCAACTTCATGGCTGGTAAGGGCAATTATGAGGAATAAAATTAGTCTACATTTATTCTTTTCGTTAGAAAGAAAATCATCCTGTTTGACTGTTACTATTGTTTTCTCTCCAAAGTTTATGTCAACTGACCACCTTGTTTTGTACCTTCGGTTCTGTTCAGCTCTCTTTGTACTGGGTCGGGTGGCTGAATAAACATCAAACACCACCGTGCAGCCGTTGCCACCATAATGGTTGAGAACATAGGCTACATAACACTAGCAGATGGTTGAGATTGTTGGCGAATCTTTGGGCCACACCACCTTGTGTAATTTAATTGTGTAATAGTAAGCCTCCAACCAAAACAATGTCAATATAGACTAGGTTTATTTCTTCTTTTAATGGAGTAGGCATCGTACAAGGTAGATTTCTTGGTATTCCGCATTCCTGCCTCCTCAAATAAAGACAATGGTAAAATAGTACGGTAGGTACCTACTTTAATTTGCACCATCGTGCGCTCCTCGACGGTTTTAGAAAAAACGCTATCCTTTAGCGCTCCATAACTCGGTAAACATTAGGAATACGAGAAAAATGTACATAATCATTTATGTTCCAAATTTAATAAGCTTTAATTACGTATATAGTCAACTTTTACCTCAGACCAACGGTTCTCGAGATATTAACGAAAAACCAAAATAGGGGTCCTGTTTTCGCTAATTGCCGCTAGAGCTCGCCTCATATTCATGAGGACTTTTGGTATATTCATCCCAAGGTGCCATTAAATAAGTGTGCAAAGTTTCAAAACTTTCGGATTTTTTTAGAGGTTGGGTCATTTTTTTAAGTTTTTTGACTGGACTATAAGGCAAATGATGAGGGACAGACGAATACAGGAAGATGAATGGCAAGATCGATAAAGGTGGAAAGAGGGAATTAAGGGTAACCGCTGAAGAGTGGAGAAGCCCACAAAAGTAAAAGTAAAGTGAGTATTACCATACCTCGTATTGTTTTCTCTATGTCCAGGGTAGAGAAAGTTATGTGACTGCATTATTTTCGTGGATTTCATTCTTTAATATTTATTTATAACATGAATTATATTGATAGCTTCTCTAATTTGTCGAAGTCTCGTTTCATTTATTTCCAAACCTATCTGAGACCACAATGGCAACAATAAGGTGTCATGTGAACTGTGTTTTGGATTTGATAATTCTGTGTAAAAAGGTATTAAGTATTCTCAAAAACATTTAATTTTTGGCATTTAAAATAAAAATTTTGCAAAATCCTTTCTTAGTGAGCACTTACATTAATAAACGAAGGTACTGTCAAAATTCCAAATCCCTACCTATTATAGTTTAAACTCTGTGTTGATTCTCTGCCATTAAGTCAGTCAGGACAAAGCCTCTTATACAGGGTCAGTCAATGAAATGGGATGATTGTAGGTGGCCATGAGACAAAGTTGGGAAGTAGTGGGGATGAAGGCAACTGGCGCATCACAATCTGAAAATTTACCATCTGGTTGCAATGGATCGTTGGACAGGTGTGGACAACGCGGTTATGTAGTGAAAGCGTATTATCAAAATGGTCAAAGTTTTGTACAAACTCAACGTGCTTTTCGACGTCATTTAACATACCGCATAACCAGCCTGTTCCGCCAGATAATGCGATTCGAACATTGATAAAGAACCTCGAGCGAACGGGATCAACGTATTAAAAAAAGGCGGGAGTGTAAAAACTGTTCGAACGCCTGAAAACATTGCAGCAAAACTTCCAGGCCAGGCTCCAAGAATGCCAAAACTGCAATGGAGGACATTTGGTAGACGTAGTGTTCAAAAAATATTTTAAATTTTTTTTGGTATGCACCCAAAATGGCTATTCTTGTACTATCGATTATTTAGTAAGAAGATATTAAAAAAGTTTTTGTTCAACAAACAGTTACTTCATTTCATCATCCCGTTTCATTGATGGGGACCCTGTATATATACAGATTAACCACTGGTCGAATTACTGTGGAATTTGTACAGAAATAATCAACTTATTATAGCTTGATTCTACTGCAGAGCTTTGAAAAAGCAGACACAAAATGTTTCCACTTCATTTATGTAAATAACACATAACACGCAAATATCCTGGTGAGTGAAGCAAATTTTACTGACAACAATTTTTCTATTTGTGTCTTGAAAAATTTCAGGCTGCAAAGTTTTAGTGAAATATCTTAATTTTATTATAATTTAAGTACAGTGCATGCCGCTTATTGTGATCACTTCGGTGCGCAGCTAATCTGATAATATTAACCGATTGATAACAGTAGCCAAAGGAATTAAATGAAGGTTATTTATTTATATATAAGTTAATACACTACAAAACAGAATTTAAAATATTTATCCATAAAATAATACATAACTGTGAATCATTGAATCACTCATAGGCTAATAAGACCCATTTTATACAATTTAGGACAAAAAACAGATGTATCTCAAATCTTGAAATTAATTATGGAACACAAATCATACAAGAAATTAGCAATGTAAAATTTTTAGGATTACAAATTGACCAAAATCTTGACTGGAAGACACACATAGAAATGATAAGTCCAAAACTGAGTTCAGCATGCTTTGCTTTAAGAATTTTGAATAATATATTAAAACAGGATGCATTACTTATGGTATATTTTGCATATTTTCACTCGGTAATGAGGTACGGGATCATTTTCTGGGGCAACTCTACCCATAGGGAGAAAATATTTAGATTACAAAAGCGGGCAATAAGAATAATATGTGGAAAGAAAAAAAGGGAATCTTGTAAACCGCTATTTGAAAAATTAAAAGTCCTCACTCTTACAGGGGAGTATATATACTCTGTTATGTGTTATGTAGTGAACAATATTGATAAATTTCAAACTAATTTTAGTGTACACGGACGTACTACCAGAAACATGAATGATCTACACAGACCAAATAACTCGTTAAAACTCTTTCAGAAGGGTGCTTATTATTCTGCAGTACAGATATATAACAAGCTTCCAAACAACATTAAATTATTATGTATTCAAAGAAAGAGCAAACATTTCAAAACAGCTGTCAAGGAATTTTTAATAACTCACACCTTCTACAATTTGGAGGAATATTTCCAGCTTGCAGTTTCTGTAGACCTATATTATTGTTATAACATGCATGTATTTTTTGATCTGACGTGTCCTATATCCTTGAGCCCCGCTCAACACAGGTCTACAGGACGAGATATCTACATCTACATCTACATCTACATAGACTGCAAGCAACTAATTTTAAACAAATTACAAAATTTTTAATTGTTTTTACTTCCTTCAGAAACTCATTAACCAATACTCCATATTCAGTTACGAAATACGAGTATTTTTGGAAGTCTACACTGATCTTTGGTGAACAAAACACAGCAAAACACCTAACGCCTGTCTGTTCAAGTCTTTTCATTTTACACTAGCCATCACTGTGTCAACACTATTATCTTCATAAATCAAAAGCTGCAGCGTAACTGTGGGGTGAAACATGTTTTATTGCTTAAAAGAGAAAGTTAGATAATGTCACCCCCTCAAACTGGTCATCCTGTGAGCTGGGAACAGAATTGCTACCTCCAGTACAACACGATACAGTTGTTAGAAACAAAACCCTTAAAAACGAGATTTTGAATGACGTACAGAACTTCGAAATAAAGCCACAAAAAGGAAAATGTGATAACATAAACCGAATCTTTGATCACAATAAACAGCATTTTTTTCCATGAATTAATCTGTAAGGGTCTTCATAAATGCGGTAACATTACCCAACTGATAACATTATCTGCGATTACATTAAGTGATGTTCACTGTATCACGTTTATATCTTGAGTGGTTAACAAGTAATTGGTTGGTAACATTTCCAGGTGCAAAGGCTATCAGAATCTAGGCTTGTTACAAGAATTCTGTAATGTTTTTTCCACATAAACTTTGAACTCCTTTTCCATAATTTTGGAATTCAAGAAAATCCTAATATAATATTCTCTCCAATATTGGTACAAACTTTTATACCATTTCACCCCCTTAGGGTTTGATTGTCAAAGGAATAAGAAATTCATGTCTTAGAGTACTTTCAACAAGTTTTAAGCCAACAGAATCTCACAAATAACTTAATGTTTCTCCATATAAACATTGAACTCCCATATGACATCTATCCCTTAATGGTTGAATTTTTGGAAATGATAAGCACTTAAGTTATGTGTTGTAATATTGTAATATAGAAAGTGAACTAGAATTAATTTACAACAAAATTCCTAAGAGTTATCTATCGAAAGAAGCACAAAAAATGAGTCTCAGTAAGTGGGAAAACGAATGGCAGACGACAAAGGCGGAAGCTACCAAAGCATTCTTCCCCAAGGTAAAGGATAGGCTTGGAACCACCATCATGGTTACACCAAACATGACAGCGATTCTTACAGGCCACGGAAAATTGTGGTCATATTTTCATTGCTTCAAGATCTTGGATTCACCTGAGTGTCATGTGGTGCACCAATACAGACAGTGGACCATATAATTTATGAATGCAAAATATTAGCCAAAGAAAGGAAATATCTAAAACATAAAATCATAGTGAAACGGGAAAAATGGCCAGCTGAGAAAATTCAATTGATTAGAGAAAACAGGAAGGATTTTGCTGAATTCGAAAACAAAATAAATTTTGATTTATTGTAATGTAAGCCATCTGTAAAAGAAAAGTAATATGTGTAGAACGACAAAAAAAAAAAAAAACAGCAAGAATGTAAAACCTAGCATGTAGTATTACTATGATGTAAAGGAACATGCCGTTAATAAACTTATGTATATTTAAAAAAAAAAAAAAAAAATTGTTCCGAGATTGCTATTTATAGGTTAGAAAAGTTAAATCTCGGAATCTCATTTTGCAGTGTTTCAGACACTTTCCAGAAAAACTAAATTACTATATATACTCAGTTTCTATGGTTGATTCTAAGGATAAACATAGTAGGCCTATGTTATTTTGGAAACCATCCCCAATGAGAGACAAAAAGTAAATTAGGCCTACTAAGTATGGTTTTCATAGTTTTTGAAGAACAAAAGTTAAAAATAACACATTTTGGGGGGAAAATAGTTTTATGCAATGCACTAGGCTTCTCCCACCAACTCTCTAATGGGACCCGCCTGGGAAGGTGGGGTTAAGGTTTCGTTGCAGAAGAGAATCAATGTGAAACATAATAAACCTCGAGCTAATCAGTATATTGCTTCTAAACTAACATAAACGTTCCTAACCTAAAAAAACGGCAGAGGTTGGCTGGTGCATGGCATAAATCTATCTATTACCACATTTTCAACTTGGGGATAGTTTCGGTGATTAGGCCTACTCACATTACAAAAGTTGGAAATCAGTGATTTTTAGCTTGTGTACTTTATGAATCACAGAAATCATATACTGGGCAGTAATTTACTTCTTGTGGAAAGTGTCCAAAGCACTGGGAAAATGAAAATGAAAATGTCATTTGTCTAATCTATAAATGGCAGCCTGTGAACAGAAAATGGCTGATGGAAGGAGAGAATTACAACTGCAGTGAACTTGCAAAACGGTCCATAATTTTCACTAGTTGATTATTTAAAAAATGATAAAAGAAAATTTACTTAGTGAATAAAATACCTTAAAAATTAAGCACAACGTTTCAGCTCTTCCACCGAGCCTTCATCAGGTGCGCTCCACTCAACGACTGACTCTCTGGATGAAGAAGACTCCACGAGTGGAGGCACCTGATGAAGGATCGGTGGCAGAGCTGAAACGTTGTGCTTAATTTTTAAGGTATTTTATTCACTAAGTAAATTTTTTTTTATCCAGAAACTAACCTAACTGCCACTTACCTAGAGTTGTGGGTAAATAGCACAGGAAACGCATCCTTTGAATCATATGACACAAAAAAATCAATGGCAGTGCTGACAATGAGAAACCAATGAGGTGCCGTATTTGTGTTAGACAATGTGTTATAGCTCTGATGCAACTTGATATGTGAATGAAACCAGAAGTGTGCGAAGTGCATAATAATGTATTGGTTTAGGTTAGGTGGCTCTAGGCCATTAAGCATGAAAAAGATATAAAAAGGAGAGGAAGGTGCCAGAGAACTTACCAATTGGCAGGAGAAGCTGGTCTTCAATTGGTGCTGGCTCTGGTATCATAGAAACACATAAAAAAGAAAGAATAAAAACGAAAATTTAAGCTCCATTCTCTAAGTGATTGACAAAGGGCAAAGTTTGTCCGAAAATTTTTGTTTTTATTGTTCTTTCTTTTTTATGTGTTTCTATGATACCAGAGCCAGCACCAATTGAAGACCAGCTTCTCCTGCCAATTGGTAAGTTCTCTGGCACCTTCCTCTCCTTTTTATATCTTTTTCATGCTTAAAGTGCATAATAAATGATAATAAAAAAAAAAAAAAATGGGTGCGTGGAACACCACACGATAGAAGTGAAACTTCCTTGGCAACGTTGACAGTGAAATAGAGAATACATATAAAACACATTATCACCAATAACACTCACTACTTCATTAAAATTAACCTACTAGTTAGCCGGCTTTCAAGAGGACCTTTCCTGCCATCGTCAGACTCCGCCCTCTGCCAAACTTCCGACATCCCAGGGGAGAATGAGTTGGGTCTGATTGGAAAATTCATTAAACCGCAGCAGCGTCATCAGGTGGTACAATATGGAAGTTCGGCAGTGGGCAGAGTCTGACGATGGGAGGAAAGGTCCTCTTGAAAGCCGGCTAACTAGTAACTTAGTTATTTTAATGTAGTAAGTGCTATTGGTGATAATGTGTTTTATATTATTACACTTCATTGTGTTTCCCAATTCCAAGTGAATTAAAAAAAAAAAAAAAAGAGGAATATATATAATTATATCGAACAGAAGAAGGAAATCACCTGAATAAAATAAGAAATTCACTTTTTCGGCATTTTAAATCGAATACGTATAAAACAATAACACAGTTGTGATGAACTAATGCCCAAACTGTCACTGATCGCAGCCACTGTTTGTTTACACGAACGGGACGCTTTAGTTAAGTTTCTGAGAACGTTAGTGACGTGTAAACGATGCTCACGCAACGAGTAGAGCCATCTATAATGGTGAAGGGCTCACCATGCCACTAGCTCGAAGCAGTAATAACCCCCACTCAATGCCGGATACCTTTCCTCAGCGTGCTCCCTTGGCCCCACTCTTTCGATAACAACTCTATGCTTGCTACTTACCCCCACTATTTTCATGACGATTTTGTTTGTAACGCAACTTTGGGTTAGCTCTCGATTTACTCCTAGTGCGCCTAAAGAAGTTTCACTTCAAAAAAAGACCCTCAACTCTTTAAAAAGTGAATAAGGGAAACACAGTGTTTAATCAATTGTTGCCAACGGAACAACAATTGGCCAAGCAGAATTACAAAAGTTGATGAAGAAGAAAATGTGGAATAAAAAGTATATTAAACAATAAGTTACAATGGAAATACACAGGACACTTGAAATTTGTACTTTATGTCACATTTCTTCAAAATCAAAATATTTAAAAAAATATTCACTAACTTACTACAATGTAATCTGCATGGAAAGAAATCAAAACGTACTTCTTTTGCATCTAGGCTTAACGTACAAAAGTAATTGGTCCCATGGTGAGCACAAAACGGAAGTTAATTCACTAATTATAATACACCACTTAACAACTCCATGGCAACATTCTCATCATCTTAACATACAAAACAAATTTAAATTCAATGAACCCAAAGTAAGAACAAACCTCTACTTGGTATTCTTGTAATGAACACTGAGTCCATTCCATAAAAAAGGAACAAATTTGCTAAAAAATGAATTCACTATAGCCTACAATTGTTTTTTTTGCCATTATACAGGTCTTATATGGAGCAACATTTGACCACACATATTATTTACTTATTATGTACTGATTTGATAGGCCAGTCGTATTTGTGTCATCTAGTACTACAGACAGGAAAGTTATACTGTACAAAACTTGAAAAATCTAACGCAGAACACAAACTTTTTTGGGGGGGGGCTGTCAATAGCATTCCTGCAAAAGATGATGGGACCACGTTGCCAAGATGAATTAGCTTTCATTTTACAGGGTCTGTTGTGGATGTGGCAGTGGTAGGAGCGCCACCCTGCAGCGTTCCAGGATTCCCACCTTGGGTTGCTGCCTGTGATGCACCTAACTGTGCTGAATTACCACCAACTCCAACAAGCGAAGGATCTCCATGTGTTCTTTCAAATCCTCATGAGGATTTTGCTATCGATGTGAATGCCGCACCAGAACCCGAATGTGAAAATCCACCAGTGGATAATTTTGAAGTGTCTGGAATCGACGATGGCTTAGAATCAGATGGCGAGGAAGCAGCAGCCGCTGCCTATGCAGTATCCTACAAAGTAAATACTGTACTCAGCCATTTCATAATTACGGGTGGGACATTCTAGCAAATTATAAAAATTATTTTTGTTTATTACATATCATAAATAATAAACTAGAATAGGTTCTTCACATTCTGTAAAATTTACAACGCCTTCTCCTCCACACTACATGCAAAACATTATTTAAAATTGATTTTAAATATTTTAAATTTGGTTTTCAGAATCTATTACGGGTGGGACATAATTTGGACACTGATTTTAATGATGCGAAACAAAAGCTCATTTGCTGATCTGCTATTACTGTTAGGGTCTTAATGTTGTTATTAATGAAGGTATGACGGATTAAATACAAATTATTAACTGTAACTTCTCTCTTTGAGGGAAAAATGCCTGTATTTTATGAAATGGCTGTACTGCCAGAATTGTTGACCTATGCAAACATATCTCTGCTTCACCCAGCAAGTAGTCTTATTTCCTGATGCTTTGGATTTATGGGCTGGTCAATCACACTGGAAAATCAGACCAATGAGAAGTGAAGGAGGAGCAAAATCGGCACACAGTACCACAGATGGACAAGAGGATTCTCAAGAAGGAGATGCCAATAAAAAACAAAAGCACAAACAAAAGAAGGAGCTGATTGTTGAACCTTGGAATCCTGTAATGAAGTTCTGTAGTCAGATATCGTGGCGCAGAAAAAAATACTCACCCTCCAGATATACATTACGATGTCAAGCAGTACAATCAACTCACATTTAGGAAATTGATTGGATTCAACAATAGACCCTGACCCAATAGAACAAGATGAGGCAAAAAATTATGATTATGAGAAAATACATTTGCAGAACATCTTTGAAAGGCTTTCCCTCCTTGTGTTTTATCATGAACTCAAAGTAACGGCTCCATTGCTGGTGCTTAACATTGTAGTCACTGGGGAACAGCTCAATGGTCTCCTGAGGGAATCTTAGCAGGAACTTGATTAGTGGTTCTCTGTCTGCAGTACAAGACGACAAAGAACATCTGCAAGGACTGTGAATGATTTATCAGAGTTTTATGTTGGCCAGCACTTACTGCCAGTGTTTGCCAATATTCTGTTCAAGTATGGAAAATGTGCTTTTAAAAATTTAATTGTAAAGTAGACAAATAAGAAAAATTCATGTGAATCAACATTCTACATGACTTGTTTGACATAATTTTGTCATCTGTTTCCATTTTAATCATGCTTACCGGTATCATATAAATATATTATTCATGATAAAAAAGACAGTGTCACTACACCTCCCAGTTGCTTAAATACATTATTATTTAGAGAAAATAACTTATCATGTTAAGTTGAAGTCATTTTGAAAAAAGGAAATGCTTATGATACATGACAGCTATGTGTAGCCTGTAGCCTACATCACTCAACCTTGCAGTTCACAAGTGAGGTTAAGATGCTCTTGTCGACAGTGCTGGAAGACGAAGAAGACCCCATCAGATCCCCAAGTCGAGCGAGGAATGCATCCATAGAAAGGCGACCTTTCTTGGGGCTTTTCTGCTGGCTTACTATTCTTTTAACTTTAGTTTTTCTTTTCCTAAGTTTGTCTTTAGTAATGGTATTAAAATTTATCCGCCGCAATTTGGTTGTGCCTACATGTAATAAAGAACCATTTTTCTGGACTTTTGGTTCTTCATATATTGTTGCCAATGTTTTCAAATTCACAGGACGAAATTTTTTGCTTACAAAGTAGCCTCGAGTGTCCTCTATTACAGCAGAGTTCAACTTTGTGGGTCGCAAGCTGCACCGTCGTTTGGATGACTCATGTGACTGATACGGTGAGTGAATTCTTTTCCTAAGAACTCTTGTGGTCAACGGAACTGTATTTTTTGGCACTGGCATGTCACTGCTTTCAGGTTCAACAGTCTCCTCTTCTGCTGATTCTACAGGAGTTACTGGACTCTCTTGTATTTCAAGTGAGGCCATTATGCCTGGCAATTCTTTCATTCTTTAATCCTGAAACAAAATCTTGTATAAACAAATATGTTTGTTATTTCGGTTTTACTCTATAAACAACTACCGGTGGTTTGAAAATATTCAGTACTTAATCGATTGTAAACATAACAAACAGGCCTATCATGTCGTACTTCAGAGTTCAGTACACTATAACCAAACTTTCACTTGTGTCGTATATCACCAATAAGATTTATACTTACGGTAGTTCAATAAACTTTAAAGTGGGTCAAGTATATTATAAAATACCTATACTGACAAGTTACAAGCTTCGAAAGTGGGTAAAAAGTGCATGGTAACTTTGAGAAAGAGTATCAAGTGAAATAACGCCGAACAAATTTAATTACAATAAAGGTGCTAAGGTACCAAATAAACAAAAACTTTGACTTTATAATTACACTAATTATTATAATACAGATCAGATACTAACCTTTCACTTTTCAGATACATACGTCCCACCCGCTAAACTCCGCCCACCACAACTCACCGTGAGACATCTTGCTTTGCAGCAAACCTGTCTTTGCATTTGCAGAACTAGTAGAGTTGGGGAATATTTCTTGTAACTGTTACTTTGTAACTGTTACATGTATGTAACGGTAACGACCTGTTACAAAAAATCAAAAGTAACGGTTACCAAAGCTCCTCCTAGGATATCTTATTTTCGTCTCAACCAAAGGCGGAACCAGAAAATACTGAAAGGAGGGACCGACACAGACGAAAGTTTGCTATTATTTGGAAATCCAAAAAATGGGGGTCCTCCCCCGGGATTTTTTATTAAAAAACGAGGGAAAAACAGGTCGTCCCTTTAGCTCTTCCCACTCGAGACATCTAGAAGTGAATCGTGGAACTACTAGCAGTATTGGAAATTCTGACTCCCCCCCTTTCACCACTTCTTTACCCTTTCCTACTATTCAATCCGTTTTCTCCTTTACCCTACCTATCTATTCCTATCCTTTAAATTTTCGACCCAAGGAGATCCGAACACGGGACCGCTAGCATATTAGCCCTTCATCTTACCCACTACGCCATCGAGCAATTATTACAATGAGAAGCGAAAATTCATCTATTTAAGTTTAGACATCTGCATGAAATGGCGGAGATTGATCATTTCCTATTAATTGCATTTGTGTGAAGTGAAATAAAATCCCTTTAGGCAGGCCTACAGGCTGAGGTAGATTTCGAAGTGCTTTTGGTTTAATTTATTGTCACTGCGCAGTTCTCTTCTTCTTTACCCTTGGCATGATAAACCCGCAATAATAACTGCAAAAAAAGAGGAAAGAGCACTTTTTTAAAACATTCAAATCTCGCCTTATATGAGAGCTATCGAGAAACTAGGTATTGATTTGTAGAGTACTCATCAAGAGCTTTTCAACGATACCCCACAAGACGTGGTTTCAAAAATTTCGAATTTCCATCCCCCACCCCTACTCGTACCCCTAAAACCCCCGAATCGTTACTGTCACTGTGAACTCCATAGGGAGTACTCTAATTTATTCCAACAAAGTTTCTCTCTATACTTCATAGGGGCCGAGATATAATTTTTTCAAAATTTCAACCCCCTCCCACGACCCCCCCCCCCCCCCACTTGGGCTAATTTTGCTCATTAACTATTGGGCCTAGAAATAACATAATAAAATTTGGTTCAAATATCTTCAAAATTACGGCCGCTAGCGTGTAAAGATATATAAATATATAAGAATTCTGTATAGTTTCTCCAAATTTCTCAGCAGCTCTCCTTTTTCTCAGGTTTTTTTAATACTTTTATTTTTTGTTTTGATTTTTATTTCATTTATTTACTTATTATTATTGTTATTATTAGTTGCGTTGAGAAATTTGTCGGTGTCGAGCGAATGTAACTGGTCTGGAACAAAGTAACGTGTCGAGAGTTACACCCGTTACATTATTTTCACCTGCTCCAGTTACACGGACCCGTTACTGTTATTTCCACCTGCTCCAGTTACACGGACCCGTTACTGTTATTTCCACCTGCTCCAGTTATTCTGACCTGTTACTGTTACTCTCGCCTGCTCCAGTTACTCGGACCCGTTACTGTTATTTCCACCTTCTCCAGTTACTCTGACCTGTTACTGTTATTTCCACCTGCTCCAGTTACTCTGACCTGTTACAGTTAATTCTAATATTTCTGTTACAAGTGTTTTATCCGTGACTTTCGCCTTTCGTTACATCTGTTACTTCCAATATTTGAAAAACAAAAATAATTTAAAAAATAAAAATAATAAAAAATAAAAATAATAAAAAAAAAATAAAAAAATAAAAAAAAATAAGAATAAAAAAAAATGAATTTTAAAAAGTTATTTTCTTAATTATTAATGGGCGTAAAGAGTTCATGCATAGAATTCATGCTGTCTGATCTCATATATATTTCTTGCTTTACATACCACTTAAAAATTTATCAAAATACGATATTGCCTTTACTGGATAATTTAAACTTAGAATGTGGGTATATAGCGTGAAATATGAATTCAATAACTGTAGTAAATTATTCGAAATAATATTGATAATTTTACTACTAATAATAAAATCCCTATAATATAAAGCCACATGGCTGACTGACTCACTGAATTAATGTTTGCCCACTTCCAGATGAGCTAGAAACTTTAAATTTGGTACACATATAGCTTTTTGGCTCTAAACCACAGGAAAATTTCAAAAAGTAATTTTTTTAATTTTTAGCCCTAAAAACCTCCGAAAAAGGGCTCGCTCACTTCGAGATGAGCTAGAAACTTGAAATTTGGTACACATATAGTTATTAGGCTGTAAACCACAGGAAAATTCCAAATTTTGGCTCTAAAAACTCCCGAAAAAGGGCTCGCTCACTGACATTACTGTTTGCTCACTTCCAGAAGAGCTAGAAACTTGAAATTTGGTACACATGTAGCTTTTAGGCTGTAAACCATAGGAAAATTCCAAAAAAGTAATTTTTAAAAATTTTTAGCCCTATAACCCCCGAAAAAGGGCTCGCTCACTGACATTACTGTTTGCCCACTTCCAGATGAGCTAGAAACTTTAAATTTGGTACACATATAGCTTTTAGGCTGTAAACCATAGAAAAATTCCAAAAAAGTATTTTTTTTTAATTTTTAGCACTATAACCCCCGAAAAAGGGCTCGCTCACTGACATTACAGCTAGAAACTGTAAATTTGGTACACATACAACTTTTAGGCTGTTAACCACAGGAAAATTCCAAAAAGTAATTTTTATATTTTTAGCCCTAAAAACCCCCGAAAAAAGGGCTCGCTCACTGACATGAATGCTTGCCCACTTCCAGATGAGCTAGAAACTAGAAATTTGGTATACTTATATCTTTTAGGCTGTAAACCAAAGGAAAATTCCAAAAAGTTTATTTTCATGACGATAATCGATGTTTTTTACATCGATGGAAAACAACTGATGTATTTGATGTATAGTGGAAATTCAGTGAATACAATATAAAGCAGTGTTAACTATAAGTTGTTTTAGTATTAGTTGATAATAGTAACTATGGCACTAGGGTTTTATTTAGGATACTAGTTTAGGATCTATTTAAATATTATATATTGGTGTGTGGATGTGAATGAATCAGATCGAACCAAGACAATTAGGTTATTTTAATGTTAGTGTGAGAAGCTTGTAGATGGGATGTGGATGTGGATGAAGAATATTTTATTTATAGTATGTCATAGTATTCAGTCCATGTTCCTTTTCTTTTATTTTCATTTCTTTTATTTACTTATTTAATTAATATAAGCATAAGTGTGAATATGAGAATAAATGCAATTGTAAGCAATATTTAGCATGTAAGATTTGACGTGTCCAACATCATTTGTACCCTGTACATGTTTATATGATATAATGGATGAATAAATTTATTATTATTATTATTATTATTATTATTTGCTACATCGATGTTTCTCCCCGACATGGATGTTTTTGTAACAAAAAGAAGATTAATAGGCTACCTTGGTTCTACGATATAATTTTATTTACAGGAGTTTAATTTCCCAAAACATTGATTTTTTACATCGATTGTTTTCATGGAAATACTTCTGTTTATTTATGAATTTTGCCTAATTTTCTGATACCATGGCCTTTTTTAAATATACATCGATGTTTTTTGTCTAAATACATCGATGTTTTCAGGCCGATATTATCGTCATATCGATGGTTTTCTCCGATTTTAACCTCGATATTTTAACTATCGATTATCATCCCTAATTGAAAGCTAAATTTTACAACTGTTTTTTATTTCGGTGGGGTCCCTCCCTAGAGCCCCAGCCTTGGCTACGTCCATAACCGTTATGGGGGGGGGGGAGATAAAGGGCATTCCCCTACAAGTGGGAAGTGATCTGGTGATTAACTACGTAATATTCAAGAAAAGTAACAGGTAACGGTTATAAATAACAGTTACTTTCGTGTAACTGTAACAGTAACGTAACTGTTCCAAAAAAGTAACAGATTCCCATCTCTAAGAACTACTAAACAGCACAGCACCACCTGGTACCAAAAAGATGAAAATATAATCTCTGGATAGCGCACAGTATGCATATCAGTTAACTTGGTGAGTTAGACCACTCGATTGCTTGATACATTTCACAATTTACACCGCAGAGTTCACACACGAATTCTTCATTGGGATGAATAGGTTGAGCCAGACTGAAAAATTCAATGCAATATCGGGATATGAACCAGGATCTGCGGCTCTCCGTACCGCTGCTCTACCATTGAGCTATCATGGCAACATGGCGGTACATTAAATTCTCAAACTGAATGGCTCACATATTCTTCATGGGGTGGTAAAACAGTCTGTTAAGACATACTCGATGGTGAAAACTGTGGATATAGAGTGAGGGCTACTGTATACTGTTTGTTATATGTTAAGAGTAATTCTGATAACTTTAAAACTTATTCTGATGTACATACCTTTGGCACCAGAAATTGCAATAACATTTTACAGGATCAATGCTTGTTTGCAACAACCAAACATAATTTTAGGTACATGTCAGTGAAAATGTTTAATTCTCTTCCGGTTGCTACTAGAAATTTAACTTTTAAACACTTTAAAGGCTTAGTACTGATGAAACTAAAACAAATCTGCTTCTACAAAAATGATGAATTTTTTGAGGTAGCCAAAAACTTTAAATAATCTTTCAGTACCTACTATTTGACCTACACATTGCACTTTTTATTTATTTATTTATTGTTTTGTAGTGTTGTATTGATCCTGTATTTCTTTGTATTTCTTTGTATCTCTTTATATTTCAATGTATGTATTTCTAATATTATTCTTGTACCCTTGTACTATAATAGTTTGTTATATTGTTGTTATATTGTATCCTATACCGCAGAACTGCGGTCAAAATGGATTAAATAAATATGAAATATGAAAATATGAAATATGAAATATACCCCCCATCCCCCCCTTGGAATTTCCGACTCATATTTTTTCGTTGGTATTGCCATCTAGTTTTAGTTGTTTGCCCCTTATCAATTACAGCATTTACCCGGAAAACCACGGAAATCCGGAGAAAATTATTTATTTTAATTTTTCTTTGTTTTTTGCTCCTAATATGCCCAGGGAATTTCTGACTCACATATTTTTTGTTGGTATTGTAGTCCAGTCAATGAATGCCGTAAAAGGGGTTGTAGAGGACATGGAGAGGGGGAGAATTTTTTCCTTCGGGAATGTGTTGGGGGTTGTTAGGAGGTAAACATACTAAAAGTCCCCGCCCCTATCCCTTAAGCTTCATGGGGGTAGGGGGTGGATAAGGTCCACTTTTTTGGTTTTCGCTTATATTTTGAAAATGGTGCGTCGTAGGGAAAATTTTTCACGTTACAAATTAAAACTGACATAATTCTCTACAAGTTAATTCATACACACTTTTGTCGTATCTATAACTGTTTTCCAGATATGGGCTGCTGGAGGAAATGTGCCACTGAAGTAAAATCCAAATTAAGAGAGGTAGATATATGTGGACTAGTCTTTCCAGGAGCCCCTCTAGAAGTCGTAACCCAGGCTGGCAGCAATGAGCTATCAAAAATGACTAAAAAGGATACGGTGATCGTGTGGGGGGGAACTAACAACATAACCAAAAACTCCTCAGAGGTTGGCCTTAACAGTGCGAAGTCCTTTATGGAAAAAAACAGTCATACAAACATTGTAGTTATGAGTGCCCCCGAAAGACACGATCTAAGTACCAATTCTCAAACAAGACAGGAGGTTAGAAATTTTAATAGGAAATTGAAGAAAATCATGAAGCCATACGACCACGTAGTAGTGTTGGATGTGGAACTTGACAGATCCTGCTTCACTACACACGGCCTTCACCTCAACAACAAAGGGAAAGAAGCTATAGCATCAAATATTTGTGACAAAATTAAGGACCTAGTAGGCCTGAATAATAATGCAAGGAAGAAGGAAGACTCCATCATGCTGCACTGGAAGGAGGTGAGGAATATACCAGATAAAAACAACGTTGCAAGTGAGCATCCCACTTCCCCGACAGGAGCATCCACAGCCGGTTCAACATCTGAAGAAACCACAAAAGGAGATGAAATCAGCATAGACCACAGAACATCCAGTCGTCAGAAGAGAGTACCAACTAATCTCAGCAATGATCAATGTGAAATATCCCAACACAGCAACAACAGACCAGCTAGAGACAGGAAGCAGCCTTCGAAATATGAAGATAGTTTTTTAATATAACTCTTAGTCTATTTCATTTGAACATACAATGCCTCAGAAGCAAATCCATCAACCTTCACATAACATTAGATGCCCATAAACCTGATGTTGTATGTATAACAGAACACTGGATGAGAAAAGAGGAGATTGAACTTGTAAGTATTCCTCAATACAAACTAAAAGCATATTACTGTAGATCAAACAAAAGAACGGTGGATCTTGCATCTTTACGAAAACAGACCTTAATGTTAAAAAAGTGGAATGCTTCAGCCATCTTAATCTGGAGCAACACTTCGAATCATCCATAATTGAAATACCAACCCTTAAAACAGTTATTATATGCCTTTATCGTTCCCCAGACAGTAACATTGACATTTGCATAGAGAGATTAGACACTATCTTACATCACTACCACGACAATAAAACAATATATTTAATCGGTGACCTAAACATTGACTTCTCCAAAAATATTAAACCAGAACTAACTGAACTTATGCTAATTCATAACCTCATAGCATTAGTCAATGAGCCCACTAGATTAACCCCTCGCTCACAGTCCATAATAGATCAATGTCTCATCAACAGGCCAGACGCAGAATGTATAGTGCAAGTTTTTGACCCGGGATACTCCGATCACCTCGCTCAACTAATAGATACATATAACTCGCACACAAAAGTCTCTCAAAGTACAACTCCACCACCAATTAAATACAAATATGCCAGGAAACTTAACAAAAAAAAGCATGGACTACTTGAACATACTCCTAGAAAAAGAATCATGGGAAAGCATCTACCAGCATGAATCAGCTAATTATACATGCGAAGATTTCTTAAATATTTTAAAACACCAAATGGACATCGCATCTCCCATCACGAAGGTTAAAATACACCAACACAAGAATTCCTGGATAACGCCTGGTATTAAAACCTCTAGCAAAAAATTAAAGCAGCTATCAAAAATCTCAAAAACATCCCTTGACCCTAATATAACCCTGTACACCAAGAAATACAAAAAAATATACAATAAAGTATTAGTAGCAGCAAAAAAGAAGTACAATGATAACTATATAAATAAAGCTAGCAACAAATCTAAAGCAATGTGGGATGTAATTAAAAAAGAAATATCTCTCAGTAAAGGCAGTACTGACCCCAAACAATCCACATTATTTGATGCCTTTAAGAGTCAAGTTTCCAATCCTACAGTACTAGCTACAGCCTTCAATGATCATTATTGCACCATAGCCAAACAAACTTTACACAACCAATCCTTAAAACCTATAGCCCCTCTTGCTAAACTCAACTTTAATCTAAACGATAAAACAATATTCTTATACCCTGCAGAAAAAAGCGAAATAATTACCATTATCAAAAACCTAGCTAGAAAAAACTCATTAGGTACAGATGGAATCCCTCCCTCCTTAATAAAATCATGTAGCAAATATCTTGTGGATCCCTTATGCCACTTAGCCAACCTATCACTCTCGACAGGTCAATTCCCAGATATACTAAAGACGGCAATCATTAAACCCATATACAAAAAAGGCCCTAAAGATATGCTGGAAAACTATCGTCCAATATCCCTTCTATCACCCATCTCCAAAATCCTAGAAAGAGTAATGCTAAATAGAATAGAGTCCTTCATGTCCCACTGTGAAATAATATCAGAACATCAACATGGCTTCACTAAAGGAAAATCAATCGAATCCGCAGTATACAAATTTATCGAATATGTCAGATACACTCTCGACTCCGGCCACAGCTGCATTGGTCTATTCCTCGACTTATCTAAAGCTTTCGACATAATAAGCCATGATTTACTACTAAATAAATTAGAAAACTATGGGGTAAGAGGAACAGCATTAATCTGGTTCAATTCTTACCTATCTAATCGCTTTCAAGTCGTCGAAATCACCCATTTCAACAAAACAAATCTAACACTAGAAAAATACACTTCGGAAAAAAAAACAAATTCAATATGGAGTCCCACAAGGCTCAATTCTTGCCCCTTTTCTCTTTATATTATTTATTAATGATCTACCCTTAAACAACGATTCAGAACTCACCACACTCTTTGCAGATGATACTAACATTTTGGTTGGAGGTAAAAATGAACATCAACTTAAATGCAAAATAGATACGGTGGCACAACAATTAATAGATTGGTTTAGAACAAATGGCCTCATTTTAAATGAAAGTAAATCAGCAGCTATTTCCTTCCACCACAAAAGAAATAACAATCCACCCAAGCCTATCATTACATTTGAAAATTCCATCAATTATACATCATCCGCAAAATTTTTAGGCATTAACGTAGATGAACACTTGACATGGAAACCCCACATCGAAGAAATTAATAGAAAGTTAGGAAAATTTACCTACGCAATGTTCCACATTAAAAAATTCACAAACTTAGCCACAGTCAAGACCCTCTACTTTGCGCATGTTCACAGCATATTAAGATACGGAATCATATTTTGGGGAAACAGCACCTACAGTACATCAGTCTTTAGACTACAAAAGAGAATCGTTAGAACAATAATCGGAGCAAACAGAAATGATACGTGCAGACCAATATTTCAGGATTTACATATCATGCCTCTGCCATCTCTTTACATGTATGAACTTCTGCTACATGTCAAAAAACACATGGAGGACTTTAAAAAAATCGAAGCAATCCATAATCACAATACTAGACACAAAACCAACCTATCTATACCTTCTCATAGTACATCCTTATTCCAGAAAGGAGTAATTTACACTGGAATCAACCTATTCAACAAACTACCTCACCATTTGAAAAACATAAATTGCGCAAATAAATTCAAAAAATCACTGAAAACGTTTTTTAATAATGCATGTTTTTATAGTATTGAGGAATACTGCAATCATGTCCGCACTACTCAATAAGTCACACTCACAACTCCTTCAGAGACTCATTAATTAGATATCTAAAGTTTTGCTTTTTGAAATATGTATTATGTGTACTATCTGTAGATAATTGTATTATTAGGTATACTAGTTCTAGATCTCTGTATTATTTGTAGATTATTGTATTATTCTAATTTGTACTGGGTCGAGTATCTCGATCTACACTGTCCCATATCAATGTATATTGATCACGTAGGACGTAAATAAATAAATAAATAAATAAATATCACTAATTTTCCCAAAACTAATTTTTACCTCACGTTTTTCGTTAAATTTGTCTTTCTAACTCATCAGCCTTACGTTTTACAGCAAATTTGTGAGGAAAAGAGTTGTTGAGCATTAAATTTCCTTTAAATATGTATATAGATATTTAATTTATCTTCAACAGAACAAAAGTTACAACAATTTGAAATTGTCGGGAAAAGTTTGTGATTTCTCAAGAAAATAGTACATTTATTTCCCAATTAAAGAACTATAACGAAATATCTATGTATATACTTATATACACATTTACATATTATATATACACACAATATACATATACATATATATATACATTTAAGATTCCCCGTCATCTTCCATCGCTTTTTTTATATCGGATTCAGAGTCTGCTGGGGATGTGTAGAGGGGCTAAATTTCTTCCCCATCGTCGTCTACGTTCATTACAGGTATCTTGCTCAGACAGTTCCCCTGGCAGTTTAGGCATAAAACGGAACGGTTCAACGAAACTTTCTTGCAGTCACATTGAAAGCTGCTGCAATCCTTCATGCACTTATAAGAAATATTGCTTAAAATACCATGTGGTGCTTTAGGGTCTTTGATCAGCACTGGAGCAAGATGATTTTACTTGCGTTACCCCACGACTCTGGGGGTAATGGCTTCCTAACCAGAGCTGCACCTGGTGATATGTCCGAAATAGATGTTCTTTTGTCACCCCTTGCTTTGTGGAAGTGACGAGAGATCATAGTCATAGATTTTAGAAACGAATAGTAACGGTAGGTGTTAAGGGAGCTCTCCTTTGCTGGGGCGCCGTACCTTCTTAACATGCATGTTCATCCAGCTTCCTCAACATAAACTTGTGAGGAGGAGGGGTTGTAAAATCCTTCGGCTGCTCTATGAATATCTGGGTGTTTTTGGTAAAGTTTGGCAAAACCAAGTTTACTCTTTCGGAATGTTGCTGAAGTCGAATAGCATCCATAAAAGCATGCAGGAACAGAATTTGTTTCACTCCCAGCAGCTGTATTTGGTGGGTAGGTTAGACCTTTTCCGCTCCCCGGTTGATGAGGTAAATTTTGGGATCAGGTGGAGTATTTGCGGTAAATATCAATGCGAGATCGACATCTCCAATGACAGCCACATTAGATGTTTATATCGTCGATTCTTCAATAGCTGTACTTAAAATCAGCATGTCAGCATCGTCTGATGCTTGATGCGTTGCAATAGCCTCTTCCTCGAGTTTAGACCTCAGTAGGTTGATCACTCTGTCTTTATTATGCGGACTGGGGAGGAATAGTTCTTCACGCACTGTTTTTCGTTGCCCATATTGAAATAGATATCTACGGGCTTTCTCATTATGTAGCGTCTTCCCAGTTCGGCCTTAGTGCTGTTTGATGAGTTGATGTTTCCATCATCTCTTCCTCCTGGGTAGTGGGTCTTGACAAATTTCACGTATTCATTCATTTCTAAAGCCTATGACCACTGTACAACCTGATCTCTCGTCACTTCCACCAAGCAAGGGGGCAACAAAAGAACATTCCAGGTGCAGCTCTGGTTAGGAAGCCAATTACCCCCAGAGTCGTGGGGTAACGGAAGTAAAATCATCTTGCTCCAGTGCTGACCAAAGACCCTGCAGCACCACAAGGCATTTCAAGCAATATTTTTTGTAAGTGTACGAAGGATTGCAGCAGCCTTAAATGTGACTGCAAGAAAGTTTCGTTGAACTGTTCCCCTTTATGCTAAAACTGCCAGGAGAGCCGTTTGAAATAGATACCTGTAATGAACGAAGACGACGAAGAGGAAGAAATGGAGCCCTCCACACATCCCCTGCAGACGCTGAATCCTATATAAAAAAAAGTGATGTGAAGATGACTGGGATTCTTAAATGTGGATTCCTAATGTATAATATATATGTATACTGTGTGTATTTAGGCCTATAGTATGTATTATATATATACATATATATGTATATGTATATGTAGGGTGACCAGATGAAAATTTTCAAAAGCAGGACATTTGAAGGAAAAAAGCAGGACATTTTGAGAAAAAGCCTGACAACACGTTAAATTCCTTTTCAATCAAATTAAAATCCAACAAATACAATAACCAAGTGGATTTAACAATATTTCTGTGAAGAGGAAATGTCTTTCAGCAGTTCTGGGGATTTCAACAAATAGGCATGAAATTCCTTGCACGTAAAATGTTTCAAATTATACTGTACTGTTACAATCCCCTTTACTGATTCTACTGATAGTCTGTTTCTTTCTTCTGACCATTGGGCATTTATTAATGAAAATACCCTTTCAACATTGGCATTATGGGCAATTATTGAAAAAAAGAATTGACATATATGCAGCAATGATTGAAAACACTTAACATTCACAGCCTGCTCAAAAAACTTACTCCATTGAAAATCTATTGATTCCAGGAAAAATGCTTCATCTTGCTTCAAAACAAATTCTTTTAGAGCACAAAATTCGTCAAACAATATCACATCATCCAAAACAATACATTTCTGTTTTTCATTAATGTACTTTACAGAAGGAATAATATCACTGAAAGTACAGTCTTTCTCTTTCAAATATTTCATGTTCAACCAATAAAAGCACTCAAATTCATCACACTGAACAGTCCATTTATCTAAATAGTCCTTACACGACTGGTACAGACACAGGGCAGAGTTTATGAAATTGTTTACTTCTGTTTCTAATCCATCTTCCCTTAGACTGTCAAGCTTTTGGGAAATATTCATTGGCATAAACTTATTTTGCAACCTGTTTTCCAGACACTTTGAAACAGAGTTCTGAATCCGAACTATATCCAATAAACAGTTGTGTTCCTTTTCCAGATCATTAATTGTAGTATGAAATACATTCATGAGTGAATGAACTAGAGAAAGATACAGTTCAGAAAACTCATCTTTGAAGAAATCTTTCAAGATTCTTGGGACACCAGACTCTGATAGAAAATAAGACCTCAAAGCAGGATACAACTTAAGAATTCTCTCAATGGCCGGAATAAGACTTAGCCAACGTGTCTTACAGTGACGAAGCAACTGTTGATAATTTATGTTGACAAAATCACAGAACTGCTTAAGCTTTTCAGTGCGAACAGTGTATATGGAAAAGAAATTGAAGATCTTCAGAACTATAGACTCTATATCTACAGGCAATAAATCAGTCCCATGCTGCAAAGTATTGTGGAGAATATGGGCAGGGCATCCTATTCCTGCAAGATCATTTGTCAAAACATTATTTAGTAGGGCAAAAACATTGTTTCCTGAAGCAGGTCTGTTGATGCCTCCGAAGTTTACATTTGCATTATCACCACAAAATGAAACACATTTATCACTAAGACCATGTGATTTCAAAACACTAAGCAGAACATCTGCTATTGTTTTGGCAGTTTCATTCGTGCATCTTGGTAACGAGACGTAACGATAAGCTCGCTGGCTCGGTTAGTCTTCGAGGCCAGAGACTTTGTGGGAATAATCCAACTCTAGACAAAGTCAACTGCAACTGATATGACAACTGAAATATTTTACTGAGAACCGATGCTTCAAAAGAGCAAAAAATGCACGTTTCCTTCTTGTTTTTCGCTCATAACTCGCGAACGAAAGCTAAAATAAGAAATGTACTATGGCAGAAACCTTCGCGAGAGTGTACTCAACAATTTCCCAAAGTTTCATGCCAATCGGATGAATGGTGTAGTAATACATAAAGGACAGACACACATACATTCGTTTTTATATAGATAGAGATAGAATACTTTGGTGTGATTTCAAAGCATATTTCCATTGAGTTGCATCCATATTGGATACTTATTTCCAAAAATTAATATTCAAATACAATAAATAAGCAGATCTTACCAGAACAAAGTTGTTATTATTTCTTAGCAGTATATTTACTGTCTTTGCTCCCACATCTGAGATACGTCTCGTATTCTCCACTGACCTAAGTCGGACTTTGATACTGAAGGAAGGCAATCTGAGAATTGGCGCCCAAATTGACACAAAGTAAGTAAACTCTGAGAAATTAATTCATATTATCCTCAAAGTTTCCATTAGTTTTGTTGTTGACCCGAACGGTACCAAGGATAAAGATTATTTTCCAGAATTCTAAAGCATCGAACGTGTTTTTGACACATGGACTAACAGGATACACACCCACTAAGGGATTACCGTATTTTACGGACTATAAGATGCTCCAGACCATAAGACGCACCTTGATTCTAGAATGAAAATTTAAAGGAAAATAAATCTAATGCGATTCGCATTGTATACCTAATTTCTAGCTACCCTCATTTTACAATGGTGACAATGCACTAATGTACAGTCTGTACCAAAATTTATAACTATCTTATCGTTTATAACACCTTGTTTATAACTATGGTATTGCGGCAATATTTTCCATATTTTTAATGTTATTTTTTTGTGTACTTCGGACCATTAGACGCACCCAACTTTCAAGGCTCTGTTTTCAAGGTAAAAAAGTGCGTCTTATGGTCTGTAAAATACGGTATATGCATTTTGCAAATGGTACAAGAAGAGGCATAGATATACAACTTAACCCGGTGGAGATAGGGCCAGGATAGTTTTGCCGTATAGGCAGATTGCAGAACTTAGACGCATTAATAGGAAGATAATGGAAGGGGGAACTTGACTATGTCCTAACCCAATCGGTCATATCATTCTGGGGGAAATGTACACATCGGTACGTCCACTTGTACAAAATGGAACTATGGATAGATAAATTCCAGTATAGAATCATACAATGTAATAGGTGTTTGTGTTTCGGCCATCAGGATGAACAATGTCGGGGGAAAGGCGGTGACCCATCTGTATGTACTGAGGAACACGTCAAACAAACCTGTACATCCCCAACACTAAAATGCGGGAACTGTAGGGGAAAACTTAACTAACATATGAAAGGGAATGCCCCGTAAAGCTAAAACTACAAAAACTCGCTGAAATTATGACGTAACATAATGAAGGTTCTTTGATGACCTGAAGCTATACCAGGAACAAAGGATTTATGTCTCATCCAAATCAGACTTCCCGAAACTGACAAACACTGAGGCAGCCCAACCCAGCAAGGTAGCACATAGACCTACATTTGCCTTTACGCGTGAGATAGACTCCTCACAGAATACAATAGACAGAGATGCACAGTTTAAGGAACAACCATGGAGTAGTGGAAAAGAAACTCAGGCAAATCAGACTGAGGGAGGAACAGAAAACTGCCAGAAGGGACGAAGGGATACTGGAACCATGAGAGGAGCAGGAAGTACCAGTGTCTGAGGAGATTGAAAAGTTTAAAGCTAAGATAAACAGCGTGTTCTACACTCTAGGGAAAACTACTAGGTCTAGGGGAAAGTATAGGAGAAGTACTAGTAATTAATGAAATGAATTCAGAGACTAGTGGAAACACATTTTATTTGAAAGCTTGAATATCTTACAACAGAATGCAAAGAGCATTAAAAATAAGATAGGTGAACTCCAAAAACTTCTTACTTCATTGCGCATTGATTTAGTTACACTCTCTGAAACCTGATTAGATGTAGGTTATGACCTTCGGGTAAAGAATTTTCACATTATCCATGTGGATGGAGAAGATGGGATGGGAGGTGTTACTCTCCTAGTCCATGCAAACATTTTTATTCCACCACATGATGCTTTGAATACAACAGCGATCAAAATTCACGGTCGCAATATAATATAAACCAACATACGTAGGATAGAACACCTGAGTATTAAAGGAGGAGACTTTAACTGCCAACACGTGTAATGGGATAACATAAACACACAGCAAAGCAGAAGCAGCTAATAAACATGTCTTTGTATGCATCACGGACATTGTACTCACATCAACCCTCCACTCCGTGCTTTCACGGCCATTGATCTTAATTTTATGTCGTCTGCACTAGCCCCACATGCAATCTGAAAAGTGCAACTGGCTACAACTGTTTCGGATCATTTCACTATCCTTATTCAAGTGTTTGTCCCAAATCTTGACAGCGGGACATATATGATAGCACTATCCCTGTATGTACCCCAAAGCATAAAAACTTATAGATTTGGAACAATGTAAAACACATCTTTCAACATTTGGCCCGAACATGAATACCACCATCACTACATTGACATATAAATAGGCTTGTACCCGTGGACATCATGATTGCGTATACCAAGTTTCATGAAAATCCGGTAAAGCGGATTTGAGTTATCGTGCCTTTCTAATATATTACCATGAAAATAGGCACTAAATTGGGCAATACTCCGGTACCAATCAACAGATTTGGTGCAATATCAATAGGCTTCTTCACATGGACTTTATAAATGTGTATACCAAGTTTCACGAAAATTCAATAACATGTATTTGAGTTCTCGTGCATATAGACACACGGATGGACAGACAGACAGACAGACATTTTCCCATCCCCACACACAATCTCATAAAGTACCATACTGGCACTTAATAACAGTATGTTATCCCATAGGACTGGAGAAAATGTTTCATTATACTGATCCCCAAACATCTGCCCATCAGGACAGTGGACGACATTTGCCCCATTACTCTGTCCAGAAACTCTTTGAAGCCATGAATATTGGAACATACAGCCGTCAATATTGGAATTTGAAGCCACATCAAACAAATGATATGGATATTGGAAAAACAAAATGTATTTCCAAAAGTCAACAGGATTCCAGAAAGGGAAATCACATTAGATAACCTCACAACTATAATCACCGACATTCTGCTCGCATTCCATCAACAAAAAATAGTAAACCTCACACATGTAAATATGCGCATGTAAAGGGCCCTTAACTCACCGATTTATACTGAAGAAGATAGTGTGGATCCATCTTCTGTAGAATAGAGCTGTATATTATATTGCATTATCAACAATTGAATACATGATAGATATACCAAATGTAAATAAAACATGAAAATAAAATGAGCTGGATGATAAAAGAGAATCAAGAATATAATAATAATTATGTTAGTGGTGAATCTAGTCCATCATGTTGTAAAGCACTTATCATGTGAATATTACATGAGAAAAATTCCTCTGACACTGGGATTTGAACCTAGGATCTTTGACTATCTGTGCCATTGCTCTACCAACTGGGCCAAGCCGGAGTTCAATTCACAGCACCAGATGGAACCTCTCTCCTATGACTAATTGCCCTAATGGTCTACCTCACAGACAGACAAGTTATGTCATATGCAGTACTGTGAGGCACTCAGTCATAGGAGAGAGGTTCCATCTGGTGCTGTGAATTGAACTCCGACTTAGCTCAGTTGGTAGAGCATTGGTGCGAATAGCCAAAGGTCCTGGGTTCAAGTCCCAGTGTCGGAGGAATTTTTCTCCTATGATATTCTCATGTAATGTCCAACAGAGACAATAATCTGTGGTTCATGAAACCTTATATAGGTATCTATCTCTTTTCTATGACTGATTAACCTTAATGGTCTAGCTAATTTTTTACATGTGTCTATCTGTAACGAAGACCTATGCAAAATTTGAGGGTAGATTTTGATATGATAACCCTTGTTAGAACTAGTACCGGTATATACAAACGGGACAATTGGTGTTTTTCTAAAATACTGATGGGATGGTTAGGACATGCCTAAAAATGGAACTATCTTGATCAAAACAGGATGTATGCTCTCCACCCTATTATCAGTGTATCTGTGAACAAGAGTATGGTCCATGAATATTGCAATGTGTGTGTGTGTGTGTGACACATCAACTCATAGCACAGGGCTATTACTCAACTAGATCAGCTTAAAAATACTAACTTCTTAAATCCTGTAACAATAGAAGAAACTGCTTAAAGAATCATGTGGTTTGGATGAAATATCTGACACCATACTTAAATGTGCTTCTCAGCGACCCTACCAGTAACGGAGATCTGTAATAAATGAATCGATAAAATGGAACACACATATAAAGAATTTAACCTCTAAACTAAGCACCGTTTGCTATATGCTCAACTCCCTAAGAAATAAAGTGCGTCACCAAGTTCTGAAAAACGTTTACTTTGCGTATTTCCATTCACGTTTAAGATATGGAGCTATATTCTGGGCAAGCTGCAGAGAAAGTGAATTAATCTTCAGAATACAAAAGAAAGCACTAAGAATAATGAACGGGTTAAGTAGACAGACATCATGTCGAGAAGTATTTAGGGAACAGAAAATATTAACACTGAGCTCAATATTCATCTTGGAAATACTCTGTTTTATAAAGCAACACATAGGAGATTTAAAATCAAACTCAGAAATACATGAATACAACACAAGAAACAAGTTGGATCTACACACACAATACTGCAGAACGGAAATCTGTAAACAAAATGTAGGCTACTCATCTTAAGATCAAAAATTTATAATAAATTACCAAATGCAACTAAAAAACAGGAAAATCCAACTAAATTTAAAAAGAGGTAAAATCCTTTCTACTACCACATGCCTTCTATACACTAGATGAATTCATGTCGTATGATTTAGAATAAAAATTACATCCATCCCGCACTATCCCATCCATATCTATAGTCTTTCAGACCCACAATATAATGCTATGTGTATGTACTGATAAATTGACTTGAAGTAACTTGTAAATAATACTGTTATATAAATGTGCATGTATGGGCGTGTGAGTATATATGAGGAACCATATAGGTACTCAGAGTGTATGAATGATACTTAATATCTAAGAATTGACGTATCCTATATCATTTGTGTTCTACACATGTACATGATCAAAAGGATGAATAAAACTACTACTACTACTACTACTACTACTACTACTACTACTACTACTACTACTACTATTCTCAGGAAAATTCCCTGAATTCTTTAAGATTGCTAAAATTTCTCCAACTCATAAAAAAGGAGAGAAACATAACACTGAAAACTATAGGCTGTCTGGATTATCCAAAATAATTGAAAAAATCATGTATAACAGGTTGTCTCCTTCTTAGAAGCACACAATATAGGCTATTTACACATCCACAGTTTGGATTTAGGAAAGGTAAAGTGTTAATGATGTGCTCACAAAATTGACAGAATAAATTTTAAACGTTATAGACAATAAAGAGCAAATAATAGGATTATTCCTTGATCTAAGCAAATCATTTGACATGGTGAACCACAATATTCTTATTGAAAAACTCCAACCAATGGCATCAGAGGGTTAGCACTAAATTGGTTCATCTCATATCTAAGTAACAAAAAATTAGTTGTTCTAATTAGCAAAACAGAAAATGTCTTACTTGCTGATGACACTAACATACTATTTAATCATCTAAGAATAAATGATTTACTTTCAAAAATAAATCACACATCTTCACAGCTTCAACTATGGCTAAAATACAGTATAAGTTAAAATTAAATGTTAATAAAACACTCTGTATGTCCTTCAATCGACATTTCAAGATCCGATCCAACTAGTGATAAACAATGCTATCATTAAACGAACAGATTCCACAAACGTTTTAGGTAAATGGGTGGACTCTAATCTGAAATGGGAGGTCCATATAAACTACTTATCTTGCTATGCCTTCCGGGTTCTTATGAAAGTAACCCCCACTGAAGTATTAAAATCAGTTTATTTTGCTTATGTGCAGTCAATACTAACATATGAAATCATTACTTGGGGATCTTCACTAAAATCCTTGCAAATATTTAAATTGCAAAAACAACTATCAGAATCATTAAATGAGTGCCTATTAGGACAATAGGCTTGAAATTTTACTATTATCCTATACTGGTATATATATATATATATATATATATATTTTAGAGACAGTTGACTACAATCATAACAAAAGGAAAGTTATAAAAAACAAACTCAAATTTCCACCAACACAACACTAGAACATCAGACAATATACATTTTGAACTGCCACAGGCTTACAAAATTCTATCCGATAGAGGTACCATAATATACAGTGAGTCCCACACACGAGTTGGCCAATGATGCAGATTTCTGCGTCGTGACGGGCACAGCTCCAACTCCCGAGCGATCGGTGAAATATTTATGCAAATAAGGCTGTGATCGGTGTAATGATTCAGGTTCTCACATTTATATTTAAATTACAATGAAATTAACCACGTAGCCTACCTCAACATCACAAGAGATCTTGGAAATGTCCTCCACACAACATTGGCACCTTATTAGGAAATTTTCTTTCATGCGCATAAATTCAGTTTCCGAGATAGAGTTAATTTCTCTTGTGATATTGTCTTTAAGTTCTTCTAATGTTTGGGAAATTGATGTATACACTTTATTTTTCAGGTTTCCCCATAAATAATATTCACATACTGTTAGAAGAACTTAAAGACAATTTCACAAGAGAAATTAAACTCTGTCTCGGAAGCTGAACTTATCAGATCAAAAGAAAAGTTCCTAAAAAAGGTGCCAGTGTTGTGCTTATGCAAGAGGAGAACATTTCCAACATCTCTTGTGATGAGGTACTTGGTTATTTTCACTGTAATTCCAACATTAAATGTGAGAACTTGAATCATTACACCGATTGCGGCTTTATTTCCTTAGATATTTCACCCGATCGCTCGGGAGTTGGTGCTGTGCCCGCCGCAATGCAGAAATCCGGATCATTGGCCAACTCTTGCATGGGACTCACTGTATATAACTGTCTTCCTCAATGCATTAAACCTGGGTAACAAAAACTTTTAAAAAGAAGTAAAATCATACCACTGACACATTTACCATCTAATGTAAGTGAATACTTCAATTTAAATTTTCAATAAACATAAATAAAAAAACTTTATCATTATCATCCCTGAAGAACTTAATAAAATGCCAGTGAAGAAGACTTACTTTATAGGAAATCTCTTAGTCTCTTCTAATGTCTCAACATGTAACCTTTAACTAACTTATGTATAATAGTTTATCTTGGTTTTATTCACTATTTTGTACCTATTGTAAATTACATATTCCTAATGTATTATTGAGCTGTCCGAAATCATGCACATGATTTTAAGGATGAAATAAAATTCTTTTTAGGCCCTATTATTAATACATTAAATTAGTCATAAGCTAATAACGTTGGTGTTCTGTGATTATAACAAGGAACAAGATCTCTGCTTACCGTATTTCCTTCTCCTGTTTCCATTTTGTTTTGAAAGGTGTCTTCTTTCTTGCACTAATTGTCCTTGAACCAATTCGCACAGACCCCTTCATTTTAATTTTACGTGTGTACCGGTACACTAAGAACTCTCATTCTTCTTCGCTGTTTACTTAGTGGTGCCTCTCTATGCTCAGAGGAGGTAGTCTCAGTGTCATGGAGTATTGAGGAAGTGTAAGGGAAAGGGGTTTGTAGCGGGTGTGTTCAAATTTTCATCTTGCAATTTACAATATGCCTATGTATCAATCGGCTCATGTCTTTCTCATCATTGTGTATAATGGAAAGCATATGCCTTTTGTTTTTTAAACATGGGAATATAACATATTAGTTTGTTGTTTGTATTGTGGGCAACCTAAAAGTATGTGATTAACTTCTCCTATTTCTCCACAGTCACAGAGTGGGGTGGCTTTTCTTTTAATTTTGAACAAATAATGTGGTGTGATGGCAACACAAAATTTTATTTTGGAAATTGAAGATACACCGGATCTTGGAGTGTTAGTCTTATGAAACCAGGGCTTACTGTTATAGTGGATGTTTTGTGCTTTGAGGGATTTGGTGGAAGTGATGATTGCATCTGAAATGGGGGGGAGAAAAGTGTGGAGTATGTTTCGATGTGTTGGGAATTTCACATTTTGGTGTGTGTGGCAGGTTCTTACGTTTTGAATGGCACTTTGAGAGTCTGTGCAAATGAAAATGTGGGTATTGTTAGTATTGATGGAAGTCAGTGTCTTATGGATAGCAGTAAGTTCGGCCGTGTAATTTGAAAATTCTGGTCGAAGGGGGGTATTTTTGTGTGGTGTTTGTGTTTTGGTGGTAGTAAGCAGCTCCTACTCCCTCTGGAGTTTTAGATCTGTCAGTAAAGTATAGGTGTATATTGGGGTTATCATGCAAAATGTGATATTGTGTTAAATAATTTTGAAATTTGCATTCCAGGTGCTGGTCAGTTTCATGTTAACGTTGACGGGTGAAAGAGGACATTATAGTCTAGAAAATATATTGGAGGTCGAGGTGTTTATTGTCATAGAATTGAGAAAAAAGAGAGAGAAAAGGGGGTAGTGACAATGCAGGAAGAAGACTTTGTGATGCAAGTGCAGCAATTTAGCTTTGTCATTTGGGGTTGCTGGATACACAAAGGATGTGTTTGGCAATTTGTGATTGGATTTTGTTTGCCAATATTTGGAGGGACATATGATAATTAAGTTGTCATGTGTAAATTTGGATCGAATGAGGTTCTGGTAAATGGGGCATGGGTGGGGTGAGAATTCCATTTTGCCCCAGCAATGTATTAAAAGAAGCTACTAGCAGATTGAAGAGCCGCATGTGTGTGAAGAAAATGCACGTTCCATTTAACATTGTGTGTCAAGTGCACTCCCAGGTGTAATAGTATCGGTAGGTGATTAATGTAAAAGTGAGGTTGATTATTCATTTTGCTTTTTTGAAAAAAATACAGTGTAACTTTTCTCAGCGTGGATTGTAAAACATAAATGCGAGACCTGATTGATGAGAGTGTCAAGGTCCTTTTGTTCCGTTGTTTGATCACATTTAAGTGAACTATCTACTATCGAGTACAGAATCATATCATCAGGAGCTGATTATTGTGGTAGTGAGTGCGTGTGAGTGTGTGAATGTATAAGATGAAAAGAATGGGGCTGAGTGAAGATCCTTGGGGCAGGCCAGTGGAGGTTAAACGAGAGAGTTGGTAGGAAAGGAATGAGGGAAAAGATATTTGTCTGTCTTCAGAAGGCGCAGAAGGGTGTGACTCTCTGGAATGTGGAAAATCGTGAGGGTGTTTCAGAGAGTGATAAGTACAGAGTCATAGCTACCGGTATTTTGTAAACCTAAGAAATGTGGCTAGGCACAAGCATGGTTTGTTCCTTGGCCTCATCTGTACCCGTACTGATGTAACGGCCACTGTCGGTGTCCCTATAAGTGAAATATTAGTTGATGGGTGACAGAGGCGCTGACTTGGAAATATTTCTGGGGGGGCAAGAACTGGATTTTCAGTAGCTATACATGATAAAATCTTAAGTCTTGGGGGGGGCAGAAAGTACCTTGCCCCTATGATGGGTGAGGATTTTCACAAAGATTTTTGGAGAGAATTGCTGAGCATGATGAGTCGGTAGCTAGATGCGTCTGTGTCTGGTTTATTGGGTTTTAATATTGGAATGACATAGAATTGTTGCCAAGAGTGCAGAATGTGTGAGGTAGCCTATGTAGGATGTAATAAATATTTACCAGAAAGGTGATGGTGATGTTGGGAAGGTGGTCAATCCGGTCCTGGTGTAGTAGATTGATTTTTAGGTATGTTTCATGCTTCCCTAAGTACGAAACCACCGCCAGTTCAAAATTCTTTTTGGTAATACAAATATAGGCCTGTCTTTACACGCTAACGGAAGTAATTTTGAAGATATTTGAACCAAATTTTATTATGTTATTTCTAGGTTCAATAGTTTTGACAAGTTCGTTAATGAGCAAAATTGGCCCAAGGGGGGGAGGGTCGAGGGAGGGGGTTGAAATTTTGAAAAATATCTCGGCCCCTATGAAGTATACCGGTACAGGGAAACTTTGTTTGAATAAATTAGAGTACTCCCTATGGAGTTCACAGTGACACATACGATTCGGGGGTTTTGGGGGTACGAGTGGGGGTGGGGGGATGAAAATTCGAAATTTTTTACTTGGGGTATCGTTGAAAAGCTCTTGATGAGTACTCTACAAATCAATAACTAGTTTCTCGATAGCTCTCATATGAGGCGAGATGTGAATGTTTGAAAAAGGCTCTCTCCTCTATTTTGCAATTATTATTGCGGGTTTGTCATGCCAAGGCTAAAGAAGAAGACTTGCTGCTGTTGTTGAAGTGTATATTGTGAGTGGTTTTGTGTTTTTTGTTGGTAAACCATTTTATTTTCTGCCATGTCATTTGCATGGTGGTGATTTCCAAGCTTATCATCTCGTCCTGTTAAGTTTCTTTGTGCTCAGTGCCATTTGGTGTTTGAATGTTATATAGTTGTCAAGAGTCGGGCATGTTAGGGCAAGACGGCGCTGGGCAACAGCGTGAGAGCACACAGGTGACCACCATGATGGTTTAAGGTGTTTAGTAGGATGGGTTAGTTGCTTGCAGAGACAATGATCTTGTATATATGAATGAATTATGTGTTGTATGTCTGGAATAATGTACGGAGGGAGCTGTTGATTAATGAGACAAATGGTGGATTATGTAATAACTAGGCCTAGGACCTGGATTTGAAGGTTTTAGCCTATTTTTCCCACAGCTTCCAAATTAGAACATTTTAAAGTATTTTTCCGTTTCATGCCCCTTGCTTCCGAATATAAGAATCTTATAGAACTTAAAAAGGGCTAAATTGGACAGAAAGGCCTAAAAGGGGCTAAAGAGGATTTTTGCTGAAAAACTAGGGGCTAAAGAGAACTTTTGCTGTAAAACTAGGGGCTAAAGAGGACTTTTGCAGAAAAACACGATTTTAATGCAAAGGAAAATAAATATGGAATTTGTGTATTTTAAGAAAATACGTAATAAAAATAAATTTATATAACACACTGAAATTAACAGTATATATCGGCTATATTGCTTTGTTGCTTGTCTTTGTAACTCGAAAATGTGCCGCCTTGCCATCGCAGGAAATAATAAAACTTGAGCTGTCTGCAATTCTTTGAAATCTGCAACTAAGCCATTATCGATTCGACTTTATTTAACAATTTGCCCACCAACGCCAAAGAAGTACCGTATATGAAAAGAACAAATTCAGCCTACTTATTTTTGTCTATAGGAAGTGAATTGACTGGTGTATTGAATAATTGTATCATTAAAGGGTAAATGTCTCAATTGTTTATGCTATTTTTCGAGTGCCGATATAAGGAATAGTTACTTGTTTATTTTGTAAAAAATGTTGCCAAAATTATAGGCTAACACAATTTTCAGTGTTAATATTAGTGTTCATAATTATGTTTTATTAAGACGGCTAAAATCATTTGTTTAAAAAGCCTAAAAAGGGCTATTTTACGAAAATAAAAGGCTAAAATACCGGGCCCTAGTAATAACTGTAGTGCAGCACGGGGGCCCTATGTAAAGGGTTTAAAGCTGTGTTTAGTGCTATTTTGATGAGTAAGTGATCACTGTTCAGGGTGTCACGGGCAGTTGACCAGTGTGTATATGGGTAGAGATTAGTGGAGATAAAGGTTAAGTCAGGAGTGGTGTGGTGTTGGTTACTGTTGCCGAGCTGTGTAGGCTCATCAGTATTAAGTAACAATAATCCAGATGTCTGTAAGGTGCGAATTTGTTATGGCATAAGGGGCAGATTGAAATCACCACAAACAAGCACATTCCGATGAGGTGGGATGGGAAAAGTAGTTGACCAATAGGTGGAAGTTATGATATGGTATGCTGCAATGATGTCCACATGCGGGATTGTAATCGAAATGAATGGCTAGGGATGTATGATTATAAATGGTAATGTTTCATGTTTCTGTGATTTCAATGTGATGGTCATTCCAAGGTAACAGTCGGGACAAACATACACATTTTTAAAAGTTTAATGTTGTAAGATTTTAGATTTTCCTGGCGAAGAGTATGAATAAATTTTTCCCGGGTAGACAGCCAGGTTTGAAGATCAAGTGTCTCCGACGTTTCAGAGGCCCACGCTGCCTCCATCCTCAGGGATACTGAAGTGTCGAGTCTGTCATGCCGAGGTACCTCGGCATGACAGACTCGACACTTCAGTATCCCTGAGGATGGAGGCAGCGTGGGCCTCTGAAACGTCGGAGACACTTGATCTTCAAACCTGGCTGTCTACCCGGGAAAAATTTATTCAAGTTTAATGTTGTTTGTCTGGAGTACTTGATTCTGTAATCACCTTAAGCAATGTCTGAACTATGGCATACACATATTGATTTTATATGAATTAATAGCATTGCTTATCTTAATTTACAATTTGTTTATAATTGCTTAAAGAAAAGTTTTCAACGGGACTAGGAAAGGACATGATTTATGCAGTTATGATATATGTAAATTATTTTCTATTCTTTATCAAAACATTAAAATAAAATAAACACATTGGATGTAAATAGTTGTAGCTGTTCGGTGGGGTTCTGCACATTTGAGACAATTAGAGTCATTGTGGCAGATTTTGGTTGAATGTCCAAACTTCCCACAGTTGAAGCATTGATTAATTCTGTCGTGGTGGGGCTTAATGGGGCATTGATACACTGACCGGCAAAAAAAAAACCGATCACTGTAAAATTTGTTGTAATTTTAAGATTAAACATAATTTTGATTGGATGTTCATACATTGTTGTTGGTGAGGATGAATTATTATTTTTATTGGACCGTTAGCTATAGATACAGCATGTCTGCTTTCTTCATATCTTCATTTTATAAAAAACAAAACAAAAAAAAAAACATCGCAATAGGGCGATTCCAATCTGATTATGTGCACTAGCTTGTCATACACATTGCAAGGTGTTTCATTGTTATATTGCGTCATTTCCTTCTAAACTGAAAGGAAACTGTCTCCCTTCGCATCAAAGTGATTCTGTCAGTTAAGTTTAGTTAAAAATATGCCTCTCAGTCCCGAAGACGTTGCCAAAGCTGTTGCTCTAATTGATGATAGATTCAGCCTCCGTTATACCGCTACAACCTTAGGCTCACCATTCACCACGGTGCAAGAGGCAACATGGGGAATTAAGTGTTAAATGTGTCATTAAATTTTAATCTTAAAAACGTATAAGCCTATAATTGCTGTAATTTTATTTCAAGTCTAGGCCTACTACATAATTTTTATTTAAACTTAATTTTTGAAAATTTCTTTAAGTGATCGGTTTTTTTTTGCCTGTCAGTGTAGTAATACAAGATTAGACTCTTTGGGAGTATAGAAATATAATATGCATTCAAGAACCACTGATTATTGTCTCTGATGGACATTACATGAGAATATTATATGAGAAAAATTCATCAGACACTGGAATCTGAACCCAGGACCTTTGGCTATCCGTGTCAATGCTCTACCAACTAAGCTAAGCCAGAGTTCACTTCACAGCGCCAGATGGAACCTCTCTGGGAGTAGTTGTGATTGAAAGTTGTTGGAATATATTTGGGTGACCTCTCCTTCCTTATTGACAGTCTTGCGGATAAAATGGTACACATTATGTACAGGAGTTTCAAGTTCTGTTTTCTTATGCCCTTGAATTCCTCGGTTGAGATGTCTAAGACAATGTTTTTGATTATGCTATTAAAGAGGGTTCCAAACTGCTTATCAAATGATGAATTCAGGAAGGCATTTGCTTCCATGTGGTATAGAAATTTAATTTCTAATTTGTGGTGACCAATTTTTTGTATGTCGTATATTTGAATTGTGCTATTGTGTTCATACAGAAGTTTGCCTAGCTTCATGGGGTGGATCTGGAAAACTGAACTTGGGCTGAACTTTGGATTATGGCCCATCAAAATTTTTTTTTGTTTTTTTGCACTTTTTCTGTATTTCGGAATTTTTGGAAGGCCTACGCATAATGAACCTTCGCCATTCATAGCATATCAATGTGAACTTTCAGAGTTAGAAAATTTTTGAGGGCCCTAAACTAAATTTTATCCCTGAACCTGTTTTTGTTTCACCACTACAACTTTAGGACTCTACCCTCGAATCTCGATAAGTGTATTGAAATTTTTCCTTTGGAGCAACTGAAGGTAGACTAATATAGGAGGTGGTTTGTCCTGGTCAGACATAATTAAGTTAGTGTCTGATATAGTATTGTGGGTTGGTGTGGTGTCAGAAATGCTTTCAGCAATTTCCTCATGCGTAGACTGGGATAATTCCAGGGAAGTATTGTTGTGAAATTAGTTGAGTAAGTTAGTTCGTGAAAAGTTTGGATCCCAGCCTCCCTAAATAAGGGTCAGGAAATAAATTATTGTAACTGTCGAAATACTATACTAGTAGAATATAAGTCACACGCAAAGAATTAAAGTACAGTATTAACATTCTTCGCACTAAACTTTTGTAGAAGCACTCGCGCACCGCATCCTTAGAGAAAATCCGCACGCTTCTATAACCTCATTTGAAAAGGCGGCATTTGACTGCTTATAACAGATCTGCCAACCTTAAGAAAGTTAAGCATGAATTAAATTCCTTTCAAACATCAGTTATCAGTACTACGATTTGATCCGTAATACATATTTCAACGCGTTAAAAGTATAGGAAAAAGACACGAAATTAACCGATCTCGCTAAGTAGTAGATAAGGCACTAAATAGTATGAAAACATATCAAACTCAATTTCGATTTTTGGGGCCCAACAACACTCCTCATATCCTGTATTTGACGGCGATCTTGATCATACTCATGAAACAGCAAGCTGTCGGAACCAATGTTAATTCAGTTCAGTAGTTGGAACAGACTGAAGGAAATGGTATACAGTATTAGAATTCAGGAATTTTTTACACTTCACACGTCTTTGTATCTGTCACGAAAGTCTCAAAAAACAATAATTAAAGTCGTGATTTTCCCCATATGAATCTCTACCACGGCCATTTGACGATTAAACCAAAATCTGAAGAAAGCAATACCAACGTGACAGCCAGTAACACAAATTAGAATGTAAGCTTTTGTTTTGTATAATTTTCGGTAGGGATGAACAATAGGAACTTCCACAATCGCCAATTAAGTTAATTGCAGAATATATAGTTTTAAGGCTGCAGAAATTATAAATGTTAATACTAATGCGGGAGAAAAAGCTTTCACATGTGGTATGTGTAAGAAAACTTTCTTCTCTGTGATATTTTTTTTCTGATTAATTTCTCTCTTTACTGTTTTGTTTTCCCTTTTATACACACCCATTCAGGCGGGACTCATTTTGATTAAAATATGAATATTCTTTTGTTGCCCATAGTAACAAGAATACTATAATCTAGAAGTTGTTGTGACATATAGTCAGTTCACCACAGTCGTAATGAACACACCAAAATCAGATAGAGCGAGGTGGTATAGGGTAATACAGGAAATGTCCTGCTTCAAATCAAACCTCATGGCCACCCAAATTTACCAGTAGGCTCTTTGTAATAACTCATTAGTGCAGCATCTGCTTTTATTGTTCGGCTATATCTCAATTGTATCTTGCATTTTTGCCTTTGAGATTGAGGAAACTATGCAAACCCCAGTTATTACTATTATTTCACGGTAAAAGCATTGAATATAAAGATTGACCCTGATGCTTTCCGTTCTAGATACTTATTAGTTTTCTGAAAATGCAATAAATAAAATTTAATTGTCCCTATAATTTACTTTTTTCTGTGCTAGCCTTCAACACGTATATGTGAGAAAGTTTGTGCAACATATTTTTGCACCATTCGTGTAGGTGATGTTTTCAATATAATTTAAAAAGTTTAATGTTACATATTATTAGCTGCTGTTACAAGTTATCGAGTTAAGTGTTCCGATTTTCAGCATAGCTTAGAATATAACGGCTTAACGTGACAATATAGCAATACATAATTAAGTGTTGTATGATATAATATTATTTAAATAAGAGTAATTAAATTAATATTGTGACGAAGCCCAGAAAAGCCTAGAAGCTGATAGAAGAAGGACTCGGGCCGAAAGCGCTAGAATTAGATAAATCCAGAAAGGGACGGCCCTCTTATTGCTGATTGGAGCCGCGCGCCGACGGGTGCGGCCTACTCCCTGGCACGGCGTGGTGAGTGACGGTGCGCGCTCATGGGAGGGGCCAGAGGTGGAGCCACGCGCTAAGGGCTGTGACGGCGCCCCGCGCGGACATTCTAGACCATGCGCGGGCAGGGCTCTGGAACTTTCGTTAAGGCTATATAAGGAGTGCGAGCAGCCGAGCCGAGCAGTTCAGTACAGAGAGAGTTCAGTGTGAAGAGTCAGTACATCAGAGGAGAGACAGTCCGTGAAGAGTCAGAGGGTCAACGAGGGAACAGTCAGAGAGGCAGTCCGTGAGTAGCGGCGAGCGTCAGCGTCAGAGGGTGAGCTGGACGGAGAGGACTGATCAGCGCGGCCTCAAGTGAGTGTGTCTTGGGAAGCTGAGGAGCCAGTGACCGGAGGGACCCGAGAGCGGAAGAGCTAGTCAACGGGGAACTAGTGACCGGAGGGAAGGGTGAACGGAAGAGCTGGTGAGCTGATCTGGGCTGAGGCAGTCCCGTCCCGGGGAACTCTGCGCGACGGGTGGATCGTACAGCGGCAGCGAGGACTGTGGAGTTGACCGGCGCGACGTGGGATGATCTGGATTGGACTGGAACAGTGCTGTAATTAGGATGAGCACAGTGAGAGTGAGCACTGAACAGGACAGTGAACTGGCGAATAGTCTGGAGTTTTCTGGCTGTATTGTCAATTGTTGTAGGAAATAAAGAAACCTCCATCCTTCAATTATAAACTCGGTGTTCTGATTTTGAACCCCGACGAGCCCTTGTTACAATATTATAGAATTTACAGTATGTAACACAATAAACATTTCATGACTATTTCTGTCATATTTAAAGATGACATAATTTAACAATAATTTAATTTGTATATTAATATCGATGTGTCTTGACACATTTAAAAGAGTACAAATTGTATATATGCAACACTTTGACCTGTCTTGTAGCTAAAGATGTATGTACAGAATAATAAAGAAAAAACAGTATGAAAGATCAGGGCCTTTTTCAATTGGTTTATGTTTGTCCCAGTCCTTTCTTAATACAGTGGACTCTTAGTAATTCGAACCTCAAAGGGAATTAGAAAAAAATTGAATTATCCAAATTTCGAATTAACCAAAACTGTGACTTTTTAAACGAAAATGCCGTAAAGATGTTAAAAATAAACTCATTGCAATAAATAATAATTATTGTATAATGAGTCTTACCTTGATGACTGCTATCCTGTTGTTAGGATGTTAAAAGAAATCACTTTTCCACACTAAAACTGTAACCCTAAATTTAATAAAGGAACTGGTGTATGCTCAACGCTTTGACATTTTCAAACACAGTCACACTTGGAGGATAGGATGAACACTAAAATTTTCACAGAAGTGTTGAATCCCTCCAAGACTGTAGTGGAGGGGGTGAACTTCGCATTCCATTGAACATCTATTCACCAGGAAGATAATGGTGGTTAAAAATACATTTTAGTACTCTACCTGCTAGCGACTAGGGTTCTTCAGCGAAATAGAGAATTCTTGTGGAATTCCTGGAAGCAATGAACTCTTGGAATCCTTACAACATTAACATGAGACAAATTTTGGCTTCGATTTATCCAAATTAAGCTTAAAAACTTCGAATTAATTGCAATTTTTTAACATGCATTTATATAGGAATTTCAAGGGGAATGCGTATTTATTCGAATTATACAATATTTCGAATTATCCAACGTCGAATTAACCAAATTCGACTATAATAATTCAGTGTGTTGTGTTTTTCGGTTGTCTGAATAGCTGTCATTCCTGGCAGCGTTTCAGATTAACCTCTTTTATTAAAAAGAACACAAATAAACATCACAGTTCGCTTAGTTGAACATACAATACCGTTCACATTTTGGTTTCTCAATTTATTTTTTGCAATAATTTTAATTTTCTGTAGTAATTTGCCTTTGACCGTAACTGCACACTGATGAGTGGAAAACCGTAATAATTACGGATAATCTGTAACAGTTGGCACCTCTGTGTTTCGTTCATGGGGACGAGACAAATGTGACATATACGGAAACATATACAGTGTGTTTCACGTACAAGTTGGCCAATCATGCGGGTTTCTGCATTGTGGTGGCCACAGCTCTAACTCCCAAGTGATGGGTAAAATATCTGTGCAAACAAAGCCACTAATGGTGTAATGATTCAGGTTCTCACAATTTACAATGAAAATAACCACATACAGTAAAATACCAATATAACAAAATTTAGGGGTCCTCAGAAATCAATTTGTTTTAGTGAAATTTTGTTATACTGAAATTTTACAGGTATACAACGTTCTGGACTTTACTTTTTGAAAAAGTCAAAATAGTCAACCATGCACACAAATTTAAAACTGAATCTGGTATATTGCTGTTGTGATAGAAGAAAATCTTGAAGACTATGTGCCGTGTGTTGCCTGCACAAGTCAAACTCTGTTGATCACTGTGTTGCACACCTTCCTGTTCAACCTCATCATTACATGGATTTCTATTACTCAAAATGTCTGCCACAATCCCATCATCTGTGATTTCTTGTTACACTATCACATCACAGTCCACACTGAGATAGTCATTAAAATTCACCCTTGCAGGCCCACCTTACTTTTCACACAAACGCTTCCAGTTCTCGTCTCTTTCTATGTCATCTAGCACTTCACTCCAGCTTTTCTAAAGCAGTTAGCAATTATTATTTCTTCTTTAAGCTATTTCCATTCAGCATTCAACACTACTCAGCATTAATATCTCTCCCTGAGGCAATACTACACAGCATACGCCAGAAAAAAAAAATTATATAGAGGCAAATAAGCGAAATTTTATTTTGTTATACTGAAAGTTCTAAATTTGTTATAATGAAATGTTTAACACATGTTAAATACGGAAAAGAGAAGGGGCCAATACATAATATTGTAATACTGAAAATTTTGTTATACTGGTGTTTGTTTTACTGGTATTTTACTGTACCTCATCACAAGAGATGTTGGAAATGTCCTCCTCTTGCATTCACACAACACTGGCACCTTTTAGGAAATTTTCTTTTACCGGCTTCTGCAATAGAGTTAATTTCTCTTGTGATATTGTCTTTAAGTCCTTCTAATGTATGGGGGTTTGACCTATTTTTCAAGTTTAAGTTCAAGTGAAATATCTACATAACTGAAAGAGAAATTAACTCTAACCCAGAAGCTAAACTTATGCACATCAAAGAAAATGTCCTAAAAAAGTGTCAGTGTTGTGTGGATGCAAGAGGAGGACATTTCCAACATCTCTTGTGATGAGGTATGTGGTTATTTTTATTGCAATTGTGAGAACCTGAATCATTACACCATTAGCGGCTTTATTTGCATAGATATTTCACCCGATCACTCAGAAGTTACCGCCGCGACCCAGAAACCTGCAAGATTGGCCAACTTGTACGTGAAACAGACTGTATGAAAAATGTACAATTGAGCTAAATGTCAATGAAAAAAATTCGGTGTCTTAGTGTATAAATGAGGTTCAACTGCATACAGTTCCCACATAGCAAAGAAATTTCTGAAGCGGAGACAGAAATAGGGATATTTATACATTTTTGAAAATATATTTGAAAAATCACTGTTTGATGCAAAAGATTAAATGACTTCCCAAAATAAACTTCGCCCTGATAGCCTGTACAAAGGTGCACAACTCCTCACACACGAGGGGAAAGCAAATCATGAAATCTGTTGACCTAAATATAAAATGCTGAAAAATCAAAATTACATTTTTGCACCTCTTTTGTTATCACTCATAGGTCTCTGGACTGAGCTGATGACTTCAAGTTTTCTTCTTCTTCATGACCTTCATGAAGAGGACCATATCTGCAACACAATACACCTCATGAAGAGAACTGCATTATATTAGCCTACATTCCTACATGGCCCATTTGCAATCTTACTGTTCAATCACGTGCTATCTGGTGTCCGAATCTAAAGAACTGATCCGTTGGTTTGGTCTCTGTAGATGCCATCTAGTTGTAGTTGTTTCTCGTTGCTTGTTTTTATATGGCATAATTTATACAGTATCAGCTGTTTCACACTTTTATTGTGAAAATTATGTTGCATTTGAATGTTTTAAATTTTTTACGGTTTATGTGGCGATGAGAAGAAAATCAGATAGCTTAATAAAAATGTAGGTAAAATCCAATCCTAGAGGACCCATTTTTAAAACACCTAATATCACATATCACATGAATTTTGTTATAGATAGGTTCTGTGGAGAGGAGATGCTGTCTTGAGGAATAATTTGGTTCGACCCACCCACTCTAAATAATACATTTTCTTTTATACCACGATATAGCAAAAAGTAGTGATATTTCCACCATATTTTAGTCCTCCAATCATGAAGAAGCTCATGACTGGACGTCAGAGGTGTAACGTCACACTGCAAGAGCAGCTAGAATTGTGGATAAACAGGTCGACAAACCTTGCGGGAGATATAATACGGCACATTTTTGAAATGCGAGAATTCAGTATGCCCTACAAAACGAATACCACTGTTCATAACCTAACAAACCTAACCTAACCTAATGAACCTAACCTAACTGCCACTAAAGTAGAATCTACCTGCCACTACTATGCAATGTGCAAGGACAGTTGGTCATCCTGCTTTTGCTCAGAAACAAAAAAACCACATCGTCCATGCAAATGTGCCTATCACGTGAACAGGTGATCTACGATTGGACTATGCCAAAAAATTAAGAAGTAGATCAAGATTCTCATACGGATATTGGGCTTTGTGTCTGTGGACATGACTTGGCACATGCATTATTTGTCAACTTTCATTTATTTTATGTTTGTTAATAAATTGTGGAATGAAGCTAATTTCATGTTGGTTTTAAAATACAATGACATGCTTACTATGTGAATTTTGTCTGTTTCCCATTGCATATAAGCTCACATACAGAATAAATCTGGCATGATCTTTTCACTCAGAAGCCACTGTCTACGGTTTTGGGTATTTTTGAGCTGTGTGGATGTTCTTTTGGCTCATATTGAATTACTGAATAACTTATAAAATGGCTTATAAATGGCTTATAAAATAACTTTCAGTAGCACAATTTCCTGTTTATGACATTCATTCTTTTGGCCCATAGAAAAATATGTTAATGGTGGTTGACTGTATATATAGGAAAATGCGTTTTGCATTGGAACCAAACCCAGTTCAGCTGGAAACAATCTTCTAGAGCAGGGGCAAATATCATCCTCACTGCTCATATAGGAGGATAACCATAGCTCTTTCAGGCAACGGTGTTATTGCAATGCCTCTCAAGGGATGGAGATGAAGGGACAACACAACATCCAGTCCTGAATCCAGGAAGAAAAATCCCTGATCAGGCTGGGAATCATAACCACCCACATACATTCTAATTAATCTACTCTTATACAATTCAACGGCCCTAAATAGCGTGTTTGCTCCCTCACTTCGTGAGACATCGGGTATACTCAGTGATGTTCGTCTCTCACAGTCTAAACTTTCACAAAGAATACAAAATTAGGAAAACCGTTTCTTTATTATGTAAGGCCTAAGTGAAATGAACACAATGAACAAATATTATAATTTTATTTTTACTTACAATTTTCATAGCTCTGAACCACAAACATTTATAATAAAGTGCCAGTGTAAAAAATCCTGGATTCAATTAATAATGGCGGGCGAAGCTGCAGGCACCAGCTATAATATTATTGATAGTTATCGCGGACAATAAAAATCGAAACAAACTATTCCTTCCTTTGAAAAATTATATAATTTCTGAAAATTACACTGAATTTATCAAATAAAATTCTCATCATATTCATCTGTCAACAAACAGTTGAGAAACAATACATATTATGTATTCACAGGTAGCTTTGGAACTGCATAATCGAATCTGAGATCGTTTTCCCAGGCAGAGCTTTCTAATCACAGAATGTACTCTAAAGCCGGAATTTTAGCTGTTTCATTAAGTTATGAATGATTTGCATGCAATTGTTAATAAATAGAATGCTTTAATAATTATACTCTTAATTTTTAATTTTTCAATTAATTATCGTGGGCGAAACTGCGGGCACCTGCTAGTAAATAACAAACCAATGAACTACATCATCAAACACATCCACTCCAACCCCAGCAAATAGGCCTAACGGATTTCATAGGCTAAATTCAAATTCAAATCTCCATTACACTTGCCATTTCATTACTAGTAACCGGTTTTCAAGTGGACTCCCTCTCATCCTTGGCTATGTCCAACTGCCAAACTTCCGTCTTGTATCATCCAATGTCAGTGCTGTAGTTTAACATGTTTTACAATTAGGCCTAACTCATTCTCCCCTGGCATGTTAAAATTTTAAAGTTCGCAGTAGCTGCACTTGTATGTATGTACAGTGTGTTTCACATGTGAGTTGGCCAATCATGCGGGTTTCTGCATCACAGCGGCCACAGCTCTAACTCCTGAGCGATCGGGTGAAATATCTATGCAAATAAAGCTGCTAACAGTGTAATGATTTAGGTTCTCACAACTACAATGAAAATAACCACGTACCTCATCACAAGAGATGTTGGAAATGTCCTCCTCTTTCATTCGCACATAAATTAAGCTTCCAAATCTTATGATATTGTCTTTAAGTTCTCCTAATGTATGGGGTTTGACCTATACACTTTGTTTTTCAATTTCCCAAGTTAAAGACAGTATCACAAGAGAAATGAACTCTATCTCGGAAGCTGAACTTATGAGCGTGAAAGAAAATTTCCTAAAACAATGCCAATGTTGTGTGGATGCAAAAGGAGAATATTTCCAACATCTCTTGTGATGAGGTACTTGGCTATTTTCAACGTAATTTTAACTGTAATCATGAGAATCTGAATCATTACACCATTAGCAGCTTTATTTGTACAAATATTTCACATGATCGCTCGGGAGAGCTGTGGCTGCCATGATGCAGAAACCCGCATGACTGGCCAACTCATACGTGAAACACACTGCATGTATATGATGTAATTATGTAAGCGGTTCTGCTTAAAAATCTTTAGATCTGATTAATTTGACCATATGGAAGTATATACGAGGGTGTATCAATAAATAACCGGACTGATTTTATTGTACTTAAATAAACCGCCCTGGAACGAAACGGCTGCTAGCAGCGGAAAGATGAATCCTTCGTCTAGCAGTGCTGTGAATCCCAGTCATGCAGAACGATTCAGTTAGGAGTTAGACCTGGATATCGTAGGTGGTGTTTACTGTACCCAACATGGAACTGGAATTGCAGCAATGCGAATCGATAAAGTTTTGTGTCATTCTAGACAAAACTCCTACAGAAACCTTAGAAATGGTGCAGCAAGCATATAAAGACCATGCTTTAGGCAGAACACAAGTCTTTGAGTGGCATAAACGTTTCAAAGAGGGTTATGAAGACCTTCAAGATTCTCCGCGCCCTGGAAGACCCTTAACAGCAAAAACAAAAGTTATCTTCAACACAATTGACGCAACTGTGCAAGAAGATCGTCGCATAACAATTGCGAAGGTTGCAGATATAATGAATTTGTCTTTAGGAACCAGATCTTGCCTGGATAGGATGGAATTGCACCAAGACAATGCGCCAGCTCATCGAGCACGTGCAACTCAAGATGTCGAAGAATTGGACATTGAGATCATGCCTCATCCACTGCATTCTCCTAATCTCTCACCTTGCGTTTTTCACCTCTTCCCTAAAGTGAAAAAGGAGCCACGTGGTCGCCATTTTCAAAGTGATAAGGAGTTGAACATCGATGTGTATTGCTGGAATTTCAGTTCCATGTTGGGTACAGTAAACACCACCTGCGATATCCGGTTCTAACTCTTAACTGAATCATTCTGCATGACTGGGATTCACAGCACTGCTAGACGAAGGATTCACCTTTCCGCGGCTAGCAGCCGTTTCGTTCCAGGGCGGTTTATTTAAATACAATTAAATCAGTCCGGTTATTTATTGATACACCCTCGTATATACAAAAACACAGAAATCACCTTCAAAAGTTTGAAATCTCATGAAATAATGAGTTAGGCCTTATTGGACGACTCACTAAACTGCAGAAGCGAAAGTGAGTGGTACAAGATGAAAATTGGCAGTTGAACATAGCCGAGGATGAAAACTGGTTACTAATAAGTAGGATTCGGATGTGTATCACCTAAAAAAGTGGAAAATATGACTCAAAATATGCCCTTAAAAATGACTAAATAGGATCCAAAAACCCTAAATATGACCTCATAAGATAAAGTATTTTCAGAAAATAAATGACCAATTTAAAATGTATAAAAGTACTAAATTCTTACATCACACAAATTGAATCAGATAATAATTTTTTAACAATTTTACTTTTAAAGAACTTAAATATTTAAAGAATTTTCTCCTGTTTGCTTGCTTCATCAGCTCCAAATACTCGTAATATTTTGTAGACCTAGCATGTCCTATAAAATATGAACAACTGCATTAGTTTTAAAATTTAAGTTACCTATTAATATCGCTTAAACAATAAATTAATGAAATAAATTTTAAATTTAACTCAACCATGTAATACATGCACTGTACAATTGTGCTCCTTTACCAAATTTATAACTGAAATATTAAGTTAATTTACAAATATGACTATGACCACAAAATGACCAAAATATGACTTGAAATACAAAAAGAAAAATCCGATTAGGACAACACACATACAATTCGTGTTTAATTTGTGTTTGCAGTGAGAATGTCAGGATAAAAATATGACATGTCACAAACAACTAAGATAGTTGAACTCCAGTAGACCAACAGCCGATGATGGGGTAACTCCTGAAACTAGTCCTGTGATTCCAATTCCAGACGTAAGAGGAGCACAAAGTGTTTTTATATTTCAACTATCTTAGTTTAATCCTAGAATTTGTAGGAAGTTTATATAGTGAAGTTATAATCAAATTGAAACTTGAGATGGAGGTTTAACATACGTAACTTCACTTAATTCAAGCACTAACCTGAACATGTTTCGAGCAAACTTCATGACTCATCATCAGCTATACTCCATCTGTCTGTTGTGTATTGGCAGCAATTCCTGGTGGTTGTTTAATGAACTTCTTGATGAGATCCATCCCCGCGGGTATTTCGAAATTCATGAGTTGGTCCTGATTTTTGTAAATATAAATCTTTTCCCAAATTGTGAGCTGTTTGTGTCCTTGGACACATTTTAGAAGTTCCGGTTCCACATTTATTTCATATAATAGCTGCACATGTATGGGAGAAAGACCATGAAATAAATGTGGAACCGGAACTTCTAAAATGTGTCCAAGGACACAAACAGCTCACAATTTGGGAAAAGATTTATATTTACAAAAATCAGGACCAACTCATGAATTTTGAAATACCCGCGGGGATGGATCTCATCAAGAAGTTCATTAAACAACCACCAGGAATTGCTGCCAATACACAACAGACAGATGGAGTATAGCTGATGATGAGTCATGAAGTTTGCTTGAAACATGTTCAGGTTAGTGCTTGAATTAAGTGAAGTTACATATGTTAAACCTCCATCTCAAGTTTCAATTATCTTAGTTTAATTTGCCCCACTGTTTACATTACTTCGTTTTAATTTGTTTTTATGTCACAAACATCCTAACGCTGCTAATAAGTAATAAATTATAATGAAGTAGCGAGCTTAATGGAGACATTATGTGTCAATAATTGTATCACTGCATTGTGTTTCCCATTCCAAGTGAATTTAAGTTGGACACTAGCTGACGATATGATCACAGTGAAGTTGAGTGTAAAAACACACTCTACACTGTCTTTATATTTATAGATAGTATAGTTTAAGACAGTTTATACTTACTGATGAATATGACGACGACGCCTGCTATCATGACCCAGACCCAACACTTGCAAGCTCGGCGATTGTGCTCCTCTAGCTTCTCGGACTCCACTTTCAGCTTGGAGAAGTTCTGATCTGCAACCTTGGAAGACTTTTCTACAACCTGCAACAAACAATGCAACGAGCCTACATTAAGATAAGAGTATGTTTATATAGAAAGCAAAGTGAGTTTCGTACAAGTATACTAATTGAGTAAGTTGCATACAAGTGGTTTTCTTTGACCATAATTACATGTTTAAGTTTTGATACTGTATTGGCCTGAATATAAGACGGCCTCGCATATAAAACGACCCTGAATTTTTGAAGGGTAGTAGTAGTAGTAAGTATTCTGCCTTCCGGCAGGTTTTCAAACTTGGTACGCGAATTGTTTTCCAAAACTGTCTATCCTCTGCTTCCTTCTTCAGCATCCAATATTTCCGCTTTTCCCTTAAATCGTCCAACAGCTGAATTCTTCTTCTTCCAAGTCTAGTTGTACCCTCCAATCTTCCTTCTACGACATCATGTAATAAGCAGTTCCTTCTGAGAATGTGCCCAACCCAGTTTGCTTTCCTCTGACGAATTGTGTGTATGATTGACTTCTTCTCACCCACTCTACTCAGAACCTCTTCGTTTGTCACCGTGTCCATCCACTTTATATTTTCTATCTGTCTCCAGCACCACATTTCAAGACTTTCTAAATATTTCTTCTCTAATTTCCTCAAAGTCCATGTCTCTGATCCAAACAAAGCAATACTCCAAATATAACACTTCACCAGGTTTTTACGTAGCTCTAGGTTCAGACTACTAGTTAGCAGAGTTCTCTTCTTCATAAATGCTTTCTTGGCCATGGCAATTCTTGATCTTATCTCCTTGGTGCAATAGGCATCTTTCGTCAGTACACTTCCTAAGTATTTGAACTGGTTCGCGTTCTCTAATTCTTGATTTCCCATGATAATTTGAAGCGGCTCTTCTCTCTTCGATATCCTCATCACCTTCGATTTACCTATGTTGATTTCCATTCCATACTTTCTTCCTGTTTCCACCAGCCTGTCAATCATTCCTTGAATTTTTGAAGGGTAGTTACGGAAAAATAAATAAAATAGCTTATTAGTACATTTTGCTTCACATAAAACGAATTTTGAAGTTCATGTCATAATTTCTTCTCTCACCTTTATTTACGCATTGAGACAATAAAGATGATTTGTTTTAAACATGGTTCGCCAGGATGGTGGTAAAACAAAGCTTTATGCATAGAGAATAGAGATGCCAAGCAGTGGAGTACAAGGAGAATCATGAATTCGGGAACAATAAAGTTCGGTAAAATTTGGTAAATATCAGAGTGACTTTGACCTTGGGTAGGACGCACGTCATCGTGTGGGGATTCCCGCTGCTCAGCTGCATTCATAAATGGAGAGTTGTTAAAAGTCTTAGGCTGCGCATATAAGACGAGTATAGATTTTATAACCACATTTTGAGGGGAAAAACATCGTCTTATATTCGGGCGAATACAGTAGTTTAGATTCACTCAAACGGGCACAATGCCTTTGCAATCAGCTGCTCTCATAGTTCTTGCCTTCTGCAATAGATGGCAGCTCATGGTGTCCAGGTGAAGCTACTTTTTAATAGATTTTGACAACAGAAAATGAATACAATATTTCATCTTCAGAAAGTATAATATTAAAATAAACATGAACGGAATTGATTTTATTTTAAATACAGGTTGCTGATTATGCAAATTCAGTTGCTATTCTCAAGGTTTCAAGATCATTCCATATTCAATAATAACACAGGCCTACAAAACAAAAATTTTTTTTGGTGCCAAGGATTTTGGAGCAGCAGTGCAGTTTATTCCAAATGGCAAGTCGCCAACAGCAACGCAGCATGCCTTTCGCGTACATTTCGGGCTCCAAAGACAGGTCATCTGAAAGCCAAGGTGTACCAACATCGTCCCCAAACTTTGGAAGCTCTTAAGGAGGCAATCCAACAGGAATTTGTTGCTGTTCCGCCTGACATGACAATGTGAGTCATGGACAACTACCGAGAGAGGCTCAATCAGTGTATAAACAATGGAGGCTGCCACTTGAATGATGATCTCTTCAAAGACGTTGATGTAAATGGCATCATGTGTACTTTCAAAGTATTACATATGCTTTTTCATATTTTACTGAGTTTGGATATATTTGCCCTCTGTAATCAGGGCGATCTGTCTGCCGCACCTTTTGGGTCGCTGAATCTAAATATAAAATCAGTTTTTCTCTATCAGCTATACTTTTTTAGATAAGTTTTTTTTGTTGATTTTATTTTATTTTTTTCATCGTGCAGTTATCTACACGAAATGTGCAGATCTTACTCAATTTTTGCCATTCCAAATCAATATACAAGGACTGATTAAAACAACACACTTATTTTTATCACTCAACTTCACTTATTAAGTACATAATTACCCATAACACGTTTCACAAGCTATAGCTTGCATCATCAGATGGACACTGCCGGTTTCACTGGATTGTTAGTAGATGGCTCTGTAGGAAGGATCCATCTTGCGATCAAGTCGTTTTCATTTGGTATGTCAAAATTAACTAAATTGTTCTTGTTCCTTTGGATATAAATTCTTTCCCATACACTCAGGTCCACCGGTTTATTTACACATTTTAATAATCTTATGTCGTCAAATTCATGTTTTTCAGTCCAGTGGGCCACCGCTGATTTATCTAATTGCTTGTACCTAATATTTCTTAAATGCTCTTTGTGCCTGACAGTTAAATTTCTTTTTGTTTTGCCAATATATGATTTGTCACAGTCCTTGCATTTTATTTCTTAGATGCCCAAATTCTTGTTGGGAGGAATTTTGTCCCTTTGTTCTGATTTTAGTAGATTTCTTATGCTATATTGGTTAGGAGCCAATTTAATGTTCACCTCTTTGAATACTTTTTTGAATTTGTGATGGAATTTGGGGTGATAAGTGAACTTCTTGATTACCGAGTCCTCCTTGATGCACCTCAGGGTGCTCTGATTCTCAATTTGTTTCTGTTTTTTAAATTTTCTAATTCTCTGGTGAAGTTTAAAATGGGATTGTTCGAAAATATACTCAAGAATGTCACAGAAAAGGAGCTTCTTTAGTGTTCAGTGAGTTGGTTTCATCAATGGCTTTTCCTCTATCTCTGTATGTAATATAATATTTGTTTATATATATTATATTATAAATAATTGTTATAATATTTGTATAATGTAACAACAAAAATTTCGTGTTTAGTATTTTTTTATTTGATCCAGGGATTTAACTTAAAATAGTGTAACGTATATTTCACTAAAATGTTTATATCTTAGAAATTTGAGCTGCTAGGCAAACAGTAATGTCATATTTGAATTCAGGGCAACAAATTCATATGAAAATCAGCTCCAAATACCCTGGCACCAAAACATCTGTTGGCCTGTGTAATCAATACCACATCAAGGTTATAATGAAAAACAGTTTTGAAATGAGTATCATGATACCGTTACAACACATGTAATAAGCGTATTATAGTATAATTGGAAAAAAAAACTATGGTGAAAGAAAATTAAATTGTACAAAGTTACTGTAAGCTGACAAATTATTCTATTATTAAATAACAGATTTTAAGCTTTCCCGGCATTGGTCATGTATGATAGTTTCTCAGGATTTCAACCGGGCCTTCGGCTACTACTACGAGGTGCATCCATAAAGTAAGTTTCCCTGGGGCTGTTTACAGAAACAAAACACACAATTTCTTGGACTAATATATTCCAACAGATACAGCAAGTGTTCATTTATTTTCAACATATTCGCCACCGGAACTGAAACATTTGTCATATTGTGGAACCAACTTTTGAACACCTGTGTTACAGAAGTCTGCTGCCAGGGATTTGAACCACTGTGTGACAAACATCTCCGCCTCTCTGTTATTCTCTGTCATTTCTTTAAGTGTAGGAAAAGATAGAAATCACTGGGAGCGAAGTCCGGGCTATAAGGTGGATGTTTAACCAACTCCTAGCAAGTCACCTGCAGAAGTTTGGCTGGGAGGTGTTTAAACATTCACCCTAATGCTGGGACCTCGCTCCCAGTGATTTCCATCTTTTCCTACACACCACGAAATGACAAATAATGATGGAGAGGTGAAGATGGTTGTCACCAGTGGTTCAAATCCAAGGCGGGACACTTCTACGACACAGGTATTAAAAAATTAGTCCCACGGTAAGATAAATGTTTCCATTCCAGTATCGAATATGTTAAAAATGTACACTTTTAAGATACAAACGAAGGAAATCGAGATTTCATACTTGTATCACAATAATAAAGCACAACATTCCTACTTTGTATGGAATTCTACAAAACATTAGCAATGTTAGCAAAAACATTAAATACTGTATATACCCGAATACTACCCGCCCCCAAATTTTTCAAAAAGAAGTTTGAAAAAAAGATCTACAGGCCCATATATAAAGTTATTTTGTCAGTTTAATTTTTAATTAAACAGTTATAATTAACGTTTCATATCATAAAATAATTAAATATGGTAGGCTAAAAGGCACTTATAAAAATAACGTGCATGGTAACAGCCCGCCGAAATCTTGCCGTATTATACGCGCAGCGTAATACCTCAACAACAACAACAACACTCTTCATTCTGCGGGAGTCACCCGCGATGACGTGTGTCCGACCCCAAACTCTATCGAACTTTTCCCGAATTATTGTACTGCACATGCGCCGTGACTGCACTGTTTGTTTGGCGTCTCTATGCGGACTATGTGCATAAGAAAGCATCTTCTTTGTTTCATTTTCCTTTCATTACAGCTTTGTTACTGTTATACTATAAGCCTACTGTGATGCTACTAAAAAGCATCGTGCTATAATGAGCCGATATGGTACACAATTGTCAAAATTCAGACAAGAGGAGTCCAGTATTCAAATAATACCCGCACCCCAGTTTTTCGTTCGCGATTTTTGAAAAAAATATGCGGGTAGTATTTGAGTATATATCGGCCGCGGTGGTCTAGAGGTAGCGTGCCCGCCTCTAGATCCGCAGGGCGCGGGATCAAACCCGGCCGTGGTCGATGGATTTTTCAGGACGTAAAAATCCTGGGCACGGAGTCCTCCGGGAGGGACTTTAAGCTGGGGGTCCCGTGTCGTAGATTTACGGCACGTAAAAGAACTCCAAGCCTAAATTAGAGCCTCTGGACAAAATTTCTCGGCCCTTTCACGTCCAAGAAATACTTAGTTTCCAGAGGGGGGTTGCGAGGCGATGGGCTTACCACCTGTCCCTCTACCCTCTCTCGGAAAATAAGCATATCCAAATTAGTATAGGTAATGAAACCTCCATTGGAGGCCCCTTCGCCCCACCTGGGGATCATAGGGTACCAGATACAGATACAGATTTGAGTATATATGGTAGTAACAACAACTCAACATTTTAAACTCTAATCCTAGATTTTTTAAATTATAAATCATGAACATTTCAGTGAGATGGATTTAACTCCATGGTTTGACACAGTTTTTCATTTTTGATAGTCCAACTGCAATTTTCAAGAGGAACTATTGCGGTACTTGTTTAAATTAGGAACAGAAAAGCAATATCAGGAGTCTCATGTTTTGAGTTCAAAGCTAGGTCAGTCGCAATGCAATTAGAATTTGGAAATTAAGGGCTGACTGTGGTTTTAAAATACAGTGGAACCTCATTAGCACGTTCCTCATTACCACGTTTTCTCGCATAGTACGTCGATTTTTGGAAGTCCCAGTCCTAATCTTAATAATTACATGTTTAAATGTTTCTTTAACACGTTTTTGTTTAACGCTTAGTACGTTCGTATTTGGCTCGCCTTGTCGGGCATCCGATTGTCTAATCTCTATGTAAGAATTCTTGTACTCTCTGGTGTCCAAGTCTCTACCTTTGCTCTGTGGGACCAATCGCCAGCCATTTTGAACCATTGCAGTTTGCTTCTCATTGGTCATTTTGACTTGGCGCCGATTTTGCAGTCAGCTGTTAGGCCGCCATTTTATATCGTAATTTTGAGGTAGTGAAATATATTTTAAATTTTTTACGGTTCGTGTGGTGAGGAGAAGAAAATATTATCATGGTTGAAGAAATGTATGCCAAAAAAGCAGATCATGCTTCTCACGTCGGTATTGGATCGCATTTCATTAGCAAATTGTGGCTGTGAACATGACCGGATACACAACTTCATAATCTTCTGTTTACGGAACACTGGCACGTGTGAAATTTTGCACAATTACAATATTTTATGTTTGGTAATAGATTGTGGAGTGCAACTTGTTTCATGTGTGATTTTTCAGAATAAAATAAATTTTTGTTGTTGTGAATTTCGTCTGATTTTTCATTAAATATGGCTCCCATACATTCCTTAAATTTTTGAAAGTTTTTTTTTTTTCAAATAAAATTGTTAGGCCTATGTATTCGTTTACTTAATATAAATCTCTGTTAACTAATGGCTTGGCATAAAAGCACCTGTGTGTCACTGTGGGTATTTCTTAGCCATTAGGATGCACGTTTGGGTGGTTCTGAGCAACTTAGAAAACATAGGCCTATCTACATATTCCCTACAATTTTTTTTTTAATTTTCAGTAGTACGTTTTCCCGTTTAAGACGTATATTTTTCTCAGTCCCTAGAAAAACGTCTTAACGAGGTTCCACTGTAGATGGTTTTGCGGTGACTCTTTTATATGCAGATGACCAGATCCTATTGTCAGGATCAGAAGACCCTTTACAGAAATCACTTTATATCCTTGACAAGATAATTCAAACTTATAATTTAAGTAAAAACCAAACTAATAGCATTCTGTGGTAAGCAACCAATAAGAGGGAAAATTGTATTAAAAAACCACATACAGTAATAGAACAAGTAAGGGTTTTTAAATATCTAGGGTATGAATTATGATCTAGAAAAGAAAATACATAGATTTCAACATATGTGTGGCACAATTATAAGGATTCTTAAAGGGAAAGCACAAAGAGACACTTAATTAAAATTCTATAAAGTAATGGCCGTTCCAACTCTATTGTATAGCAGCGAGATCTGGACACTAACAAAAAATGATTACAAGTGTATCCAGGCTGCTGAGATGAAATTTTTCCAATCGGTGATTGGATACAGATTGACAGATTGCATGAGGAGCGATGATATCAGAAAGGACTTAAGGATCTTCTCTATAAATGATAAAATATCAGAATATCGTGCAAATTGCAAAGAACATTTAACTAGACAGTCGAATACAAATATAACAAAAAAAGCACTGAATTATACACCAAGAGGAAAGAGGGACCCATGTCGCCCGAATACAAGATGGGCACAGCAAACTTTTGAGGCCGGAACAGGCGCTATTGATGCCTAATCCCTGTATGTAGATGATGATGATTGTTCACACTTCTTGTGAATAATTCAAGAATACGTAATTTAGACTTTTAAGTAACAGTTCTATTTGCTTTTCTGTACTAATTGCATTTCTATTTTTTATTCTCTACATTTATCTGACGTCAGCCAAATAGACAGTTTGTATTGGGTATCTTGGTTTTTGTAAAGACTTGATGTTACCCCCCACCCTTCTCAACCATTCCTTGGTGACGTGGTACATAGTCGCGGATGGATACTTTGCAAGCGGGACTACTTCAAGTCTGTAGCTGCCCTTCACTTGTACTGCATCGCCCAGCTGAGCCAGTCTAATCATGTGATGGCTATTCGTTACCAAGTTTTTTTTGTAGAGCTGCGTTCTTTAACTTTCATCGAAGCTCATGTGTCTTCAGGTCTACAAGTTTCTTAAAACTAATTAAGAAGCAATTGCTACAAGTATTCTTATTGTGACAAAATACACCGCCGTGTAATAATGAAACCATCGCCATTTCTTCACTAAGAGCCAAATTCAGGTTTTCTTAGCACTTCTGTACTCTTTAAACACTAAGTTCCACTGCAAGATTGATTCTGCTATAAAGTGAGTACGTATTAGTGTGAAATTCCCAAAACTGTGATACACGTAACAAGATTGAACTTTAAATATCAAGTCAGAAAAGTGCAATTTCAACTGCCACGTTGCAAACTTTATTACGTGGTACTAATGGTCTATGTCAATTTCTGCCTAGATTATCATCACGAACAGTAAATCAATTCGATAATAAGTTAGTGTCTGGTATCTCAATAAAAGAGAAGGTGAAATCTTATAGCCTTTCTTTCTACTATTTCATGTACTTTATTCGAGAATGACGTCATCTATCTCTTCTAGAAAGTTCGGCCATCTTTCTATACAAGGTGTTCGAATCAATCGTGAAGTTACATTGTGATTTACCTAGAATATCATCCTGAACTGAAACCTGCAAGTATAGTGCTTCGCAGAGAAATCAATCTTATACTTCTTGCATGATAATTCTTAAGTGCAGTTTATGCTTATCATTTGGAAGAAGTAGAACTTATTTCATGTGGTCTGCGAAAAAGAAGAGATTTACACTTGTATCTTCTGTTCAACTGCTCGTTGGAATATTCTGAAAGACAATATTCACGCATTGCAAGGCCTGCTAGTCAAGATAGGTGATGTGAGCATGATATGTGGATCCTCATTCAACCGGGTACATCCAAGGCCTTTGTAGGAATAAGGGCCACCACCATATGGACACCATATGACACCATATGGATGTCGCCAAGGCAGGAACTCCATGAAATCCAGACAAAAAAGATAAGTTGCCAAGTCACCTTCCTTGTATTAACTTGATACCCTTTTGCATGAATATTGTAATATCTTAAATGCTATTGTCATATAAATTTGTAAAAACTCAAGAAGGTTTCATTTACTATTACATTGTGATTAATTTTGTTAAGCAAAACTAATGTTATATAAACATTAATTGAGAAGATAAATAATTACCTACATTTCTTTGCAATTGGATAATGGCTAAATCGCCAAGAAATGACCAAATTTGTTTAAGTTTAAAACCAAGAAAAGGATTTTTTATTGTATTAATATGTATTATTATCCAGCAAAGGGCCTTTCTTTTTGTTTGTATGTAAGTATGAAAATCCAATAAAAAATTGGTAATACACTGACTGACTTTTACATAATACATTCTATTTTCTAGCTTATGGTTTCCAGTAATGAGTTTCATTCCTGTATACCATAAGGCTAGATGGTGACCCCAATTCATAAAAGGTCAGCGAACTTCCTAGAGCTAAGTAGGCCTTTCCTGGGCCGGTGAGGATTTCACAATCTACATGGCATTTTTAACTCATTGTAGATTTGTGTACGTCTCCTTGGTTGAGGTTAGGTTAGGGCTGGCTGACTTCGCTGATCACACTTGCATATTTAAATATTATGGTTAATCAACTTTTATCCAATGATGACGATGAAGCTAGGTCAGTTAAGTGGAGGAAGTTGAGTTTTTAATATAAATACACGTTTTAAGGTCCCCTGAATTAAAAAAAAAAAAACTATTTTCAGAAAAATGTCGTGTGTCTGTGAACAGCCTATACTAACTTCACTTTAAGAACAAAGTAGATGTAAACCAAGCCAAGTGACAAGGGACCGCCTCATTGGCTAGTGGACGAACTGTAACTTTTGCTGCTTTGTATGCATACTCTTGCTCTTAATAAAATAGTTCGGTTCAAACCGTACTTTTCGTAGCTATTTTGGTGCAGAGAAATTTAAAAACACGTTTCTGAAGCAGATCTGTATATGAAACAAAATTAATTTGGTCAGATTTTCCTAATGCATAATAACTAAGTGAACTAATTAAACCGTTACAACAGATGTAAATTGTAGGCGTTTACGACGGCTGTGTGAATGCTGAATGACGCCATCTTGGAATGAACTTGCCACAGCCCCCTCCCAATAACTTGGTTAGACCTGCTGAATGTGCGTTCATTTATTTATTTATAACGGTTATACAACACGTACGTGAGGACAAGAAAGTCGTGTGCTAGAACAAAACAAAAATTTCGTCAAAAGTTACATGTAACTTACAGCTCTGATAGGATTGGGGCGGTTACAAACAGAAATTAATGAGCTTTGAAATTTTCCTGGTGCTGGTAATATATGATATTTTCCCGGGCTACTAACCCGGGCTCTCCTTGACAATGAAGCCTCAGTTTGGCTTCGAAACGTCGGAATTAATCCAATTCACCACCTGGTTAGTAGCCCGGGAAAATATCATATAGAAATTAATGAATTCAAAAAGAAAACGCCTCTGAAGTGGGCAGCCAACATTGCAAAATGAGAGTAATTTTTTATACTCGTTAATATCTTCTTGTTAACTGTCTATGACTTTCTTAAATACTAATATTAAGCCTAATTTTGTACAGATGTATCGAATTTTTCAAAATAAATTTAACATTTTTCAACAATGGTGCATATCTTAAAAAATATTTTAAAAGTACTATTGAGAACACTGGAATATACCAAATCCTCATTCCTTTTCTTTCCGTGGCGGGTAAATCTCCACGTGGTATTGTCACATGCTCGGCGGAGTGGTACTTTAGAGTTTGTTTACATCTACTTTGAACTTAAAGTGAAAATAGTATAGCTCCAGAACAAAAAAAATCACATTAGAATAAAATTTTGTATTTGGGCTAGGTATCTGCTGGGGATATGACACAAAGACTGTTGGAGATTATCTCTCACTTTCGATACCTCTTTACATAAAGAAAATTTCAGTTTTTGCAATTTTCTCAAAAACAGCTCTACTGATTTTGTTTAAATTTTGTATTTAAGATGTTTATGTCAAGAGATAAAACTTTTGTTTGACACATTTTGCAATATGACCTTTTATTGTAATCACAAGTGAGAAAGATGTATTGCCCATGCTTAGAGCAACAAAATGTGAATGCATTACATTAAAATTTCTTTGGATTGTGCATGCTTTGGGGATGACAAAGCATCGTAACGTCTTTCTCTATATTTTTCCCCAACTTTACCATGAATAGAATTATGGTGAATAGCATTTAGTTTTTGTGATTTAAAAAAAAAATGGATATAAAGATACCTTTTTTAGACATCAAAATCATTAGAAACCACAACAGTATTGAGTTTGGCATTTTCAGGAAAGCAACACATGTAGACAACTACATTAAACAAGATGGACACAACCCAAGTTCACACAAACATGCGATCTTTAATAGCCTCACTTTTAGATTAGTAAACATACCTATGAACAGTTCTGAATACAACAATGAATACCAGCATATCTTGGACACCGCACTCAAAAACGGCTTCAACACAGATTTAGTTAACAAGAGAATCAAAAAGTTTGAAAAACAAAAGCTAATACGAGAAAATTGCACTTTAAGCAACATTAAAGATAAAACAGCATTCAAGAAGTTCACTTTTCACCCTAGATTACACTACAAATTTGAGAAGATTTTCAAAGAAGTTGATATAAGACTGGCCCCCATCAACAGATCCAACATAAAAACACTACTAAAATCTGGACAAATGGACAAAATTCCCCCAAAGAAAAACTGTGGCATTTATGAATTAAAATGCAAAGACTGCAGCAAACTTTATATTGGAAAAAACCAAGATAAATTTAAATATAAGGCATAAGGAACACTTAAGAAAAATAAAGTAGGCTACAAACAAACAGAAAAGTCGGCTGTTGCGCATCATTTTTGGACCACAGGACATGAATTTGAAGATGACATAAAATTAGTAAAATCTGTAACAAAACCGAAAGAACTAACGGTATGGGAAAAAATTTTCATTCAAAGGAACAGGAATAACTTGGTTAATTTTGATATCCCAAAGGAAAACGACCTCATCACTACACTGATACGCCCAACAGAGACATCTACCGGTCTTCCAGCAAACTCGGCAGTTGACCTCATCTGATGATGCAGCTAAGAAGCTGTGAAATGCATTATGTGTAAGTCATTACTTATATAAGTGAAGTTGAGTGAAAAACAGAATTAATTGCATGTATAACGATTCTGTTTAAATTTTCTGCATGAATTGTGTAACATGCATAATATATTACAATATAATGTATACTCTGTATTATAATGTATTATACTAAATGCTAAAACTTTCACTTGAATTATTTTCCTGATCAATTTTCATGTTTGAAATTTCTCGAACTCCCACCCTACAAGACATGCATGTATCTGCTGCTGTATTGTACATTGCATTTAAATACCTCAGTGTCTTTTTTAATGATGTTGCCTGCAAGCTGCGACTGTTCCTTGAGGCTGCGTGCTAGCAGCAGCATGTCATCTGCGATCTTCTCCTGCATGGAGTGGTGATACTTGAGCAACGCATCCAGATCTTCACCTGTCGAGTCCCCTTTCCTCTGCCTCAAACCGTCGCTGTCAAGTCCTGCAACACATATCTCTTTAATACAAGTAAGAATCAGCTTGAAAAATTTTATGTCATAACCGGGATTTGAACACGGATCTTCAGCTTAACGCGCTGATGCTCTACCATTGAGCTACCATGACAACATGCCAGTACAACATCAAATTCCTCAACTGATTCAGAATACAAGGCAACCCACGGGAGGTTTCTCCATTGAGAACACACATCCAATGGTGTCCTACATTTGTAGGTACTTTGAAGCCAAGTGGCTTGGCTTCAAAGTACCTACAAATGTAGGACACCATTGGATGTGTGTTCTCAATGGAGAAACCTCCCGTGGGTTGCCTTGTATTCTGAATCAGTTGAGGAATTTGATGTTGTACTGGCATGTTGTCATGGTAGCTCAATGGTAGAGCATCAGCGCGTTAAGCTGGAGATCCGTGTTCAAATCCCGGTTATGACATAAAATTTTTCAAGCTGATTCTTACTTGTATTAATATCCCAGACATGGATTTAATGTATATTTCCTTTCCCTCCACTTAATTACATATCTCTTTGTTATGGTTGTGTTCAATCTCCAGCAGCAGTTATTTAGTAGTGCCCCTAGACGAGATGAAATTACAGTAGAACTCTGGATCACTTTGAGCCCGCATTCAAGTGGTTTTTGCAGCAGCGAATGTTGGGAAATCCTCATTCAGGGTCAATTATTTGCAAAAATGCAAATCTTTTAGCCGACAAAATAAAAAAATTTGTCAGCAAAACAACTGACTGATCAATATGTTCAAGATGTGACAGTTTATATAAATACTAGCTTAAAAGGCCCGGCGTCGCCCGGGTTTGTTTATTTTGTAATTGGAAATTAACTTCTGAAGGACTTTCGATTTTTAAATTCTAGGTTCTTATGTAGGTATTTACAATTTGAAATAGGAAGAACAACTTATCACATTCAAACTATTCCCTCAGAAAACGCTTGGTATAGCTTTTTACGGCCCTCATAGAGGATGTAGAATTTTGAATCCCATCGCTTGTACACAACAAGCCTGGTAGGGGTTCAAATAAGAAGAAACATAAATTCCGGTAACATAAAATTGTATTGTCTTTGCGGAATATTTTATTTCTCACTCTCATGATACCATAAAACCGTTTTGGGGATGAAATTAAACAGAAATGCAATATCACTTTCATACTTCTCTCTCCAAAAACCTGCGATATAATAATATACATATTACCATACCTCGTATTGTTTTCTCTATGTCCAGGGTAGAGAAAGTTATGTGACTGCATTATTTTCGTAAATTTCATTCTTTAATATTTATTTATAATATGGATTATATTGATAGTTCTCTAATTTGTCAGATACACGTTTCCTTTATTTCCAAAGCCTTATGTGAAGACTGCCAACAATACTGTTGTCAAGTGAACTGTGATTTGGATTTGATAATTCTGTGTAAAAAGGGATTAAGAATTCTCAAAAACATATAATTTCTGGCATTTGAAATCAAAATTTTTCAAAATCCTTTCTTAGTGAGCACCTACATTATGAAATGAAGGTATTGTCAAAATTCCAAGTCTCTACCTGTTATAGTTTAGGCACTACTTTGATTCTCTGTCAGTCATTCATTCAGTCAGTCAGGACAAAGCCTCTTATATTTAGAGACTAGCATGTGCCCGCAGCTTCGCACGCGATAATTATTTCAAGAATTAAAAATTAAGAGCATAATAGTTAAATCATTATATTTATTAACACCTAAATCGCGTGGACTACATACCACGTTTAGATAGCATTGACTGGTAAAAGCGACCTCAGATTAGAGTTCCTTGGCCCAGAATACCCCTGTATAGTGAGTTTCGTCCAAATCGAACAATATTTGACCATATTTAGGCCTATATTGATTATCCCTCTTCCGTGTAGGTTGAAAATTTCATATGTCTGCGTGCCTTGATATTCAAAACAAATGAATCGTCCAGGATGGACTTACAAAATCAAGCGATGGCCCGCGATATTTATTTCAAAAATTAAAAATTAAGAGCATAATAGTAAAATCATTATATTTATTAACACCTAAATCACGTGGACAACATACCACGATTAGATAGCGTCGCCTGGTAAAAGCGACCTCAGATTCGAGTTTCTTGGCCCAGAAAACCTCTGTATAGTGAGTTTCGTCCAAATAAAACAATGTTTGGCCATATTTAGGGCTTACAACATTCAAGCGATCGCAAAAGTTTTATTTTCAAGGTATGACAAAAATAGCCAAAGCCAACTGTAATTGATTTGACATTGAAATGTATAACTGAAAACTTATGTTTTGAAAATGCAAAAAATGCACGTTTTTTGCCCGTTTTTCACTCATAACTCACGAACGAAAGCTAAAATTAAAATTCCGGCTTCGAGGTGCATTTTCCGACCCTTCAGCCCACCTATGTTTAAAATTTCAGATCTCTGCGTTCAGTAGATTTCGCTGGACATCGAGGACAATTCCTTTTATTAATACAGATAATATGAATTATAATGATACTTTCTCTAATTTGTCAAACATCCATTTCATTTAATCCAAACCCACCTGATACAACTGGCAACAATATGTTCTGTGATTTTGTTTCGATAATTCTGTGTAAAAAGGGGTTAAGTATTCTCAAAAACATTTAATTTTTGGCATTTAGAATTAGAATTTTTCAAAATCCTTTCTTAGTGAGCACCTACATTATGAAGTGAAGGTACTGTCAAAATTCCAAGTCTCTACCTATTATAGTTTAGGCTCTACGTTGATTCCTGTCATTCAGTCAGTCAGTCAGTCAGTCAGGACAAAGCCTTTTATATATATAGAGATAGTACTGTAAATTGTAGTTTTTTAACAGTGGACATTTTTCGTGATTTATCCGGATATTTGAATATTCCAATTAATTTGGATAGTTGGATTTCTACTCTACTACCAAGAAAACTGTCATTACCTCCTCTTATTGGCATGACACTTGGAGAGATGAACTTATGCTTCTTTAATTTCTTTACTGCTACAATCAGAACAAGCTGCCTGTCTTTTAACGTTCCTCGCATTTTTGTAACTTTTTATTGTTTCTCTTTTTGTCACTCACATGAAATAAAATTTGCAATTTGTTATATTTTTCCAACTTCAGTCATAAATTCTGCTGCTTCATTTGTTGGTTGACACTAAATTATTGATCATGGGAAATCAAATATGAAGCCACCGAACTAACTTTCTATTGAAACAAAACATGGAATTTTACCCTTGTCAGTCTGGAACAGCTGGTCCCGGAGTTCCTTGTTGTACTTGGAGGTTGTGGTCTGATGGATCTCCTTGGCAATGGTGTCTCCTGTCGTTGCTGGTCCATGAGACAGGAGCTGCGCCGCAACCACCTTTTCCACTGGGCTTGTCTGCACACAAAGCAAATACATGGATAAAACAATCAGACAGACACAGAACTCAACATACAAACAGTAATGACTCTATTCACAAATCCTACATGACTCAACTCTAGCTCCATTTGATGGTCGTCATAGAAACCCTAGACATTCTAAAGAAAACACTAGAGAAAAACAACACGCCAAAAGACCAAATAGCAGAAACCATCATTATTCTAGTGTAGTGTTGTTTGGGTCATGTTAAGGGAGATGTTTTATGATCTGGTAGGATACAAAGAAAGCATGTTGTAACAGTATTGCAATATCTTGCATGAGGTAGAAGTATGTGTAATTGATATCCTTAACCCTTTCACAGCTGAAAGTATATCAATACAAGTATTCAGGGAGTTTATAAATGAAATCAATTAAGAAAATTTTAATGGAATAGCTTTTCTTTTTCTGAGGGGCAATAAAACACGTAGATAAAATTCCTCATAAAGTGTTACTCTATTAATTTTATATCTCTGCTTCTAAGCAATTTTTCAGTGGTGCACTTTTCATATGTATGAAAAGATTAATCCCTGGGAAAGACCGGTTGATCTAAACTATACCTGAGCAACCGAGGGGAAATGTTTTATTCCCCCATCCTGCTGTGACGTTTGAAACCTGTTCATGTTTAGTGTCACATCGAAACTGCTTTATGCTGACGTCAAGGGCGACTGTAGTGGGAGAAATTCCCCTACCGCACAGTGACACGTGTCACAAATGCGCACCCATGATCTAAACACTGTAATAGAATCAGTACAAAGTTTGATTACGGAAATATGCACACTAACTTCACTATTAGGTATATTTACTGAGAATGATCATTTCAATGGGTATCCCCATCATCATCAGCTGATTCTGACTGTCCATCTGGTGGCAGGTGGATAAACTAGTTGATCAAAGTTCCCTGGATGCCCACTGAGGTGTCAAAATTTAGAAGTTAATGGCAGTCCTTTTGAATAAATATTTTCTCCCAGATCACAAGCTCCAGTGGCTTTTAAACCACTAGTCATACTAACAGAGAATAGTAATATTAATAGAGACAGTAATAAAGTGCTGTATAAAGGTCACCTATGATGCACTATTGTCTATCTCAATCTATATTACTTGAAACCACATGTTCGGCTATTCTCACTCATTGTACCACTGGTACTATCATAAAGCAAAGCTATTTCATCTTTGAAAACAAACACTACATTCACATGAGTTCTCTTATATCAAGAAAACTAGCAGAGACAACAAAACAAACATAACAATTATGTGCATAATAATCTACTGGCAAAATCGCGTATCAACAAAATTCACAAAAACATTCAATTCACAGCAAAGTTCGTCACTCAATTTACTAGATCTACCCATCACAAAAGATAACACGCAGAAACACAAATTCAAAATCTACACAAAACTTAAAATACAGCCGGCTGCAAAATGGATGGAGCAACTTTTGTTTGTTAGAAAATTAAAGCCTTATGGAACGGTTCACAAGAGTAAACGAACTTGCAGTTATTACTGTAGCAGAATGTGTTTGTTTGCCTTTCATTCTGAAGGTTGTTTGTTTGCTTTCCATTAATACGTTAATAAATAGATTTTTTAAACACAAAATCAAATACCCTAAGTGCCGTAATTTGAGATTTGAATGTAGAGGCATTTAACAACTGTCTTCACGTTATAGCTACAATACATGATACCCATTTTTAATTCTTCAGATAACTTAGCGTATCTAGAATTCACTCTCCATTCCATTTAATAACAAACATCAGACTCCTAAACAAAATACAGCCAACTTCGATGGTTTACTTTGAAACTGTATATATATATATATACATATATATCCATAGGTAATTAATATCATAACTTTAAGAGTACATACTAAATAATATTATAACAGAATGTTGGAAGAGTTTGCAAGACCAACCCTTTAGCCAGGAGATTGAAATTTACACACTAATCTTTTTAACAATACGAAGTCACAAGTAATAACCACTCAAGCGAAACTTCGCATTTCTAAAGATCTCAGCTAGAAGTCCTGAAAGTGGACTTTCCTAAGATGTTCAACTTAGCTAAAGTCACGAAAGTTGTATATTAGAAAACTGTCACAAACCTAATTGAAATTCTCAGAAATAAGGCAATTGACCTGAGTGGCCTTTCCAGTAGGACGTTCCAAGTCCGTCTCACTCACACCAAAAGGTGATGACGTGGACAAATGAAAATTCACTTAAAATATTTCAACCAATAATAACTTATTGAGAGTATGGAGAAGGGAGGATAGTTTACGCCCTTCTGACAGAGCTACAGAGAGACCTAGCTAAAACTAAGATAACTTGCTTCATATCCTCCGCCGAGGATACACGGGTATTTTTCTAAGGCTATTATGGCAAGATAGCACCTAGGAGTATATCTACATTAAAGTAACAATGTAGTAGATATAATAACTTTTAAACCGAGTGTTTTTGCATAAGCTGTTTTGTAACTTTTATTCTGTGTTCTGTTAAAACTTTCGACGTACTTTGAATTGTTGAATAAATCATCGAAATTCCTTTTAACACTATCAATTAGTATCATTGTGTGAGAGCATGTATGGAGACGAAATACCTAAATTCCTATTACAGTCAACTTTCAGAGGTATTTTGTCCTATACGAACTGGAACCAGCTAAAACACGCCCGAGATCTCATGCGATTCCTGGACTACGTCATCTCTACAAGATCTACATCAAAGGTATGGACCAAGGAATATTAACCTTCACATGGACCTTCGATCCTATCCTTTTGGCGCCCATTAACCGAATTCCATTCAGATGAACGTTTCCCAGCTACCGACCCAGTTTCCGTTACAACTTATATGCTATGTTATATATGACGGCTAGGGACATAGCCAGGATTTTGGTTTGGGAGGACCCACGACAAACCCCTTGTAACACCAGTACTCTCCTGTTATTTATTCATTTTTTTTGTAAAATTAATCCTTCAAATTTTTATTTTTTTTTAGTTAAAAACAAAATAGCTTTTTTAAACATACACCACAATTTTTACTGTTCGAAAATAATAACATTTGAAAAAAGGTATTAAAATTAAATATGAAGGCTTAAAATTACTGTTCGTGTCCATATAAAATTCCATTAGGGTAATAAAACACTTTATTTAGGAATACTATACAAGAAGTATGTTTTAATTTTGTGTAATTTTCATAGTTTTCTTTTTCCATTTTCCTGGTTACGTTCCTCGTGCAAGCGATGTCGAATCAAGTGCTATGGAAGTATTTTGAATCTGGAGCCTGGCTATAAATCACATATTTCATAGAAACACCACAGAAATATCTGCTAAGGAATAAGGACATGTGTGGAGTCGAGGCTATAGAAATGAGTACAACCTAGACAAAGAACAGCAAAAATGATACACATTTAATTTGCTGTAATGAATCCAACAACTATATTTGGAAGATAAATAGTGGGATCCTGCCAGTTGTATTATATGGATGTGAGACATGGCCGCTTACTGATCCGGAAGAACATAGTCTGAGAGTGTTCGAAAACAGGGTGCTTAGAAAAATATGGGCCCAAGAGGGATGAAAATGGGGACTAGAGAAAACTGCATAACGACAAGCTTCATAACCTGTACTCTTCACTGGATATAGTAAGGGTAATTAAATCGCGAAGGCTGAAATGGGCTGGACATGGGGGAGGAAAGAAGTATCTCAAAAGTATTGACTGGGAGACCCGAAGGGAAAAGACCACACAGAAGACCTAGACAATCTTAGAATGGATTTAAGGGAAGTAGGATTTGCTAGGGATGATTGGATGAAGTTAGCACAGAGTACGGTTACATAGTGGACTCAGGTAAGCGTGGCAATGAACCTTCGGGTTTCATAAAATAGATAATATTCCTTTAGCTTACTTAGGAATTGTTTATTGCTATTAAGTAAGTAGTGGGAAGGAAACCACAGGCTCGTCCTAAAGATTTCTTCTCCAAGAACATGGAAAAGGAGATGGAGTTCACATCATACGATAGCCTGAAGAAAACTGCAGTAAAGAGATGGACATGGCTATCTCAATTAGATAGATAGATAGAGAAATCTTTGAATTATATATTTTTTATTTTATATTCTTTCATGAATCCTGCTTAATTTGATTTTGACGCTTTTCTAGTGTCTCTCCTATTTCATCAATCTTTTTTTTTTTTTTTCAGCGAACACATGTGGATGGTGTTTTTTTAATTTACTTTAATTTTTTTTATTTTTTATTGTACCGTATTGTTTTGCACATATTTTTTTTTTTTATTTTAATTCATTTGGTTTTCAGGTACTTACGCTTTTGTTTACGTTCGTATCATTCCATCTCTGCTCTTTTGTTTTCTTCTATCTTTGCTTATCTTACAAGTGTACGTGTTTCGGGCCGCGTTCTAATGTTTTGTTTTGCTGTTTCTCTACCTACTTGTGTGCTCTGAGCTCGGACCTTAAGTCTGCAGCTAGGAGCCTTTCCGTGAACATCTCTTGCCGTCTCTGAACCCCTGTCCAGGTTCGTTTCCGTCTATCCATTCAGGTATGTTTCTGATTTAGTTATATCTTAAAGTTTTCTTTTCTTGGCGAGTTATTTATTTTTATATTAAATTCTAGTTTTTTTTTGGGTTAAATTTCTTTCTCGCCAGGATGTTTTTCTTTCGTTCACTGCTGTTCTATCGTTTAGTTTACTTTCGTCATTGATTTATTTTTGAGATGGAACAATCCGGATACGCCCCCTTTCTGATTAATGATGTATACCGAACCAGTTCTAATTAAATTGTTCAGCTTGTAAATTTCAAATAGATCTTTATCAATTGTACCTTATATTTTTATAAATAAATTGTTAATGTTCTGAGTCAGTGATTTTTCTGGTTACATTATGTTATTCTCCCCTGGGTTATTTAATGGGTAAATCAAATTACCAGCACATTATTCAACACAGAATCTATTTCCTTAAATTTATTTACAAGTCTATGTACACAGCACTTTTGACTGGGATCGGAATACAGCCATTTCATAAAATAATGGAATTTTTCCCTCAAAGAGAGAAGTTATAAAATTATTGCAATTGGGTGGTCAAAAATAAGTTTAAAACCTCAAATTTTCTGAATTTTAAGGACTTAGGTGTATCTGAAGTGGTTTCATGTGTAAAATCTGTCGATTTACTTATTTATTACATTGAGTTACTTTTTTTGCCATTTTTAGCATGATTTTAACACTCTTTAATACCAAGTAGTCAAGAGTAATCAGTAGGGCAAGGCATTTAATGACCTTAAAAAAGTGAAAAAATGCAAAATAAAAAATGCATTTATGACCTAAAAATAGTGAAAAAATGACCGAAAAAAATAAAAAAATGGCCAATAAATTTTATCATTATTACTTATAATTATTTTTTTAAGTAATGAATTGCTTTTAAGGACCAATTTAATGGATGACATTTCGTTATATATAAATTTACAATATAAAACACATTTATTTTACTGCTAAAGAAGTAAGTAAATTAATATTAGGCCTACTTGAATACCCTTCACTAAATTTTTTTTTCTGAACTGGCATGCCCATCATATCGGCGCATAAAAATGCTGTACACAGTTTCTCGCAAAATGGCGAAAATGTTGAACAACTTTCCCCCAGAAGTGTCTGTTGCAGGTCACGGTTTCTTTTCTCTTCAAGTCGCTGCAGACCATGTTTATGTTTCTCTCTTGATACATGTTGTTCAACCGTAATTTTTTTTCGGCAGAAACCCTCACATCACATAATTTGCAGAACAATATTTTTCCATCGGTGGAAAAAACATTTTCTCCGTACTCGAAAACAAATCGTTTTAATTTATCAAACGTACTTTCTTTCACTTTGGGCATTTTACTGAACTCTTCTGTCAACAAACTATCTCATACAACTCTTACAGACAACTGAAAGACATAGTGAAAGTCCTCCTACCTGAAAATGAATAACAATAGGATGCTGGGATTAGTTCATGAAGCACATTCCTTTAAAATAATAAAGCAGGTATAGTCGCCTCGCTTATCTCTAACGGAGCTGTGTCCCAAGTGATGTTTCTTTAATGCAAGAAGGACACATTCGTCAATAGCCACTTGTATTTACAACGTTGTTTTCTTGGAAATGTAGACTAGTTCAAAATGCTTAAAAATAGAAGCAGGTATTGCTTATACTGTATTTTCATGGAAATGTAACAAGAGTTCAAAATGCATATTCCTTCCAGTAACGCTGCAATCTGCTTTATTTCCTGTGGATGTTATTTGCTTTTACAGTTATAATAGACAAGCATTAAAAATAAAAAATAAAAAATTAAAAAAAATAAAAATATAATGTTAATGTAAGACTTCATTTAAAAAGCATAAAAATGCCAAAAAAGACCTAAAATGCCGAAAAAGTCCTAAAAATGCCAAAAATGACCTAAAAATTGCCAAAAAAGACTTAAAAATTGCCAAAAAATGACCTATCTATTGAAAATTGCGAAAAAATGCAAAAACAAATAGCTCTTATTTGATCAATTAATTGATGATACACATTTATATATATTCGAGCTATCTTTTAACCATCATATAAAAAAGATGCAAAATCATCAAATGCCTTGCCCTAGTAATCAGCTATGTCCATTTTCATTTGAGAAAATATACATCTTAAGGTACAATTTGGTATAAGATTAACTTCAAAAAATATGTGTGGTTAATTACTATGTAAAATAACAAACAAGGGAATTTTTGTCCCACCCGTAACCGTGATAGTTTTGTTAAATTATTATTAATGAGTTAAATAAATGTTTTGACAACCTGGAAACAGTTTATAATTTGTATTTAATCCCTCATACCTCCATTAATAACAACATTAAGACCCTAACAGTAATAGCAGAATAGAAAATGAGCTTTTGTTTTGCATCATTAAAATCATTGTCCAAATTATGTCCCACCCGTAACTGATTTTGAAAAACAAATTTAAAATATTCAGAATAAATTTTAAATAATGCTTTGCATGTAGTGTGAAGGAGAAGGTATTGTAAATTTTACAGAATGTGAAGAACCAATTCTAGTTTATTATTCATGATATGTAATAAACAAAAATAGCTTCTATAATTTGTCAGAATGTCCCACCCGTAATTATGAAATGGCTGAATACTAGGATATCTACTCTTATACAATTCAACGGCCCTAAATAGCGTGCTTGCTCGCCCGCTTTGTGAGACATCGGGTATACTCGGCGATGTTCGTCTCTCGCAGTCTAAACTTTCATGACGACTACAAAATTAGGAAGGAAAACAGATTCTTTATTATATAAGGCCTAAGCGAAATGAACACAATGAACAAATATTCTAATTTTATTTTTACTTACTATTTTCATAGCTCTGAACCACAAACATTTTTAATAATCTACCAGTGTAATTTTCTTAAAAATCCTGGAGTCAATGAATAATGGCAGGCGAAGCCGGGGGCAACAGCTGTAAAATATTGATGGTTTTATCTCTTGAAATATCGCTGATAATAATAATCCAAACAAACCATTCCTTCCCTTGAAACATTATATAATTTCTGAAAATTACACTGAATTGATAAAATAAAATTCACATCATATTCATGTCAATAAACAGCTGAGAAACAATACGTATTATGTGTTTACAACAGGTTCTTTGGAACTGCATAATCGATTCTGATATAGTTTCCCAGGGGGCGCTTTCATGTCATGGAATGTACTCTAAAGCAGGAATTTTAGCTGTTTCATTAATTATTAATGGCTTAGTTTATGAATGATTCGCGTGCAAGTGTTAATAAATATAATGATTTAATAATTATTATACTCTTAATTTTTAATTTTTAAAAGAATTATCGTGGCGAAGCCACGGGCACCTCCTAGTTATCTTACAAACTTTCTACATACTTTTCTGCAATAGGTCTGTGCCATTACAGATTTCTACTATAACATATATTTTTGTAGAGACATTCGTTACCACAACACACATTAACATGGCAAATAGACTGAAGTACCGTATTGCCTTACGACTGAGAGCACAGGCACCAGTTAGGCAGGCGGTGACATAGAAACCTCAGTTTTTGCCAGCCACACCAGGTTGCTCACTTAAGTGTGAACTACACAATTTTAGAATGCTAAATAAGTCCAGGATAATTTTCTTACCAGTTTGGTAGTTTCTGTTACACCCTTTAGGAATGTGATTCTCCTGATGTACTCGGAAAGCGTGTCCTTGTTCGGTTTGCTGTCAACAGAAACACAAAATGTCATTGGTCAAATTTTCCACCTTTTAAACTAAATCATACAAAGTTGAAAATCAGAAAAACGTTTTTACTTGCTTTGGCAGTTCTTGGAGTTCCATCACCATCTCATCCAGGCTTTCAATATACTGCAACAATAAAATAAATTAACCCTTAACTATGAGACAGCTTGTATTGACTGGCAGACCCATGCACTAAAGGTAACAAACAGATATACGATGCTCAGGGAAGCTTTCAAGATCCGAACAACAGAACAGGGATTATGCCAATGCAAATACACGAGGTGAAGGAAAAGAGAATGGGAACATACTTGACGCTGCTTGTAAGCAAGAGCAGTGCAGGGATAGCAACTTAAAACTGTGAGCTGTAAATAAGACAACTTGGTTATACATAAGTAAACTAAACTAAACTCCATGGCAATACATCCCTGAAGGGAATAGGCCTACCACCCGACTGCTGCATCATCTGCCAGAGGCAGATAGCATGTGGTCAGCATGCCAACACCCATGGCCGTCAATGGTGGTTTCCATGACCGGAGCCGCTACTTCTCTATCAAGTAGTTCCTCAATTTAAATCACAAGGCTGAGTGCACCCCGTTCCAGACCTCCCTACCTCAGAAAAATCCGAGGGGGTACCAAGGATTGAACCCGGGCCAACGGATCTGTATTCAGCAATGCTAACAACAAGACCATGCTGACGGTCTATATATAAGTAGTCCAGGAAAATTAGTAAAATGGGGGAAATAATTTATAAAGTTTTAAAACTAAACAGAAAAGTTCCCTCGAAGGGATGCATCTACCCTTCCCACCCTCCAAAAATTTGATTTTTATATTTTTCAAAATTTCTACGCATAATGGTTCATTTTTCGAAGGAAACTGTTGTTATAAAAATATTCCTCGTAAAATTCTGCACAAGAACGTTTTCATGCATGTTATAAGTGAAAAAATCATTTTCGAGATATCAGAGTTGGAAGAGGATTCAAATTTTATTGAAGTATGATTTTGATTGCTTTCGAATTGACTGGTAGTCCCAAGCATAGAAAAGCGTTGATATTTTGGCAGGGTTGGAATGTTTAAAACAAAACGTTTAAAACAAGTGTTTAAAACATGTTTAAAACAAGTGCTTGTGTTTTTTTAAGTTTGTTTAAAACGTTTTAAACTGTTTTAAACATTTTTTTTAGCATATGTTTAAATCATTTTTTAATTGCGTGTTACATGTAATTATGAAGACAATTTACATTTTGTCAAGTCAGTGACACCCTGTTAGTGTTGTGAACAGAAAAAAAACTAGGGCCAGAATACCAGAGACTTTTCTTGTCATTTGGATTCGTGCATTCCAAAATCAGAAATAGGCTTGGGTCTGAGAAAGCATCAAAACTGGTGTATTATTTTTTATTAATCATGAACTATTAAATCATAAACAAATACTACTGGTACAAAATGTATTTTCAAATAATATTAAGCCTACGACTTGTAAATCTTGAACATCTTAGCACAGGGTGTCATTGGCTTGACAAAATGTAAATTGTCTGCATAATTAAATTTAACACTCAATTAAAAAGTGTTATAAACATATGCTAAAAAATGTTTAAAACAAATTTGTTTAAATGTTTTAAATATTTCAACTGTGTGTATATATATATATATATATATATATATATATATATATATGTATATAATAGGCCCTATACATGAAAATGGTTGTTTTAAACAAAATGAATAATTTAAACTTTTTTAAACAAACATTGTTGTAAACATAAAAAACATTAAAAAAACACGTATAAAACAACCAACATTGTTGTTCACATAAAAAACATTTTAAACAAAAAAACTTTTTTTTATCTTTTTAAAAAAACATGTTTTTTCCAACCCTGTATTTTGGTTTCACAATTTCTTTTTTTTTCCATTAATTTTAGTTTTCCTTAATAATTTTCCCTTTGACCGTAATTCCATATTAATGAGTGGGAAACTGTAATAATTACGGACAATCTGTAATAGCTGCATCTGAATTACTTTACATCTACAAATTCATCTTAAAGATTGTCCATCATTTTTAAACACTTGGAAGCACTATGAATATCACACTATTATAATAATAATAATAATAAGCAATTTTATTGTCATAGAGCTAAAAACATTTAGCTATGGACAACGTCAAAGTATATAAATATATCAGGTTAAGCACCAGCATAATAAAAAATATAAAAAAATTAAAAAAAAAGATAGTTAGAAATGTTGAAATCAGATTTTGCTTCAAGATAGGCTAGAGTTTTCATAACACAACAGAGAAAATCCTATAAAACATCCATGTCGGTCCCAAATTTCCACTGAGTCAAATACAATTAAAAAATGTGTTTAAAATTATTACATAATCAGTGGATAAATGAGAATATTATAGGAGAAAAATTCCTCCGGCACTGGGACTTGAACCCAGGACCTTTGGCTATTCGCGCAAATGCTCTACCAACTGAGCTAAGCCGGAGCTCAATTCACAGCGCCAGATGGAACTTCTCTCCTATGACTGATTGCCCTAATGGTCTACCTCACAGACAGACAAGTTATGTCATATGCAGTACTGTGAGGCACACTAAGTAGTGATTTTTGTGACCGGGCTCCCACTGTTATTGTACAGTTAACATTCAAGACAGATATATAAGCATTCATGAGCCACAGATTATTGTCTCTGTTGGACACTACATGAGAATATTATAGGAGAAAAATTCCTCCGGCACTGGGACTTGAACCCAGGACCTTTGGCTATTCGCGCAAATGCTCTACCAACTGAGCTAAGCCGGAGCTCAATTCACAGCGCCAGATGGAACTTCTCTCCTATGACTGAATGCCCTAATGGTCTACCTCACAGACAGACAAGTTATGTCATATGCAGTACTGTGAGGCACACTAAGTAGTGATTTTTGTGACCGGGCTCCCACTGTTATTGTACAGTTAACATTCAAGACAGATATATAAGCATTCATGAGCCACTGGGTTCAAGTCCCAGTGCCGGAGGAATTTTTCTCCTATAATATTCTCATGTAGTGTCCAACAGAGACAATAATCTGTGGCTCATGAATGCTTATATATCTGTCTTGAATGTTAACTGTACAATAACAGTGGGAGCCCGGTCACAAAAATCACTACTTAGTGTGCCTCACAGTACTGCATATGACATAACTTGTCTGTCTGTGAGGTAGACCATTAGGGCAATCAGTCATAGGAGAGAAGTTCCATCTGGCGCTGTGAATTGAGCTCCGGCTTAGCTCAGTTGGTAGAGCATTTGCGCGAATAGCCAAAGGTCCTGGGTTCAAGTCCCAGTGCCGGAGGAATTTTTCTCCTATAATATTCTCATGTAGTTTCCAACAGAGACAATAATCTGTGGCTCATGAATGCTTATATATCAGTGGATAAAGGTTAAAGGTATTGTGGTAGAAAAATTAACCATATATGGAAAAGTGTTGAAAAAGGAAGTGATAAAAAAGATGAAAAAGGGAAAGAAAACAATAGTATAGGTTACATAGGCGTACCATATGATCCCCGCATCAGCGAACGCATAGTACCAGCATATACAATGGAAAAGACGATTAAAAAAATATTTTCCTAGTATAAACATCTTGGTACGAACAAGAACAAAATGAATTTTCCCGGAGTATACTCGGTAAAATGTAGTGATTGTGAGGAAGTATATGTCGGGTAAACCGGGAGGGACTTTAAAACCAGAATACGTGAACATGAAAGGGATGTAAATAGTGGGAAATGCTCTACTGGACTCAGTCAGCATATGACGGAAAACAAGCATGGCATTGGTGAAGTAAGCATTGTAAGAATCGAGGATGATTACGTAAAAAGAAAGGTATATGAGGCATGGTGCATAATCGGCAACCAGGGGATGTGTTTGAATAGGTATGATGGTGATATAGGGGACGAATGGCTGAATGTAATGAGGAGACTGAGAAGGGAAATTTCAGTAGTAAGAATTCCCTGGCCGCCTGCGGAATGCATAGAGGAGGAAATGTTAGACATTCCAAAGGACTGGAAAAACAGATGTTTCAGAAACAATGTTTTTATCGATGGTTACCGTGACGAAACTCAATCTTCTTCATGATCAGTACTGTGTGAGAAGTCACCTGAGGAAGACTCAAGGGCAGAGTTGAAACATTGTGTTTTAATTTTTTAAACTTTATCGACTGTTTATGTAATAATTTTAAACACATTTTTTAATTGTATAGAGAAAATCCTGTTTTATTTGATATTTCATTTTTACGGTGAATGAGTTTCTGCTTCAACCTACTCATAACATCAAACAACTCAGTGCAGTTAAGTAATTTCTTTCAAGGCTTCCAATGGACAACTGACCTGATTCAACATTCAATGCAGATGTAGGTGTTAAGACCAACTAAAATAACCATGTATGACAATGTTGAATGGGAACTCTGTGAACATAATAAATTATGTTAAATTATTATACAGGTTGTTAATAAATAACACCAAAATATTTTACCTGTGTATAGAGGGGGCACAGACAAGCAACTTTTATTAAGAGTTTTTTGCTCTATGGATTCAATTTGTCCTGTTGCAGCATAAAATCTCCCAGGGTATGGCCGCCACTGACTTCTAACATTTGAAAAAAATGCAAAACAAATGAACTTTGTTGTTAACACTGGAGTTATGAATAAAATAACTAATGTAGTGGCTGCCAATCATGCGATAAAGGCCCGGTTGCATAAAAGCTCCAGATATCTTCTAGACAGCTAATGGCTCTATAGATTTTATACACTCTATAAACACCTTCCGTTTCCGAAAGCAAATACGATCGGCAAATAGCGATACGTCAGATAAATGAGTTGAGCAATTCGTCAATAGATGGAGACACGGTGCTTACTCTAATATCAAGTTGGCCGTGACTGACTAGCAACCAATCGGAGCGCTTCTTGCTATGTATTCAAAATGGCTGAATTTTCTTTCTGCTTCTTTCTTGTGAGCTGTTTCTCTGGTAAAACGAATGTGAAATATGAGAGAAACTTTGGCAATTTCGACTGCTAGACTTGTGCATTAGCGAAAATGTCACCCATTACAATCTGACAACGTAATGCATAAAACGTAACACATTAATTAAGTTATAGCTGATTTACCACTGAGAAAGGAATGCTGCGATTTATTCTCATTTCTAATGATGGGCTATTTAACGCTGAAAAAGGCATGCTTCCTTATTTAATAAGATGGCCTGTCTGTCCATAGGTCATTGCTTTGACAGCCTGATTCTTTCCGAAACTTAATATCGTCAAACATCTAATTCTTCCAGGGAATACTTTTGCTTTACACATCTCTAGGCCCAATTATTGCCTCAAGATGAAGATGACGAGAAAGATGATGATTATGTATTAATATTCGTGCTGTAAAATGGCAATATTTTCTTCATAAAGTGTTGCATCAGAAAATAAAATTAATATACTTAAACTACATTTTTTCCGAATCTGAATATCATCGTAGGCTACTTCTTGAAAGGATTGCTGTATTTCTTTCAGGGAATATTTACTTCTGTATAGACCTAGGCCTTATACGATCTGGCATTGAAGATGACCAGCAAGAAAATATGATGTGAATTAATATTCGCGATGTTTTCTTAAAGTATTAACTTACAACAGAAAATGAAATTAATACAAATAAACGATGGATACATTAATAGCCTAGGCTATAACAAAGTTCATCTAACCGATAATATACAATTTTTCTAGTACAGTATTATGAATTATTTCACACACAAATTAATAACCAATGCCAGCTTCATTACTACTTTTAATTTTAATACCATAACAAGCTAGTAGCATAATGTAAGATTAAATGCTAACATAATAACGAAACATACATCAACATAAATATTTCGCATTTCCGCCATGTTGCGTGTTTATCTACCGTTTCGCCAGATATCTAGTGATTTATGGTGCGATAGTTTGTCGGGCGTTTTATAGAACGATTAGCCGCCATCGATCGTTTCAGAAACGCTTACGGATTGAATAATGCCATCTAGTAGATATCTTACGTTTCGGAAACCCGGCGAAAGTCTGTAAATTTTGTAGATCATGGGAACACTAAATTATGATACAGCTGTAGATGAATGATTAAGAATCAGGTTTTTGTCGATCACTAAGAAGGCATGAAGTAAATTTAATGAAAATGTTAACCCTATTTCGCTTCACTAATGCATTATGAGCACTAAATTGTAATGAATTTAATGCCCTGTAGCATACACATTTTACGTCATAGAGGAAAAATCTCCTAATAAAAGTTGCTTGCCTGTGTCCCCTCTATACACAGCTAAAATATTTCAGTGTTATTCATTAACACTCTGTATATTATATTAATTATATTAATGATCGAGGAACCACACTATCGCCTTGCACAGAAACCCATCTATGTGCTATACTAAATGCATAGTTTCTGCTGGACACCGTGATACCAGCTACATTACAAAGAAATGTGATATCAATTAAGTGTTAAAATAAATGCAAAAGCACCAAGTGTCCTCTTGATAAAAAGTACCGGTACAGAATACCTTTTTCAACAGTAAGTCAGGCGATAGTGTAGGCCTATACAGTACTGTACCTTTTCTAACCTCCAATCTTTTTGAGGATCATCTTTTGCCATTTGTTCACAGCGTGCAAGCAATCGTCTAACATTTATTTCAAGTCTCGAAAGTCCCATTTTTCTGGTTCAAATATACTGTAGAAGTCCACAATGTTTTCAGGTGCTTATTATCTGCAGAAAAAAAAATTATTATTAAACAAAGACTAGAAAAAATGGAAGTTCCAATAAAGAGGCCCTCATCTTGCATTACGGTACCTTATGTTTGCATCGATGCTGCAATCTTTTTTGTATTCCGCTGAAGCAGGACAATCAACTATGCTTCTTGCAACTTGCGAGTCAGTACAATGGCCTACATTAGTGGAAGTTAGGTTAGGAACAGTTATATTAATTTTAGAGCTAGGTTAGTGGCAGTTAGGTTAAGGCTAGTTTACATAAGCCTTTAGGCTTCTCCAGTGCTACCAGTAGTTCTACAGTGAGTCTCAGACAGATTGGTGTCGCTTGTCGCGGCGCCGTGTTTCTCTTGTGATGACTCAACACTACCCGCATCGCGGTCAGCTGTGGCCCCGCAGCTAAGTAAACAATTCCTGCATAGCCTGCAGTTGAGCATTGTTCTCGTGTTTTACAGACGTGAAAGTGTTATTCGGTAGTTGTCACAACTAAAAGAAAACATTAGATAAAGATAAACTCAATAATAACGGAAGAACAATTAATGCGTATTAATCGGAATTTCCTATCACGATGCCAAAAATGTGTGGATGTAGGAGGAGGACACTTCCAGCATCTCCTGTAATAAGATAGATGCCTATTTTCGTTATTCTCAAACTTATTTCATTTATTTTCATTGTCACGCACGGAGAAGTCAGTCAACTGCCGGGGAGTTCCTTTGCCGCATACCGGGGATAGGAGCGTCATCTGCGGGGAACCCAACGCGCGGCGCGGCGGCACCCATTTGCCTGAGACTCACTGTATATACTCATGCTTTCCATTTTAGTTATATGGTTAGGTTCCCTCGTTAGTTTATAATAAGTACCGCACTCCAAGCTCCTGGTGTGAAGGGGGTCTGATGGAAGCTTGGAAGGGGGTGCCCCTGGTGGGGCTTGGGGGCAAAGCCCCCAAAAAAGAAAAACAGGAAAGGGATCCGGGGCTGATACAAAGTTACCGTCCTCGATTGAAGGCGGTCTGGTGAAAAGCAGGAAGGGGGTCCAGAGGCTGCCCCCAATACAGAAAAATAGGAGGGAAATCTGGGACAGATACAAAGTTATGTATACGATAGATACCTCGTCCTCGATTCCAACTGAGCCATTGAGACCAGGTTTTTACCGTTAGGTTTCCAGTATTGGATTATCAGCATGTGACCGATTGCGTGAAAACAGAACATCGGCTAGTGCATGGAGATTCGTGTTTTGACAGCAGTTCCCGCCGCCATTTTAGGTTAATTTTGTTCCTACTTCTTCACGATTTTACTTATATTTAGGACCTTCGAACAAATATATGGTTCTTATAAATGGAATCTATGGGTTTTAAAGGATAATAGGCCTATAACATCAAATTTGGTCGTTTTCCGTACTTTTAAAATGAAAATATCACTAATGGTAGACAGCTGGACCGTCCCCGGTGGCAATATTTTACACGTTATACAACACAATTAGGTCTATATCCCTCATACGAAAAAATATGAAATTAATCAACACAAGTATTCTTAACGATCAAGGTCCAAGAGCAGTATCTTACATAATCGGAGAATATATAGGCCTATCTATCTCGCATAGGCTAATTGGGTTTATGAAATTAACGTACTCAGGTTTGGCGGTGGAGATGAAAAACACTACTCTCTTCACTATGGTAGTCCCTCATGCCACCATCTAGTTACAAGGCAATGTAAGGCCCTTTTCACACTGGGTCACTTGTGACGGTCACCGGTTTTTGCAGTGAACACATCTGGGTCACTTGTGACGGTCACCGCTAGTATTGTCAATAGTAGCTACATGATGAAACAATTTGTAATCGCTTTGGACATCCCAAATGGCAGGTCGACATTCCACTTCATTAGCGGATAACTAATTTCCCTGAGCTCGATTATACATCTCTGAATTATGTAATATACAACTTGCATTGTTGGCAATCATAACCATAAAAGTGACTGTGCGGTGAACGATACAGGTGACCCAGTGTGAATGGGCTCTAGATCAGCTTTATGTCAACAAGTTCGTATTCGAAGATTACTTCTTTAATGTATATCAGCGTCTTCCTCATGCTAAAATTAATTACCTGTTCGTCCACGTCTTGTCATATCTTAATTGACCTCAACATCTGCAATGGAAGAGTCAAAATACGAAAATAGAGAGAAGAGTACTGGAAATGGGGTATAAGTGCACTTTACGTGTATAAACGAATAAAATCGAATGGCTTGCACCAGTCAAACCCCTCACTCCAAATATCTGTGCTCCAAAGGCAGGGAACCTTTCATTTCATTTAAGAACATTAAAACTCAATGAACAAATTTTTGGGGATAATTAGATTGTTTATAAATGTCAGCAATGTGAGCAATCTTCAATTTACCGTCACACTGTTCAGCTAAAAAGAAACTTTTGTTCCCACTTCTGACTTCTCACAACAATCCGCTTGTGTTGCCAGCCTGGACGGCCTGGCGCCATGTTGACTCAGATCACAACTGCGATTGGTCAGTTACAGCTGCATACAGGGTTACCGCTCAAGAGAAGGGAAATTCGAGACAGTGACATAAATTTCTCGTGCCATTTGATGGATGAGGCGGAATCAGCATTTTATTCGTAAGATCGGAAGTTGCTTATCTAATTTAGTTGGATAATATCAATGTGATAATGGCAGCAAGTGGACTGAGCCCTGGAGATCCAAGTTCCTTTTCAAGACCAGGTAAAAAACATACATTTTAGAATTATATTCTACTTGGATATTGACCCAGATGTTTACTTCATCTTAACCTCTCAAAAACCAGTTGCAGTTCCAACCGGTTTATAAAATTATGGGATGTAAGCAAGCACGTATTTGGAAATAAATTCCAAACTGATGGATCATAATTCCTGACCGACACAAGACATTGATTTTATTCAAGCAATGATTTAAAACTGAACTGGACCATGATTTACTAACATCTTTTCTGGGAAAAATAGTTTTATGCCCACTAGGGTCCTCCCACCAACACCCTAACCTAAGCTAACCACTACACCACGAGCGATTGATGAGTGGTGAAGGGAGAATTCGGCTAAAGACAAATATAAGGTGCACATTAGGCTCAGCCCATTGCGTTGCTATGGCGACGGCAGCTGACGGCCAGCGACCACCCTCTTGGCGTTCCCGACCGTGCCCGCGCTGACTCACTCGACACTCCCTACCCCTTGTTAGGCATAAACCAAGTATCGGGTGCTCAATAGGCTCCGCCCATCCCGCATTCCGTTGCCATGGCGACAGCAGCTGTCGGCCGGCGACCTCTCGCCCCGATCTTCTTCCGACCGTCGTACTCCCGACCGTGTCCCCGCCTTCACTCGACTCAAAATACGAGATGCCCCTTGTACCAAATATACCCACCTAAGTATTTACAAATTATATTTACGAATTACCAAGGCACCATTAGGATATATGTTCACCAGAGAACATTATCATTCTTATTACTCGTCATGTATTACACGTCTCTGTAGTACAAAGGCTAGAAGTTTTCTCGATTTTTATTGCAACGAGCCCTCGTGGTATAGTGGTCAAGGCGATGGACTAGAACGCTTGCGGTCCCCGGATCGAATCCCCGTAGGTGCGAAAATTAGTAGGATAGGAATAGGTCCCAAATAGGTAGGTAGGGTGAAGGAGAGAAAGGAGGTAATAGGGAGGAGAGGAGGAGAAAAGAGATAAAAGGAGAAAATAAAAAAATTAATTTTCTTGTGTTTCTGCTATTTCCGCCAGATGTCTCTGCGCCGCTACTACTAATTCCACCATTACCTACTAGATGTCTCCCACTGTTTCATTTAGTTAGTCCCCGCCCTAAACCCCTCCTTCCCGGGCGGGTCCCGATAGCGAGTATGGGAGGAGCCTATTTGGCACCCGATATTTGGTTTTTCCCCTTGTACCAAATATTGAAAATACGATTCCAGTGATGCGAGAGTGCCCCTTGTACCAAATATTCAAAATACGAGAGTGCCCCTTGTACCAAATATTCAAAATACGAGAGAGGACGTACTATGATATTGCGCAGGGAAGAGTTTTAGATTTAAACGGTTTGATACCCAAACGACAACTTCGTTCATAATAGGCCTATATTTAATTTATACACCTGTCCCATTTAAAATTTCTCTAGAACCAAAAAGGCTCTTTTCAGAGCCAACATAACGTTTCACAATTATATAAAACAATATCCTCCTTACTATTTAGGCCTATAATGTATTACACATCTCTGAACTCAAATAGGCTAGAAGAATTCTTGATTTTTGTTGCAACGATCACTAATGGCATAGTGGTTAAAGCGATAGACTATGATGCTAGCAGTCCCGGGATTGAATCCCCGTAGGTGCGAAAATTTGTAGGATAGGAATAGGTCCCAAATTGGTAGGTAGGGTGAAGGAGAAAAGGGAGGTATTAGGGAAAAGAGGAGGTGAAGAAGGAGAAAAGTTAAAATTTTCAAAATTTTCAGTGCTTCTAGTATTTCTGCCAGATGTCTCTGCGCTGCTACTAGTTCCACCATTATCTAATAGATGTCTCTCACTGTTTAAAATAGTCCCCGCCCTAAACCCCTCCTTTCTGGGCGGGTCCCGTGGGAGGAGCTTAAAGTTCACCTTGTATTTGGTTTTCCCAAGAATTCATCTATTTAAGTTTAGAGAGCATTATAGTACATGAGAAATAACCGTTTTGGTGCAAGGGTCATTTTCGGAATATTTTATTTTAGTTTCTGTACTGTACTTTTAAAAAAGGTGCAAGGGTCATTTTCGTAACACTGTGATTTTGTATATTTTTATATGTAGGCTATATGATGAAGGGTACAATCATGGCTTCCTTCAAGGTGCACGGCATAAATCTATCATTTGCCTCTTTTCTTCCTGAGCAACACAAAACATTGGCTTTTTTTAACTAATGCTTTATAAATCTCACATTCGGGCAAGGGGGGGGGGGGGGAATTTAACGTAGGTGGACGAGCAGTTTGCAGACACTTATTACCACTAGAATTGAATATAAAAGCCTGGGGGAAATGGAACTTTGCGCCCCACGCTGCTCCCCTTTCCACTTGCCACTCGCCTGGCTGCTTCCCGCGTTCCGCCTGCTCCGCTTCCCCGCAGTGCATGCCTTCATGCCTGTAGCCATTGCTCAATGTCGGTAATGCATAATTGCATTTGACATGTCACCTAATATTTCACAGTAAAGAAAGCCCCTTGCACCTCCACATAATATTTCACAATTATAAAAATGACCCTTGCAACAAAATAGGCTATTTCACAATACAAAAAATACCCTTGCACCATACATAATATTTCATAATTATAAATAACGCCGTATTATAACATAAAATGTGGCTTAATTGATGCAGGAAAATTCCTTTGCACCAACACTACCCTTTTCATAACTAACAAAATATCTCAAAATTATAAAAACCGATTCTTGCATTAAAACTCATGAAACCCCCCCCCCCCTTATCATAACTTAAATATACGAAAGCTTCCTTCCCTGCTCAGCATTCACTCGTGGTGTAATGGTTAAGACTCCTGGCTATAATGCTAGGGGTCCCGAGTTCAAATCCCGGTTGATCCAAAATTTACTATTAGGAATAGGTCTCAAATAGGTAGGTAGGGTGAAGAGGAGGTGAGAGGAAGGAGACGGGAAAGGAAGAGAAGAGAATAAAGAAGAAATAAATTATTTTTTCTGTTTCATCAGTTGCTTAAGAGGTGGCGCCACCGTCGCTGCTAGTAGTTCAAATGCCGCCGCTAGGGGAGGGAGTTAAAGAGTTGGAGTGAGGGACTCGCATGGGGCGTAAAGTTCCGTTTTCCCTTGTTTTGAAAAGTTCTGATGTTTGGATTTCGTAAATTGAATATTTTTAAAAATTATTACAACTCTAACCGGGCAAGTATCTCAGTAAGTTTTATTGTATATTTAGGTTGTATTTTACTTTTACATTTCTAATGTGCAATTCAACATTTTGTTTGAAAATGTATTTCTTAACTGGAGGAGGAGACAAGGTAGGTTGAAGAAGTATTACTGGTTGTGTTCCAAACAAAAAGCGGTTGCTAGCATTCTGGGCGAGCTTTGGAGCTCCAGTCCTCGGCAAGATCATGCTGCATTAGCAACTCACTTGGTAGAGGAAGGTTTGGATTTGTTTAATCTTGTGAAATAACAGTATTAGGGTCACTCCAAGGTAACAGACGGGACAAACATACACATTTTGAAAGTTTAATGTCGTTTGCCGGGAGCATTTAATTCTGTAATCATTGGAAGCAACATCTGAACTACGGCATACATTTCATATTGACTTTATATGAATTAATAACATTGCTTATCTTAATTTATAATTTATTTATAATCGCTTAAAGAGAAGTAACAGACGGGGCAGGGAAATGACATGGTTTAAGAAGTTATGATATACATAAATTTTTTTCTGTTCTTCATCTAAACATTAAAATAAAATAAATACGTCGGGTATTTTTTTAAAAGTCAACTTGTTAATTAAGAATAATTTGAAGCGTTTGCTTCAACTGGATTTGTGAAAATGTAGCAATCTCTTTTCCAAATTGGTGTTGCTAATGTGCTGATATAGTTCAGTTATTCATTGCATGGCCAGGTTGCTTCCTGTTGTTAGGAGGATATGTTTGCCGACAGCTCAACCCATGTTTTTATTTTTACTGCACCAATCAGTTAGTTACCTCAGCCAATAAAAATCTAAGAATCTCCTGTGACTGCTGTGACAGCTACTCATCAACTCCACATGGAGCGAAACGCGAGATTGCTAGATCTAGTTACAGTAAACAATAATATGTGAATTGATTAAAGTGAGGGAAGAACTGAAAATGAACAATGGCAACATTAACAATAAGAGAATACTGCAACGTTGCTTGTGTTTTGGAAAGCGGAAATCAAGACGAAATTGGTCAGATCAATTAACATAAAGAAACACCGACTTAATGGGTTATTCCTTTGAAGCCGCCTGGGTATGTAATGAAAAACTCTACTAGGCCTATATTATCAGTCTTTAGAATCCAGGTTTTGTCTTTCACATGGGGAAACATAAACATCGGTCCACAGTTAATAGCTAAAGTTTTTGCAATTTCAAGTCGTTTACAGGGATTATTTGGGAGATTACAAGTAGCCCAATGAACGACTTTTGCCTTAGTATTTGGAGTTTGGTATCTGGAAGTGGATGGCTCTCCACCCCTAACTTTGAGGCTACCAAGAGCAATCTTCAATTTTTTTTACATTATCACGTTTACGTTCACATTCATATTTCCTAACTTCCATCTCTCCTTTGGTGTCATAACTTTCTTCTTCACTGCTGTGCTTCCTCTTCCTTTTGAGATCTTTATCCTTAGCAGCATCATATTTTCCAGATTGTTTCAAACGCTCTCTTGTGTTTCATCTTCTCTGCAGCTGATAATTTGGCCATGTTACAACTTTGAAATATGTAGAGTGGAATTGGTTAATATTTTACATTATTTGTATATTACGTCCTATATCAATAATTTATTCAGATTCTTATCACATGATTTAACCAATAATTAATATTTTAATTCACTAGTCATGTAAACTTTATAGCTTATTTATTTTCAGTACGTTTAAAATGTAAACAATAATGTAATGCTATTTGTCCCGTCTGTTACCTGAAAACTGTCCCATCTGTTACCAGCATGCTGGTCCGTCTGTTACCAAAATGATTAAAAATTAATGTTTTGCAGTGTTACTGTTTTAAAGGCATTTCTGAAGTTATCAACCAACATTTTAAGAGGAAAATAATTAGCTCCAAAAACAAAAAAAAATAAAGAACATCCGAAAATAGAAATAATGTTTAATTTTAGTAACAGACGGGACATTAATAAGATCACAGTTGAAGCAAGGGTTATCTCAAAAATATTAATAGAAAGAAATAATAAATTATCTTAAAATAATGTGTTTCCAACCTCAGAAGGTGTTCTATATATCTATTCCCCACAACTCTCAACTATGCACTGGAAATAGCTTCTTTTGCTAGCAAGCAAACATCAATTTGTTCAGACCTCTATAACCATGTTCCTATCACCTTCACTGAAGGTCAATAAAGGTGCAATTCAATTATCTTTGTTTTGTATAGGTAAATACAACTCTGTGGCTCTCTAATTACATAAATTTAAATTTAAATAACAAATATTTGAAATTGACATGGAATGTCCAGCTTTACTTGGAGTGACCCATTATGTATAAAAATTCTGTACTTTCATAGATCGCATATGATGGCATCACTCATTCTATTGACTTTACATGTAGATGGCACTTACCGTTTGGTTATCGGCTGTTACATTATTGTGACAAGTAATTTTTTAAAAAACAAAATATTGCAAATAAGCAACGATATATGATTTAATTTATTATGTACCCTACTCACATACTTGGATGTTGTTGACCATAGTTTTTCTTATAGTTCTCGGTGAAAGGGGTCTGTTGGAAGCTTGCAAGGGAGGGTCCAGGAGCGTAGTTTGGGGCAAAGCACCCAGTATAGAAACACAGACTGTCCTCTTTCAATTTTGTGTTTTAAAGATTTCCACAAATGTTCAGTACGTTGTGTGTATTTCTAGTTTATGTACTTGTAGTTGCTTGCATCGTTGCTGTTTTTTTTCTTTTAAACCATTAACACAGTAAATTTAATTGTGACACAGAGTATTATAGGCCTATACACGCATACTCTCTAAACCAGGCCTTTTGTACAGTACTCCGTAGTTGTGAGTCATTCCCCTGCTTCCCCTCCCTTCGCGACCTCCAAAGCGCAACTGAACCAGTGTCTATGGTTTGGAGGTAACAAAGGAAAGGAAAGCAGGGGACGGAGTGCTGCTGAACAGGCCTGATCTAAACTGTGCAGGTTTTAATGAAGTTTTGTGGTTTTAAGCTATATTTGATTCATTCTTATGTCCGACTTTAGCGTTGTGTAGTAAAATCACTAAATTAAAAATACTTTTTAGAAAGCACTGTATTTACCTTGGTAAACTTCTGGATGGCCGTTTCGCAGGTGGTGTCCTGCATCTTCACCAGAGTGTAAACTGAGATCTTTGGAACAGGTGGTGTTGATGATGAGGGTGTGTGTTATGGTGGGGGTAAATAGAGGGAATTGGGTTTGACACAAGCTGGCTCGAGCTGATGCTAATATAAGCATGATGGTCAACAAACTCGCTAGAAATAAAGTCAAGCAAACTAATGATAATATTATAGAAGACAGATTTATCAGCAAGAAACAGAAATTAATAATACATATGATTATTAAGAAATGTCAAGATAAGGGTTCGTTACACCTTGTGATAAGACCACGAATTTCTGTTAGAATGTTTGCTACTAGAAATTGTTGGCATTGTCTTTGCCATGAACTAATACCCTTACCTTCAGAAACAGTATTTAAAGTCAGTTTAATATTTCCATCTGCTTATGAGAATTTAAATATTTGAATTTGGCGACAAGTTGGCAGGCTGTGTTGCTGGAGCGCTGCAGCTAATTTTTCTGTCCCGCGTGTTTCCATTGTCAAAGCAGTCACTGTCCATTATTGTTGTCTGTTGTATTTGCTTATACGGATGCATTGGAAGAAATCACATTCTCTGCTCTACTAACTATGGTAATACCATGGACTTCAAGTTGAAAAAAATAAAAAATTTTATATGCAGAAACAATTTAATTTGCATAAATGTTGTATGGCGCATAGTTTAACAATAGTCAATGTATATAATGTTTAAGTACACTTGAAATACCATAAGACAAAGAAAATGTAACACAAATATGGGGATATACAGATGAGACATTTGTGCAGGACCAAACAAAAACATAAGAAACTCTTACCTAGATTCTAATTGCCAACTCCACATTGACAGAGTTGATAGTTTTTATTTTTCCCCCCATTGATTGTTTTTGGGGTCAAAGACCACTGGAAAGTGTGATGTGATATTCATGTCATATAGGCCCATAAAAGTCTAAATCATCACTTGTAGCTTATCACAATAAGATTATGGTTTTGTATAGATTATAGTTATTGTATCTATTATTATGATCTGTATGTTATTCACAATGATAAACTTAAACCAAGGACTTACGTTGTCCAAGAAGGTACTAGCCGTCGATAGCTGCCTGACTTTCAAACTACCCAGCAGCCAATCCGACCCGTGGCAGAGCCACCATCGACCTTGCTGCTCAGTAGCTCGGCTGAAAAGCACCCACTCTGTAGCTGCCTGACTTCCAAACTACCCAGCAGCCAATCCGACCCGTGGCAGAGCCACCATCGACCTTGCTGCTCAGTAGCTTGGCTGAAAAGCACCCACTCCGTAGCTGCCTGACTTCCGAACTCCCCAGCAGCCAATCCGACCCGTGGCAGAGCCACCATCGACCTTGCTGCTCAGTAGCTTGGCTGAAAAGCACCCACTCCGTCCAGTCGCCTCCACGGAACTCCCACTACCTGACTGTAATAGAAATAATTTCAATGTTATTTAAACCTACTTAACAATGTCCCAAAGTCATACGAGGCCTGTCTAAAAAGTATCCGACCTTTAATTTTCACGTGCGTAAAATTAATGCTAGGGTGGCGCCACTGTGCACAATGGAAGAAGAGAGCTTAATGAGCATGTTTGAATTTTTTTCTCTGCCTTTGAAAGTGCCAGTCACTGCCTACTAGCCTCAGAGTGAGGTCCCATGATAAGCGCTCGGCGCATTTTGATATCTCTCAAGATGACTGAACGAGTTGAGCTGCATCAAATTTTGTCAAAAGCTTGGTGATTCTCAAAGCGAAACAATTCGGAAGATTCAGCAGGAGTTGGGAGATGATGCTATGGGGGTAACACAAATCAAGGAGTGGTTCAACCGATTAAAGAAAGGCCGCACATCAGCAGAGAGTGACCAGCATTCCGGGAGGCCACAAACCACTCGGAATGCAGCTGTCATTGAGAGGGTTGAACATCTGGTAATGGAGATCGTCGTTTGACCGTACGAGAGATTGCCGAAGAGGTTGGGATCAGCAAAGATTCCTCACATGCAATTTTGCGTGATGATTTGAACATGCACAGAGTGGCTGCAAAATTTGTGCCAAAGCTGTTTTCAGCGGAACAGACAGAACTCCGCCTTCAGGTTGCACAGGATCTGCTGGACACTTCTAACACTTCTGCTGAATCTTCCGAATTGTTTTGCTTTGAGAATCACCAAGCTTTTGACAAAATTTGATGCAGTATCTTGAGAGATATCAAAATGCGCCGAGCGCTTATCACGGGACCTCACTCTGAGGCTAGCAGGCAGTGACTGGCACTTTTGAAGGCAGAGAAAAAATTCAAGCATGCGCATTAAGCTCTCTTCTTCCATTGTGCACAGTGGCGGCACCCTAGCATTAATATTACGCGCGTGAAAATTAAAGGTCGGATACTTTTTAGACAGACCTCGTATATTTCTAATTTCTTACTTCTTGCAGTTTATATAAATCATTGATAGAAAGTTCAAACCTATATGACGGACTTACGTTAACCGCTGATAGTAGCCGTCACCTCCTAGAAGCCTCCGCCTATATTTTCCTACACGGGACTGCAGTTGAATGGCTGCAACAATGATAATTTCAGTGTTATTCAAATTATATGACATAAAAAGTAAAGGTGAAATAAATCAGAATAATTGTTAACTAGTAGTCGTTCATTTACACGATATTATTATGTTACCGTGGGCCAGTGTGTCAAGAATATCACATATTCCTTAACATTTCTAATTTCTAATACATGTTAGGTTATGTCACATCTGTATTTACATCTATACAGACTGCTGGGGTAAAGGTAGACATGAATACACACACATATATCCTAGGTTTATAATATCGTACAGAATGACTCGTCATTGGCTCATCTGCTTTCAAATTCCTTTAATGAAAACCCGATGAATAAAAGTAAAAACCTGTTTAGTTTGCAGATCTAAGCACAAAGGCTTTTGGCATCCATGTATTACCTGATTCGTAACCTATAATTTATTTTATTCATTTACAAGATAGGTGCAATTTCGTAGAATCAGTCAGAAAGAATTTGTAAAGACAATGGCGACACCAAAAACTAAAAACTAAGAGAGCATAAAGGTTTTAACATTGACAGTACAGGAAAACAAATGAGGCCTAGAATTAAACGGAAGTCACCCAATTTTAGCTTATGCGGATGTTTGTCTTTTGGATGATGACATGAACACAATCGAGAGAGGTGCAGAAAGTCTTTTTGATGCCGGCTGGAATATCGAATTGGAAATTATTGCAGAAAAAACTAAGTATATGGTCATGAAACATCATAATGTGCTATGAAGTAGAAAATAGCCAGTAAATCGTTTGAACAAGTGGAGAAGTTCAAATACCCAGGAGCAGTAAGTACAGATACAATTAATAATATTAAGATAGATGTTCAGTGTCAACTGAAATCAGGAAATGCTTGTTTTATGCAGTTCAGAAACTTTATCTTCTCGACTTTTGTCCAGAAATCTAAAAATAAATATTTATAGGACTTCTATCCTGTTGGTTGCATTATATGAATGTGAGACATGATTGCTTACTCTTCAGAAAGAACATAATCTGAGAGTGTTCGAAAAGTGTGCTTAGGAAAATATTTGGGATAAGAGAAATTAATATAGGGACTGGACAAAACTGCATAACGACAAGCTTCATAACCTGTACTCGTCATCGGATATAGTAAAGCTAATTAAATCACGGAGGATGAAATGGGCTGGACATGTTGTGCGCATGGGAAAGGAAAGGCATATCTCAAAATACTGATTGGGAGACCTGAAAAAAGACACGACTTGGAAGATCTAGACATAGGTGAGAGGACAATATTAAAATAGTCAATAGTATAATGTTTAAGTACAATTTAAGTACCATAAGTGAAAGAATGTAACACACATAGGGGATATACAAATGAGACATTGTGCAAGACTAAACAAAACATAAGATGCTTTAACCTAGATTCTAATTGCAAACTTCACATTCATAGAGCCGATAGATTTTTATTTTTCCCACCGTTGATTTTTTCTTGGGGTCAAAGACCACTGGAAACTGTAATGTGATATTGATATCACAGAGGCCCTTAAAAGTCTAAATCACCACTTTTAGCTTATTACAAAAAGATTGTACCTGTGTATAGTTATTGTATATCTATAATTATGATCTGTATCTTATTGACAATGATAAACTTAAACCAAGGACTTACGTTGTCCAAGAAGGTACTAGCCGTCGATAGCTGCCTGACTTCCAAGCTACCCAGCAGCCAATCCGACCCGTGGCAGAGCCACCATCGACCTTGCTACTCAGTAGCTCGACTGAAAAGCACCCACTCTGTAGCTGCCTGACTTCCAAACTACCCAGCAGCCAATCCGACCCGTGGCACAGCCACCTTCGACATTACTGCTCAGTAGCAACTACCCAGCAGTCAATCCGACCCGTGGCAGAGCCACCATCGACCTTACTGCTCTGTAGCAACTACCCAGCAGTCAATCCGACCCGTGGCAGAGCCACCATCGACCTTGCTGCTCAGTAGCTTGGCTGAAAAGCACCCACTCCGTAGCTGCCTGACTTCCGAATTACCCAGCAGCCAATCCGACCCGTGGCAGAGCCACCATCGACCTTGCTGCTCAGTAGCTTGGCTGAAAAGCACCCACTCCGTCCAGTCGCCTCCACGGAACTCCCACTACCTGACTGTAATAGAAATAATTTCAATGTTATTTAAACCTACTTAACAATGTCCCGAAGTCATATATTTTTAATTTCTTACTTCCAGTTTATATAAATCATTGATAGAAAGTGCAAACCTAAATGAAGGACTTACGTTAACCGCTGATAGTAGCCTTCAGCTCCTAGAAGACTCCGCCTATATTTTCCTACACGGGACTGCAGTTGAATGGCTGCAACAATGATAATTCTGTGTTATTCAAATTACATGACATAAAAAGTAAAGGTGAAATAAATGTCAACTAGTAGTCATTCATTTACATAATATAATCATGTTACTGAGGGCCAGTGTGTCAAGAATATCACATATTCCTTAACATTTCTAATTTCTAATACATGTTAGGTTAAGTCTCATCTGTATTTATAGCTATACAAAGTGCTGGGGTAAAGGTAAACACGAATACACATATATATAATCTAGGTTTATAATATTGTACAGAATGATTCGTCATTAGATCTGCTTTCAAATTCCTTTAATGAAAACCCGATGAAAAAAAGTAAAAACCTGTTTAGTTTGCAGATCTAAGCACAAAGGGTTTTGGCATCCACGTATCACCTGAATCATAACCTTTCATTTATTTTATTCATTTACAAGATAGGTGCAATTCCTTAGAATCTATCAGAAAGAATTTGCAAATACAATGGCGACACCAAAAACTAAAAACTAAGAGAGCATAAAGGTTTTAACATCAGCAGTACAGGAAAACAAGTTACGCCTAGAATTAAATGGCAGTCACCCAATTTTAGCTTATGCGGATGTTTGTCTTTTGGATGATGACATGAACACAATCGAGAGAGGTGCAGAAAGTATTTTTGATGCCTGCTGGAATATCTAATTGGAAACTATTGCAGAAAAAACTAAGTATATGGTCATGAAACATCATCATTATGTGCTACAAAGTACAAAATAGCCAGTAAATCGTTTGAACAAGTGGAAAAGTTCAAATACCCAGGACCAATAAGTACAGATACAATTAATAATATTAAGGTAGAAGTTGCGTAGAACGGCTGGTTATAGTCTTCTAGACCACCAAAGATATGATACAATAGCTAAAGAACTCAATATTCCACCTATTTCTCAATATCTGAGTGAATACAGGCATAACTGGCTGCACCATATTCACAGCGTGAACCGTTCCAGAATACCCAAACAAATGCTTCAATATAGCCTATTCCATGTGGGAAACGATCTGTGGGCAGACCATTTCAGCAATGGAAGGAGACCGTAACAGGCCATTAGGTCTAATAGGATGATGATGATGATGAAGGTAGAAGGTAGAAGGTAGAAGTTACGTGTCAACTGAAATCAGGAAATGCTTGTTTTATGCAGTTCAGAAACTTTTATCTTCTCATCTTCTCTCCAGAAATCTAAAAATAAAAATTTATAGGACAGCTATCCTGTTGGTTGAATTATATGGAATTGAGACATCTCGGGAAGAAGATAATCTAATTGTGTCTGAAAACAGGGATCTTTGGAAAATATTTGGGTTAAGAAAAATGAATATGGGGACTGGAGAAAACTGCATAACGATAAGCTTCATAACCTGTACTTGTCACCGGATATAATAGGGTAATTAAATCACGAGGGAAGAAATTGGTTGGATATGTTGTGCGCATGGGGGAGGAAAGATATATCTCAAAAATACTGATTGGGAGACCAGAAGGGAAAAGACCTCTTGGAAGTCTTAGATGTAGGTGAGAGGACAATATTAAAATAGATTTAAGGGAAGTAGGATTTGAACCTCCAGGTTCCATAAAATATAAATATTCCTTTAGCTTGCTTAGAAACGTCTATTGCCATTGAGTAATTGGAATTCAATTTACGAGTGATAATCCTTGATTGAGCCTTACTTTATCGGATATTTACGTATACCTTTACCCCAGACACACTGTATTTACGATAATTCTAGATATTGTGTACTCTGTAATTATTGCATGACTGTTTAAGCTGTATGTAAACATTTGGTGTCTTCTCCAGTAGCCTGTCTCTATGGGCGAGGAATACAAAATTCATTTGGGAACTGCAATAAATAAATGTTAACTCTTGTGGTTTTCTTGAGCTACCAGGAACTGGACTTGTAGCATTAACAAGTCTCCTGAAGTGGGTTTTTGATGGAAACCGAGATAAAGTCATTTATGATGAGGATAACAACAATGGCTCCGTTCTTCATAAAGTCCTGTCTTCCCGTGACCGCTAACCTGCAAAATAAATAAAAGTAATTAATATACCAAACAAAAATTTGCCTATTAAGCATAAATTAAGAGAATTAATAAATTTCATGTTTGCTGCAGGGGAGGATTATTTTGAACAGAATTTACCCTCTGATATTATAATAAACATACAACACACTGTGACATTGATATTTAAGTATAGAGCACTAAAAAGATCATTAAAAATATATGTACAGATTATAATTAGTCACACATTACACAGGTCTATGTTGTAGAAATACTAAAATGTGTATATAAAATGAAATTTCCCTACTGTCGGGAGTCATTACACCATATATGACGGCAATGTCCAATTCTTCTGGCTTGTGGAATGTTCCTTCCTTGATTATTTTGTGAATTTTTCTTGTAGAATTGGATGTCCAATTGTCATTCGCCAAGTTCCAACTCTACAACACAAGCAGGAACTGATGATGGTGTAACTATTACGCCGAAATGCATATTCAGTATTTAAACAACAATACAACACATTGGACATCCAATTCTGCAACAAATTCACAAAATAATCAAGAAAGGAACACTCCACAAGCCTGAAGATTTGGACATTGCCGTCATATATGGTGTAAAGACTCCCGACAATAGGGGAATTTCATTTTATATAAACATTTTAATATTTTTACAACATAGACCTGTGTAATGTGTGACTAATTTTAATCTGTACATATTTTTAATGGTTTTTAATGCTTCTATACATAAATGTCATTGTCACAGTGTGTTGTATGTTTATTAAAATATCAGAGGGTATAAGGGGGTAAATTCTGTTCAAAATAAGTTAAGAGTATCAGTAGGCATTTAAGAAAATATTTAATGTGATGATAGTGTGTTATATTGATTGTAGCAATCAGTAGCATAACGGAGGAAGGTTGGATTTCCCTACAAAGTTTAATTATTGGCCCCTAACAAAAAATTTGTATAACTTACAAGCCTATGGGTTCAGTCTTCGACCATAGGTAATATCAAATTCGAGAGGTTGACATAACCCTGGGAGACATCTAATTTTCCTACACTATTGTTACCGGTAGGCATTATTATTATTATTATTATTATTTTATGTCTTCTCATTTCTACATGGTATAATTCTTGAAATAATGACAACGGCATATTAAGCAAGTTATCACTACAGAACTAACAGTCTTTTCCAAGTGTTCTTCGGACTATAGCACAGGTGTTCAATATGACTGCCTTCTGCAATTGGACACAAAGCGAGGCTTGTAGATTCAGCTTCTCTAGGCTCATTATCATCCTCTTTGCGATCATACCAGTAGCTGATATTACCACTGGAACCACATGCACTGATGTCTGCTTCCACATGTCTTTTATTTCATCAGCCGTTCTTTGTATTTACTCACCTTTTCAATCCAAACGGCATGCATATTGTGTGTATTGGGTATTGATACATCTATCAAATAAGTACTATTTATGGATTTATGTACCAATTGCAGCTTATTTTTTTGTCAGTTAGGATACTGCAGTTCCAATATATTTTAATACTGTCATTTTCTATGATACTAGGAGGACTGTAAGCATAATATGGGCTACAGTCCTAAATTAGCTTATGCTGTTGAGCTAACGTCTGATAAATTATTTTGGCAACTTCATCATGTCTCTTCAGATAGTCTATGGGCGCTAGTTTTTTGCATCCAGATGTGATATGACCTATTGTCTCTTTTTGTTCTCCACAATTTCTGCACTGATCTTCAATACCCTACTCATTTAAAATGTATTTCCTATAATTTTTCGTTGCAATCACCTAATCTTGTATTCCCATTAGGAAGCCTTCTCTTTCCACATACAAAGCTGAATGAGTCAACCAGCTGTTTGACGCTTGTATGTCAACATAATCTTGGTTAAGATCATTTGCATGCTTACCATGTAGTTGCTTCCTCATCCATTGTATCATTTGGGAATCAAGTGCTTCTGATTTTGATTTTGGAGCTGGCTGCAATGTTTAATGGTGTATAATGGTGTATGTTTAATTAGGTTTAATGGTGTATATCCTGCATCTGCTTGTGCTACTACTTGGTGTAATAATGAATTATTATTGTAGAAGTACTGCCGCAGGTTCCACAGTTGCTTTTCGTGCAATAATCCAATGTCAATGAGACCCCTGCCTCCTTTCTCCCGTGGGACTCTCTTTTAAACACTGTTGGTATTTGAGGTAGGATCTGTTTTACTTAAAACTAACGAGCCCAATCCAGAGGTAAATTAAAGGAAGGAGACTCATGGACATTCCCAGTACATCAGAAGCTTCCAGACAAGATGGAAGCAAATCGAATTATAACACAGTAATTATTAAAACTAAAAACACATTTTGGAAGTGTTTTCTTGGTTCTTTCTTCATTTGTTTTATTCAATAACCTTTTGCATTAATGCTTTTGTTACATCTTTAAAGGAAGCAAGTTCATTCTAAAATCTACCCTAACAGCTTTGATTTGAATACTACGGGGGCCCTGAATAGCTAAAATATACAAATGGTTAACATCAATTCATGTTTAAATAAAAGACCACCTCAATTAATATTACTAATCAAATTGTAAATAAATCAATTATATAAATAAAATCACTATTTCTTTTAAAACTTATAGCAAATCACACTATCACACCTGGCAGCACTCTTTTTAAAACTAAAATGTTTGTAATTGACATCATTTTTGTTCAAGTTAACATCCATCGTTATCATTCCCTGCCATGGGTTGATGACTTTCGCCCTGGTCGCCGCAGTTAAGAAAGCTAAACTGAATTAATCATGAAATAAACAAGCAAGCTAATTGCAATGGGGTGCACAAAAAGACAAATGTGTAGCTACATATTTTAAGCAGAACTCTATGAGAAACTAAATTTAAATAAACTGAAAATGCAAATAAATAATAAAAAACTAATCCCAAATAAACAGAAATAAAATTATAGTTCACATGAAGCCAAAAGCAAGGGACCCTGTTGCCAAACCATGGTTTGAACAGGGGACACTTATAGAATTTTCTTTAAAAGGGGGAATAAATACATATTATAATTCACAAAACTATAATAAAACTACAGAAAGAAAAGAACTGAATGGCTTACTCATTTCAGGAGCTATCTACTAAGTAAAAACTAACAAACCTGATGCTTCCTCCGTCAGGAGAAATTTATGTGCGAGTTTCATGGCGACCAGACCCAGAATGGCTTGCAGTCACCCCCACATACACCAATCATAACGAGGTTTCCAGTGTCTGTGCGAGTCCAATGAGGAGATGTTAAATTACTAATAAGGGCGAATCTTACATATTGGCAATGGCTGTTTGCCCAAATCGAGACTGATAATACAAGTTCTTTAGAAACAATCTCCTGCGTGTCACTAGGTCATTTTCAACTTGCAGGCTGGAGAATGAGAAGACATTGCAATGTGGCAAAGATTTCTTTGGCATGTAACTTGAGGTAGAATATGTAGATTTAACAGTTTCTTAGCAACGATATGTTCTCATACACTTCATTATTGTAAAACTTGGCTATTTCATGGCTTGACTTCTAATAAACCAATGTTTTGGTAACAAAATGAGCATGTTCTCCCCTCTGCCTGATTAGGAATATATCTCAAGAGTATATTCCAACTGATTAGGTGAAGGAGAGAGACATGAATAGAAAGGTGGGCAAGTTAGTACTTTGCGACTCACCCTGCTCCCCTTTCCACTCGCCACTCGCCTGGCTGCTTCCCACGTGCCGCCGATTCCCCGCAACTCATACCTTCATGCCTGTAGCCATTGCTCAATGCCGGTAATGCATAATTGCAATTGATATGTCACCTAATATTTCATAATAAAGAAAGCCCCTTGCACCTCCACATAATATTTCACAATTATAAAAACGACCCTTCCAACATAATTGGCTATTTCACAATACAAAAAATACCCTTGTACCATACATAATATTTCATAACTATAAAAAATGCCGTATTATAACATAAAATGTGGCTTAATTGATGCAGAAAAATTCCCTTGTACCAACACCACTTATAAAAACCGATTCTTGCGTTAAAACTCATGAAATCCCCCTAACATAACTCTAATATACGAAAGCTTCCTTCGGTGCTCAACATTCACTCCTGGCGTAGTGGTCAAGACTCCTAGCTATAATGCTAGGGGTTGAATCCCGGTCGATCCAAAATTTACTATTATGAATAGGTCTCAAATAGGTAGGTAGGGTGAAGAGGAGGTGAGAGGAAGAGAGGAAGGAGACGGGAAAGGAAGAGAAGAAGAGAATAAAAAAGAAACAAATTATTTTTTCTGTTTCATCAGTTCATTAAGAGATGGCGCTACCATCGCTTCTAGTAATTCAAATGCCACCGCTAGGGGAGGGATTGAGAGTAGGAGTAGGGGACTTGGGTGATTCGCAATGTACCAATTTCCCGAAAGGTGAATCATTGTTAGTCCAGGAGCACATTTTAGACACTTTGACATTGGAGTGATGGTCAGTCACAGCTAATATGATATGTGTCGGGCATACCTGTATTCACAAGATGGCAATTACAGTGTCCAAACCTTGTCTTGATGAAAACACCACGACATGCACAGTTCGCCTTTTAGCTGCTGAAGACTGGGTCACATTCCATTTTTCATTGGTGTTGAGTTGGCCCTGTTTGCATAGGAGAATGATATTACTGCTGAGCCATTGTTGCGGGATAATTTCTTCTTTCAGAATGTCATTGAAGATGTCTGTTAAAGCTATCATCACTTCTTGCCCTCCCATTTTTAGCATTTCATTTGATATCCTGTCTCCTCCTACAGCTATCCCATGTTTTATGTCTACAAATGATTTAGGTCTAGTTTCAAACGCTACCTGACTTCTCGTTTCAGGAGCCATTCCTTCTAAAATACTCTGAATGACCTCACGCTGTGACAGGTTCAGGGTGGAAAACAGCTGCATAAGCATAAGCATCTGACATATTTTGAAAATGGCTCTCCAATATTTTGTGCTTGATGGAATAATTTATTTACTAGAGAAGCCTGGCTCTGACTTGGAAATACGTTTGCAAAATTTTCACATGGAACTCGTCAAGTCCAAATCCAGAATTAACAGTTCCCAGAGCAAGATCTTTCAAAGAAACAGATAACTGTGAGAAAATGTAAGCTAGTAGCTATTCTCTCCCAAACCAAAGATGTAAGCAGTTTCTTAGCAACGATATGTCCTCATAGATTTCATTATTGTAAAACTCGGCTATTTCATGGCTTGACTTCTAATAAACTAATGTTTTTTTTTTATGACAAAAGGAACACAATAGAGATCACTTTACTTTTAGTAGTAGTGATAGTAGTTTTGTGGAAATTAGGAAAGAGTAGTATTATTTCGTAGATGATAGTTGGATCACTTGCCTCCACGCTGTAAAAAGAGCTCCATATTCATTTTGTTGATACAGTCAAACCTCTGTATAACGAAGATAGATATAGCGATATGCCCATATATAGCAATATTTTTGTTTGATCCCGACTAATTTCCTATCTTATCAATGTTAAATGTATTTTAGAAACACCCTTTTACAACAATATTTGGAGGTTGCATTGTTACTGTGAAGCTAGTAGCTTAGTCCTATGATTGTGGGATTGAGTTCTTGTCAATGTTAATTTTGGCAAGTGCCAGTTCTTGCTCTGCAATTTAATTCATCTGGTTGGCAGATGTACATCGTTGACAAGCATAAGATGGTTACAGATGTTGTAGTGCTGTACATTGGCTTTGCATTTTGCACACAGCACTTTGAGACCTTTTTTCAGCATAAAGCATGGAATTAGGGGGTCATCTGGCAACGTCATGATTTCTTTCACAGCACTTTTTATTAATTTTTACGACATCTTGCAGGAAAGATTGTGACAGCTGATGTAATGGAGGACACTGTAATGGGTAGATTACATGCATACTGTTTATGATTTTTAATTTCTGATGAGATGTTAGTAATTTGGTTCTAACAGGATCATTAAGTTTCTAATGATTTTGCCTTGTCAACAGATATTTCATCAGAGAAATCTACTCCCAGATATTTGAGGTGCTCATTTTTATCTTGTGATGAAGTGATAACGGATCCTTGCATTCTCTTTATTACTACGTACTTTAACTAGCCTGGATTTGAAGGTTTTAACCCATTTTTTCACCAGCTTCCTAATTAGAGCTAAGGAGGAATTTTGCTGACTATTCAACTCATACGCCGAGTGTTTGATATTGACCAATAACGTTTAGCAATTTCTCAGATATAGACCAATCACGGCCGTTTATCTTGCAATATTCTTGTGGAATCGCGAGGATGGTGTTCACTTCACTTCACTTTTATTTATCGACGTCATATCCGGGAATTTTGACGTCCGTACATGTAGTTGATTAAATAAAAATTATGTAGTTTGTATGTATTATCTAACTTTTACAGTTTCATTTTGCACTTATGTAGGAATCTTGATAATGCGCTTGCTGCTTTGTGTGGTTGATCCTCAGTAAATGCTGTTAGGTTCCAAGGGCTGTACCCATATGTTGTACGTAATTTGTTATAAAAGTCATGAGTTCTAGTATTAGCTTCTGGACAGGAAAAAAGTATGTGTTCAATGGTGCCAAGCTGACCACAGTGGCATTGTGGAGAATCCTTCCTTTTTATCCTATGTAGATAGTATGGTGTGATAGCCGTTTTGAATTTCACTTTATATAAGATGGATATTTCGGAACGAGAAGCAGGAACTTTTAGGAACCAGGGTTTATCTTGCTTCGGAGGAATAGGCCTATGTATGCGTAGACGGTATGAGATGTAATCTTGTATATTCATTGGATATTTTTCCTGAGCATGGATTTCAGTAGCCTGTTTTGCTAATTGGTCCGCAATTTCATTGCCTCTAATATTATGATGACCTGGTATCCAAACAAATCGGAGAGAGTTATTAGCAAGGATTCCTTTGATCAATTGTTTAATACTGACTTCAAGCCATGATAACTTAGTGTTTATATTATTTGTAGTTATTGATTCCAGAGCGCTTTGAGAATCGGAGAAAATAATTATAGTAGCACCTTGTATGTTCCTAAGACTCATGATCGCCTGACGGATTGCTATGATTTCTGCAATGTATACGCTGCTGTTATGCTGGATGTTAAATTGTTGTTTTTCATTAAAGGAGTCATTGAAGAATGCAGCACCCGTACCCACGTCCGTTTTTGATCCGTCAGTGAACATTATAATAGTTTCTTGTTGTGGAAAAACTGATATATAATCCAAAAATGTTTGACTAGAATTAATATCATTTTTTGTGAAAGCTGTGAAGTCTTTATCAATGGAAAGGATGAGGGTACTATAATGTGTACAATAGACAGGATATTTTGGGAAAGGTTGGATTTGTTGGTCACAGTAAAATGATTTGAAGACTTCGAAGATAATGGTCAATCTATTGAGAATCCGGGAAGAATTTGTATTTTCTCGTAGTTCAGTAATATATTTTAGTTTCGTGTATAACGGGTGTGAGCTATTTAGAAATAAAAATTTCATATACTTGATACATGCTCCTGTCGTGCGTTCTTGATAAGTCTGTAAGTGAAGTTCTTTGAAGACATGTACTTTGTTAGGTTTACCGCCTGTTCCTAAGATTCTTTTCCCAATGTTGTAAATGATGGAGCTTATTTTTGTATGCCATTTCTTCGTTGGAAGGGGCAAAACCTGAATTCCATATTCTAGAGTAGATCTTATGAAATTGTTGTACAGCAGGTAAAGAGCTTTTGGATGGTTTCCCCAATATCGTCCTGTTATAAATCGGAATATATTCTGTTTGTTGTTGAGTTTTTTCATTACCATTTGATAGTGAGAATTTCCTGAAAGATTGTAGTCAAGTTGCACACCAAGGTACTTTAAAGATTGACGGTATTGTATCGGTTCCTTATTTATCATTATTTGAGGTAACTGAGGGAGGAGGGTCCTTTTCTTGGAGAATATGGTGAAGGCACTCTTGTCGGCATTTATGTTCATTCCCAATGTGTCAAGTTCTTGGATCAAGGTCTCTATATCTTCCTGTAGATCCTGAGTATTGATGGGGTTACCCTTTTTTAATCTATAGTACAATATGATGTCGTCAGCGAAGCAAAGTAGTCTGATGGTCTTAAATCGAATCTTATGAAGATGATTAGTATAAATATTAAATAAAGTTGGGCTAAGTGACGACCCTTGAGGCAAACCCATAGACGTCTTACGGTTTTGACGATAACTGTAGTATGTTGGTAATTCTAAAGATCGATTAGTCATTAAGGATATAATGTTATTAATATATGTAGATGGTATTCCTATGTTGCTTAATTTCTCACACAGTATTTGAAGATTAACTCTATCGTAAGCACTACTCAGATCAATCGTAATAGCCAGGGTGTTTTCATTTTTTAGCCATCCAGTATATACCTCAGTGACTAGATATAAGATACTCGCCATGGTATTGTATCCCTTACGAAAACCAAAATGTTTGGCGTTGATAATATTAAATCTTTCTATGTAGAATGAAATACGTTGATTCAGCAATTGTTCGTATATTTTTTGAAGAGTCGAGCTCAAAATGATTGGTCTGTAATGTGTTGGATGTATTCCGGTTTTATTGGGTTTTAGGATAGGTATCACTGTCATCTTGTTCCAGAGCGACGGATATACATTCCCTTGTAGTATTGCATTAAAGCTGTATTCTAAATGTGATAATATACCCTGCTGGGCATGAGATATCATCTCGTATGTTATTAGATCAGGTCCTGGAGCTGAATGTTTGTAGCCTTTGTTGCGTAGGATACTGGCTATTTCACTCTGTGTAAAAGGGATCTCTAAAGATGGATGAGGCTCTGATGTGTATCCCTGGCATGGGGCATACACTTGGTCCGGTGCCACTTGTTTTAAGAAATCTGCCTGTAGCAAGATATCAAAAACAATCGGAGAGGAAGAGTAATGTTTCTTTCCAGTAAACCACTTCACATGTTTCCAAATCTGTTGTGTTGTGGTAGAATAATCAATGGTGGAACAATACTGGTACCAATTTTGTCTTTTAGCAGAGATGATAAGATGTTTCACATGAGCAATATGTCTTCTCAGATCCAAGTACGTCTTAAAGTCTAAATGTGTTTTGAATTTCTTAAGTAGGAGTTTTCGTTTGGCTATGGCATGTTTAATTTCTGTACTCCACCAGCAAGGTTTAGTTCGAACCGGGGGTTTATGAGACGTAAAGAGCGGATGATGTAAGTTTAGATAATCTTGGAAGGTTGAGGTGAGAAGATCAATAGATGTTTCGGAAGGCTGTAGCTTATTTAACTTGGACTGGATTTCCTGGTTAAATTTTGTCCAGTTTTTTATTTGTGTTCGATGTGGTATGGATTGGACAGGAAAAAGAGGCGAATGGTTGTTTACCACTATAATGATGGGGAAGTGGTCACTACCTAAGGTATCAGTAAGTGGTTGCCATTCTGTGTGAGGGATGAAACTTGCCGAAATGAAGGTCAGGTCCGGTGAAGTGTTTTGTTGACCTCTATAGCCAAGTCGAGTAGGAGTAATCTTATTGATAAGATGGATATTTTGCCGTTTGAGCTCTTCAATGAAGTATATGTTATTGCTGTTGTATAAGTCTTCTATGGCTTTTCCTAAATTGAAATCTCCCAATAAAATGTATTTAAAATCTCTGTCTGCGTTGAAGTTATTGTTCCAGAAAGTAGCTGTAATATGGTTGGAACTAGTGTTATAAATACCAATGATTTTTAGGTTTCTCATTGTTACTTCTATGGCTTGAAATGTATATGCATAATTGTTAATGATACGGAAATTGGTTATTGTGATATCTTTTTTAATAAATATGGCAACGCCTCCTCCTTTTCCATCTCTGTCATTTCTGATTGACGTGTAATTAGGAATTTTTATTTTTTTTGTAGTAGAGAGCCAAGATTCAAGGATGACTATGATGTCAAATTTATGTTGATGGTTTAAAATTAAAAGTTCTTCCAATTTCTTTTTTAAGCTCTGTGCATTCCATTGTAGTATTTTCATTCCAGACATAGGATTATACGTGGAATTAATGATAAAATTGAATTAGTAGTCTTCAAGCCTTACAGCCCCTTAAATGGGGAAAACAAGAAGATTTATTCTAGAAGCTCTTTGATTTGATGTTTGACTTTCTCAAGATCACCCCTAAGGTGTTCCGGTACCTCACTTAGTATCTTACTGATGGTTGTTAATACTTTAGGTCTTATCGGTTGTCGTAAGCTGGATGTTTTTCCTATTGCCTTAATCCTCTTAGGTTGATGTGTCGAGGATGATTCATCATTCAGTGTCAAAATTGACCCATTCCCCGATGGTCGAGTCTGCTGTGTACTTACAGGAATTGTTGGTTCTGGCACTCGGCCATTGGGATAAATTAATGCTTTCTTGAATTTATGCATTTCAGAGCGTTGAGGGCTCTCTTGTTCCTTTCGTTTAGATGGTGTATGAGTGATGCGTGTCGTGGAAACTTGTGATTGGTGAGATGTGATCTTTTTTTCCCGCTGTGTTTGAGAGTTGTCTGCTAAGGTCGTTTTGTTTTCCAGCCGTGGAAATTGGTTGCAATTGCTGAATATTGTGCTTGTTTGTTGTTGCACCATTTGTGCATAAGATGAGCGTCCCAGGGCTATCTGTTTCGCTTCAAATCTAGAAACTGGAAGTGATGCCAGTTTATCGTTTATTTGCTTTTCCAGTTTATATGCTGGACACTTATCAATATCAGTTGCTTTATGATTGCCTTTGCAATTTATGCATCTCCGGTCTTCTACTGGGCACTCCCCCTGATGTGGTTCCTTGCCACAGTAAAGGCACTTAGGTGAAGATCTACAATTTTTCGCCCTATGGTTTAACTTTCCGCAGTTAAGACATGTTTGTGTGCGTTCAATGTATGGATCAACATTACATTTTTGGTGGTATAATGTGACTGAACGTGGCAGCCGTTGACTGCGAAATGTTACTTTTACAGTTTCAGTCGGTATATAGGAAGCATTTCCTTGCTCATCTGTTATACGTCGATTGAATCTATATACATTTATAATTTGAAATCCTTCAGGTACAATAGTGTCCATCTTAATCTCTTCAGGAGTGATACTTGACTCAACACCCCTAATGACACCAGAAGAAAATAAATTATATGCCGGAATGAAGGAATTTGTTTGGTGCGTTTTGTTGAAGTCAGAGTTTAAAAATGCATTAGCTGCATGTTGAGTCTGGAAGTGTACGTCAATCTGAGAGTATGAAACTTTATTGATATAATGTACATCATAATTAGCTCGAAACAGCCATCGTCCAATTGTCATAGGATGCATATTTCCAATAGCTTGTCCTGGTTGTTTGATGGATACAAAGTATGGACCTGTATCCGAAGATAAATATCGATGTGAAACCCTTGGCTGGGGGAGATCATGTATTACATTCTCAATTGTCGTACCAGTTTCATGATTTGATTTCTCTTTCATATTTGGAGCCAAGGTCCGTTGGAGTGAATTGTCCTGTTTACAAGGATTTGAGATTTCTGTATCCATCGATAATACTTCTTGTAGAGAATCGTCAGTTTGAGCGTTCACAACATCACCCGACACGTCCGACATAACCAAAATATTTTAAACTTCAACAAAAACAACACAAAACCTCCCCTCCCGAGGAGAACGGGATGCTAACACAAACCACGAAAAATACTAGGTCTCTGCCGCACTTGTGCAGTTCTATATGACTTAAAATTAAGACTTCACACTACACGATTCTTATAAAAGAAAGAATTACGTATCCTCAAACAAGAACCACTAATTGTTGCTATTTTATGGAGACCACACAAAATATTCAATTGAATAATCCGCCATTACCTTCAACAATCGAGGATGGTGTTTTATCGTGATAAAACCGTCTGCTCGTTACTGGAGAAGCAAGTATCAGTGTGCAGTGATTAACAGTCAGATACTGCCACTACGCGGCACGAAAACAGATTATTTTATACAACATAACTTGTTTAGAAATTGAAATAATAGAAATGTACATTGATTAAGAACACAATTTCGATTCGGTGCAAGCCAGTTCGTGTGTTTTTATTCTGTTCTGCTGTTAGCTTACCTGAATGAAGTTAACTATGTCTTATATGCTCATTTGGTAGCACTGATTACACCAAGGAAGCTCGAATCGATTCATGGATGGTTGAGTCACAGCATGCCGTGATCTCACAACTTTTAGTTTTGTTTTTATGCAACGAAGCACGAAAGTAATTATTATTTATATAATCCGTTACATTTTATTCATGGAATAGTCTTAATAAATCCAACTCGAGTTGACGAGTTGCATCAGATAAATTCGATAAACTCGTCAACTCTCGTGGGATTACCTATGAAAAACTAGGGGCTAAAAAGGACTTTTGCAGAAAATCAATTTTTAAATAGATTTCCCAATTAATGCAAAGGAAAATAAATATGTGAATTGGTGCATTTTAAGAAAAGACATAATAAAAATTAACTTATACAATGGACCGAAATTAACAATGTATATGTCGCTTGTCTTTTTAACTCGAAAATGTGCTGCCTCGCTGTCGCAGGAAATGAAACTTGAGCTGTCTGCAATACTTTTAAATCTTCAGCTAATCCATTGCTCTTCAACTTTCAATAATAACAAGTTGCCGACAGACGACGATTAAAGGAACCAATATACTCTGTATACCATATACCGTATACTCCAGACTTTTCATTAAAATACTACAAAAAGAAAGAATAGTTGTATAATTAAAGGGTAAATATCTCAATTGTTTATGCTATTTTTAGAGTATGATTTAAGGAATATTTACTTGTTTATTTTGTAAAAAAACTAGAATAACTGTGTCAAAAATATAATACAATTTTTATTGTTAAAATTAGTGTTCCTTTTTTTTTATTAAGACGGCTAAAATCGTTTGTTTAAAGCCTAAAATGGGCTATTCCACGAAAATAAAAGCCTAAAAATCTGGGCCCTACTCTTAACTGCTAGATCATCAGCAAAAGAAGTGCAGATAATGAGGTTAATACAAATCCATATCTGGTATAAATGTCATGGTCGGTAAGGTATCTACAGCCATATTAGACAAAAGTGGGGACAATGGTGAACCTTGGGGTATACCCAGCGAGGGAAGTGAGGCGGTATGCACCGGTATGGAATACCTTCACTGGTTTTAAAGATCCTGAGGCATACCGGCACTGGTTTCAATGGTGAAATAGCATACCGTCACTGATCAATGGCTATTTAATACAAATTGTTAATGTTCCTTTGAGTCGTAATATAATAATTACTTTTCACGATTATTCAACAACTCTTACGCTTTTATCGGTAGCCATTGTCACTATAGCTTGTGATGGTCTTTGTTGCCATCTTAATGACTACACCACTAAATTATATGTTTTAAAAACATTTCTTGATAACAAAATGTTGTGACTTTATATTGTTTAAATAGGTCTTAAAAACTTTTAAAATACCTTTATTGAATTAAACGAACTAAACTCAATGGCTCTACATCCTTGGCCTACCACCCGACCGCTGCTCACGGTAGAATTGGGGGCATGTGGTCAGCATGCCGACACCCACTGCTGTTATTGGTGGTTTCCGTAATGTGAAATAAAGAAAGGTCTGTCAATCGACAGTAAATAAAGGAAGTTAATTAAAAACACTCCAAGTGGATATCACATAATTATTGTCTTGTAAAGGAGGGGATGTGCTTTTTTAAAATCGAGGTATGTTAGGGAGAAATTTTGGGTTATCATACCATCTCTGGATTTTTCTCAATTCCTTCACTGGATACACCAAATTTAAGACCAATAGGTTTTGTTGTTTGACAGTGTTCTATTCTACTGGAATTTGTTTTCTGATAATAATAATAATTCAGCAATGGTGCATAGATTTTTTGGAATAGCAGACTGTCTGAGTGTCTTTAAATGTTCATGCCCAACGGAGTCGAAGGCTTTTGATACCTTTTGTGGCTTATTATCCACAACATGAATGCTACTGATGCATTGATATGCTTGTCCAGTTTGCAAGAAAGTATGTACTACCCGCACGCGATTTCTTGGGTGCTGGTTTTATGGGGAAGTGAGGGTCAGGGGGAAGAAAACATCGCTAGCCCACCTATCTTTCTGCAGTATTGTCAACCAAAGAAATCACATTTCAGCAAAATCGCGCATATGGTAAGTGCACATCAACAGCGTAAGTGTGAGGTATGTGGACAAACAATAAATTGGATGCCGAATTTGATAACAACCTCCGATGAATTATCCTCGCTATTTTATGTAGTGACATTTAGTATACAATGATTTTAATGCAGTTCAATAATATAACGTGGTGACGGTATTGCATAACAATTAATTACACATCATAAGGGTTTGGTTATCAGATAAGTCATTTTCCTCCGGGAATAGAATATTATATAATATAGGCTCAATATTTTTACACTGGATGACTAGTTTTAAGCATAAAGAAGAGTCTTAGCAGACCATGCTTCACCATTTCGTGTTGTAAGAGAGGTAAGGCATCTAAAAGTGGAGAAAACTATAGGCCTAATTTTATACGTTTTGTGAAAAGTTCGCTCAACTTTCTGTCCATCAGAGTTCATGGGAGTGTCAGAAATTAGCACATATGGAATTCTTAAAGAGGTGAGGAAAGTGTTGGATATACAATGACGTGTTTGTGAAATCACCAATACGAAAAATTGTATTTTTTCCCCATAACTCCACGCATCAGAAAAGATAATGTCAATAAATAAATATGGATCCTGGGACAGAATGAAAGCTTAGTATTTAAGCCACTAGATGTCAGGGTGTATAGTGTACTTCGTGTTTCAATGTTGTCAACCTGTAAACCTGGCCCTCCTCAACACCCCGCTGTCAAATATTTCAAAGCTCGTAAACTGAATGCAAACCATAGGGCCAAGTTTGCAACATCAAAGTATAATCAGCAAGAAAATCCAAAAGGCAACAAGAAAAAAATAGAGAAAAGTGTCATTATGATGTTGCTCAGTATAATGGAACATGTAAAATAGCTCGATATATTTTACATAAATCAAATAAACAAAAAACATGTAAAATCAAAATAAAGCTTACAACTAAGCATTTCGAAGGCATTTTTGGTATAGAAAATAATAGTACCCCAATTTCAGATGTTGAAACAGAAAGTGATATTAAAGACATAAAGCCCCTTGTAGCAAGGACACCTGATAAAATTACAGTTCATGTTCTGTGGTACTTAAAAACAACTAAATTTCTCATTCTGTTTGCGAATGCTATACTGGTACTGCAGTTTTCCTACATCCCAATGCCTCTGTGCTCAGCACCAACTATTTTGATTCGCAAAGGAGGTGGTGAAAACATGATAAAATAATGGAAATCAATTTCTGAACTAAGGAGAATTTTTGACGACTTCTAGATTCAAAATTAAGATCATTCATAGAACCGAATCCTTACCAACGGGGTATTATATCAATCCCAGGTACACATGTAAATACCTCCACAGTTAATGGTTGCCTTCAAACAGCAAGAAGGTTGTGATATATATAAGAAATATTCAATTAAAGAAAATGACATGGAGCATATTTTAATAATTACAATTTTAAAGTTTTCAAATGTTGGTCACAGATACTTTTAAACCGCTTATTGTTAGTATTAAATATATCCTTACTGTCCATTTTCTGCAATTGATTGTACAGATGAATCCTCCATCAACATAACTGCTGCGTAGGCTAGGGTGTCCATATAATGTTTATATAAAAATGATATTTTTTTTCTGTAAACAACCTGGGACAATTAAGGAAAAAAGGGGACACAAATTTAATTCACAAAATTTAGGGAATATTTACAATTTACCTTTATCTGGTGCACACAAATGATCCCAAATGACTTCTTAAATTTCTTCTGCAGACTGGTAGGGATAATTTATTCCACAGAAACAGATGCCTCTTTGTCACTGTGCATTTCACTTTTATGTTGTATTCTACCAAGAGGTGCGTTTCTCTTATAATTTATCATAAAAGTCAGCACATATTACTCCGTTAAAGTATGTTTTGACATTGACCAAGACCATCACTGTTGTAACTTTTATTAATGTAGCGTGCCAATCATAATCACAGTAATAATAATAATAATAATAGTTTTATTTAACCTAGAGAAAGTTAAGATCGTAAGGTCTTTTCTTCCACTTCACCAGGGACTAATGGTACATTAGTTGTTACAATATAACATAATAAATAACCCAAAATACATTAAATGACACAACAAAAAGCTGTGTCTCCATTGATATACATTTAACACCAACATGCCAATATTAACAAGTTGATATTGACATGTATATTGCAATTTCGCGTTCCAATTGACTCGACATGCATACCCAGCGTGTTGCACTTAACATTTTCAGATGTTAATTTGTTTTCCGGAGAAAATGGACAACATGTCAAGTCAATTGACTATTCGGTCAATATCGGCTTTGTTTCGGGAATTTCCAGGAAACGAAAAGCGATCGCCAGCTTAATCGGCTTTGGTTCGGGAATTTCCGGGTGAACAAAAAGCAGTCGACAGCTTCCTCAATATTCCCGGGATCCGTTTTGTATTATGTGAGTATTTGGTATATCAGTGTTCTCAATAGTATTGCATCTACTTTAAAAATTATTTTATGGCATACTCCATTGTTGAAAAATGTGATAGTTATTTTGAAAAGATGAAGACATATGTACAAAATTAGTATATAAAATTACTCTCATTTTGTAATGCCCGCTGCCCTCTTTTTCTTTTTGAATGACCACACCAACACATGTCTATTACATTCTAGTGGAGACAGTTGTTAATTGGCAAACCACTTGATGATAAACATTTAACATATGTTAACTGCAACATGTTGGTGTTAAACGTATATCAATGGAGACGCAGCTTAACACATTAATGATTTAAGACACACTAAATTATATGAAAGATATTAAGTGATACAAATACAATTCAATTGCACAATAGCATTAAATGATATAAACTTAATTAATTTTGAGTGAAACCAATAAAACATTTGGGACAGCAGGACATCTTGTTGAAAAATGGGACGAATGGACACTCTAGTGTAGGCCTACTGCAAAAGTAACCTTTTTCATTCCCCTTATCTAATTCACCTCCATTCCTATTCTCTCAGAAAAGGTAGAGCCTACGCTATTACATTTTACAATGCACTGGTTATCTATCTCGGAAGTTTCTCGGCCCATCCAGAATATTTGTAAATTATTATGAGGCCTAGCCTTTGTTATAAGAGTGCCTGCTTATGTTTCAGAGGATGCTGAAGTCACTGCAATTGCTTTGTTCTGGGATGTTAATTTTGAGCACAAAGTGTTGTCTGGGAAAGCCGAGCTGACTGTGGACAAGAAGAAACCTCAAGTGACGCATGTGGTATGTTTATGTGATTACCTCAAGTGACATGTTTGGGACCTGCATCCATTATAATGTTGGTAGTCACTAGTCATAACTCATAACACTACTTTCATGTCAAGTGATTTTGTGCGACAGCATGTTTCATCTTATTTTTGAAGTTCAAGTGACAAATAACACTTTTGAACCACGTACGTATAAATCCAGACATCTCTCTCTATATATATATATCTAGACTTTGTCCTGACTGACTGAATGACTGACTGACTGACAGAGAATCAACGTACAGCCTAAACTATAACAGGTAGAGACTTGAAATTTTGACAGTACCTTTGTTTCATAATGTAGGTGCTCACTAAGAAAGGATTTTGAAAAATTTTGATTTTAAATGCCAAAAATCAAATGTTTTTGAGAATACTTAATCCCTTTTTACACAGAATTATCCAGTCCAAATCACATTTGACATTAAAACATATTGTTGCCAATGGGTCTCAGATGGGTTTGGAAAAAAAATGAAAGTAGAATAAATTTGACAAATGAGAGAACTATCAATATCCACGAAAATAATGCAGTCACATAACTTTCTTTACCCTGGTCATAGAGAAAACAATACGAGGTATGGTAATATATATATATATATATATATATATATATATATATATTATTATATCACAGAATGAAATCCACGAAAATAATGCAGTCACGTAACTCCTGTATGAGCCATAAAAGCTATATCAAGCATTTTCTTAGGGAATAGTTTGAGTGTGATAAAGTCGTTCTTCCTACTTCAAATTATAAATACCTATATAAGGACCTAGAATTTAAAAATCTAAAGTCCTTCATAAGTTAATTTCCAATTATAAAATAAAAAACCCGGGCGATGCCGGGCCTTTTAAGCTAGTTTATCTATAAAGCTAAATATGCATGTTACCTCAAAATTACTGCTATGGTTCTGCGAAAAGTTGAAATCAGATAGACCAGTTTACACGATGACATTAAGTTACGTGAAAGTGATTTCACACCCATTTCCTTCAAAATAAGTTCCAGTGCATTTGCATATTTCTCATGATTTTTTTAAGTTTAAACTCCACAAACATGTTTGGACTACGTATGAATCCAGAAATTTCAGTTTCCTGAAAAGTTGGAATTGGCTGAAACTGCATAGTGTTGTAACTCATTATCACCAGTAGATCTAGCGCATGCACTTTCAACTAAAAAATCTGATGTGAAAGTCACATAACTTCCTCTGCCTGAATAGAAGTTAGCAGTATTCACATATCCTTGTGCAGAAACGCAACACACAATTTTATGCTAATTATACGATAAATACCTGATATCCTCTTCTTTGAAAATGATGCGACTAATAAAAATGCAGACTATATAACAAACTAAACAAAAACAAGTGACTGCAGACATTTATTGAAACTTCCGTTGTTAAGAATGATTTCCGAACTTTATAGAATATTTCCCTCCAATACGTCTTTCTCGCTTCATTCTTATAAGAATAAGAGGCCGTGAATGAGCGCGTATTCAATTGTTCACCACGCAACACAAACTTTCTACAAACAGTGGGTGAACAGTGGGTGGCTTGTAACTACCTTCAGAGAATTTTTTCGAAAAAAGTTTCAGATAAAACTTTTAGCTCTCACTATAAGCTACACTTGTGCAAAATTTAAAGAAAATCGTTAGAGCCGTTTTCGAGAAAATCGTGAAAAACGAAAATTTCTTCATGTAAAGTCCCCTTAAAAATAACAGAAAGTCGTCGCCAATCCTTGGCTCACATCTTCAGAAGGTACTTGACCCAAATACGAAATTTAGTTTTCATACGATTTTCCGTTTCTGAGCTGGGCTATTCACAGACAGACAGACACACAGACATGTTTCCAAAAATAGTATTTTTGGATTCAGGGGGCCTTGAAACATGCATATTTGCTAATAACTCAACTTCGAATTTTGGGGTCAAAAACAATACTTCCTCTACCTATAGTACCTATGGTATGGGCAGAGGAAGTAAAAACAGTTGCAAAACTTAAACCTAGTTTTGTAAACTAACCTTTGGATTAAACTGAATTTGTGGGGTATTTTCGAGTGACTGATGATTTTTTGCAAACAGTTTGCACAGTGGTGGCTTGTGACCAACTATTCAGTGTAGATAAGTTATATAGCACAAAATATAAAAAGGTTTCACTCATCTATATAATTCACAGGCTACTTCTGTCGCACGTCACATTCCACAGATAAGGAAGGAGCTTCCTTAACTATTATTTTGCACAATGTAATTAATTAGTGGTACTTATGAAAATTGTTGCCGTGGATCGTAACTTGACATTCCCACACGCAATCTGGTTGCTATGAAAACAAAAGAAATCTCAATGCTGAAAAAATTACAAAAATCACTAGTGCCGTAAGTAAAACCATCACAATACAAGCCTTTATTTTGATATATTTATCGTAATAGTACAATTTGTACAGTTATTTAAGTCAATTTCTCCATCCCCGCTCATGGTGTTTAGTTCCAAACTACTTCTTGTACTTATTCGTACAGACGTCGAAGGTCCTACTATCTCTGCCGAACAAGATAATATGGTGACTCGGTCAACAATACTTATTTACAAATATTCCGTCCCCATAACAGCCAACACATGCAAATCACATTCTAAAATATTTATACATCATATTTTCAACTAATATCTCAATTAATATAATTAAATTGGTATAAATAATCATTGTGCGAAAAATAGCATGCAATACTTCTCAGAAATATGATTCAAGTTTAATGCCTACATATTATTTCAGCTTATCATGTCGTTTTAAAGCTTTCTTCTCAATTCCATATGTTTTACTTAATTAACAATAAACCCCAGTTCACACTAGCTGTTCTGATCAAGAATGATAAAAATAAAAAATGCTTCCATTAAATTTAATAGAATCGTTCTCACTTCATGTTCCGAGCTGTACAAGAAAAGATCCATTGAATATCTCATCGCTCTCCATCCGATCTGAGATCGGATCAGCTTGACTGGGGTCGGCAGTGACTATCTATTGAGAACATGTGAAGGGCACAGCCTCTAGGGCCACCGCTCCTCATTTGTGCAATAGCCATGGATGAAAGCTAAATTCTTCAAAGGTATGAATTCCAACAACTGTTTAAAATCATAATGTGACGTACGGAATTAGACCTAGTTGATTAATCGTCAACTAATTCTGGAAAAATATATAACCAATATTAAAAATTAAAACGAATTGTACAACGGTGGATGCTTTTAAAACACTATAAAACACAATGTTTCAGCCCTATTCCTCAGGAAGGTCCACAGGAACAGGGCTGAAACGTTGTGTTTTATAGTGTTTTAAAAGCATCCACCATTGTACAATTCGTTTTAATTTTTAATATTGGTTATATATTTTAGCATTCACGGTGGAAATCAGGACCACAATATGTCTAATTGTATTAATTCTGGAAAAAGGTTGAAAAGTTCTCCTTTTCGCTTTATCAGCAGAACCTCCTATTTGGACTATTCTCCCTCTCTTCATCCTACACATTTGTTGGCACTATTGATTACTGTGGTGCTACTGGGATGGACTGAACAGGGATACTAAACATGGATCATCTCAACTGCAGCAGGTATAGTGTGAATCGGCCTTGATGAATCCAGACCAGGAACATGACTTGCTCAGAACAGCTTGGCATATCTAGTGTAGTGATGGGTCGTTCATGAACGAACTGACACTTTTGAACGGCACGTTGTTTTGAACTGGTAACGAACCAGCTCGTTTACTAAGAGCTGGTCATTCAAAATAAGTCGGCACACAAAAGTAACGAAATTGCAATGAGGCAGGAGTCGTACCAGCTCATTTCGTGAATCAGCTCGTGAACAGCCAATAAGGTGGCCGTAAATACACACGTGACTTCGACTGCTCTAACATGAGTGTTATGCCTGGAGAATTGAAGGAAACCGAACTTGCCAATTTGTTTTCTCGACATTCATGTGGGCTGCTTTGTTACACATCTTAACATCTAGCAGAACGAAGAAAAGTTATGTTTTACGTCTAAAGCCACAAATACTCCAACGTGGAGGTAAGATGCGGAAAGATTGCCATCTATGAGATGCCATGCGAACTACATGAACGAGGTCGTTCAAAAACGAGCTGGAGATATAGTAGGCAGCTCGTTTACCTGCTCGTTAAATTGCTCAGAACAGCTTGGCATGTCTAGTGTAAGGCCATCTCACAGTCATGTAGTGTAACAACATTTCTCTTCGCTTCACAGCATTGACAGCCAGGAGTCGCAGTGCACGTGTGCTAAGTATGAAGAGTTTGCAAGGCAGACACCTGGTGGGCCAATGAATTGAAATCTCTCACATAAGAATATCAAAGTAACGTTACAAACTATATCTAAGAGGTGTCCTTTATTGTGAGGGAGGCTGTGTCCCTTCATGCTTCAAATGAAATGTATATTTTGTTTAATGTTAAATTCACTACAGTAAATAAGGGGGGGTACGCCGTAGCGTAGTGGTTGAGGCGCTGCACTACAAACCGGAAGGTCGCGGGTTCGATCCCCGATGAGGTCGTTGGAGTTTTTCAATTGGCCTAATCCTTCTGGTGGCACTATGGCCCTGGGGTCGACTCAGCCTGTAACGGAAATGAGTACCAGGAGGAATCCTGGGGGTAAAGGCGGCCGGTGCATAAGGCTGACAACCTTACCACCTTCATGTGCCGATGTCTAAAAATCTGGGAGCCTCAACCTCCTGGAACCCTCTGGGCCTCCATGGCCTGTAATAGGGAACACTTTACTTTTTTACAGTAAATAAGACCAAGGAAATACTGTGCCATTCAATTTTATTGTAGAGGTCTAACATTAAGTAATATAGTAATTTAGACTTTTCAACTTACAAATAATGAGCTTTAATATGTCATTTTCCTCTCACACAACAGTAGGCCAACTTATTTATCTGCAAGCACAGGAACTCTGCTTTCTTTTACGCACTCAATTACTTCAACTTTTTGCAGACTGTAATTTTGTCAAACCTTTACTTTTAAGTATCATGTCTCTCCAGCTAAATGTACAACATTTAGGAGGCCAACACATGGTACAAGATTCTTTCATGTTAAGGAATTTTGGTTGTACATTTGTGTACAGTTCTCAAAACTAAATTTTCCATTTTTTAACACAGTAAATCTTGAAATCTAAGATGTGGCCACAGTCAGGAGGTAAAGTGAGCTGTCCGTGTCTATCAGGAGCAGGGTGGCCAGACGTCCGGCTTTTGGCCGGACTGTAAGGCTTTTTGCTAAGCACTGCTCCATCTGGCGCAGCTTTATGCCGGACATTGATTTGTCCTCCTTTTCGAGACTCTGATGGATCAGTAAAGCGTATTAATAAAATTTGTATTTTCCCGTATGTTCCTGCCAATCCTAAGGTTGGCACACTTGTCGATACTATCATTTGTTTAGTTGGTGCCGCGGAAAATTTGAAGCTATTCCTAACGTTGGCACGCTTGTCCATATGATGATAGCGTACTATCATATTTTGTTTGGTCAAAGAATTTCAGTACATTTCAAAAAGCAGTAAAGCAGTGTATAATCATTTATTTTATATAAATGCAGTTATTAAGTAAAATTAGTCAGCTTATACCATGTAACATCTGCTGTCCAGCCGTCCATGCCCGAAGTTTTATACTATGCTAGATTACCGAAGAAGTATCCTCCTTTCTGACATTTTAGAAATGGCCACCCTAATCAGGAGTTTTCCATAAACATGAATTGGATTTATTGTTTCAGTTGGGACATAAAAGTCTCGAAGGAGAAATTTCATTGCAATATAAAAGTCAGCTGTTCACTATTTTACAAAATTAAAGTATTGAATGTTATGAAGTGCTGGTACATCAAAATGTCAGTTAAAATGTTATTTTGAAGTATAAACACAGGTTGACATTAAAAAAAGGCCATCGAAAATATGGTTCCTTCAGATTTCCAACATGGACATCGGAGTGCAATCCCAATATTTCAGAATTCTTTCTACTGTCATTCCTTTCTTTCCTACCCTTCCTAGCTCTGTTAATGCCACTCCCACTCCCATTGTTGATCCCCTAGGTGATCTCTACAAACCATCCTATGTACAAGGTCGACTTTCAACCAACCCTTTCATGCCCCCCACATTTCAACTCCATATAACATTTTTGTTTCCACCACTGCCTCAAATATTCTCCCTAACCATATAACTGAAATATTTGGAATTTATACATAACATATTCTAACCGCTGTCATAGCTGCTTTACCTCCTACTACCATTTTTTTCTCATATGCCTCCCATCCCCCATTTGCAGACATTCTCATCCCCAAATAGTCAAATTCCTTCAATACATCAAATATTCACCACTTCTTCTGCTTCCTCAGTTTACCATTGCTTATATAAACAACTCTTATTAGTAACATCACAGTATACGTGTTAATACAGTAAAGAATCTGTGTGTTAAAAGTCCTATGACAACATGTTAGCTGGACGACACTAGCGCTCCATGCAGAGAGTAACTAAAGCTACATTCTCATCATATGAAATGAATTGGGAAAATACATAAACACGTCACAAAATATGTTATGTTAAGAGGGGAAAATGCACAATATTTCTATTTAATGCAAATCTGAATTTTAAATTTAAGAAATAATAAAACAGATACTGCATTATAGGCTATTCTAGCTAAGAACAGGTAAACAATACCTAAATAGGCTACTGTTAAGGACTGTATCTAGGTCTAGTACTTTTCCTTTAAAATCATTACCCTTTAATATAATTTATAATTCAAATTATGATATTACATACGTATAATTTATATAAATTATATTATAGGTCTGTCACTTTGTTCATCCTTCACTTCATTGTTGAGAGTGTATTTTGATTCTTTGCCTTATATGGCAACATATGACTTCAATTGTACATCTATGTAGCCTCAATTACTGCAAATAAATTCATAAACTGTCAGCTTTCGGCGTCTTCCAAGCATAGATGGTAATTTTCACTCATATATTTTACATATTTTGGTACTAGGTTTTCTTGTCGACCATTAATGACCCATTTTATACACCAGAAATCATTACAACAAAATAAAATATAAAAATATTACATTAAAATAAGTTGAAACATAACCACACCAGAATCACGAGTAAGCCAGTAGGACTACAATAAATATTACTTATTTTCTTTCTTACCTTTCTAAACCTTTCAAAAAAGTGAAGAAATGCAATTCAGGATTTTGTCCTTTATTATTACTGAAATTTACAGCAGAACAATAAGGTCCTTTCGAATATTGCGTGTTCTAATAAATACAACACTTCTATTTATTTAATTCTTCCTGGAGTAGTTACTGTAGTGTTAGTTTATGGCCGCTACAATCGCTAGTATGTGCATGCGCATGTTCGTCTGGCAGAAAAACGGACTGAGTTTCTTTACTGTATTAATACTTATACTGTGGTAACATGCTTGTCTTTGTGGATTGGTTTCAGATCCTTGATTCCAAAGACTTGAAGATCACGTCTGTGATAGACAACAGCACGGGGCAGGCACTGGAGTACTCTGTAGGAGAGGACACAGCAACTCTGGGCTCCAAGTTGGAAGTGAAGTTACCCAGCAGTAGTGAGGGCAGGTAACTATCACTCCAGTCAGGTGTTAAATATATCTGTGATACACTCACAAAACTTTCTCTAACCTAAGCATGGACAATATAACATTCTCAATTCACATTCTGATACACAATAAGAGTCCATAGTACAGAGAGTGTGCATTCAGTTGTCTGAGCCTCATGCAAAGGTGTAGCCCAGCCATCATCAATAGCCAGCTTTACCTGCTTCACATACCGAGCAGTCAGTTTGTAAACTCGGTGGAGTAATTTTGCATCTGAACCTGACCCGCCGCTGCGCTGAGGGAGGGTGTGACTCATGTCAAAATTTTCCATTGCTCCCATCATGCTTATGTACTGAGTAGGCAAGCTCCGGTACTTGATAGCTGGTGTGGTCTATTGATTACCGAGTAGGTATTAAGTCCTGAGTTTGTACAAACGTTGACTGACTTTCAGAGATTGTTTACAAAAAAATGTCTCAAATAAACATTCTAGTATTTAGTGTAAGCATCTTGTGTTCAAAATGTGAAGAAAATGTTAGAGCTGTTTTTGAGAAATATACAAAAACTAATATTTTCTTCATGTAATAAAATTAAAAGAAAGAGTTTGCTAATCTTCCTGTCACATCCCCACATGATATCTAACCCTAATATAACATTTTGTTTGGCTGCAAATTCTCGTACTCGGGCGATGCTGCTCACAAATAGGCCTACACATGGACAGACAGACACACACACAAACATGCATTTGAATATTGTATTTTGAAATTCAGGGGAATTCAAAACTTGTGGAAACTTGGCATCAAATTTGAGAGTCGAAGACAATATGGTACTTCCTCTGCCTATAACAGGTCTACATAATATGGTATGGGTTGAGAAAGTAAAAATTAAATACTAATTTAATAAACAGAATTGCATAGATTCACCTGATAAACTTGAAAGCAAAGAGTTCGGTGAATTTACATACTTTTTTGCAGACTTGAGAGAGAATGAAAAACTGTATTATTTTAAGATGACTATTCCATTCATATGCCATTTGTTTGATATTAACCAATTGCATTAGCAGTTCCTCAAATGTAGACGAATCATGATCATTTATCTTACAGCAAGATCTGTAGGGCTGCAAGGATGCAATTTTTTTCTGATAAAACGTCAGCTTGTTACTGGACACGTAAGGCATCAAACGTGCAGTGGTTAATGTCACATACTGCCAATAAACAGAATGAAACACATATTTTATGTAACATAACTTGATTAGAAGTTAAATAATGTAAATCTGTACTGATTAAGAACACAATTTTGATTCATTGCAAGCCAATTCATGTTCTTTATTCCATTCTGATGTCAGTTATCTGTAACAACGATCTCCATCTTGTGACACGTACTATTGGTAGCATTGGGAACTCAAATCGAATCAATGCATGGACTTTTTATTCATTTAATATACTGTGATCTCATAACGTGCAGAATATTGACAACAAAGTAAGAAAATAATAATTATTTACAAAATCCGTTACATTTTATTCATGGAATAGTCCTAATAAATCCTACTCGAGATCGCGAGTTTCATTAGATAAATTTGCTCAAACTTTGCAAATATATTGATAAATTTGTAATCTCTCATGGGATTACCTATGTTAATATTGGTCTAATATTTATTTTTGATGAACTGCACAAACAATTATTATCTTTAGTACTGAAGATACATTCACTTTAATTAACGAAATAAGATATCAGTGTCAAGAATGTTAGTGTTTATGCTGGTAGCAACAATTCAGCTGTTCACCACACCAGAAAACACTGCTCCAATTAGTCAGACAGACCCAACACTGGGTATTCTAATGGGAATGTCTGATCGCTGTTTGACACTGGGTTAGTGTGAAAGCTCTCATGTAATCTTCAGCCTTTAACCATGTGGACTTCATTGGATATCTGTGACACAGGTCTTACTCCCGTCCTCAGCTATACTCCATCCTCTCTCTAGTGGGCTTTTAATGAACCTCTTGCTTACATCATCATCTTTAAATTAATTACATCATATTTTGGGGGAAGATCTGTATCCTCAAAACAAAGACCAACAAGTTAGAACCTCCATGGCTATTACATATTCGTAAGTTATTGTGAATTGTGTGACGTAGCATGAACTTAATTAATAAATAATAATATTAATTTCTTACCTTGAAGAATGCCAAGTACAGAGGAATGGATGAGCAGGGCTGGTGTTGTGTACAGTAGGCATGAGATAGCACTGATGGTGTCTGCTGTGTTCTGTGCTACTGACTAAACTAAAAGTTTAGACTCATTACTTTTGACAAATGTGGTAGCTCATTTACATGGTGATTCTGATTAGCTTTGGTTTATCTTCTTATTGTGACAAGTCACCTGTTTCAATATTGTTGTGTTCTTAGACTTTAATTATCTATTCTTATTCATGCTGCCACTCTTTCCTGAACCTTCTTGAGTAGATTGGTTATTTGAACCCTCCTTAATCGTAAACTTAAGTAAATTTCTAATTGTTTCTTTTGTTTGCTCACATAATCTCTTCCCAGTTAATCTGCTCAGTCCAGAACAGTGAGCTGTTAAATAAACAACTAATAACTAAACTAATTTATACTAGATGGCTTAAACTCAAGTAAACCACACAAATTTACAGTAACTTCACTATATGCTCAACACAGTAACCAACACTAATCTTAATATAAAATAAATCTCAAATTATTACAACTCAAAAGTCGCTCATGAAAAGATCCATGTTGGTATTGACTCAGAGCCTTGTTGTAGAGGGGTCAGCTTGCTCAGGCAGGGTAACAGGATCGTGACTCTGTTTTGCAGGTGCACTGTTACTATAGCGTACGAGACAGATGTCGGTGCCAGTGGTTTGCAGTGGCTGCCTCCGGAACAGACTTCTGGTCGCAAACATCCTTACCTCTTCAGCCAGTGTCAGGTAAATTGTGCAGGACAAATGCCTACAACTATTATTGTCCATTGCATTTCAGAGTTCCTGTAGTAAATCCAATTTCTGTAATAGTAAAAGGCCATGTACAAGATTGCAGTGTCATGATCAGCATGATCAGCATTGTTATGTAGCATTACATAATGACTTAGTATCTCAGACTCAATTTAGGGTTTGACAAAATAATTTAGACTATTTTAACAAGTTTTGTTATTTCGCTGCTATAAATAAGTAAGGCTTAGGCTTGTAACAAACAGATTTTGTAGTTGTAATGATTTCTTCATGTGATATAGCTCTGCCTGTCCAAGTAGTGTAAATCTTTAAAAACTGGACAAAGGGAAATAATACATAATGTTTATAATGACTAGGGCAAGGCATTTAATGACCATAAAATAGTGAAATAATGCAAAATAAAAAATGCATTTATGACCTAAAAATAGTGAAAAATGATACTTTTTTTAATGACCCATAAATTTACCATTATTACTTATAATTAGTTTTTTAAAGTAATAAATTGCTAAAAGCAATTTAATGGTTGACATAGCGTTATAAATGAATTTACAATATAAAGCATACTTATTTTGTTACTAAAGAAGTAAAGAAATAAGTAAATTTAAACTACAGTACTTGGAGTACCCTTAGAGAAAAAGTAATTCTTTCTGAACTGGCATGCCCATCAAACAGTTCGACCAACCCCCACCAATGTGAAGGTATTGTTGATTCTTGCCTATGATTGGGATGGTGTGATTATTCACCATACCGTTCCTCGAGGGCAAACCGTTAATGCGGCGTACTATTGTTCGTTTCTGCAAGACCATCTCCGAGGAGCTCTGAGAAGGAAACGGCGCCACCTGGTTACACCGCCCATCGTTCTGCATGACAATGCTAGGGCACACACAGCAGGCGTTGTGTCGGCATTGTTGGATCGCTGGGGCTGGGAGGTCCTCTATCACCTCCCCCCCCCCTCCTATTCTCCCGACATCAGTCCCTGAGACTATGATCTCATCCCGAAGATGAAGATGACAATGCGCGGGGAGCACTTCCGTACCATTGAAGACGTTGAGCAGGCTGCCGAGCGCTCTCTTCGCACCATCAATATATTGGGCAGTGCCAACGGGATCCAACGACTTCCGCATCGCTGGCAACACATTGTACGCAACGGTGGGGACTACATCGAGGGCCTATGAAACTTGGAACCATCTATTTTGAGTTATTAATCTAGTTATAACTATGGTGCCAAAACTAAAAAACCAACCCATGTAAACTTCAGAATTGAAAAATAAAGCATAGATCCAAAACACAAATACTGAATGAACTTGACGTACATATCTAAGCAGATACAAAGGTTAGGTTTTAGTGTTACATATCTGTTTATTTCAAGAGTTATCATCTGAAGACATGCAGACTTGCCAACTGCCACGCACTGAGCATGAGACATATACTAAACTAAACTAAACTAAACTAAACATTCAAGGTCAATATCATGCTCCCGAGCTGGATTTTCAAGCATTTTATCCAATAAAATCGTTAAGATTTCAAAGTATTAAGCAGTCCCTGAATACTATGATTTTAGTATTGATTTCGCAAGATAAGTTCATAGAGCTAACCACATGACAGATTGCCAGATTGCAATATTCACTTCTGTAACAGATGGCAGGAGGCACTGCCTTCTATATCTTACAAGCCATGCTGCTTGAAATCTGGCAACACAGGAGGTAGTCCTATCTGTGGTGGTCTGTGGGAAGCATTTGAATACGTTTTTATTGCAGATAATTTTCTTTATCACAAATACTGACTTTATTTAGGCCAAATCAGTAGGCCTATATTACATAGCATATACTTGTAATGTGCATAATAATGTAACCTGCGGTGACTCCTACATATCTGAAGGAATTCGTAGTTTTCAGTGTCTCCTCATTATACGTTATGATGTTGCGTTTTTTCTTATTTTATTGGTAATAACCTCACTTATCCTGTTAGGCCTACGAGCTCTGTTATTTGACCCACAACAGAGTCATATTTTATTAAGCTGCTACACTTCTCTGGGTCATTTTGTACCACCACTGAGCTAGTTGTCCCAGGTTTAATATAACCTAGAACACTGATATCTCTTTACTTGTCACATGCACTTTGTGGAAGACTACGCCCATGACTATCACTGAAAAGAATAACTTTGCCTAATTCCTTGGGAACACTCAGCTTTCTGTTATTTGCTGTCAAGTCATTCATTCGTTCATCCTCTGGTGGTGAACTGTATTGATTCGCCAGAACTTTTGAGGTTAAGGTTTGAATCCCGTTCATTACCTTCACCAAACTGTAGGAAAACGCTGGTAGTAATATTGGGAGGATAGGAGATTGCATATACTACAATTTGGCATCTGCCACATTAAGATGAATTAGGCCTACTGTGAGCAGCTTGATAAAAAGTTCATACCAGTAAAAGTGACTCTATTTCTCTTCAATTCTTCTTTAATACCAGCCAATTCTTCCTTAAGGACACTAATATCATACCGTACCTCACTCTGGTATTCGTTTGTAGCTTATGAACACGAAATTCTTCTGTGAAAAACTGTTCTCTGGTGTACTCAATTAGAGGTGATGGTGTATATAAATCTCTCATTATATACACGGTTTTTACCTTCCCTATGCTCTCCAGTTGCTCTTCAGGTGTATCCAGATGTTCTCTAAACAATAGGCGATGACTGGGATTACTTTAAGCTGAAATATGCTTAATTTTTCGATGATTCTGATGGAGTTCATTGCTTTATTTACAACATGTTGATAGCCGATAGGACTACCGATGTGATGTTGCAAGATTTAACAGCATGGCTTGTAAGAAATAAAGAAGGCAGTGCAGGAGGGAAACACATAGGTTCTCGTTTCGCAAGTTTTTTATCTTTTTTAAATAAGGAAAAACAAAACAGCTTTTAGAACTTCACTGCCCATTGTTGTCTCACTCTTCCTGATCAGTATCTGCACACGTATGTTGACACTGACCAGGGGTGTCCACAATGTGCTGGTCACCAATTTTATCATAATGGGCAAAAATCAATGTCCATTTAAAATCCTGTTGAAGAGGCTTTAATTATTAAGATTTTAGTAAATACATTTTCACATGAGAATATTATAGGAGAAAAATTCCTCTGACACTGAGATCTGGATCCATGACAAATTCAATATGACAGTAAATACCTAGAAATTAAATTTATATTATCACAACAAAGGGAATGAAACATTTGAGAGCAGTTGGTAGGCTTGAAGAAACAGATGACTGCAGTAGTGCAGTGAACTGTGACAAAAAGCATGAATCCTCCTTGGATGAAGTATTTTATATTTAACATCCTTTCCATTCCTGAATTTATATAAAATATTGTATGTGTCTGTAGCATTTTCTCATGTATTAAATGTGTTTTTGTGCAAGAAAAAGATGTACCATATTTTACGGATATAAGATGCACTTTTTTACCTTGAAAACATAGCCTTGAAAGTTGGGTGCATCTAATGGTTCGAAGTACACAAAAAAATTAAACATATGGCAGATATTACCAGAATACTAGTTATAAACAAGGTATTATAAACGATAAAAAAGTTACAAATTTTGGCACAGACTGTACATTAGTGCACTTTTCACAATCGTAAAACGAGGGTAGGTGGAAGCCAGGTATACAATGCAAAAAAGGAAGGAATGTTGAGTTCTTTTATACGAAAGGAGTTGTCTTCATCAGGTGGTTTAAATGAAGGCAATGACTTGTAAACAACCTTGCCCTGTTACACTTAATGTATGCTAAATTGAGGGTTAGAGGGTGTAAAAGTATTTTCAGTCTTTCATGAGAAATCATTTTGGTAGTTAAAATGTACGCGATGCCACCTGTACAGAAGAGATTTTCGTACAATGCAGGTTTAAATTTAGAAGTAATTTACATTGATTCCATTGTACAAAGTTATAATTTGTTTATGTAATTAAGTACAGAGTGGCGCACGAAATGTCATACCATTTATTTTACATATAACACATATTAATTTTTATTATAGCTTTACATAGAATACATAGAATTGATCATTAGGATATGGAATTTTGTCTTTAATGCAGAGTGTGTTCAATATGACCGCCGTTTTGCCTCACAATCTCTTGTAAACGAACCCTTACATTCATCATCACTTTTCGACACAAGTCTCTTCAGATAACGTTGGCAAAACTCCATTACATGCACTCTGAGTTGATTCCCAACTCTGCAGAAGCCCTCTAGACGGACTTCGAGTCAAAGCAACGGAAACCGCTTCAATATTTTCAGGTGTACGAACACTAGCCCGTCGTGACCTCTTTTTTTCCAACACAAACTGCTCAGTTAATCTGTAAATTGTCTGCTTTTTTCCAACACAAACTGCTCAGTTAGTCTGTAAATTGTCTGCTTGCTAGGAGCCCATATTGTATTAAAGTGAGCACGAAAACGTCTGAGTCAAAACTACACTCTTCGTTTCGGTGAAAAACAGAACAACTTTCACCTTATGTTCACCAGTCAAACGCCCGTTGTGCGCCATTTTACAAACTAATGTTTGTGTTCGTTGTCATGGTGAAATGCGACATGTGATGACACCTATCGGATTTTCCACGATCTTCGGCTTACATTAGCACTGTTAGAAACAGCGAAACTGCTATATTACAATATTTATGAGATAATTAAATGGTATGACATTTCGTGCGCCACTCTGTATATTATTACCTTTAAAATTTGTCATTTAGAATTGCATTAAATTTCTTTTCCTTTAAATTTCCATCCTAAAATTAACATGCGTCTTATGGTCTGGAGCATGTTATAGTCCGTAACATACGGTATATTAAACAAATAAAAAACAGAGATCTGAACAATATTCAAAATGGCTGAGAAATATGCAACAATATGCAGAATGAAAGCATCAAATTTCTGTTGCTCCTTTCATGTCTTGTACATGTTTTAATACTAGCATGTAAAACTATGAGTTTTCATAAACTTCTGAGCCCTAGTTATAACTTTCTCTAGTTAACAGTCTACACCTACCTCAGATGTCAGTGCATTCTTTTCTCCACATTTCCCTAATGTGACTCAAAAAGACATACAACAAACTTCCAATTATCCAAGTGACATGCACAAATAATAAAAAATCATGGATATTCCAAATTTTAGAATTATTACTATTCTAGCTTCAAGAATGTTTTTGTAGGCTACACAGTGGCGGCTTGTGTGCAGCAGGGCCGTATTTCTAAATAGGCTAAGTAGGCTGCAGCCTAGAGCGGCAAATTTTCAGGGGTGGCAGTTTGGCAATTTATTCAAAAGTTAAAATGAAGCATTTCAGCTGTTAATATTATTTTCCGCACGAATTTAAGAATACATGTTACTTAAAAATATGTTTTAGTCCTTCTACATAGCCTACGTTATAAAACTGTAACATAATACAAATTCACAGCACGTAATTCGTGTAATTTCATTTCACCGTGTAGAACAACTTAATTCAAATTGAACATAGTTCAATTATGCAAAATATAGTCATTAGCATTGAAATATTTAAAATATGTTTAAAATAGTGGTCACCAGGGCTCGGATTCTAATGACATGTCATCTTTTTATTGATGCTGCATAGACATTGCCAACTTGTAGATAAATCCTAATCATGGCCTCTCTAGATTATAGAAATACATTTTTATTAGGTCATTTTTTGTCATTTTATGCAATTTTATATTTTTAGGGCATTTATTTCAATTTTAGGTCATTATTTTGTCATTTTTGTGTCATTTGCTTCCTTATTTAGTCATTTTCATGTATTTACATTGAGTGTGTTAAATTTTTTCGTCGCTAGTGGTGCTGTCTTTGAAATATTGTTTGTTTAATGCAAGAAGGGAAAAATTCGGCGGTAAGTGTTGTCACGTCTCAGTCGGAAATGAGAATTAAAGAAACGCCATAATTTTGTATTTTATTACTATTGTTATTAGATTGACTTGGCACCAGAGTCTGCCAAGTGCTTGGATTTGAGAGTGCAAACTACTGTTAACCCTCAATAAACAACAATAGGCCTATAATCCGGCAGACCACAAAAAGAAATGCCGAATTTTTACTCGCCAGTGCCTCAGTGCCACTAAAAATTTCCGTGAGAAAAGAACATTGACAACATTGCAGTTATTTAAAGCTTCAACAATTATATACAAACTAGTCTATAACTTTGTGTGTGGAATAATAATTTTTTATAAATAAAATATCAGTTTTTAGGTCATTTTTTTATAATTACTAAGTCGTTTTCTTTAAAATTTAGAGTCATTTTGTAGGTCATTTTTCAAACAATTTAGGTCATGAGAATCCGGGCCCTGGTGATAACTGATCTCCAAGAACAAATTAATTAATTAATTAATTTCGAAACCCATTTCATTTTTTAACGAATTTTAAAAGAAGTAAGTAAAAAAACTAGTAACTAATTTGATAATATAATTTATTATGTAAACCATTAAAATTCTAGTTTTATCTAAACTAAATGAACTTTATGTTTAAGAAATATGAAAACACGAATGAACTCTATCATTTTGTTGTATAAAACAAATGTATTAAGCAAATATGAACTATAGAGGGGGCGGCAAATGGACTTTAGCCTATAGGCGGCATACTCTTAAATCCGGCCCTGGTGTGCAGGTGCTGTGGAACTGCAGCACCCCCTATTTCCACTTGATATTATCAATAACATTTCAATTGTATAATGAGTCCTTTTTTCTTTAATTCTTTCTTTATACTTGTACAATATACAGGGTGTTAATGAATAACACCGAAATATTTTACCAGTATATAGAGGGGACATAGACAAGCAACTTTTATTACGAGATTTTTTATCTATGACGTAAAATGTGTGTGCTACAGGGCATTAAAGTCATTATAATTTGGTGTTCATAAGTAAATAATTAAGCAAACTAGGGTTAAAATATTCATTAAATTGTCTTCGTGCCATCTTAGTGATCGATAAAAACCTGATTCTTAATCATTCATCCACAGCTATATCATAATTTACAGATTTCATAATCTGCAAAATTTACTGACTAATCACATGACTGGCCACCACTGCATTAGTCTTCTTTTATTCATAACTACTGACTACATAGTTAACGACGAGGTTCCTTTGTTTTGCATTTTACTCTAATGTTAGAAGCCAGTGGCGACCATGCTCAGGGAGATCTTATGCTATAACAGGAAAAATTGAATCTATAGAGCAAAAATCTCCTAATAAAAGTTGCTTGTCTATGTCCCCTCTATACACAGGTAAAATATTTTGTTGTTATTCATTAACACCCTGTATAATCCTTAAGCTTAATGCCAGTAGCCATCCCCGAGTTAATTAAAAAGAGAGAAGAAAATAATTGTGGTATTTGTCTGTTCTACACATGACCACATAGGAAGGTGGATGCCGCGGCTGCGAGGGATAGAGAGAGCACTGTCACTTCCACAGTGCCAATCGCAGCTTATTGGTGGAAAGTAGTTTTTTTTTGCTCCGTGTGTGTTGTGCTTAAAAACCATGTACCATATTCTTGTATGTGATAAAGTAGAATTAGATTATTATCTTGTTTCCAGCTATTCTATTTGATTCATTTTTTCGGTTCTATTATATAACTTTAAACTTTAACCATGGCAGATCAAGGAGAAAATTATTGATCTTTTCGTGGAAATTAAAACAAGATGAATGGATTACATTTTTAAATGAATAGATGAAGCTTGAACTGTTATATTAGGCTAAAGTAACTTAAAGACTTTGATTTTGTTCTTTTAGGGTTTTTTTAATTTTCTTTTAGTATATCTATGTTTCCTTTTACACAATTTTAAAACAAAGGCTACAAATTTTCTGGTAGCATCCCCACTAAGTTTAGCTACGAGCTGCCACTGAGGCTACACATATAATCTAATGTGATTATATTCAGCTGTTTGTTGTTGTTGTTTACTAATGCTCAGGAACTTGGATTTCCTCCATTCTCCTTCGGGCGTTCCAATAGTAATGTGTGAGCTGGGTTGGTAGATCAGCATCAATCTTCTTGATTGCCGGGCAAGTCAGTAGGTGTTCTCCATTCATTATTGAAGCTGGATCGTTGCACAGGGTACATTGTGGTGAAGGATAGATGTTGATTCTATGAAGATGTGAAGCTAAGCAGTCATGACCTGTAGTTATGCGGAAAAGAGCAACTGTTTGTCTTCTGGGTAGATCAGGAATGGCTGATTTATTCCTCAGTAAGGAATTCCATGACTTCTTGTGGCTGTCTTTTTCATTTTTCTCTTTACATATTTGATTAATCTTATATTGGGTCCAGATCTTAGCATTGTTAAAAGTTATGCTACAATATGGAGTCTGTTTAATGTTTGTTCCTTTCTTTGCAAGGAAGTCAGCAGCTTCATTTCCCATAATTTGACAGTGGGCAGGTATCCATTGAAATGCAATGTCTTTTTTGAGACTTTGAAGTATTCTTGTTGTTGTATGTATTTCTCTTACTTTTTTGCTTTCTGGGTATGGTGATGCAATTGCTTGCAATGCAGTTTTTGAGTCCGTGAGGATTACCACTTTGTTAAATTTAGTTATATGGTTTAAAAGTTGCTGGAGAGCTGTGCTTATTGCTTGTACCTCTCCATCATAGTGTGTTGACAAGGGTCCGAGTGATATGTAGAATTTGAAAAAGTCACTATAGATTCCTGCGCCGGCATTGCTGTGTTTGTCCAGTAACGACCCATCTGTATATATATGTACCCATTCTGGATTTGGGTAGCGTGTATGTATAGTTTCTAGAGCTAACAGTTTCAGTGTATTTAAGTTCATATCCTGTTTAGCAGCAATGTGTTCTATTAGGTTGTCTTCACATTTGATATCTGGTAGTAAGAAGGGATGAGCAGGGTGTAGAAGATTCTCTATATTATCAGAAGTATCCAATTTGTATTTTATCTTTAATTTTCTGATTTCCTGAAGGAATCCAGACTGGGTTTTCAGTTTACGGTCTTCATGCTTGTACGATCTCCAGTAATCCTCATTAGGAAGTCTCCGCAATTTCTCATAAAGGGTAATACTCTGTTTTTCTATCTGTACTTGTAGAGGGATGTTGTTTGTTACTATCTGCATTGCTGTGATGGGCGTGGACCTCACTCCGCCTGTTATTAGTTATTATTCAGCTGTAAATGGTACAGAATTTGTCATAATGCTCATGCTTGGAGGTTTTAGTAAACAAATGTAACCAGGTGCGAGATTTGCATATAAAATGTTACTTTGCTTTTCTAGATGTGAGATTTTGAATTCCCTGCACCTGGTTATAGGGTTAAAAAGGGAGCAAGAATCTTGAGTGAATAATCCACAAGATATTGGGTAGTATCTTTAGAGGATGGATACCTTACTGTGGTGTATTTGTGTTGCAGCCTGTTCATTGCCGTTCATTGCTTCCTTGTCAGGACACACCGTCCGTGAAGGTGACTTACACTGCTGAGGTATGTATTGCTTACATCCTGACCCTAGGAAACATGCTTTTGTATTTCTTTGAAAATGTATTCACCCTAAAAATCTGAAAACACTACTTCTTCTTTATTTGATGATCTGATTATTGTTTCCAAGACTTAACCTGAAATTTGTTTTTTTTTTCTTCTTCTTCTTCTTCTTCTTCTTCTTCCAACAGTCGATAAACATAAAGACAAGTAGTAGAATTTGTACAAAAAATTTCCATTTGTACGATAGTTTTTCCTTCTTGTTTAGTATTTAATTATTTTTTAAGGGGGCTGTTTTTTTTTTTTTTTTTTTTTTTTATTAACACCACGGTTTTATAGCTACATGCTCCATTACATAATGTAACACTACATGCTTATGAGAACAGTCACAATACTTAGATTTCATATTTTCAGTTTTTGTACATCGCTTAATTAGTATTTTGTAAAGTTTCAAAAACAGTCATAATACTTAGATTTCATATTTACAGTTTTTTATACATCACTTAATTAATATTTTGTCAAGTTTCAAAATCTTTTCAGTTTTTTGTACATCGCTTAGTTAGTATTTTGTAAATTTTTTTTTTTTTTTTTTTTTTTTTTTTTTTTTTTTTTTTTTTTTTTTTTTTTAATCACTTAATTAGTATTTTGTAAAGTTTCAAAATCTGTCTTATTTACAAATTGGGAAAAACATTCTAAGTGTTTTATAACAAGTTCGCTTTTATTTGGAGGCCATCGTCCACCCGATTGAAGCACTTCTCTGCGGAGTTCATCTCTGGCTGATTGTAGTAACTCGCAGTCCCAAAGAACGTGGTCAGTAGACTGCAAATCTCTCCCGCACCCGCATGTTGGATCCTGTAAAATCTTGAACCGGTGTAAATATTCTCCAAATTTCCCATGACCTGTAATCATTGCTGTGAGATTGTGCGTTAACTTGAGGTTTGACTTTAATCTGCTTCGGACATTAGGAAAATATGACTTTTTGATTGTTCCGTTGTTAGTGGTTGCCCACTCATCTTCCCATGCGTTAATCGATTCCTCATGTAGATCTCTTCTTACTGTGCTGAGAGGAAGTAAGTCGTATATCGGCTCTAGTTCAAGGCTGCGTGTTGCTTGTTTGGCCAGCTGGTCGGCAAGTTCATTTCCTTCAGTCCCTGCGTGAGCTTTCACCCATTGAAAGTGTATTTTCCAGTTTTGTTGTATTAGGGATCGTAAGTTCCTTCTTATTTCCTCAATTATAGCTCCGTGCTTTGAGTTATTATTTAGCAGATCAAGTGTTATTTTGCTGTCGGTGTGGATCGCCACAGATCTCTCTGTTATATCGTTATAATTTTGTAATTCCTTAAGGGCTTTCATTATAGCTATCTGCTCGGCTTGATTGTTTGAACATCTATTGTCCAGTTGATATCTTAGTTGCTGTAACGCTCCTTCCTGGCTGTAGATAGCTACACCGGCCCCCACACCTATACAGTAGCAAACTCTCTTTTTAAATAATCTTGAAGTAGGTAATTTAACTTTAACTGGACATATTTTCATACAATTTTGTACACCTATTCTACAGGAGTTTAGCCTTAATTTGATATACATAACACATCTAATAATATATCAAAATTAGAGTCAATTTTAATTTATTTTTTAAAAATAAAATATCTTCTATTAAATGTGATAGAGTGATAAAGTAAAGAAGTTAGTGTTAATTTGATTTTTTCCCTTCAAATCTGAGATTGTTTTCTGAAGGGTGTACCTCAGTGTGCATTCTATCTGCCTTAATATTAAACATAGATTTTCTTAGATTTGCATTACAATTTTTACTTTACATTCCTTAACTCAAGCTGCACCAGCTGATACACAGGGTGTTTATACAGCGGTGTTTATTTGGCTGGCAGAGCTGATTGTATTATTATTGTTATGCTATGACTCTATGAGGTTCTCAGTACAGTGAAGTCCAGTCCGTAACTCTGGAATATCTCAGTAACTCTCTTCAGTGTGATATTTGTGTACTGTGTTTTATTGTCCATGCATGTAATGCCAAGAGTACGATATTCTTCTTTGCGGGAATGGGTATATATACATAACATGTACATGAGGACAACAAAGTCATATGCTACAACAAGATAAACATTTCATCAATAGTTTCCAGATAGGCTTATACACATTTATACACATTAAATGAATTGAAACAGAGCATAAGGCATGAAATAAGAGTCTCTCAGTGCGGAAAATAATTTCGTCAGATGTGGAATATGTGTGGCAGCAAATGGGAACATTTTCTGCATCTTCTATGAGCATGGTGAGTACAAATTCTAAGACTTTGGGTAATGCAGGGGTGCATGAAGGGTTCATGTATCGACCGATGCAGCATGAGATCCGGTATGTGCAGCCACCTGTTAGATGAGGCGCTGAGGAAAAATGTCCCTGTATTAGAAAATACACAGCAGATTTTAGGAATCATTAGAATTCACAGAAAACCATAAACAGTAGTTTACCAAATATGATGTTTGAGTGATAAGTACTTTAAGAATTAGCTACATTTAACTCATCACAGGGTAACGTCTTTTCCTCATGTATAAAGCTTGATAAATATTACAAGTGTGATCTGTTGTCAAGTTCTAATGCATTCCCAGAGCTCACAGATCTCATGAACGCAAAGAGACTGAGAGAGCCATCGATCACATCATCTGATGTCTGTCTCATTGCTATTGTAAAGGTTCTGATGCATGGTTCCAGGTGACTGCTCCTCCAGAGCTCATGGTTCTCATGAGTGCAAAGAGAGTGGGGGAACCATCGCTCACATCATCTGGTGTCAAACTACACAAGTTCCAACAGCCAGTGCCGATACCAGTCTATCTCATCGCTATTGTTGTGGGGGAGCTGGAGTCTCGGAAGATTGGTCCTCGCTCCCATGTGTGGTCAGAAAAGGAATATGTGGACAAGGCAGCTTATGAGTTTGCTGAGGTATGTAACTTCTTCATTCCCTTGGGGCTAATATGATTACACTGGTCATAGCCTACATGTTTCAGTTCTTTTAGTATCTTCCCTTTCTAATAGTGGTTCACTAATGGACAAATGGCACACATACTTACACTTTGGATTATACATCTAACGCCAGCCTTGTTCCTCTGACTTATTTTGGAGCGATGATAGTGTGACCCATTTTCCAGATGTGTGGTGATGTATAACTGGCACAAGTGTGAAATGTAGCATGGGGTATGAGTGATGATAATGAGGTGAGACATTAGCCAACTCTTGTTGAAAGACACCAAGGGGACTGTCAGCTTAACATCCCCATCTGACAGATGAATCACTGTCAACAGTGGCATATATGCCACCACATCACTGTGGAGAGTTTTGGGATTGAACCCAGGTATATTTGGTACACAGACAAGTGAATAGAAGCTGTACACCACCACCTATCCTAAATCCAGCCCTTAGGGTCAGCTTAAAAAATCTGTCCTTACCAGAGATCAAACCTGGGCCACCAGAGTGGATGGGAGGCATACTGCCATCAGCGTCACGGCAGCAGATGATATGATTCTCTTTAGTCTTCAATCCTTGGATTAGATTGCAGCGATTCTCCATTCTGTTTCTTATTTTGTTCCATGTACTGTAGTCTTGCTCTTCCTTTGCTATTCTTGCCTTCGATAATGATTTTTAAAAGACTTTGGTGCCTTAGTAAATGCCCTATGAGTTTTATTCTCCTTTTTTTTTTTTATTTGGTCCCAAATTTCTTTCTCTGCTTTTGCTCTCTCTTAAACTTCCTCATTGGTAATTTTATTGATCCAGTTAATTTTCAGCATTTTTCTATAGCACTATGTTTCAAATGCTTCTATTCTTCTTCTTTCTGATTTCAGGATTGACCAAGTTTCACATCCATACAACATTATGCTCCATACATATGTTTACATCAAAGTCTTTCTTATTTCTAAACTAATATTATTGGATGTGAATAATTTATTTTTCTTACTGAAAGCAAGTTTTGCTTGGTATATTCTACTTATAATTTCTTGTTTACTTCTTCCATCAGATATATATATATATATATATATACAGTGTGTCCCACGCAAGAGTTGGCCAATGACGCGGCTTCCTGCAGCGCGGCGGGCACAGCTCCAACTCCCGAGCGATCGGGTGAAATATCTACGCTAATAATGCCGCGATGAGTGTAACGATTCAGGTTCTCACATTTACAGTTAAAATTACAATGAAAATAAACACATACCTCATCACAAGAGATGTTGGAAATGTTCTCCTCTTACATTTTAGGAAATTTTCTTTCACGCGCATAAGTTCAGCTTCTGAGATAAAGTTAATTTCTCTTGTGATATTGTCTTTAAGTTCTTCTAATGTATGGGAAATTGACCTATACACTTTATTTTTCAAGTTTCCCCATAAATAATATTCACATACTGTTAGAAGAACTTAAAGACAATATCACCTAGGCCTACCACAAGAGAAATGAACTCTGTCTCGGAAGCTGAACTTATCCGCGAGAAAGAAAGTTTGCTAAAAAGGTGCCAGTATTGTGTGGATGCAAAAGGAGAACATTTCCAACATCTCTTGTGATGAGGTACATGGTTATTTTCATTGTAGTTTTAACTATAAATGTGAGAACCTGAATCGTTTCACCCATCGCGGCATTATTAGCGTAGATATTTCACCCGATTGCTCGGGAGTTGGAGCTGTGCCCGCCGCGCCGCACGAACCCGCGTCATTGGCCAACTCTTGCGTGGGACACACTGTATATATATATATATATATATATATATATGCATATTGCCTGCTATAATTAATTGAAAAATTAAAAATTAAGAGCAAAATAATTAAAACACTATATTCATTAACACTTACACGTGAATCATTCATAAACTAAACGATTAATAATTATAAAGAAACAGCTAAAAATCTGGCTTTAGATTATATTCCACGATTAGATAGCGTCGCCTGGTAAAGGCGACCTCAGGTTCGAGTTCCTTGTCCCAGAAAACCCCTGTATGTTGAGTTTCATCCAAATAGAACAATGTTTGACCATATTTAGGCCTGTATTGATCATCCCTCTTCTGTGTAGGTTGAAAATGACATTCTAAACAAATGAATCGTCCAGGATGGACTTACAAAATCAAGAGATCGCGATGCTTTTATTTCCAAAGTAAGACAAAAATAGGCAAAGCCACCTCCAATTGATTTGACAACTGAAATGTATTACTGACAACCGATGATTCAAAAGTGCAAAAAATGCATGTTTTATGCCTGTTTTTCACTCATAACTCGCGAACGAAAGTGAAAATTAAAAATGCAGCTTTGAGGTGCATTTTCCCTCCCTTCAGTCCACCTATGCTTAAAATTTCAGATCTCTGGGTTCAGTAGACAAGTGACACTGTATTTTATGATTTCCAACAATGCAAGTTTTGTATACATAATTCAGTTGTATAATCGATCTCAGCGAATCTAGTTATCCAGCCACGAGTTTAGATTTGATTAATACCGAAAATGTTATAAGTGAAGTGGAATGTTGACCTGCCATTTGGGATGTCAAAAGAGATTACAATTTTTTTATCATGTAGTTACTATTGGCAATACTAGCGGTGACCGTCACAAGTGACCCAGTGTAAAATGACCCTAAATCGCAACATGAGAGCGTTTCCTAGTGGATGTTTCCATGAAAACCTTGAAATGCTGTATTTGATAAAACTGTACAAGGAATTTTACACACATAGCTGGCTTGTAGCAGTGAATTCAATATTTTGTTGACCCATGGCTAAAGTAATACTAAATCACTTCCTATCTACTTTTAACTTTCTTTTAGGTAGATTTCGAAGAAAAATCTACCTAATCTACCTATCATGTCATGATTTTCGAAAAATTCTTTCATATCTTTACGTTTCATGCTCCCCTAAGTACGAAACCACCGCCCATCCAAAAAAAAAATTTTGTGATATTTATATATATATATATATATATATTTATATCTTTACACGATAGCAGTCGTAATTTTGAAGATATTTGAACAAAATTTTAATATGTTATTTCTAGGCCCAATAGTACGGACAAGTTCGTTAATGAGCAAAATTGGCCCAAGGGGGTGGTCGGGGGAGGGGGTTGAAATTTTTAAAAATGTATATCTCGGCCCCTATGAAGTATAGAGGGAAACTTTGTTTGAATAAATTAGAGTACTCCCTATGGAGTTCACAGTGACACCAACGATTCGGGGGTTCGAGTGAGGGTGGGGGTGGGGGATGAAAATTCGAAACTTTTGAAACCACGTCCTGTGGGGTATCGTTGAAAAGCTCTTGATGAGTACTCTACAAATCAATAAATAGTTTCTTGATAGCTCTCATATGACGCGAGATTTTAATGTTTGAAAATAATAACACTTAAAAGAATTATTATAATATCATAATTTTGTCTTGTTTAGCGGCTTTGTTAATTTTATTCAATGCTGATCTTGCGCACGGCCTCCCAGAATATTATATCCTATTCTTGTTGTCAAGACAAATGATTGTAGGCTCTTCCTCTTTACTGCAGGTTTGCCATGCCAAGGCTAAAAAAGAAGAGTGCTGCGCAGCGATAATAAATTAAACCAAAAGCACTTTGAAATCTACCTCAGCCTGTAGGCCTGCCTAAAGGGATTTTTTTAGTTCATGTTACTATGAGTAGAAATGTATTATACTTATTTCTTTATTTTAACTTTTTAATATTATGGTAATTTTTTAATGGTTGTGTGTTAAATATCTGAATCTTGCTATCAATGATACCGTTGGTATTTCCAGTATAAGGTAACATACACAGGAACGAATACCTGTCGTTGTATTGACTCTGTGATTTATCTGCTCAGACGGAAGAAATGTTGTCAACGGCAGAGAGCATATGTGGGCAGTACGTGTGGGGCATCTACGACGTGCTGGTGCTGCCACCTTCCTTTCCATTTGGTGGAATGGAGAACCCGTGCCTCACATTCGTGACACCAACGCTCCTGGTGAGTTTGACTGGCTGTTCCTATCACATAACCTTTGCCCTGTATTAGTTTTAAAGTCGTTCTTGAAAGTGGACACTGTAAAGAATAGAACCATCAGTGGATCACATGTAATAAGGCTTCTCTAACGAAAACCTTGTTCTTCCCAATCGTTCAGGCAGATTAATTTGTAAAGATATGACCCAAAATTTTGTACTCAAACAATTTTAACTTGTTATGTTTGTGTATGATAGCTTCTCGGGAAGAAGTTTATGTAGCTTTCGGCTGCTATTAGCAACCATCTTCTGAAAGAGAAGTGAGCTAGGAGGAGTAGATCGAGATCTTACATACTAAAACTGAGTTGGCAGCCAAAAGCTCGGTCTAGGTAAACTAGACCTGGGATTTTAAGGCAAATGCCTATTTTGTTCCTTATGAAATAACATGAAAATTTTTAAATATGTTGACATTTCATGATAAATCACTTATATTTATAGAGTTTTATAGTGCCCTAAAATGCCTATTTTAGTGCCTAAAATGATTATTCAAATAAAATTCAACTTCTGTAACTTTTACAATCATGTAATATTAAGATCAGAACAGCAGAGGGTGGGTTTTTCACAGAAACTTAATTTTCCTAAACAATTGTCGCCAAAGGAATGCTAACTGACGGGGGAGGATTAGCTCAAAACAACAAGTAGCAGGTATTGGCTATAGCAGTGGTTCCCAAACTTTTCAGTCCGCGGACCCCTTGAAAAAAATTAAAATTTCGCGGACCCCCTCTGGGTTTTTAAAAAAAAACACTAAATAAATACTTTGATTCAAATGTATTAAATTCATTAGACAAAATAACAATATCAATGGTTATAGGCGTAACCAGGCCGACCATATGGGGGGGGGGGGTTATATCATCTGGATCCCCCAGGGAGAGGGGGGTTCGGGGGTCCTCCCCCGTAAAATTTTAAAAATTAAGATGCACCATAACTAGTTTTTAGCTTCCCACGCTTTATACTCATATTAAGTAATTTATAAGCAGACTTAAAAAGATTGTACAATCTTCCTTTTTTTAATCAATGGGGGGTGGTTCAAACCCCCAAACCCTCCCCTCGTTACGCCTCTGTCAATGGTAACAAACAGAGTTTAATCCTTAATGTGAACAGTGAAGCTGCTTTAGAAGATATGTAATTTGTGAAAATTACGAGATATCTTCTTAAACCGCCTGCGGACCCCCTGAAACAACATCGCGGACCCCTGGGGGTCCGCGGACCCCACTTTGAGAATCACTGGGCTATAGTAAGAAGGGACAAACTGTGTCAATTTTTCATTTAAACCAAAACTGTTTTTGATAAATGTATTTTTAATTCTGTCTTAATTTTGCAATTATTTCTGTTGAGAATAGGTATACCACGTTTCTTACAGTAAAAAAAATTACAGTTGAAGAACATCTTGTAGTATTTTAAAGTCTATTTTCTGTCTATTTACACATTTTTAATGCATATTTTAAGCACCTATTTTCTCTTTTGAAAGCTTATTTACTTGTTTTAAAAGCCTATTTTAGGTTAGAAAAATTGTAAGGATTTTTAGCCTATACCCTCAGTAAAAAAGCAACCAACTAACGAAGCAAAAGACAATATAAAAAAGTGTGTGATACTTATAAGATTTGCTACTTGGTTATTCTAACCTAAACTGTTTTAATAGTACATGACAATTACAATATAACACAGATCAATAAATTCGTCACACTATTATTCAATTTTTCTATAATAGTATTTTAGTTATATGAATTTTATATCTTATAAGTATCACACGCTTTTTTATATTGTCTTTCGCTTCATTAGTTGGTTGCCTTTTTACTGAGGGTATAGGCTAAAAATCCTTACAATTTTTCTATTCTAAGATACCCTCGTATACAAGATGAAATTCATTAATACCTATTTTAGGTGCCTAAAACGTATCTTTTAGGTCTAGTCATCAATTCCGGAAAAGCCTCAAGTTACTGGTTATAGTAAATTTGGACAGTTTACATCAATTTAAAATTCAAATATTATGATGCATGTAAATGGGGAGTGTAACATCATTTATTTGATTGTCCACTCTTTTAACATACTTCTTTTACCTATACATCCGTTTACGTATGTGAACATTTTTCAGGCAGGAGACAGATCTTTGGCAGACGTGGTGGCACACGAGATTTCACATAGCTGGACTGGAAATCTCGTCACTAACAGGAACTTCGAGCACTTCTGGCTCAACGAAGGCTTCACGGTGTTTGTGGAGCGCAAAATCCTTAGCAAGATACATGGGGAGAAGGCACGGCAGTTCCATGCGATAGGAGGGCTCAAGGACCTCAGAGATGCAGTGAGTACTCAGTAGTAACCTAGAAGCTAGGGATGATATGAATGTCAATAAAAGCTGGGAAAGCATTAAACACAATATTAAAGTCTCTGCAAAAGTTAAAGCGCTTTACCATTGCTGCATCAAAACCGTTCTTTTTTACATTTTGCTGCAGCTTCGCTTTACCCCCACTCTGCTGCCCCTGCAAATCTCGCTTTACAACTGCTCCAAGGTTTTGCTGCAGGAACTGTCATGGCGGACTAGGTGATCATCGAAAATTTGCTTGATGGATTTAACATTGTTGTTCAAATTCCCGAGTACGAACGTCTTCTGGAACACAGTATCATTTGATTTTACCTGTACATTATATTGTACAATAATTGTTATTGCCATCCCGGCATAACTATTATTTGCATGTATCTTAACCATGTTGGATGGCAGTACACAGTGCCGGTTGCACTGAGCAAGCTGTCAGCTGATCGACTTTGCCCGTTCTTTTTTGTCTGCAGCGGTCATAAAGCGCTTTACAGGTTTGCTTTATAAAGAAATGCACTGGAAAAATTGAAGTGACCATTTTGTGTGTGTGTGTGCGCCATTTATTTGTAACTTTGTGTGAGGGAGAATCTTACACTTAGTGTCTGTATTCCAAATTTTATCTTGCAGACAATAACTTAGCCTCAGTTACCGCCATTTTGCATAGACGGGGAATCGGATTGTTTGTAAAGCAAATGCAAGTTCAAAAAGCAATTAGTCTAAGCATTTTTTTTTTTCCGAACAGATATTATAGATTTTTTTTGAAGTAAAACTTCTTTTCTCGCGGTTGGGGTAAATCTGGAAAATCAATCACACTAAAACGAAATCAGTCACAAAATCAGTCACACTCAAAACTACGTGTTTTGAAGCGGACTGCACAGAAAACAATCAACTCAATGATTAGGAGTAATCAAAGGAAATTTTTCAGACCTTAATTCTTCAATGGCAATAGACAATTCCTAAGCAATCTAAAGGTATATTATCTATTTTATGGAACCCGGAGGTTCATAACCGCGCAAATCCAAAATTAAAAAATACAAATTTCCAAAATTAAAAAAAAACAAAATTACAAATTAAAACATCCAAAAATCCAAAATTTAATAAATAATAAATTCCAAAATTCCAAAATTAAAAATTAAAAACTAAAAATCGAAAATACCAAAATTGAAAAAATCTAAAATTCCAAAATTAAAAAAAAACTAAAATACAAAATTAAAAAACCAAAAAATAAAAAATTCAAAGAATCAAAATTGAAAAAATCCAAAATAAAAAAATTCAAAGATCCAAAATTAAAACATCCAAAAATCAAAAATTAAAAAAATTAAAAATTAAAAAATACAAATTTTCAAAATTAAAATAACAAAATTAAAAATTATAACATCCCAAAAACCAAAATTTAATAAATAATAAAATTAAAAATTAAAAATAAACAATTCAAAGATCGAAAATTGAAAAAATCTAAAATTAAAAATTGAAAGAACCAAAATGAAAAGTCCAAAATTTAAAAAGTCCAAAAACCCCATATTAAAAAGTCCAATAATGCAAAATTGAAAAAATCCAAGAATAAAAATTGAAAAATTAATTTTTTTTGCTACACTGCAATGAAGCTGTGAAAATCACTTCTGCGTACAAAAGTTATTTTTAACTCTTTAATGTAGATTTTCCCTTAAATGATGTTTGAAAAATTAAAAGAAATGATTATTATATTTTTAATAGGACTTACTTGAAATGCTTAGCAAGTGGTCAAAAGCAAACAGTTGCAAACAGTTGCTTGACCTCGTAAGGGTTAATAATAGTAATCGTTGTAATTGTAATTGTAAACATTATAAACACATAACCTCAACAGCATGAATGTACACTGGTCAGTGGGAGGTGGGAGCTATCATTCCCCTATCTTTCGACGTAGTAGACTCTTCTGCAGCTGAGCATCTTATATCTGATCCTATCAGCGTAAAATCTTTCAAGAATTAGTGTTTGTCAGTATGGATCGCCAGGAACTAAAACAAAAACATAGTTTTATGCAAGATATCTTCAATATTAAATTTCAGTAAACATTATTTAAATAAATGGATGTTTATAAGGTGATCATGGATTGTTGACAGATTGATTATATGTCATGAATGTGTTTTAATAGTACCATGTCAATCTAAATTGTTATTTAAATAAAATCAGGTAAACTGGTATAACAAAGTGTCAGAATCTTTTTGTTGAATCTAATATATAAAGTCGAATGTGTGTTTGTGGGTATGTATGTTTGTTTCTTATACAAATCTACATTTCTTTACCAATTTACACGGAATTTTGCACACATACCCAGTTAAGCCCGGGAAGTATAGCGGTCAACATTAAAATTCAAACAAAATACTCCTTCCCTTGAAAATTACATAATTTCTGAGAATATTATACTGAAAACAATGAAATGCTGTTCAGTTTACATGACAACAGTGAATTGTTTACTGTGATTACATAGGGCCTTGGCAACTATATAGCCTAATGCTGGACTTTAACGAATTATGATTCCATTGTAATATATTGGCGAAAATAATTACTGAAAAATGAATTACACGAAAATAAAGCACAGTGTGATGCAGTCACATAACTTTCTCTACCCTCGACATAAGAAATATTTTTTCACTTCACATTTTGATGTAGAATAAGAGGTCGTATTGCAGGAGCAACTTAAGTGTGTGAGTATGCTATACCAGAAGTCGGTAAATAGTCAGTTATCCATAGCTGTAGGCTTCGTATTAGTTGAGATTTATCATAGGCTCTAAGCATGGGATGGAACATTTTGAGTCCTATACTCGCAGTATATTATGTCCCGGGTTTTAGGGGAGGAAAGTATGAAAGTGATACTGCATTTCTATTTTATTTCAGGCCCGAAACGGTTTAACATGAGAATGAGAAATAAAATTTTCCGTCAAGTCAATACAATCTTATGTAATTAATGTTTCTTCTTATTTCAACCCCTCCCAGGCATGATGAGTAGAAGCAACGGAATGCAGCATTCGACATCCTCTATGAACCATAAAAAGCTATATCTAGCGTTTTAGCTTTCTGAGGGAATAGTATGAGTTCCATATGTTGTTCTTCCTCATTTCGAATTCTACATACATTATTATATCAGGACCTAGAGTTTCAACATCGAAAGTCCTCCATAAGTTAATTTCAAATTACAAAATACAAAGCCCGGGCGACGCCGGGCCTTTTCAGCTAGTCACTTATAATTGCAATTATGAATGCAAAATTATAAAATATATGTTTTTTTTTTTTAATGAGATTAAAATCGACCAGTGTCAGCAGAACTACAGATTTGTGATACCTTGTTAATCGCGCACTCACATAAAAATAAAAAATAAAAAATAAAAATAATCCATTTCAATTCGGCCGGCTCCGGGATTTGAATAGTGTTATTTGTCAAATCTAAAATGTATTGCAAATTGAAATTCTTAAAATAGGCCTATGTCAACATTTCACAAAATTCCGTGGCAAATACCGTATTGGCCTGAAAATAAGACGATCTCGAATATAAGATGGCCCTGATTTTTTGAAGGATAGTTACAAAAAAATAAATAACATAGCTTATTAGTACATTTTGCTTCACATAAACAGAATTTTGAAGTTAATGTCGTAACTTCTTCTCTCGCCTTTATTTACGCATTGAGACAATGAAGATGCTTTCTTTTCCACATCGTCTGCCATGACTGGTGGTCAAACAAAAGATTTACCCGTAGATAAGACACGCAGGCAAGTAACAGTGCAGTCAGGATCAGAAGGTCCTGGTGCAGTACAAAAAGAAGCACGAAGTCTGGAAAAATTAGTTCGGTAAAGTTCGGTGAATTTCCACACGGCTTTGACCTTGGGTTGGACGCACGTCATTCGCTTGGGGATACCAGCTGCACACGTGCACAGCTGCTTTCAGGAATGGAGAGTTGTTGAGTCTTAGGCTGCGTGTATAAGATGAGTATAGTTTTTAAAAGCACATTTTCAGGGAAAAAACATTGTCTTATATTCGGGCCAATACGGTAACTTCCGCTAATTATTTCACAGTAATGTACCTTCTGTATATAACAGTTTTCATTAGTACTCAATTTCAACTAGATTAGCAAAGTAAACAAACATCTGACTGCATTGCATCAAAGCCCTCAATGATAAAAAATGCGGCTTTGTAGTATAGACATGATAAAAAAACCATGTGACCTTTATTTAGTTGTTACTCTGGTATCGCTCAACCGATTTGGCCCAAAATGAATAGGCTTTTAGCCATGGACGTTATAAATGAGTATATCAAGTTTCATAAAATTCCGATAAAGCATATTTGAGTTACCATGCCTTTTCTTATATAATACCATAAAAAGGTACTAAATTGGGCATTATTTCAGTATTGACCAACCGATTTGGTCCAATATCAACAGACCTCTTCCCATGGACATTATAAATAGGTGTACCAAGTTTCATAAAATTCCGATAAAGCGTATTTGAGTTATCGCGCCTTTAAGATAGACACTAAATTGGGTTTTACTCTGGTATCGGTCAACCGATTGGGTCCAATATCAATAGGGTTCTTTCCATGAACATTATAAATGTCTGTACCAAGTTTCATTAAAATCCGAGTAAGCGTATTTGAGTTATCGTGCGTAGAGACACACGGACGGACAGACAGACACATTTTCCTGTCCCCCACACAATCTCATACAGTACTGTACTGGCACTTAATAATTCAATTACAATACTTTTTAATAATTATAATGTATTACATTATCTGGGAGCAGTAATTACAGACACAAATAATATTAAGGTAAAGTTAAATGTAGACTCACATCAGGAAATGCTTTTTTTTATGCAGTTCAGAAACTCTTATCTTTTCGTCTTCTGTCCAGAAATCTAAAAATAACAATTTCTAAGACAATAATTATCCTGCCAGTTGTATAAAATAGCTGTGAGACATGGTCGCTTACTCTTTGGGAAGAACATAATCTGAGAGTGTTCGAAAACAGAGTGCTTAGGATAGATTTAAGGGAAGTAGTATTTGTGATGGATGGTTGGATAGAGTTAGCACATAATAGGGTTGATAGCCAGGCTTACATAAGTGCAGCAATGAACCTTTGGGTACCATAAAATAGATAATACTAGCAGGTGCCCGCGGCTTCACCCACGATAATTAATTGAAAAATTAAAAATTAAGAGTATAATAATTATCAAAGCATTATATTTATTAACACTTGCACGTGAATCATTCATAAACTAAACCATTAATAAATAATGAAACTGCTAAAATTCCGGCTTTTAGAGTTCATTCCACGATTAGAAAGCGCCGCCTGGGAAAACGATCGATTATGCAGTTCCAAAGCTAACTGTGAACACTGATAATACCACTGCCTTCTAGACTGTATTACTCGTGTGTAATTCTCGAGACGGCAGTGGATAATACGTATCATTTCTCAGCTGTTTGTTGACAGATGAATATGATGTGAATTTTATTTAATAAATTCAGTGTAATTTTCAGAAATTATATAATTTTTCAAGGGAAGAATTGGTTTGTTTGGATTTTTATTGTCCACGATACTTCCAGGGTTAAATGGCTGGTGCCCGCCATTATTAATTGACTCCAGGATTTTTAAGAAATTTACACTGGCAGTTTATTAAAAATGTTTGTTGTACAAAGCTATGAAAATTGTAAGTAAAAATAAAATTAGAATATTTGTTCATTGCATTCATATCACTTACGCCTTATATAATAATTTCCTAATTTTGTACTCTTCGTGAAAGTTTAGACTGCAAGAGACGAACATTGCCGAGTATATCCCATATTTCACGAAGTGAGGGAGCGAGTGAGCACGCTATTTAGGGCCGTTGAATTGTATAACAGTAGATTCCTTTAGTTTGCTTAGGAATTGTCTATTGCCATTGAGTAAGTAGGCTAGGTAAGTAAGTAAAATGTTTTACATATTATTTGGTTAACATTCATTACAAATGGAACTTCTTATTTGGAACTCGCCTGGATAAATATCTGTCTGGCCACTTAACATGGATAGAAGAAATTCCCTAGTGGTGACCTTAAGTGTCACTGGACTGTGCCAATGGCAGGTGTAGGAAGAAGCTCGCGGAAGTTACAAAGAGTAATCAGTGTGAGCTTCATGTCGATGTGTTTATCAGATGCTGAATGGGAAAAACGTAAATTGCTTATTTTGTAATTCTATGGGAGTATTGAGGCTTAGTGTCTAGTTGAACTATCATATAGTTTCACCCATCTGCTTCAGGGTACGAAATTTCCAGTTTCCAGATTGCCATTGGTGATGTAGTGTATTGTGTAATGTACTCACAAAGGAAACAGAAATGTATAATGGAACTCAGCTCTCAAGGTCTGAAGCCTCTACCTGAGAAAGTTAGTGCCATTAAGAATTTTCCAGAGCCACAGTCAGCCACTGGATTGCGCCAATTCTTGGGAATGGTAAATTTTTACCACAGATTCATCCCAGAATGCGCCAAGCTGCAACAGCCCCTCTCAAAATTAATTAGCGGACACAAGAAAAACAGCACAAAACTGCTGGACTGGAACAAAGAAGCACAAGCTTCTTTTGCTGCAATGAAGGAAGCCCTCTGCAACACAGCAGCCCTGGTACATCCTATTCCCGGTGCTCCACTCTCCTTGGTAACAGATGCTTCGGATGTCGCCATAGGAGGAGTTCTTCAACAGGATACTGACGGTGCAGCCCAACCTCTCAGTTTCTTCTCGCCGACTGCTCTCATGTTTTCATACATCATGGACCTCCATTGTCCTCACTCCAACCTGCCTACGACGGCCCCTATCCAGTAAAGAGTCGAACTGATAAGTTCTTCGACATTAATATCGGGGGGTTAATAAAGCGAATCTCAGTGGACCGCCTGACACCAGCTTTTCTATTGGAAGAAGGTCCCCATACTGTTGCTAACCCTCAACAAGATACTCGTACTGATGTGACTGGACATTTCACCAGATCAGGACGCAAGGCCCACTTCCCTGCATGTTTCTAGGACACTATCGCTGTCACTAGGGGTGGGAGTGTGTAGTGTATTGCGTAATGTACTCACAAAGGAAACAGAAATGTATAATGGAACTCAGCCCTCAGTGTTCTGTTTCCCTCTTTTGTTTTCTTCTCTCTGTTGACATTGTTAAAAAATAAAGATACGGCGAAGATAGTCGCGGTAGTCTGTAAATACGAAAGAACACAAATAAATGTGATTATACAACTTTAGAAGGTATTTCTTATACTATTAATTCACTTCACTGACTAAAATTATTATTAACTGAATAGTAGACATTGCCAACTTTTCAGATGAACTAAGTATTCGTATTTACTCAAAAAGTTTGGAAATATCCAGAAGCTATTGATATAATGTGAATTTCCAATGCGACTTACATTGGTCGTTGCTCTAGCGTCTCCAGTGACAAGCCATGTTATTGTTACAGGCCTTAAAGCTTATGATTGCTGAAATACTTCCAATATATTTTTTTTGTTTTAATAATTTGTTATAAATCAGTTGGTGCCATGTTGATGAGGAATAGTTTAGTCAGAGCATGTTTCACATATCATTTACACAAGAAAGTAGCAACTATGCGAATTCATGTAAAACTCGATTTTGTCCAGGGGTGGATATAACTCCTCGAGAGCAAATAAGGGAGGAGACTATAATGCTATACTATATGTAGCAATAATGGTGACAAAAATTGTTGTAGTGCTTACTGCCTACACACGTACATTCTTGGGTTAATTTCTGAATGTAGGCTCTAGGCGTGCATGTGTATAGATGATACAGTAAAACCCCTTTTTTAAGCTTTTCAAGGGACTTTTGCAAAAAAGTGTAAATGGCAGGAAAGTGTTAAAACTCTAATGCTACTTATTGCAAAATTTAATACATGAAAATAAATAAAGGCACCTATGTACACTTACATAGTCTATTTTAAAATACGATGCAAAATATGTTGCACAAAATAGAATAATCTCCTTGTAGCATCACACATATTAATCGAATAAATAATTGCTTTGACTATTCAAAGTTGAGACAACTGAACATGTGTTCCGACCTGTGAATCAATACGACTTATAATTTGCGACTTTTCTGCAAAGAAATGCATTTTCTATTGTTTTCTTCAGCTATATTATATCGTAAAAAATCATGCAACACAGACAGTTGGTTCGAATCACAACGAATTACGCCATATGAATAAATACAGTAAAATAAAATGCAATAAATTGTACCTGCACAAAAGAAACTAACTTCACTTGGACTAACACAAATAGCAACTGACACACCATATCTAAAAGAATTGGTGACATAGCAAAATAGTTAGTTAAGTGAAAGCCGTTCATTGAAAATCAGTGCTGCCAACAAGGAAAATATGTAAATGGCAGGAAATACAACTGTTTGAAAGTTGTTAATGGCAGGAACGCTATGTATTATCAGTATAGGATAAAAGACAGGACCAGTAGTAGTAGTAGTAGTAGTAGTATTTATTCATCCAGTTAAACATCATTATACATGACATTGGATACGTCTCAAAATATATACAGAAATACAAATTAAGATGAAATATGTATAAATTACATAGCTGTATAAAACTAAAAAAAGAACCTTAGAATCAAAATAAGAAACAATATAAGACAAGAATAAGAACAATACATCAAAATTTACAAATGGATAAATATTATAACCAAAGACATACAAATACATTAAGATTTTATATTAATTACACATTTCATTAAACTTGTTAATGTCATAAGGACAGCAATTCAATAGAAATCTCTTTAATATTAACATAATAATTTTATTAGAGTTGATTTTTTACACAAAAACTTCACATTTGGTATAGTTTACCTGTACAAGTTTCGGCGCCTTCGCAACCATTGTCAACAGCTATACTTCAACTGCCGTGCTACCCTCCCGCAGATGTGGTACAGACTTCAAGATGAGGTCCTCATTGGTCGGGATATCGTAGTTCATCAGTTGGTTCCCATTCTTGTCAATAAAAATTCTTTCCCATACTGAAAGTTCCTTGTGTCCATGGACACATTTTAGTAATTCTGGATCCCTGTCAACTTCATGCCCATCATCCCAAAAGTGTGCTGCTACTGCTGATTTGTCTGTATTTTGATATTTGATGTGTCTTATGTGTTCTTTAGTTCTGACTTAAAATGTCCTCTTGGTTTTTCCTATATAGACTTTTTCGCAATCATTACATTTAAATTGGTAGATGCCTGATTTTTTTACTGTGGTGGGGGTTCTCTAAATTTGTAGATCTGAGTAGGTTTTTTTTAAAGAGTATCTGTTTACAGGTGCTGTTGTGATGCCATGCTTCCTGAAAACTTTTCTGAATTTATTATCAGCCCAAGGGTGGAATGTAATTTCTTGTATTTCAAGTTTTCTTCTATTGGTTTCAAGGTGGTGATCTCCAGTGATGGGAAAATTACAAAAAAATAGTAATTGGGCTGAATTACAATTACTTGAGGAACATTTTACTTAATTACAATTACAAATTACTTTCTGAAAAAGTAATCAGTAAAATTACAAATACAATTACAATTACTTTACAAAATGGCAGTACCTAATTTTTTATTTTTTGGGGGGCACAAGGGCAGAAATTATTGGGCCATTCAGCTAATAAAGTTGCTTGGGACGTTACAAAGTCTAAATTTATTAATGAACAAACAAACAAACAAAACACATCAATACCAATATTTCCATACACTGAGTAACTTTTATTAATATTACTTCTAACCTGGATATTAGTTGTGAAGACAGTAGGCCTAATGACGACGTTAGCCAAAAGCAATTGAGAATGAGAAGCAAGTTTCAAAATATACTTAATTAAGAAATTTTCTTACTGAAAAAGTTTTAAATGGGAAGAAATATATATTTATTCATTTTCCCACGGCTTACAATATTATGTATAATCTTTAAACATCAAATAATGAAGATATACATAATTATTCCAATGCCATTTTAAAAATGTCTGATGTTATTGCATACCGAACCCCGTTCTGTCTGCGCATGATGCTTTCCATTCTTTTTAAAACCGAATCTGTAAATCGCTTCAGCTTCACTGGGGTTAAAAAGAAGGCCATGACAGTTCATGTAGCAAAACCCATAAAGTTACATTTACAATAGTGAAACCCCCGCAACACGCGGCGTGATATTGCAGTATTACAATAGTTTATATTTGGTTAAAATTAGAAAAAGACGAATACCGGGATCCAGAATCCTACTATCAGAATTATATGTGAATGTCACCTTGTTGCAAATCGCTGGTCCTCATACAGCATAAATGAATTTTCAATGCCAGAAGCAATATTTTCAGCAAAGTCTCTAATGCTCGGTAATTAAGTGAAGTTGAGGTTAGTTTGAGCTTAGTTTTACGAGTATACTGTGGAACACACAACCTTCTTTTCAAAGAAGGGGATATAAGTAAATTTTATAGGCTGAGAACAGCAATTTTAATTTCTTGAACACGTCTTGAAATAAATGGAAACCATACAGAAATCTAATTAAATGCAGTATCGCTCCCCGTAAATTGCTCTGGCTGTTGTCGCCATTGAAAAAAAAAAAAACACACACAAAATGCATTCGACTTCTGCTCATCTCAGCTGATGTCGCTGAGATGAATGCTGACTTGCAATGTCGAATGTCGCGTCGCTGCTTAAATCGCTACGGTTTCGCTGCAGCAAACTAAAGTGTAAAAAAGAACTGCTGATAGTCCATGCAGCAAAACCCATAAAGCCAGATCTGACGTCGCTTCACCACCACTGCAGCGACCATACAGCGATGCTACACAGCTGTCAAGCACTTTACGTTCGTTTTGAAAAGAATGCAAAGTTCACCGCCGCTGCAGTGACTGGCAGCGAGTAGAAGAAAGCAACATTGCGAAATTCTCAATTGGATACTTTTCGATTACTAAAATGTAACGATTACAATTTTATTTCCAGAAGTAAATTACGAGTAAAAATTACATTTTTAAAAAAGTAACAATTACAAGTAAATGGGACCAAAAAAGGAATCGTTACTGTAATCCGATTACTTTTACTCAATTACTTCCCATCACTGGTGATCTCTCTTGTTAGTTTTTGTTTTTTGCACTTTTTTATTTTCTTATCGACCAGTTCTCTTCTGTAACCTTTATTTTCTGCAGTAGTGATGATTGTATTGTATTCCAGGTCACATTCTGATTTGTTGAGAGGCATGTGTGAGGGAATTGAATACAGCTTGTTTATGTACAGTTGGATTGAAACCATTGGCTTTGATGTATGAATCAGTGTGGGTGGGCTTCCTGTGAATACCGAATTCTAGCTTGTTTTCTTGTTTTGATGCCCAGGAATGGCAGATACTGTAGTTATGTTTGCTCTTCTAATGTAAACTTCAATGAACTGTCTTGTATATTAAGTAACTTAAGGGCATCTTGCGTAAGCTTTTTGGGGGTTATGGCAAAGATGTCATGAACGTACCTATACCTATACCATGTTTTGAATATGGAAGGGAAGGCAGTAGTGATTTGTACTTCCAAGTGACTCATGTATAAGTCTGCTAAAAATGGAGATAGTGGATTTCCCATAGCTAGACCTGATTTCTGTTGGAAGAATTTTCTATTGAATGAGAAATATGTTTGGTCTATGCACAGGGATGTCAGATCTGTGTATTCCTTTATAATTTTGTCATTTAGCCCAATAGATTTTAGCCATTTTCCAAGATACACAATCAGTTTCCCTTTTTCTATGCTCGGGAATAATGCCACCACATCAAATGAGACCAAATTATCATTAGAAGAGATTTCTGTTTCCTTTATTTCTTCAATCAAGTCATACTAGTTCTTGATGCTCTTGCTTTCAAATTTTGGGAGACTGTTAAATCTGTCATTAAGCAAATGGCCAAATGGTATGTGGGTGAATTTATATTATTTATTATAGGTCTCATCTTATTGCCTGCTTTGTGGATTTTTGGTAGACCATGTATTTTTGGAAGTACAGGATTGGATGGTATGATTTTTCTTTTTTCTGTTTCTGGAATGACTGTGCTGTTCTTTATGGCTTTTTCTACAGAAGATATGCAATTCTTAAGTGGATTGGAATCTATTGTAATGAATTCATCATTGTTTAAGAGAGTTTCCATCCTATCTATGTAACCCCTTTGTCTAATATTACTATTTTATTGCCCTTGTCTGCCTTAGAAAAAACTATATCATTCTCATTCAGTGATTTTAGTGCCTGTTTATATGACTTTTTGGTTTTCATGCCTTCTAAAATTTCACTACAGCTGTTCCTAATTATTGTTTTGTCCCTATCATTCATGTCATGTTCTGCAATCTCAATATCTGCGACATAGTCTTCCAAATTTTGGGAAAAATCCACGCAGGTTTTTAGGCCATTGTTGAGTAAATATGTTTCTTCCTTAGTGAGGGGTTTTGAAGAGAGATTGATTATATTATCTTGAACTGGGTTCTCTTTCTTCTGTTCTCGTTTTGGTTTTTGTTAACCCATAACATTGTAGTGGAGGCAGTTGTTAATTGGCAAACCACTTGACTTGTCTACATCAACAAGTTGTTGATAAACATTTAACATATGTTAACTGCAACATGTTGGTGCTAAATGTATATCAATAATGGAGACGCAGCTTAAGACTTGAATTCCATGATGTGCGTGTGTGTGGGAGCCTTTAGCTGATGCTGTATGAAAGTCAATTCTAACAGTGAAATTATGTTTTTGGTTCTAACTTTAAAGTCGAGCGTTAATATGAAATGTGGTTTTGCAGATCTCAGCTCTGGGAGAGAAGAACCCATTCACTTGCCTGGTGCCTGATTTGAAGGGTGTACATCCAGATGATGCTTTCTCCACTGTGCCCTATGAGAAGGGCCACACCTTCCTGTACCATCTGGAAGAGCTGGCAGGAGGTCCAGGTGAGAAATGTCACAGGAAAAGGGGAAAATTACTGATTTTTACAAACAACAACAACAATAATAAAATCAGGTAAACTGATATAACAAAGAGCCAGAATGCTTTTGTTGAATCAATTAGGCCTATAATTGCAATTATGATATGCAGAGAGTAAGCATTTTTTAACTAGATTAAAATCGACCAGCGTCAACAGAACTACAGATAAACAGCTCAATCGTGCACTCACGTAAAAAAATAAAAAAATCCATGTTAAATCGGCCGGTCCGCGATTTGATCCAAGGACCTCCAGAATATGAATCCAAATTTACCATTCGCCCAACTCAGTCAGTTTGACGATGTAGTTTGATAAGCATATGTGAAGGAATAGTGTTAATTGTCAAATCTCAATGTATTGCTACTTGAAATTCTTAAAATATGGCAACATTTTGCAAATTCAGTGAAAAATAACTTCGCTAATTATTTCTGTATATAACAGTATTCATGTAGTACTCAATTTCAACTAGATCAACAAAGTAAACAAACATCTGACTGCATTGCATCAAAGCCCTCAATGATAAAAAATGCAGCATTGTAGTATAGACATGATTTTAAAAAAATGTGACTTTTAATTAGTTGTTACTCTAGTACCGGTCAACTGATTTGGTCCAAAATAAATAGTCTTCTTCCCATGGACGTTATAAATGAGTATATCAAGTTTCATAAAAATCCAATAAAGCGTATTTTAGTTACTGCGCCTTTTGTTATATAATACCATAAAAAGGCACTAAATTGTGCATTATTCCGGTACCGGCCAACCGATTTGGTCCAATATGAACAGATGTCTTTCTGCAGACATTATAAATATGTATTCCAAGTTTCATGGAAATCCGATAAAGCATATTTGAGTTATGGCACCTTGAAAATAGACATTAAATTGGGTTTTACTCCGGTACCGGTCAACTGATTTGGTCCATTATCAATAGGGTTCTTCCCATGGACATTATAAACGCGTATACCAAGTTTATCTGATAAAGGAGGTTGTAAGGAGGTTGTAAGGACGGTGGACTTTGGATTACCAAATGAATGGATTGATAGGTATGCTCGGTGCACGATGTTTATGGGAAATAGTCACCAAACAACAGGGGGCGTGGAAGATTCCTCGTTTTGTGATCAGTATGATTCTGGAGGCATCTGAGGAAGGGTCGAGGAAAGGCCCGAAACGTAATGCTACATACTTTTTAACTATTCACTGTGAGTAATAAAAAATTTTATATCATTGTATTTTAAACTAGAAGACAGTGGAATTCAGGACCAATATGACTATTCTTGAGCTATCGCTCGTACAGACACACGGACAGACATTTTCTCGTCCCCAACAAAATCTCATAAAGTACCATCCTGGCACTTAATAAAGGACAAAATTCTGAATTGCATTTCTTCACTTTCTTGAAAGATCCAGAAAGGTAAGAACGAAAATAAGTAATATTTATTGTAGGCCTACTGGCTTACTCGTGATTCTGGTGTGGTTATGTTTCAAGTTACTTTAATGTAATATTTTTATATTTTATTCTGTTGTAATGATTTCTGGTGTATAAAATAGGTCATTAATGGTCGACAAGAAAACCTAGTAACAAAATATGTAAAATATTTGAGTGAAAATTACCGTCTATGCTTGACACACGCCGAAAACAGACAGTTTGTGAATTCCTATAAAAACTCGTTAATTAAAACTGCTGTACCGACGGTGTCTTCAATTCCAAATGCTCCTGAATTTTTTGTTTTGTTTAATGAAGTACATCCTGCAGTAATTGACGCTACATAGACCTACAATAAATTGAAGTCGTATATTGCCATATAAGGCAAAGAATCAAAATACACTGTCAACAATGACGTGCAGGATGAACAACGTGACAGACCTATAATATAATTTACGTAATTAATACGTAGGCTATTTAATATCATAATATGAATTATAAATTATATTAATGGGCAATGATTTTGAAGGAAAAGTACTAGTCCTAGATACAGTGCTTAACAGTAGCCTATTTAGGTATTGTTTACCTGTTCTTAGGTAGAATAGCCTATAATACAGTATCTGTTTTATTATTTCTTAAATTTAAAATTAGATTTGCATTAAATAATAATATTGTGTATTTTTCTCTCTTAACATAACATTTTTTGTGATGAGTTTATGTATTTTACCAAGTCATTTGATATGATGAGAAGGAAGTTTTAGTTACTCTCCTCATGGAGCGCTAGTATCATTCAGCCAACATGTTGTCATAGGACTTTTAACACTCAGTTTCTTTACTGTATTAATGCGTATATCGTGCTATTAGTGAGGACATGTTAACCAGGACCAGAGCTATATTCGACTGATTGTCCAAAAACTTGTAAACAAAATTTCAAAATGTATTTATCATACACATAAATAATTAAAATAATAGATTTCCCAAGGATAATTATTAAAGTGTTTTCTTCTTTTTGTTTCAGGTGAGTACAGAATCTTGAATCAGTATTATGTGAGTATTCTTTGAAGACAGCAAAATCACTATTAATCTTCCTATGGTTCCTGAATTCATTTTGTTTATTGGAATCATGGCATTGTTTCATAAGCTAAACGGATAAGCCTTAAATCTTCTCTACACCTTAAGATTTAAAAAATAGGCTTGCATCATACCTTTTATATGAGGGTTGATCCAGAAATAATGTTCCCAAAGAGCTCCAGCCGCACGAGAAGGTGCGAGGCGAAATCCGGCAACACTTCTGTGCGTGGTTGTTCCCCCACTCTTGATTCCACCTGGCCGCGCTTTGCTGCACTGCTCAGTCTTGGCTCTGCAGTTGTCCAAGATGAAGGTGTTCATTGTTGCTCCCGCCAAATGCGAGATTCGTTCCGTAAGGATTGCTGGACTCCATTGTTACAGGAGTCAAATCGTGGGTGTTTCATTTCACTCCCGAAATGAAAGGAAAGTCCAAACAATGACATCACCAGTCGCAAAGAAGTTCAAACAAACTCCTTCTGCTGGTAAAGTCATGGCCAGTATGTTTTGGGATCGTAAGGGGATACTGCTGATTGATTTCATGGAACCTGGGACACCAATCAACTCAGACAGTTATTGTGCAACACTAAGGAAACTCAGGCGAGCTATCCAGAACCGCCGGCGAGGACGACTGACAGCCGGTGTAACGCTGCTTCACGACAATGATCGACCTCACGTCTCCTGTCAAACCCAGGACCTTTTGACAAACTTTGGGTGGACTGTCATTCCCCACCCACCGTACAGTCCGGACCTCACGCCTAGCGATTATCACTTGTTCCCGAAGTTAAAGGAACACTTGGGTGACCAATGCTTCCGGAGCGACGATGAAGTCAAAGACGGGGTGAAACGCTTCCTCAACGTGTTGGCGGCGGAGTTCTACGACATTGGGATACAAAAATTGGAGCACCATCTACAAAAATGCCTAGAAAAAGATGGCGATTATGTCAAAAAATAGAGCAAAGTGTCTTCTTTCATACGATGTACATTACTATGTGAATGAACAATGTTGTCTATTTGTAAACTTGATGGGAACCTTATTTCTGGATCAACCCTCGTACTTAATGCCGTACTGAAGTGATACCTAATTTTCAAAATTTCAAACTTGTAAATCTGTAGGCGTATTAACATAAGTTACTTCACATTCAAGATCCTTTTAATCGAATTCATTGTTGAGCACAACTTTCATTAATGAGAAATACTGATTAAAAATAACAATGAAATTACTTCAAAATAGAAACTATTTATAGATTGAATTAAAATATCTTTAAGTGATGTGAGAAAATCGTAAATAATGCTTCACATTTAGGCTTTAAAATTACTTGACAACACACTGAAACACTAAAGCAGTTCACTATGGCTTTTACAGACAGTAATATTAAATAGTAGCCTACTGTTTAATATTACTTTGGGTAAAAAGCCACCAAAAATAAACTAAAGCCCGTTCTTACGATGTCCAGTTAAGTAGGAGTAAATGTTAACTGACAGTTTATATTACGGTCGGAGTAAAGTTCCAGTAAACGCTTCTTTGTTCTTATCATCTTCTAGTTAAAGTTTACTCCCAGTTAACACAATCAGACAAAAGTCATGGCAGTTGGTACTAGCGTTTATATTAGCTTTCATCTGTTTTCATTGTTAAGATTGATTTTGCAATGGATAATGAGGTTATGGCTGATATAAAAAAATAAAGAGACAGCAATTTCTTTTCAAGTGAAGAACAATTGTTCCTCAATATTACCAACGAAAAGCATCATATAATTCAAAATAAATAAACACACAGCAAATCTCGGAAAGACGTAGGCATACAAAAAAAACCTCTTGTGATCACATAACTTCTTCTGAATTTAATTATAGTATATAGTTCACAGTACGGGCAGTAGTGTGCATTCAGTTGTCTTAGCCTAAAAAGGTCGTATAATTTGCGAGGCAAGACCTAAAACCCAATAAGTTTGTGTATGAAATGTGTAGCTAATAACTACAGGATATATTACGAGATTTTTCAAATGAAATTATTAGCTCTTAGCATAGCATATTAACCCTTTCACTGCTAACGACGGAACTGTGACGGCGCGGAGAATGGCACCTACGTGTGCTGTTGACGGAACTGTGACGGCCGCGAAGTGGGTGCTATGAACGAGACGATTCCACAAGGCATGGAATTTTTTAACACAGTTTTAACGAAAGGATAGTGTCCTGCCATCTATTGGGGTTAGATAGAACTTAATTTCATTGCTTTCCCTGCTCTGTGGTGCAATTTGTATATGAAAATGTGAGGCCTTGCACAATGTTGCCGCGAAGTTAGTGCTACGAATAAAACAATTGCTCGTAGAATAGAATTCTTTAACAAGGTTTCAACGAAAGGATAGTATCCTGCCATCTCTTGGGGTTAGATAGAAATTATTTTCATTGCTTTCCTTGCCCTGTGGTGCAATCTGTAGACGGAAAAGTGAGGCCTTGCACAATGTTGTGATGTCTGAAGAAGCCATTGAACTCACGAGTCATATGACAAGCGGGGATTCACGTCAAGGCCATGGTATGTTCAATTTCAACACAGTCATTGCTTTCACGAGCAAGGAAAAACATTTCTAACGTGATGACGAAGTTCTGGCGTATTTTAAAACTGCCTTCTTATTTTTCGGATTTAGCGCCGAGTGACAGTGAAAATATCTCAGCAAGGAGGGTATGTCAGCTTGCCAATATCTCAGCAGTGAAAGGGTTAAAATACATTATATATAGGCCTATATATTTTATATATTACACTTATACAATTCCTGTTAAAATCTAATAGTATATTGCGACACAAGGGCGGAAAGGCACGTTTACGGGTCGAGGAAACAGATTGAAAACCCGAGGCGCAGCCGATAAGCATTTGCAGGCGGTAAAGTAACTTTCCGCCCGTCGCCCCTAGCAACAATTCACTTTCCGCCCGTCGCCCCTAGCAACAAGATTGCGTGTGGTAATGTCAAGTTACGAGCCATGTAAACAACTTTCGTAAGAAACACTTACTAGCTAAGGAGTGCAAAAAAGTTGTTAAGCTGGTTTCTAAAGAAATAAAGAAGAATAAACTCCTCCTCAAGTAAAATGGTTGTAAAAATGAAAAGAAAATTACCACGTTTCCAACCCCATCCCCGAAAGATGCAAAACCCAAATATAATCTGATGCACGGGTAGAGGAAGTAAACAGTAAAATATCAATTGTCTAAACTTTCATAATAGTTTGATCTAGTTTTCAATATATTTTTTATCTTTTTTTACATATAGTGGCATTGTTCTTCTTCGCCACTGACATTACAAAAGCAGCTAAATAATTTCATCTCTCCATTTTAATTCAGTTCGCGAGAAGTATAACCTCAAAAAATCCTCCGGTTAGGAGTTTACTTGTACATTTTCCTACAGTAAAGATTACTGCCAGTTAAGAGCTTTTTACCAACAGTCAACGCCTAACCAGATATTGTAAAATCGAACTGTCAGTAAAGTAACCGTAAAAGTAGCCATAAATATTTAACTGGAGGTGGTAATAACGGACCTAAGTCAACTCCTATAGTGTTTCAGTGTGTTGTCATTGTTAATATCAGAGAGAATAAAGAGAAAAAAAACATTTTTTCAAATATAGTTTCATTTGTTATAATAGCCTTCATTCTAAATTCTACTTCCATCTTAAAAAATCTATGCCTCACGACCCCTGGTTTTCAAGACCAATGCAAGGCCACTGAGCTAAAGAGGCATTTGAAGGAAGATTGTAATGCTAAACTATGTGTGAATGCATTATTCCAGTTCTCAGCCTTTACTCGCAAGTCGCATTAAAGCTTCAGTTGTCAGTTTGAGTGGAGACCAGTCCCTTACCAATTTTGTGAGTTCGTTCCCGGTTCAGGTCGATGGCGTTAATTTGTGTATGCATAAATGCGAAAGTCTTATCTCCAAATTACAGGCATGTGAGAGAACTCTTGCAAAATAATTGCGGCATACTAGCAACGGTTTAAGATCTAAGCAGCAGTACACAACCGCCGTTATAGCATGTAATATGGACACCAAAGTATTTTTAACAGCTGGCAACGGGAGTGGGATGCTGCACCTTTTCACCTGCTCCATCAAACCCTGGTCGTCATCTTCTCGTTGCATCCCGAGAGAAGTCGGGATAGGTCACTGCCATCTCACACACAACTTTCTTCTCCTAAGTGAACCCCAAGATGTGATGTCCCCTTTACTGTTGAGTGCACTGTCACTTTACCGGTTACCCTCTCGAACAAACCACCTTCAAAGGCTAAGTTTGCAAGACATTCTGGTGACGTGATCCTCTATACCCTCATCTAAAATACAGTAGGCCCACCTTCAATAAGCAACTCTATCTATCAAAGTATTTTTAAAAATACTTCAAATAAACCAGGTTTTTGTTTTTTATAAACGTACTATGTTTTTCGTCATTAGCCTTCCGGTGTTTATTTCCCAAATACTGATTCACTGTATGAACGTAATATCTCTTTGACCGAATTGACGAAGTCCTTCCGACTCATCACTGTGAACAGTCGATTTGTGCCATGGCCTTCCAATTTTCTTTTGCTAGTCAAAACTTAAATGTAGTAGAGACATTATTTAGTCTTGGCCAATGAGAGGAGTTTATCATTAATTATCTCTGCGTGGTTCCTTAAATAAGAACACTCTTTTTCCAACCCCATATTTCTAATGAAGGTCACGGAGTAAGGTGGCCGAAAGTAACATTGCCACAGGTGACCAGTGTAAATTAGTGAGCGCCGCGGAAGTTTGATTCTTATAAAATAGCCAAGTAGCCATTTTATTAGTCAGTTTTAAATTTTTATTAAAATCATTAGAGACATTTTTTCAAAAGTCAAAATTAAAAAAAAAGTTTTCATGAAAAGTCCTCTTAAAATTTCAGTGATAAAGATCAAATTCTGGGCGGTTCGACAAAATTTCGAAAAAGTCCTTAATTAGAAAAATGATGTAAATACAATGAACCGTTTACCCGCTGTGCTTGTCCACAGACAGACGGACAGACTCATTCCAAAAACATTTTTTTTTGGTTTCTAGGAATCGTGAAACATGCTTTCCCGGTGTTTTCTCTATTTCCATTTTTTGTCACTATCACAATACTTTCTCTATACTACATATATGCGAGAAAGTAAAAAGTATTTCTTTCTCGCTGGAAATGCCCACATTCCATAGAGCAGCTATCATCAAGTACTGAACAGTCCGGTTTGGAGCTAGCCTGTTTAGTAGATTAGCATGATGGGAGCAACGAAAAGATCAAAGTGGAAAATGTTGACGTCATTCAAACCCTTCCTCAGCTCAGAGGCGCATGTTAATTCACTTCAAATCAATATCTATAGCAAAATTTTATTACTCCCGTGCAGTTAAAGGAGCCGCCACTGAGTTTACAAATTGGTCTGCTGCTCAGCTTGTTTTGTGGTAGATGCTAACGGAAGTGGAGCAGGTAAAGTCGGCTCCCTACAGCTGCGTACTGATGATTGCTGCCATAGAGGATTAAATAATTTGTCATTTAGCATGAACGGTTAACAGCGCAGTGTTAGGTTGCATTTTTACATTTTTAAACCCATTTCTGCAGTCTAATTCTATCAAAAAAGTTATGAATATTAAACTTGGATTCCAGAGGATGGAGACAGCGTCAGCCTCTGAAACGTCGGATAACGTCAAAATTCTCACTTAACTGCAAACCCTCCAGGAAAACCTCAAAACATGTACATATTCTGGTAAATGTTATTACTATAATATTTTAAAATCTCATCTCTTAAAATGGATAAAATTAAGAAAACTGCTCATGGCTTGTCCGTGTTCGAGGTGAGGCAAAAATGTATTGACTTTATGGGGTTCTTAGGAAAATCGTTCGGTGAGAGGGGTGGTTTCTTACTAGAAGCAATTTTGTGGACAGATTTCACTGTATTTTACTAGATTCAAAAACACAAATATTTGTCAGTTCACTTTCTGGGTATATTTGTGGTTTTGTTGTGTATGTGTATGTGTTGTGTATGTGCATGGAAGAAAAGCAAAACACTTTTACAGTTACAAATTGTGAATGCATGAATGTCGATTGAAACATAATCGTCATTGAGTACAATGTCGTATGAACTCCTGTGACAATCGCAAGGGCATTGTTAAACCTTAAAAGACTGTAAGGAAACAATGGCCTCAAGCAGACAATATATTTTCAAAGCACATGATTCATCTCCTGCATGGAATCTTCTTTTGTCATGGGATGTTAGAGCCATACTGTTATTCTTTTCAAATGCGATATTAGACTTAAAACTCCATAATTTATCGCTACGTGACTCCCATCCATTTAAATTTTTCACTGCTGCTGATGTATAAAATAATATGCAGAAGTATAACATTAATAGAGTATTGCTCTATGGAAAGTGTGAATATTTTAATCTTCGTATTGGGATTATCACTGACGAAACCCAGATATTCTGCTGAAATTTTCATAACTTAAAATTTGACATTCCCATCTTAAAATACACTCCTGTTATGTGTAGATAAACAGAGCATTTTGCATTGTTTACACAATATCTTCGTCTACATCTAAGGTAGTATGAAAAATATGAATAATCACCGAGAAGCTGCATCATAAGCTATCAGTCATCTTTATCAGTGACCATCAAAAGTGTTGATATTTCTGTTCGTTGGCAACTAATTAACCAAAAAGTTTTATTGTAGCTGAATAAAGGCTAAGTGATTCTAGTTATTTAGAATGTTTAACCCTTTCACTGCTATTGATGGAGCTGTTCCGTCGTTGAGAATGGCACTTACGTGTGCTATCGATGGAGCTGTTCCGCCCGCGAAGTTGGTGCTATGAACAAGACGATTCCACAAGGCATGGAATTTTTTACGGTTTTAACGAAAGGATAGTGTCCTGCCATCTATTGGGGTTAGATAGAACTTAATTTCATTGCGTTCCCTGCTCTGTGGTGCAATCTGTAGACGAAAATGTGAGGTCTTGCACAATGCTGCCGCGAAGTTAGTGCTACGAATGAGACAATTGCTCATAGAATAGAATTTTTTAACATGGTTTCAACGAAAGGATAGTGTCCTGCCATCTCTTGGGGTTAGATAGAAATTAATTTCATTGCTTTCCTTGCCCTGTGGTGCAATCTGTAGACGAAAATGTGAGGCCTTGCACAATGTTGTGATGTCTGAAGAAGCCAATGAACTCAAGAGTCATATGACAAGCGGGAAATCACGTCAAGGCCATGGTATGTTCAATTTCAACACAGTCATTGCTTTCACGAGCAAGGAAAAGCATTTCTTACGTGATGACGAAATTCTGGCGTATTTTAAAACTGCCTTCTTATTTTTCGGATTTAGCGCAGAGTGACACTGAAAATATCTCAGCAAGGAGGGTATGTCAGCTTGCCAATATCTCAGCAGTGAAAGGGTTAAGAATCTGTCAAACTGCAGACCTTCTACTTCAACCGTGCTGTAAAATAGATGATTCTTGGAAAATTCTGTCGATTCGTGCCAAAGTCATATTTTGGCTATTATTTGTTTTTGCCTTTTTCAGTAATTTTTAAATTGCTTTTATCTTATGCTATTTCATTTCAATTAATTTTCTTATCAGTCATATGAGAGATAAATTTTTCACCTCCCTCAACTCCAGTTTGTTAGAAGTTTTTTTTTTTCCTTTCTTTCTTTTTTTTTCAAATGTGAAACTCTTAATATAAATCCCAAATTGGCTGTGTGGTGGTGGTATCCCAGAAATGTACTGACTGCTTCTAATAATTATTTATGATACAAGCGGTAAAAGGGAGATCTTATTTTGCGAGTAGTAACCAGACTCTTATTTTAGACATCCATTAATATTTGTTAAATGACAATAAATATTAGTTATTTTAATGTATTACTTACCTGGTAGCCATATTGGAGACTCTAACTGTCCTGCCATCTACCGCCGCAAATACACAGATGGGGTTATTGATTTTCTGGTGGACAGCTGCCAACGTAAGAAATAGAGGCGACAACACTTTCCATCCACCAACTATGACCACTTTTGCGAACACCGTCGGAAATTTTGCATTGAAAATGGAGTAATGAATATTAGCCTTTTCAATTTACATCAAACTGAGTCTATTTAATAATCAGATGCAAATATTCTTAGCTTAAAGAGTACTTTTTATTTGATTGAAACCACAGTTGCTCATAATGGATTTTTTAGTACATGCTCTCTAAAACAGCTGCTTATCGAACTGGTAACACGCCGAAAAATTGCATTTTAGCAACCAAGGCTGCTAAAATTGCATAAAAGTGCATTCAAACTGCATTCAAAATGCAAAAGTTTTATCGCCCTTGTCCTTTAAAGTCGTCATGGCAATCTATAAACAAAACCCAGTTGGCATTGACCAGTCACACCAACTTTAAATTGGTTTAACCATATAATTGGTCATAAAATAACAAATTTAAGCCAACACGTTTCTTTATGATAATCAGAAACTTTATCAGGATGTTTCGCAAAACACGGTTGCCCACTTCATCATATAAAAAAAATAAAAGCCAACAACTTTTCATTCTTGCATTTCCTTCTTGCCAATACGATGTCAAGTTATTACAAATATTTTCATTTTCCAAACACGCTGACTCTACAGAAATTTAAAGACATAGGACCAGTTTCATAAACATGCAAACTGTAGTTAGCATGCAAAATTAACTTTCAGTTACATTTAACTATCTTTTTTTTTTTGTATAAACATTAATCCAAGTTTATCTCATCCTAACCAACAATTTAATATAACTGGTGAATTTTTGCAAGTTAAAACATTAACTAATGATTTGCAAATTTTAAATACATTTCAAATAGTGAAAAAGACACTAGAAATCCATTTTATAAGCACAATGTGAGTTATTAATTATTATTTTCATATCATTTAGATTCAGTTTGCTTTCATTTTGTCTAATGACATTAAAAATACAGACACCAGTACCTTGGCTTTGTTGTTGGTTACGGTAGCAACATTTATTTCTAGATTTATGATTATTCTGATATCCCATCTGGTGATGCAACGAAAACCCATCATGCATCTCTTGAACGTCATAACAGAAGGATTCTTTTACAAGTACAGCATGACATGCTACCGAAATGCGAGCAGAACAACTAGACAGAGGTTATGTCTCCTATGAACAAAGCGAATTCGTGATATGTTTATGACATTCAGGGTCAGCCCTGATTGGAAGCTTCCAAATAGTTACTGAGTACAAAGGAACAGCCAGTAGAACCATTCAAAAGTTGACAAGAGAAAATTATACTTTAAGGCCTCGGTTTATTAGAATTCCAACTAAGGACAGTGTCATAAGAAAACAATACTAGATTTCTACAATATTCGTAACCTTCCAAGCTTTATAGGTACTGTAGGTTGCATTTACACATCTAAACACCTCTATGGACAGGTTAAAGAAGTTTGAAGCAAAAATACACATAGCCTCAATGAAATGATTTAAAAAAAAAACATCTTTATTAAGCAATTGAAATAAATACCTAAGACATATGTGTAACATGGTGCTTTGTCTGTAATTAAACAACTGAAAATCAAATACCATAGATACACACATAATACTCACTGCAAATTTCCCTCAACTTTTGCACTCTTGCCAGATGTTTTATTATTTCTTCCAATTATTTAAACTGTGAGTTACACAATCTATGGTTATTTTTATACAACATAAGTAGCTAGTTATTTTCCAACCATCAGTTTGTGAGTTTTATACAACTGGCCCATAGTCTATATATTCTGATTCAACATTTATAGGACAAAACGAATAGCATTAAAGTAACAAAGAGGTAAATACATACGTTTCGTTGTCTTCATCAATGGATCTTGAAAAGATTTAGCGGATGTTGACCATGTTTATGAGTTGTATTTAAATTGGTCTCAGTATGCTGATCGTATTGAGTACGCAAATCAAAACAGGCGAGTTATACGGCTAGAAAGTAGGTTCGAATCAAGTTTGCTTGTTTTCAGTAGATTTTAAAATAGGCTGCAGAAAGGATGAGCCGGCAAACTGCACATGCTCGTCTCGTCATCGCCTGATAGCACATAACTACAGATGGTCTTATTTTTAAGCAAAACTAATAAATTGTCTGTGCTATTTTTAAAATATGATCTATTTGTGCAAATTTTGTAATCCACTCATAATTGTCATGATTTAGCTTTATGGAAACCAGGTATTTTTATTGCCAGCTTAATAAAAAATTTACGCCGCTTGTAGACCTATTTATATTCATTGCAGGGAATATTTCATAAGTTCATAGTGAATTGTCATAATTGGATAGGCCTATTGATAACTGCATTGGATATTAATGTAGCGAATATTTCCTTAAAACTGAATTTAATTTTGTATTCCAATATAAAAAAAAAGTTTGGAAAGCCATAGAAGTCAGAATGTATGGTAGGTTGATTTATGCTTTATTGTACATTGAAGGTCTGGTCTTCCTCCTTGGCTGCAGTGAGGAGTTCCTTTTAGAGTGAAAATTGTCTGTATATGGCGAGAGAGAGCCGACGTATTTATTTGTTGAATTCATACCTTAAAATGAATTGACATGAAGATTTTGCTAGAATTAGGTTTAAAAACTGGGATTATGTTCATTTAGTTTATGTTTTTATGTGAATTGGCGTTATTCGCAAGTAAAAATATGTTTTTGGGGGTTATGGGAGGCAGTAAACGAATAGTTGGCAAACATTTGTCAAAAAAGATCCCAACTTCAGCATTTGTAACCAACGTATTTGGTACAGTCTTCGGTACATAAGTTTCGTAATTGCACAAACTGAGCAATGACTAGAAGTTCGTGAATCGTCCCATGGAACTTTAATTTCCTAACGAGCCAGAGTCGGCCCATCCTCCTTGCAGAGCAGCCTTCAGTAAGATTCTGTTACACCAGTTATCAAAGGTACAAGCAGTTAAGGGGTAAGAATATTGTTACTATTTACGTAACGAACATGCAATCCTCAAATATACACAAGCTATAGGGATATTTTATTTTAATGCGAAATAACATCGAAATTTCTATTTTATTCCGAAATTTCTATTTTATTTTAATGCGAAATAACATCAAAATTTCTTTTTTATTCCGAAATTTCAATAAAATTTAAGCCAAAATCTACACCAGAATTTTACATTTTTATTAACCGTAAACCATGATCCTTACAAAACATGTTTCGAATATTTGGTCTAAAATTCAAATATATTTAATTTTATAAATGAAACCTGAAAATATTTAAAAACAAGATAGATATGTAGGCTTTCATGAACCACAGATTATTGTCTCTGTTGGACATTACATGAGAATATTATAGGAGAAAAATTCCTCCGACACTGGGACTTGAACCCAGGACCTTTGGCTGTTCGCGCCAATGCTCTACCAACTGAGCTAAGCCGGAGTTCAATTCACAGCGCCAGATGGAACTTCTCTCCTATGACTAATTGCCCTAATGGTCTACCTCACAGACAGACAAGTTATGTCGTATGCAGTACTGTGAGGCACACTAATTAGTGATTTTTGTGACCGGGCTCCCACTGTTATTGTACAGTTAACATACAAGATAGATATGTAGGCTTTCATGAACCACAGATTATTGGGTTCAAGTCCCAGTGTCGGAGGAATTTTTCTCCTATAATATTCTCATTTAAAAACAAGTTATACCAAATTCTAAAAATATTTTATATTTCAACCATGTGCACTAGTATTGAGAGAAGAAATAAATCGATGTTGAGAAGGAATCAATAGGACTTCAAATACCATCGCAAAAAATCAGCCTTTGCAAACCACCTTGCCAATAACGCACATAGCTCAAATGCAATCGAAAACACAATGGAAATCCTACATAAACATAAAAAGAGCCATAAACTAAACACATTAGAACAATATGAAATTTATAAACATAAACAACAGATTGTCAATGAAAACAATGTCAAACACAATAAACTTTTTGAAACGTGCCTCAAACTTACACAATACACACACAGATCCCGACAAGTCAGTAGTCCATCTGCTCATGACACACGCACACCGGTTTCTACCAGTACATAAAGAAACACATTAATACATTATTCCTACCACGAAAAAATATTACGTATATCACATATAATAATTATTTTTCTACTTTCATTTTCTAGTGTACCTTGGGACTGAAGATGAAGCATATTGCTTCGAAATGCATATCTTAAAATTTATAGAATGAAATAATAGATTGCACTGATAAGGGATCAATAGAATCAACGCCATACTACATCAATTTATAAATATCTGCATATGAATTACAACTACGATATTTAAAATTTATGTGAAATTTCTAACCTAACTTCGATGCACACAACTATCTTGAATGTAACTATATTATAGAAGATTATTCTGCAAGATTGTTCTGCAAGATGTGTACATATTATGTTTTAAAAAAAAACACTTTTGACGTATCTTCTATAATTGTTTTAATTTTATCTTAATGCTTATATATGAATATACTCTTTTTAGTTCTCGAACAAATCATACTTAAAATATTTCAATATCATAACCAAAAGGAAGATCTTACTTTCTCAAGGAATAATATTTCTACAACATATTACCCACATAAAAAGAAAAATGCACTTGAATATAACTTCATTATAGAAGTTTTTCTGCAAGATCACTCTGCAAGATGTATACATATGTTTTTTTTTTAAATTGTAACGCATCTTTTATAATTGTAAATTTTTGCATATATTGAATATACTTGTTTAATTCTTGAACAAATCATATATAAAATTATTCCAATGTTATAATCAAAAGGAAGCTCCTACTTTCTCAAAGAATTGTATTATTACAACATATTCTTAGCTTTTAAGATTATACATTGATTGACTTTTAGATTTTAATCTAGATATTGTGTACAAACCCTAGAACTGTATATACTGTTTCTTCTGTATTATAACTCAATATAGTGTAATTGACGATATACATGGCTTATCTTATTGATTCCTTCTCAACATCGATTTATTTCTTCTCTCAATACTAGTGCACATGGTTGAAATATAAAATATTTTTAGAATTACATTAGCACTAGCTGAAAAATGAAATTTATTAATAAGTTATACCACTTCGTAAAACTTAAACAATATATCAGTTAAGAGAGTTTTTAATTATCCACATTACAATATTTAGCCTACACTGACATTATTCTTTTACAACAATAATAACATTACATTTTTCATAAAATAGTTCACTGTACTTGTTGTACTTCTTCTTATTCCCTTTTTTTTTTAAATCATTTTAATTTATAAATACCAGGCGCTTGCCAGATGCAAAAACATATTTTCACACATAATCTTGTTAATCTGTGAATTTTAACAAGTCATCACTAGAAGTGAAGCATGGGATTATTTTTGTCACTCCTCTTCCATGAATTCAAGTAACAGTGAATTTGGATGAGTCTTCTTCTTCTTCTGCCTAACAGGGATTAGGCCAGTCGGCCTATTCCGGCCTCAATCCATCTGAGTCTAGGTCTTCCCGGATCTCTTCTGCCTATGGGTTTGTAGCGTAACATCTTTTTTGGAATCCTTGAGCTGTCCATTCTCTGTAAGTGTTCTTCCCAGTTGCCTCTATAATCTAATATTTTATCCTGTACTCAGAATATGTTTAATTGCCTTTGTATTTCTTGATTTCTTATTTTGTCCAATCTTGTGTACCCTAATAATGATTTAAAAATTTTCATTTCCATAGCCTCTTTACGGCTATAATCTTCCTGTCGTACAGCCCATGATTCACTACCATATAACCGAACCGGTACCGCCATAATTTTGTAGAACTTCAATTGAGTATCTACCCGTGTTGTTTTTGAAGTTCTCTGGATAGTGCCGCACATTCGCTGATATTTACTCAATTTATTATAGATATCTCTATCTTTATGATATGAAAGTTCAAAGAATATTATTACCTTACATTGACTATGTACTGAAAACTGTTTTTCTTTATATTTATTCCTTCAAATCGATTAATAATAATAACTTTTTCATCTTTTTGATTCAAATCAATCACATAATAATAACCTTTTTCTTCTTTTCCTTTAAATCAATCACATAATGTTTTTTCTTCTTTTTCCTTTAAATTGATAACATAATAATGTGTTTTTTTTTCTTTTTCCTTTAAATCGATCACATAATAAGTTTTTTAGTTTTCCTTTATATCGATGATATATTAAGGTTTTTTTTGTTTTTCCTTTAAATTGATCATATAATAATGTATTTTTTCTTTTTCCTTTAAAACGATCACATAATCAGGTTTTTTTGTTTTACCTTTAAATTGATCACATAACAATGTGCTTTTTTCTTCTTTTTCCTTTATATCGATGACATAAGGTTTTTTTGTTTTTCCTTTAAATTGATCACATAATAATGTGTTTTTTCTTTTTCCTTTAAATCGATCACATAATGTGTTTTTTTTCCTTTATATCGATGTCATAATAAGACTTCTTTCGTTTTTCCTTTAAATTAATCACATAATGTGTTTTTTTTTCTTTTTCTCTTATATCGATGACATAATACGGTTTCTTTTGTTTTTCCTTTAAATTGATCACATAATAATGTTTTTTCTTATTCCTTTAAATCGATGACATAATAAGTTTTTTTAGTTTTCCTTTAAATTGATCACATAACAATGTGCTTTTTTTTCTTCTTTTTGCTTTATATCGATGACACAATAAGATTTTTTTGTTTTTCCTTTAAATTGATCACATTATAATGTGTTTTTTTTCCTTTAAATCGATCACATAATAAGTTTTTTTAGGTTTCCTTTATATCGATGACATAATAAGGTTTCTTTTGTTTTTCCTTTAAATTGATAACATAATAATGTGTTTTTTTCTTTTTCCTTTAAATCTATCACAATAAGTTTTTTTTTAGTTTTCCTTTATATCGATGACAACAAGGTTTTTTTTTGTTTTTCCTTTAAATTGATCACATAATAATGTGTTTTTTCTTTTTCCTTTAAATCGATCACATAATCAGGTTTTTTCTTTTTCCTTTAAATCGATCACATAATAAGTTTTTTTCCCTTTAAATTGATCACATAATGTGTTTTTTTCTTTTTCCTTTATATCGATGACACAATAAGGCTTCTTTTCTTTTTCCTTTAAATCGATCACATAATAAGTTTTTTTTTAGTTTTCCTTTAAATTGATCACATAACAATGTGCTGTTTTCTTCTTTTTCCTTTATATCGATGACATAATATGGTTTCTTTGTTTTTCCTTTAAATTGATAACATAATAATGTGTTTTTTCTTTTTCCTTTAAATCGATCACATAATAAGTTTTTTTTTATTTTTCCTTTATATCGATGATATACTAAGGTTTTTTTTTTTTGTTTTCCTTTAAATTGATCACATAATAATGTGTTTTTTTCTTTTTCCTTTAAATTGATCACATAATAAGTTTTGTTTTGTTTTCCTTTATATCGGTGACATACTAAGGTTTTTTTGTTTTCCTTTAAATTGATCACATAATAATGTGTTTTTTTCTTTTTCCTTTAAATCGATCACATAATAAGTTTTTTTTCCTTTAAATTGATCACATAATGTGTTTTTTTCTTTTTCCTTTATATCAATGACATAATAAGGCTTCTTATGTTTTTCCTTTAAATTGATCACATAATAAGTTTTTTTAGTTTTCCTTTATACCAAAGACATAATAAGGTTTTTTTGTTTTTCCTTTAAATTGATCACATAATAATGTGTTTTTTTCTTTTTCCTTTAAATCGATCACATAATAAGGTTTTTTTAGTTTTCCTTTTTATCAATGACATAATAATAAGGTTTTTTGTTTTTCCTTTAAATTGATCGCATAATAATGTGTTTTTCTTTTTTTCCTTTAAATCGATCACATAATAAGTTTTTTTAGTTTTCCTTTAAATTGATCACATAATGTGTTTTTTTCCCTTTATATCGATGACATAATAAGTTTTTTGTTTTTCCTTTAAATTGATCACATAATAATGTGTTTTTTCTTTTTCCTTTAAATCGATCACATAATAAGTTTTTTTTAGTTTTCCTTTTTATCAATGACATAATAATAAGGTTTTTTGTTTTTCCTTTAAATTGATCATATAATTATGTGTTATTTCTTTTTCCTTTAAATCGATCACATAATAAGTTTTTTTTTAGTTTTCCTTTAAATTGATCACATAACAATGTCCTTTTTTCTTCTTTTTCCTTTATATCGATGACATAATAAGGCTTTTTTGTTTTTCCTTTAAATTGATCACATAATAATGTCTTATTTCTTTTTCCTTTAAATCGATCACAAAATAAGGTTTTTTGCCTTTCCTTTAAATTGATAACATAATAATGTGTTTTTTCTTTTTCCTTTAAATCGATCACATAATAAGTTTTTTTTAGTTTTCCTTTAAATTGATCACATAACAATGTCCTTTTTTCTTCTTTTTCCTTTAAATCGATCACATAATAAGTTTTTTTAGTTTTCCTTTAAATTGATCGCATAATGTGTTTTTCCTTTTTCCTTTATATCGATGACATAATAAGGTTTTTTTGTTTTTCCTTTAAATTGATCACATAATAATGTGTTTTTTCTTTTTCCTTTAAATCGATCACATAATAAGTTTTTTTTAGTTTTCCTTTAAATTGATCACATAATGTGTTTTTTTTTGTTTTTCCCTTATATCGATGATATAATAAGGTTTTTTGTTTTTCCTTTAAATTGATCACATAATAATGTGTTTTTTCTTTTTCCTTTAAATTGATCACATAATAAGTTTTTTTAGTTTTCCTTTATATCGATGACATAATAAGGTTTTTTTTCCTTTAAATTGATCACATAATATTGTTTTTTTCTTTTTCCTTTAAATCGATCACATAATAAGTTTTTTTTTAGTTTTCCTTTAAATTGATCACATAACAATGTCCTTTTTTCTTCTTTTTCCTTTAAATCGATCACATAATAAGTTTTTTTAGTTTTCCTTTAAATTGATCGCATAATGTGTTTTTCCTTTTTCCTTTATATCGATGACATAATAAGGTTTTTGTTTTTCCTTTAAATTGATCACATAATAATGTGTTTTTTTCTTTTTCCTTTAAATCGATCACATAATAAGTTTTTCTTTTAGTTTTCCTTTAAATTGATCACATAATGTGTTTTTTCTTTTTCCTTTATATCGATGACATAATAAGTTTTTTTGTTTTTCCTTTAAATTGATCACATAATAATGCGTTTTTCCTTTTTCCTTTAAATCGATCACATAATAAGTTTTTTTAGTCTTCCTTAAATCGATGACATATTGTTTTTTTTTTGTTTTCCTTTAAATTGATCACATAATAATGTTTTTTTTCTTTTTCCTTTAAATCGATCACATAAGTTTTTTAAATTTTCGTTTAAATTGATCACTTAATGTGTTTTTTCTTTTTCATTTATATCGATGACATAATTAGTTTTTTTTAGTTTTCCTTTAAATTGATCACATAACAATGTTTTTTTTCTTTTTCCTTTATATCGATGACATAATAAGGTTTTTTTTATCCTTTAATTTGATCACATAATAATGTGTTTTTTTCTTTTTCCCTTAAAATGATTACATAATGTGTTTTTTTCTTTTTCCTTTAAATCGATCACATAATAAGTTTTTTTAGTTTTCCTTTAAATTGATCACATAACAATGTGCCTTTTTCTTCTTTTTCCTTTGTATCGAGGACATAATAAGGTTTTTTTGTTTTTCCTTTAAATTGATCACATAATAATGTGTTTTTTTCTTTTTCCTTTAAATTGATCACATAATAAGTTTTTTTTAGTTTTCCTTTATATCGATAACGTAATAAGTTTTTTTGTTTTTCCTTTAAATTGATCACATAATATTGAGTTTTGTTCTTTTCCTTTAAATCGATCACATAAGTTTTTTAGTTTTCCTTTAAATTGATCGCATAATGTGTTTTTTTTCTTTTTCCTTTATATCGATGACATAATAAGGTTTTTTTGTTTTTCCTTTAAATTGATCACATAATGTGTTTTTTCTTTTTCCTTTAAATCGATCACATAATAAGTTTTTTTTAGTTTTCCTTTAAATTGATCACATAATGTGTTTTTTTTTTGTTTTTCCCTTATATCGATGATATAATAAGGTTTTTTGTTTTTCCTTTAAATTGATCACATAATAATGTGTTTTTTCTTTTTCCTTTAAATCGATCACATAATAAGTTTTTTTTAGTTTTCCTTTAAATTGATCACATAATGTGTTTTTTTTTCTTTTTACTTTATATCGATGACATAATAAGGTTTTTTGTTTTTCCTTTAAATTGATCACATAACAATGTGCTTTTTTCATCTTTTTCCTTTATATCGATGACATAATAAGGTTTTTTTGTTTTTCCTTTAAATTGATCACATAATAATGTGTTTTTTCTTTTTCCCTTAAATTGATCACATAATGTGTTTTTTTCTTTTTCCTTTAAATCGATCACATAATAAGTTTTTTTAGCTTTCCTTTAAATTGATCACATAACAATGTCCTTTTTTCTTCTTTTTCCTATATATCGATGACATAAAAAGGGTTTTTTTCCTTTAAATTGATCACATAATAATGTGTTTTTTCTTTTTCCTTTAAATCGATCACATAATAAGGGTTTTTTTGTCTTTCCTTTAAATTGATCACATAATAATGTGTTTTTTCTTTTTCCTTTAAATCGATCACATAATAAGTTTTTTTAGTTTTCCTTTAAATTGATCACATAACAATGTGCCTTTTTCTTCTGTTTCCTTTATATCGATGACATAATAAGGTTTTTTTGTTTTTCCTTTAAATTGATCACATAATAATGTGTTTTTTCTTTTTCCTTTAAATTGATCACATAATAAGTTTTTTTTTAGTTTTCCTTTATATCGATAACGTAATAAGTTTTTTTGTTTTTCCTTTAAATTGATCACATAATATTAAGTTTTGTTCTTTTCCTTTAAATCGATCACATAATAAGTTTTTTAGTTTTCCTATAAGTTGATCGCATAATGTGTTTTTTCCTTTATATCGATGACATAATAAGGTTTTTTTGTTTTTCCTTTAAATTGATCACATAATAATGTGTTTTTTCTTTTTCCTTTAAATCGATAGCACAATAAGTTTTTTTTAGTTTCCCTTTAAATTGATCACATAACAATGTGCTTTTTTCTTCTTTTTCCTTTATATCGATGACGTAATAAGGTTTTTTTGTTTTTCCTTTAAATTGATCACATAATAATGTGTTTTTCTTTTTCCTTTAAATCGATCACATAATAGGGGTTTTTTTGTCTTTCCTTTAAATTGATCACATAATAATGTGTTTTTTTTCTTTTTCCTTTAAATCGATCACATAATAAGGGTTTTTTGTCTTTCCTTTAAATTGATCACATAATAATGTGTTTTTTCTTTTTCCTTTAAATCGATCACATAATGAGTTTTTTTAGTTTTCCTTTAAATTGATCACATAACAATGTGCCTTTTTCTTCTTTTTCCTTTATATCGATATCATAAAAAGGTTGTTTTCTTTTTCCTTTAAATTGATCACATAATAATGTGTTTTTTCTTTTTCCTTTAAATTGATCACATAATAAGTTTTTTTTAGTTTTCCTTTAAATTGGCACATAACAATGTACTTTTTCCTTCTTTTTCCTCTATATCGATGACATAATAAGGTTTTTTGTTTTTTTCTTTAAATTGATCACATAATATTGTGTTTTTCTTTTTCCTTTAAATCTATCACATAATAAGTTTTTTAGTTTTCCTTTAAATTGATCGCATAATGTGTTTTTTTCTTCTTTTTCCTTTATATCGATGACATAATAAGGTTTTTTTGTTTTTCCTTTAAATTGATCACATAATAATGTGTTTTTTGTTTTTCCTTTAAATCGATCACATAATAAGTTTTTCTTTTAGTTTTCCTTTAAATTGATCACATAATGTGTTTATTCTTTTTCCTTTATATCGATGACATAATAAGGTTTTTTTGTTTTTCCTTTAAATTGATCACATAATAATGTGTTTTTCCTTTTTCCTTTAAGTCGATCACATAATAAGTTTTTTTAGTCTTCCTTTATATCGATGACATAATGTTTTTTTGTTTTCCTTTAAATTGATCACATAATAATGTGTTTTTTTCTTTTTCCTTTAAATCGATCACATAATAAGTTTTTTAATTTTCCTTTAAATTGTTCACATAATGTGTTTTTTCTTTTTCCTTTATATCGATGACATAATAAGTTTTTTTAGTTTTCCTTTAAATTGATCACATAACAATGTTTTTTTCTTCTTTTTCCTTTATAATGATGACATAATAAGGTTTTTTTGTTTTTCCTTTAAATTGATCACATAATAATGTGTTTTTTTTCATTTTCCCTTAAAATGATCACATAATGTGTTTTTTTTTCTTTTTCCTTTAAATCGATCACATAAATTTTTTTGTTTTCCTTTAAATTGATCACATAATAATGTCCTTTTTTCTTCTTTGTCCTTTATATCGATGACATAATAAGGGTTTTTTTGTTTTTCCTTTAAATTGATCACATAATAACGTGTTTTTTCTTTTTCCTTTAAATCGATCACATAATAAGGGTTTTTTTGTCTTTCCTTTAAATTGATCACATAATAATGTGTTTTTTCTTTTTCCTTTAAATCGATCACATAATAAGTTTTTTGTTTTCCTTTAAATTGATCACATTACAATATGCCTTTTTCTTCTTTTTCCTTTGTATCGAGGACATAAGGTTTTTTGTTTTTGCTTTAAATTAATCACATAATAATGCGTTTTTTTCTCTTTAAATTGATCACATAATAAGTTTTTTTAGTTTTCCTTTATATCGATAACATAATAAGGTTTTTTTGTTTTTCCTTTAAATTGATCACATAATATTGAGTTTTGTTCTTTTTCCTTTAAATCGATCACATAATAAGTTTTTTAGTTTTCCTTTAAATTGATCGCATAATGTGTTTTTTTCCTTTTTCCTTTATATCGATGACATAATAAGGTATTTTTGTTTTTCCTTTATATTGATCACATAATAATGTATTTTTTCTTTTTCCTTTAAATCGATCACATAATAAGTTTTTTTAGTTTTCCTTTAAATTGATCACGTAATGTGTTTTTTTTCTTGTTCCCTTATATCGATGACATAATAAGGTTTTTTGTTTTTCCTTTAAATTGATCACATAATAATGTGTTTTTTTTCCTTTAAATCGATCACATAATAAGTTTTTTTTAGTTTTCCTTTAAATTGATCACATAATGTGTTTTTTTCTATTTACTTTATATCGATGACATAATAAGGTTTTTTCTTTTTCCTTTAAATTGATCACATAACAATGTGCCTTTTTCTTCTTTTCCTTTATATCGATGACATAATAAGGTTTTTTTGTTTTTCCTTTAAATTGATCACATAATAATGTGTTTTTTCTTTTTCCCTTAAATTGATCACATAATGTGGTTTTTTCTGTTTCCTTTAAATCGATCACATAATAAGTTTTTTTTTGCTTTCCTTTAAATTGATCACATAACAATGTCCTTTTTCCTTCTTTTTCCTTTATATCGATGACATAATAAGGTTTTTTTGTTTTTCCTTTAAATTGATCACATAATAATGTGTTTTTTCTTTTTCCTTTAAATCGATCACTTATAAGGTTTTTTTTTGTCTTTCCTTTAAATTGATCACATAATAATGTGTTATTTTCTTTTTCCTTTAAATCGATCACATAATAAGTTTTTTTTAGTTTTCCTTTAAATTGATCACATAACAATGTGCCTTTTTCTTCTTTTTCCTTTATATCGATGACATAATAAGGTTTTTTTGTTTTCCCTTTAAATTGATCACATAATAATGTGTTTTTTCTTTTTCCTTTAAATTGATCACATAATAAGTTTTTTAGTTTTCCTTTATATCGATGACATAATATGGTTTTTTTTGTTTTCCTTTAAATTGATCACATAATATTGAGTTTTTTTCTTTTTCCTTTAAATTGATCACATAATAAGTTTTTTAGTTTTCCTATAAATTGATCGCATAATGTGTTGTTTTTCCTTTTTCCTTTATATCGATGACACAATAAGGTTTTTTTTTGTTTTTCCTTTAAATTTATCACATAATAATGTGTTTTTCCTTTTTCCTTTAAATCGATCACATAATAAGTTTTTTTTAGTTTTCCTTTAAATTGGTCACATAATGTGTTTTTTTCTTTTTCCTTTATACCGATGACATAATAAGGTTTCTTTTGTTTTTCCTTTAAATTGATCACATAATAATGTGTTTTTTTCTTTTTCCTTTAAATCGATCACATAATAAGTTTTTTTTTAGTTTTCCTTTAAATTGATCACATAATAATGTTCTTTTTTCTTCATTTTCCTTTAAGTCGATCACATAATAATAAATGTTTTCTTATTATTATTCCTTTAAAGCGAGATTTATAATTTAATTGATGTTGTATTGTTCTTTCTCATGTCTTAGTTCCATAAGATATGTCAGCAGTTGATAGTAGATATGATCCATAATATGACCAAGGTGTGAAACTTATTTCAGTGTTAAGGTGATGCCGGACTCTGTCGTGACCGTCGCCTATTACAGTAGTTTCTAGCTACTTATCTTGAGGCCCGAACTGCGATGAATGAGGTTTCTTCTTTCTTGAATCCTAGTGTCGTAATAATAAATGGAATAGGTGTTTGTAAATATATGCTATTTTTTTAAGACACCTATCACATATATATATATATATATATATATATATATACATTCACACATACACACTAGACAGCAGTGAAGTGATATGATCTACATAGTTCTTCTGCCTTTTTTCATAAGTGAATGTAAACAATACGAGGTTTTTAATAATCATTGACAACAGAAAAGTACACAAATTATCATGTACAAAAATCCTCCAAGTATCAACTTTCCTCATTTTCGCGTTTTACCCATTGAGATTTTGTGGTATAGTTCAGAAAGTTTAAAATGTTTACAAATTCTTTATAAAAAGTTTTGGGATTTGATATAAACAATTTTCATCTTATTTTGTCACATTCAAAATCTATCTCCGTCAAAGAAAACATAGATAGTCTATAGGCCTACGTGTGAAATTCTGCGATAAGTTACGATTTAGGTTAATTATCTATCATTTCCTCTATTAAATCAATATTGTTCTTCCGTTAAAATATGATTATTATGCACATAAGTTAAGATCACAATCAGTTTACAAACTTAAGGGGAGATGGTAGTTATCAGTGTCAAAAAATCTATTTTTTTCTTAGGGTCATGTAATAGAGCATAGTTTTGTGAACATTTTGATGTATAGGTCTTGTACGTTGCGTTATTTTTAAGCCAAGCAAAGTGACTTGGAGCTTTCTAAAATGGAAAAATACCATAAGGCACGTCATTTTATTTTCGCTCTCCTGTAAAGTTACACTTTTTGTACTTCAGGTACCATTTTCTGAAAAGCTATTCATGCTAAAATAATGAAACTTTCAGGAATTCATTATAGATGGATGACAAATCTCCCTTAGCAGAATTGTGGGAAAAGTCTTGACTATACAGAATTTTCAACTATTTTTATTTTTTAGAAAAGTATTTTTTTAGTCGTGAAGTTTTCATGCAGTAATATTGTACACTAGCATGTGCCCGCGATAATTATTAAAAAAAATTAAAATTAAAAATTAAGAACATAGGCCTAGTAGTTAAATCATTAGCCTACATTTTTAACATCTAAAGCAATACAGCAATACAGCATGGCAGCATGACCTATACACCGTGCACTATTTTTCGACATAGTCGCCAGCGACATTGAGACATTTGTCGTAGCGTGCGATCAGTTTGAAGAACCCACTGTGGTAAAACTCGGTGCCCTGCGATGCAAGGAATTGGCGCACAGCCTGCTCCACCTCAGCTTCCTGACATTACTAAAGGTTCCATACAGACCATTTTGAGTGACAAATTGATGTTCCATAAGGTTTGTGCGAGATGGGTTCGTGGAGGCCGCACTTTGAGGGGACGGAAATCGGGAGATCAATTTCAAACAGCTCTATCTCGGACAATAAAAGGTTCAGCGGCTGCAGCAATGGCTCGTTTGAAAGAGGGGAGATATCGGTACATGGCAGTGGTGCCAGATCTCTCGTGCCATCGTGAGCGGTACATTAATACCCGCGGGCACGCCAGTCTGCTGCGACTCGCTCTTCTACGGCGCAGTGCGCCTCCGTCATGCCTCCTCCGCTGACGCCACTTCCGTCGTGGAACCAGCCACGGGTGGGGATTCGTCTGGCGTTTGTTTGGTTCCCCTGGTGAACACGCCGCTCCTGCCATACATTGACGAAACTTACTTTCGGAATACCCCTCGTATTTATTAACGCCTAAATCACGTGAATTACATACCACGATTAGATAGCGTCGCCTGGTAAAAGCTACCTCAGATTCGAGGTCCTTGGCCCAGAAAACCCCTGTATAGTGAGTTTCGTCCAAATCGAACAACGTTTGACCATATTTAGGCGTATATTGATTATCCCTCTTATAATAATAATAATAGTAATAATAATAATAATAATAATAATAATAATAATAATAATAATAACCCTCCGGTGTAGGTTGAAAATTTCATGTCTGCGTGCCTTGACATTAAAGAAATGAATCGACCAGCGTGAGCTACAGTCGGTCAAATAAAAATCGTCGGGACTCGTATGCAGTTAAAATTAAAGTTTTAACGCATTAGTTCACAATTTTCCTATAAAAAACATAAAATACAGGTCATTTCCGGAACATATGAGGCCATGCGACAGGAGGGAAAAAATGAACGAGTAAAAAATGAGAAACGTGGAAAGCGCAATACACGATATTCAACTTAATGTATTGTCATAATTCATTTTGCTTTGTCATCGCACCACATACAAATGCTAGCTTGAGAGAAAGTGTAGTTAGGGCTGTAATTGACCTGCATTTTTCGGCCTCTGAAGCAGCGAGAAGGTTCCATATTTCTTAAAGAGGTGGGTACTTCACTATAATGCGACCGGAAGTTTTCATAGGAATCGTGGATCTGACCGACCGCGTATTTCGATGCTAGATTGGTGGCAGAAGTTGAACGTAAGTTATTGATTTTGCACTACAAGTAACGGTATTATAAAATAAAATCTTTAAAGAATTTTCCTTGAATAATCATATTCCTTGCGAATTTATTAATTATTAATATTATAAGAATTTGCAATCAAGAATATGGCGGATGTGAGACATAGCCATAGCCATAGACATAGCCATACATGTTCGTTTTGGAACAAAACTGACTAAATAATCAAGAAAATACATGGAGAGACAAGAGGCAGGTGTGAACCTAACCTTAAGTCTTCCTGTACATGCGCATATGCGCGTTCGTGATACTTAATCAAATACCGCCCGACGTTTTTTATTTGACCGACTGCAACATTCAATCGCGATGGTTTTATGTCCAAGGTACGACAAAAATAGCCAAAGCCTACTGTAATTGATTTGACATTGAAATGTATTACTGAAAACTGATGCTTCGAAAACGCAAAAAATGCACGTTTTCTGCCCGTTTTTCACTCATAACTCACGAATGAAAGCAAAAATTAAAATTCCGGCTTCGAGGTGCATTTTCCGACCCTTCAGTCCACCTATGTTTAAAATTTCAGTTTTCTGCGTTCTGTGGATTTCGCTGGGCATCGCGGACAGACAGATAGAAGGAAGACAGACACTTCCTTTTATTAATATAGATATTAGACTGATTGTGTTAGGGTAAATAGTAGTACCTATTGTTAGTAAGTTCCCAAAGTTTCACAAAAATCTAAGGTACAGAAATTGAATAAAGCGTACCTATGTCAAGGGAAGTAACTGTAAAACAAAATTATCACCTATGTGTTAAAAAATTATTTCCTACCAAAAAGCAATTTCTAGAACAACCATTCTCTGCTTATTTTAAACTGAAGAATGCACTTGTAAAGCATAAGAAAATTCAACTAAATCTGACTATTAACACCTGAGTTATGGCTTCTTGAACATACGCTATATTTTCTATCATTTTGCTAGCGGTAACTACCATCTCCCCTTAAATGTACAGTTTAGAAAATAATACTTTACATCTACAGAGCTGTGATTGGTAATACAGTGAGTCCATTTTATGAGGAAACCTCGCATCACTGCCGCATTGCCGCGCTAGCATCGCATTGCATCGCAGTTGTACAAAGCATACAAGCGGTTAGTTGCTTCGGTGTGTTGTAGTGAGACGCTTGTCTATTGTTGCCGTGTGTTACATAAGACAATAATCGAAAATATATACCGTTGAACAGCGAATTTATAATTGTGGAATGTTACTTATTGAGAAATAACCATTGAGAAATAACGGAGATTTTCTCGTCAATATCCTGACTGTACCATCCCTACAAAATCGTGTCTTTCGAAGTCATTTTCAACAGTATCTCAAATAAATGGTGAGTAATAAGCCTCTACATGTAGGCCTATGTTACCTATGTTAAAGTTTTGATTTGCCGGTAGTAATGGAACACGGTCTCCGCCGGTGCAAGCACAACAGCGGGGAAAGTGTGAGCAGGGGCAATGGTGTTAAAAAGTTTCCTCATAAAATGGCCTTCCTGTATAACCCTATCATATTCACTCACCTGCAAGTATTTTCGTGCGGCTTCTTCAGCAATGGTGCTTTGTTGGGAAATTAATAACTACGCTGTTAAGAAATCATATTATACAGTCAATTCCCGTTTATCCGGGTGCGGATTAACCGTTGAGCTATTCCTTTAAAAACATCTTAATATATATATTTTTTCTTACATGGATTAGCCCTTGAACATCTTGAGTGTTTGTTAGACTATTTAGAAGAGGAGGAGGATAGTTCACTTAGTGATAAGTTGATGTACGTAGGCTCCGTTCCGATATTCGCAAGAAGGAAAATGCGGTCAAAAAACAAAAAGTGTTAACAGACTATTTCAGCAAAGTGTAAAAATTCCTTGAAAGTGCCAAAACCAAACTGTTAATATAGCAGTCTTATGCCCGGTTTCTATAAACTCGCGAATTACCTACGGGTAAATTGTCCAATGGACAGAATTTACACAAGGATAGCTTTTACGAACTCAAATAATTTAAAAGTAACAATCACATACACTTGTGGGGAGTTTCTAGATAAATGTAATCTGGGTAAATATGAAAATGACAGAAAAAATGTTCCTACAAACTGTGGCCAGATCTTTCCAAGGGTAAATCGTCGGGTTAATTTATCCTTTCATGGATGGCTGGATAAAATTAAATTTTTCATAGGATCAGTAATAATTTAAACAGGCCTTCCTCATTGTATCATTCTGGGTGATTAGGAACTAATTTGCCCATGGATAATTTACCCATCCGTATTTCACGAGTTTATAGAAACCGGGCTGAAACAGTTTTGTGACCTCTGATGGTGAATTATTCTAGCCCTGCAAGACGTTTCCACATAGGCATATGTAAGTTTCAAATAATTTTTCAATTACAGTATGTTTAGGTATGATTTTGTTTTAACCGTGTTTTCGTTTATCCGTGAGGTGGCTATCACCCATTATCCCGGATAATCGGGAGTTGACTATATATACCTCAAGCATTATTATTAAGTTGGGACCTACAAGTAGAATAATGGTTCCAAGCATTTCAGAAACAAAATTTGGCGTTAACTCTGTGCAAATCCTTTTCCTGTGTCTAGAACGGTTGTTGTGATTACACTTGAATTCTCCCCTCAAGAAAATTTTCTAGGAGCTCAGTCTGATTTCAAGCCAAATCTCTGAGGTTGGCATTTTTAAGAGAAACTGGGTGACAATGCTAGAAGTGGGAATATCGTTCTATCAGGTATGAACTGAAGGACTTCTTTGAATTCCTGTTAAATTTGTGTTAGTAATGATTAGCGGAAGATCTAGATGAAGTATTGGTTCGATGTTTATCTTTACTTGATTTGAAAGAAGTGAAAAAGTTTTCTAACTTTTGCACCTAGTTGCCAGACCTCCAGTATATGAGTTTGTTTTTAAGTTCAGTGAATATCACAAAATTTATTGCAAGAATACGTGATGTGACATCATACTCTATACCGGCAGTTACTTGAAGTATGAAGTACAGTGCGCGCCAATAAAATGTACCTGTTTTTCTCGTTTGGTAATATATCTTTCTGTTCTTTTCTACACATTGTTGTGCAAGCCTGGGAGAAAATTCCACAATACTTTTCACTACGCCAGAGAGAATTATAATAGTCAAATTTTATTTGGAAACAAAATCTATAGTAGAGACACAGCAGTGATTCCGCAATCACTTCCATGTTCGAGAAGCTCCAACACCAAAGACAATTCGCAGATTTCCTCTTGTGGGGCTAAACAAAAGACAATGTGTATACACATAGGCGTAACGAGGGTGGGGGTTTTAACCCCCCCTCATTGATTAAAAAAGAAAAATTGTACTATTTATTTCATTATTGTGATATATCACCTTTCTTAAAAAATCTGCTTATAAATTACTTAATATGAGTTTAAAGCGTGGGAAGCTTAAAACTCGTTATTGTGTATCTTAATTTTTAAAATTTTCCGGGGGCAGGACCCCGGAACCCCCCTTTCCAGATGTTATAACCCCCCCCCATATGGTCAGCCTGGTTACGCCTATGTGTATACACGACACCCAAACACAATCTGCCAGCTCAAAAGAAGAATCAGAGAATTCCGGTGGAAATGTGTGCTAGAGTGATACACAATTTTGGGTTTCGTTTGAATCGTTGTATGGGCCTTACAGGTGGACATATTGAACATGTTTTTAACAGATGATTCTCCCATCTTTGTTCTCCATGACTGTATTTCTACAATTGATTTATATCATTAAATTCTTGAACTTACATGCATTTAAAAACAGGTACATTTTATTGGCGCGCCCTGTACTTTAGTAAGCATTGACGTTGCTGCAAATATTTCTTATTATGAGGAGATTATTTGTTTTCTCGTTTGATAACTTCATATTATTTTAGTTTTCTAACGATAAACTGATTTTCTAAAACATGTTTGTTTTTGTAATATCAATCCAACTAAATTATATTCGGGCTGAGTTTTCAACCAACCATTTACTGAAACAATTCTAATGGAACATTTTTTGGTACTAAGAAACAGAAATTAACAAATAATATGTTAAGCAATTAATTAATCATTATAATGGTCAGAAGAATATAGATAACATTTTAATAAACAATTTAATAAATTGAGTCCTAAATGTAATGCAGCTGATGGCAATTGTAGAATTTATTCTATATATAGTCCATTCACTGGTATATGGGTCTTCTGGTTTAGTGAAACCTCGTCCTCACACAGGGGTTTGCACTGAAAACCCTGTTTCATGTGTCAGAGCAACTTGCTATATTCTAACTGTAGTGTACCAGACTTAAAAAAAAGTATATGGTAACCGGCACGTGACAACCTGTGTAGAGGAAGGTACTTGCACCTGTGAACCGGGTTTCCAGTTCAGGTTTAAGTGCGAGGACTTCTTCTTCTTCTTCTAGAGGCACTAAAACTTCAGGTTTTGAATGTCTTGGCCTTCTCAACAATTTCTTTCCATTTTTTCCTATTCTTGACTGCTCTCGGCCAATTTTGGATTTTCATCTTTCTTACCGGTAAGTCTTTTATTATATAATCCTCCCATCTGCTTTTCGGTCTTCCTTGTGATCTTGTTGCTATTGGGTTCCATTTTTATACCTTTCTTACTAATCTATCATCTGTCATTCTGTTAACATGCCCAAACCAACTCAATCTCTGTGCTTTTGTGTAATTAACTATTGTTCTATTTTTAATTAATGTATTTAACTCAGAATTTGTTCTAACTCTCCATATCCCGTATCCTTCGTAGTATCTTCCTTTCCATCACTTACATTCTCTGTTTGTCATTTTCATGAAGTGTCCAAGTCTCGCATGAATATGTGATGACTGGTCTAATGATTGTATGATAAGGTTTCAGTTTAGCACTCTTTGATATAAGTTTACTTCTAAACAGCGTTGCGTTCACATAGTATGCCCGATTTCCCATCGTTATTCAATTTTTAATTTCTTCTTCTATTGTGTTTGTGTTATTTATTATAGTACCCAAATATTTATATGAATTTTAATGTTCAATCTCTATGTTATCTTCAGTAATATAAAGATTGTTATTTGTGTGAATCTTCTTTGAACATTTTTGGTATTTTGTTTTCTTCTCATTTATTATTAATCCAAATTGTAAGGATTCATTCCTTAGTTTTGAAATGTGTAAGTGCGAGGACTAGGTTTCCCCAAACCAGAAGACTCAAGTACAAATGATGGACTATAAGTTATATTAAGTTTTAATATAAATAGACTCAAATTGCAATTCTTCCGCAAGGCCTGTAAATGATATTTTAGGGTTTTTTTTAAAATTTGAGTGTTTACATTTCACAAAGGAGCCTAAATTAATAAAAACTGGCAGGTTGGTCTAGTGCATGGATGGGCATCTGCCCATTACGATTAAGGATATGCATGTATTTAGTAAGTGAGCCATGAGGGGAGAATGTTGGGGTAAGTTTCAACTAGTAACTGTATAGAGACGAGCATTACGGGAGAAGTGACTAGGTAGGCATAACATGGAAATTCAAGCGCTATCACAATACCCATTCTGACCAAGGCGAATATTTGGGATGGGGCTGGGCGTGATCTCACCAAGCTGAAAATCCGGGTTCAATTCCAACCTCTAACTAATATCCCTTTAAGCAATATTTAATAACTTACTGAAGTTTAATGATGAAGATATATTTAAATGACTAAAACATAGCATAAAAATAAAAATAAAAACTCAAAATCTATAACAATGAGGATTCTGACCAAAACATAAGTCTAATTAACTGCGAATAATGTGATAACTAGACTTCGGATTTTAGGTAAAAACCTATTTTAATCCTTAAGTGATATATGGACGAAAACTTGTATATGCATGTTTCATAAGTGACTATGCCTAAAACTGATACTTTTGTAGGACCTAAAACAGCCTATATTTACTTTAGAGCCTAATATTGCCTTTTTGCTTGTTTTTCCTCTAAAATTCAAAATAAGACATTTTTTGTTATAAATTCTAGCATTTATTTTCAGTTTGTACTAAATATTTAGCTCGGAATGTGCAGTACATGACACAATTGTGACGTGGTTAAATGTAAGGAATATGTTATCTTCAGTAGAAAAATTCCTTGGAATTCTCAAGAAAATGTAGTGTTTTTCTCCCGATTCCCACATCCAGCGAAAAAAAAAAATACTATTCTGAATCACGGAGGGATACAAGGGGTTGAATATGCTAGTACGATATGCGTAGCTTCTGGGCGCGCAGGGATTACGTTAGGTTTTCACTGTTATGGTAGCAATACAGGCCCTAATCATAGAATTATATAATTATGTGTATCATAGGCCTATATTTGTGTTTTATCATGATTACTGATCAATGGTGACTTCAATACATATAATATTCTGCATTGCAATTGAGATATTTCAGAAAATTGGCAACTTAACAATTTTATAAGAGAATATTTTACGATTTTTAGAACCTATTTTCCAATTTTTAGAGCCTATTTTAGGTACCTAAAACAGCATTTTTAGCGACCTAAAAGTCCGAAGTCTAGTTATTACCTATCCTAAATCTTTCAAGATAATTTCCAAATGTACCATGTCCACTTAAAAATTGAGTTGTTACAATAATACAATTGATAATTAAAAAGCTTCAAGGAGCATTTCGTAAACACATGAATGGCCACCTCCAATTAATTTCACAATTGAATGTGCATAGAAAGACGAGCCCAAATATTATATTAGATACTAGCTTAAAAGGCCCGGCGTCGCCCGGGTTTTTTATTTTGTAATTGGAAATTATCTTATGAAGGACTTTCAATTTTTAAATTATAGGTCATTAATAGGAGGCGGATTTCTATGTCTTAAAAAATAGGATATATGCATGAATTTATGACCTAAAAACATTAAAATATGACCAATAAAATTTAAAATATGACTTTATCACTTACACATTATGTATATATGCTTTAAGATCCATTACAATTCATTTTATTGAAATGTAATATTAATTATTTACAATATCTGTAAATTCTCAAAAAGTATCATTATTATTAGACCTGGGATTTTAAGGCAAATGCCTATTTTGTTCCTTATGAAATAATATGAAAATTTTTAAATATGTGGACATTTCATTATAAATCACTTACATTTATAGAGTTTTATAGTGCCCTAAAATGCCTATTTGGACATTTAGAGCCTATTTTACTATTTTAGTGCCTAATATGCCTATTTTGAACATTTAAAATAAAATTCAACTCCTGTAATTTTTACAATCTCATAATGGAGACCCCTCAATGAAAAGCAAAACATCAGAGGTGGGTTCTTCACAGAAACTTGATTATTCCAAACAATTGTCGCTAAAGCAATGCTGACTGACGGGGGAAGGGGAGTATTAAGGGGGAAGGACTACTGTGTCAAGTCACCAGTGAAAGAACATCTGTTTAGGTGACTATAGTTCGAGATGCCTAATTTTGCAGTTAATTTTGTTAAGAATAGGTTTACCACGTTTCTTGCAGTAAAAAAAAGACCATGTTACAGTTTAAGTGTATATTGTAATACTTTAAAGTTTATTTTCTATCTATTTACACATTTTTTAAGCGTATTTTAAGTGCCTATTTTCTCTTTTAAAAGCCTATTTACTTGTTTTAAAAGCCTATTTTAGGTGCCTAAAACTAATTTTTTTAGGGCCTAAAATCCCAGGTCTAATTATAATACAAAATGTACAAAATATGATATGAAACTTCAAAATTTCTTTAATATGCACAAAATTATGACCTAAATATGCATATTCATACTAAATTTGCTACAATAGTGTAACGACGCAAATAGCGACGTGCATAATCAACGATAGGAGACCATTCCTAAACAAAGGAAGGGTTGGGGGACCGCAACTAATCGATATTGAACATTTTTATGATTATCGATACTGCCCTGAATTTTATTTGAATTACAGAAAAGGAGAGGTGCGCATGCGTCGACGGTGAATCGACGAGGCAGACGTGCGGAACCTAAAAGACGGTTAGTAGTACGTGCCTGACCACGAGAGAGAGAAGTTGAAAAGGCAGAAGGGAGAAGACGAGATTGGGATGTGTGACAGCGGTAGAGGCGTTCTGACATAATGGTGTGTCAGACTTTCATCTAAAGGAAATTCTGGTTGTGAACTTCCTTGACACGGCTATATGGAGATAGTCATTAATCAGAAGAATACACCAAGTCGGCCAGTACGAGACACCGCTACAGCGAACACCAGCTGTGAGAGTGAGTCGTGACTGCTCGCTCTGAATAAGAGCAGATATGGACATCAGGAAGTAATGGAAGACAACTCAGGATCGGAGGATAAGTTGGACATCACTGGTTGAGTATAAGCGTCTAGATTTTTTTCTTATTGTTTGGGGAGTGAGAAAATTGAGATATCCTTTTTTTTTAAGGATGGTTTCTAAGTCATGTATGGCGATTAGACACCGTATGGAATAATAGAATAGAATAGAAACATAGAAGTGAGAATTCTAGAAGTAAAGTGATGAAATCCAGTAATCCAACTATTTTCTATTTCTGGTCTAAATTAATTATAAAAGAGCAGTCTAGAGCCTAACAACTGAATGCCACAGATATATCTCTTCACTTTAAGTTTTTTTGGGTGATTGTCCCACGAATGAATACATAGCTAGGGGCAATTGGTGATGCTCATATAAACTTTGTTATTTTTGAGACAGGACGCGAGGGGAGTAAGGAAGAAAGGTAATTAAGGGGCATGCTTAGTACTTCTTACGAGGGCCCCTCCCTCTTGGGTTTCTTTCAGGTGACGGGTGACTATCTATAAATAGATTTCATGCTGGCCTGTAATGTTAAGTTATGTTTTTTTTATAGAGATTTATCTACAAGCGAAGGTGTATGGAATATGGTAGAGGGGGATAAGCAGTGGAAAGATTGAAGGGCAAAAGAAGGCCTACGAGTGGTAGTGCATTAGGTGTGTACCATTGGAAAATTTACATGTTAGGGTAGAAGTAGAAGTCACTAAAGGGGTTATAGAGAAGCTTACTAATCTGGGCGTGAATTAGTTTCAGTTAGAATTCTAGGGAATTTAGAGACAAAAGAAGATTGGGTGCCCATGCTAAAGAGTAGTAACGTAAGAAGTAGGAAAACTAGAATAACCACCGAGTGAATTAAATCAATGGTATAAGCTGAAGGGAACTCTACTTAAAGAAAGAAAGGGGTTAAAAGATAACAGCTGATGACTGGTCAGGTTAGAAAGAGGAGAGTGAGTTGAAAGATAACAACAAATGATTGGTTAGGTTAGAAAGAGGAGAATAGGAAATTGCGAGTAGTGTACTGATGATAAGTAGTTTATTAGCAAGTACTAGAGATTGTAAGGGTGAGGTGAGGGAACGCCGGAAGTATCCCGAATCAAACAAATAAAATCTGGTAGTAGACAAGGCCTATACCAGTAACATATAAAGAAAAGAAATTTATGAGAGATTGTGAAAGCCATCGATGTTGGAGGCGAACAACGGCCCCACGTGCCTCTAGGAGAGAGTGTCAGGGACCTCTGACATCGATTTACAAAATTTTATTTTTGTTTGCGGCCCATTAATATTTTCCCGGTTGCAGGAGAGGAGTCAGATTGTTTGTAACTCAAGATCTAGACGTCGCTCCTGTATCGGTGGTCTATCGCCACAGTCACTCTGTGGGTATAGGCCTAAACTTCTATTTCTTTCTTCGTGAGACTGTCTTTTCTATCTATCTTTAAATACAATTCTTCATGGACTAAGCTGACTAATAGACTAATATAGGAGACATAGGTGGGATTATTGAGTGTAATTTGTAGAGTTAAGGACTGGATTATGAATTGAAAACCTTTATTTATTCAAAAAAAAAAAGTATAATATACATATTGAACTATCCTGAAGTTGCACATGTAAATGACTACACAAGTCAGTAGTAAATTAGAGGAATAATACAAGACGTTCTAGTAGATACCTAAAAAAAAAACAAAGAAAGAAAATTAAAGTAATTAATTAAGGATTTGTTATTGTTGAACAGAGAACGTACTTATATAGTTAAAATTGGGTATACTAACCTTGAATAATCAAATATTATCCTACCGATAAAAATGTTGAATGGTTAATGTAGTGTAAATGTAATTTATTGTATATAAGATTGTTATTGTTGAAAAAAAAGAAAAAAAAATAATATATTAAATAAATTATGGTTATTGTTATGCAAAGTAAATTAACGTGAAGTTCAGATTTTTGACCCTTATCCTTGTAATGGTTTGAGAGTAGCTGGTTTTTGTGCTAAGTTACATACTTTGGTAGTGAGTATTGAAAAAAGGAGAAAAAGAAGAAGCAAAATAATAAAAGAAAGATAAATCCGAACCCAACTCCCGTCTCCACTGTTATTTAAAAGCTAGTCGAGGGGCATGTAGATACATAGCCTGTGTATCTATAATTTAATTTGTGACTGGGCTGATACATAAAAAAAAAGAAGAAAAGAGGAAGCGTATTGATGATGGCGCCCGTTAATAGAAATTTTCATCAATATTATCAAAACTGGGTAAATTGCTAAAAGAAAGAGAAAGTAGACTGGGAGTAGGAAATTTGCAATCACCCGGTGACAGAGGTAGTTGTACTGAGTGTTGGAATGTGGACTATGCAGGCAGTGTTATGATGACACGGCAGGTGCATGAGTGACCTTGTTTTGTAGGAGTTCAGTAAACTTATATACTACGATTAAGAATAATCACATATTAGTCGTCACAGAATTTTGGCGAAGATTTAATCCAAGAAGTTAAGGAACTTTATAGCATAAAGTAAGAAAAGCCCGTCACATAATTTTGGCGCCCATACCGTGGGGCGATAGTTTGTTAATTTGTAACGTGTGGGGCGATAGTTTGTTAATTTGTAACGTGTGGGGCGATAGTTTGTTAATTTATGACCAAAATATCGTGAAGTTCAGTCTTCACAAATTTTGGTCGCCCATAACGTGGGGGTGAGTAGTGTTAAAACAAAACAGTATTGCTAATTGTTGCAACTTAATTTAGTTAAAATTGTTAAAAAAAAAAAAAAAAAAAAAAAAGAAACCTTTATTCAGTTGAAGTTCCATATTATGATAGCCCATAGCGTGAGGCAGTGATAGTTTGATATCCTAACGTGAGGCGAGATAGGGTTAAAAGAATTTTGGGAGTTAGGTTAGTATAACTGAAATTTATTCTCAAAAACAAATAATAATAATAATAATAATAACATATTTTTGGGAAAAGAATAATGACTATTGACAAGTAAGGACTTCTATAGATGACTAAGACAGACGACTGAACTATTGTGTGTTCTAATCTTTTTTTTCCAGTGGTATTGTTAATATATAAATATGGCTACTTATGTTGATCCGTATGCACAAATAAGAGCAGCTGAGCTAACCCAAGCTATTAGGAAGTTGAGGAAGGCGGATTTAGAGGCAGAATGTGATAGAGTAAAGTTACCGACCACAGGTACAAGGGATGAGTTAAGACAACGCTTGTTAGATTATGCCCGTAAGAACCCTCAGTCATTTCAAGTGTTAATTACGGCTTTTGCTCTGAGTCAGGAAGTTTTGGAAGAAGATTTAGTTGAACATAATATAACGGTACCACAAGATTCATATGGAGATGTAGTGTATACATGGGTTAAGTTAATGCGTAGGAAGGCCATGGCGGTAGCTGATTCAGAAGAAGTTGTACCAGTAGTACCATCGTTTACAATTCAGTTAGAGCCACATAAACCAAATACTTTGGATCTGGTTCGTAAATGGAACATTAAATTCAAACCTGGGGATAGTATTTACTTATTTTTGGAGAGATTGGAAGATTTAAAACAAAGTTCTAAGTTACAGGGTGTAGAGTTATTGTCAGTATTACCCGAAATTTTACAAGATTCAGCTTTACTTTGGTACAGGAACAGATTAACAGATTGGCCTACATGGGAAGCTTTTTTGAAAGAATTTAGAGAATATTATTTGCCTATTGATGAGGAAGACTCGCTTTTGGATGAGATTAGACAGAGAACGCAAGGTCCTAAAGAATCGATTTTTGATTATGTTAATGCTATTCAAACGTTAATGAGGAGGCTGAGTACTCCAATGAGTCCTCAACAAATGATGAAGAATGTTATCAAAAATTTGCGTCCTGACGTAAAATTATACATTAGACCTGCAGAGATTCAAACTATAACAGATTTAATACGTGTAGGTAGACAGTATGAACAAATATTGTTAGATTCTGAGAGATATATTCCTCCTCCAACGCAGGTTAGAGCTACAATTAAAGAAACGGCTTATAAACCTCAGAGACAAGTTGTTATACCTTCAGTTCATACAGCGCTAGGAATTCAGGGAAAACAGGAACTTCCATCGTCCGAGTTACAAAAGAAACCCAATGTTAGTTTTTCTGCAAAGACGTGGGATAAGGAACGGAATTCAAGTCCTGTAAATGATTCTAGAATGGTTAAAGTAATAGAAAATAAAGAGAGACAGGATGAGTCGAGGGATAATGGTAAAAACACCACTTTGCGTTTTTCAAATAATCAGCGATGTTGGAATTGTGATAAAACAGGACATAGGCAGTTCGAGTGTAAGGCACCTCGTAGAGTTACTCCACGCACTACGATTAAATGTTATAATTGTAATAAGCTTGGACATAGGTCTATTGATTGTAGGATGCCCCAAGAAAGAAAAGTTAGGCCTACAAATCCCTTATGACAATTAACTAAAAATCAGGCTTGTGTGATGTTAAATATAAATCCTACAGATTTAGTTAATGGAGATAGATGTTTTGTTGAAATTTTGCTGGAGGATATTACATTTATTGCTTTAATAGATTCCGGTTCAGATAAAACTTATGTGGGAGAGAAGGGTGATTTTTTGTGTAAAATGTTAGATTTAGCAGTAGAAGAATCTGAAGTTAGGGTGGTGCAATTAGCAGATAAAACTTATAGTTCTATAACAGGAGAGAGAACTTTTGAGATGAAATTGCAGGACAGGATTTTTCAGATAAAATGTAAAATTATGCCAAATTTAGCAGTAGATATGATTCTGGGCATGGACGTTTTGAAACAAATTGGGTTAGTAGTAGATTTGCAAGATGGGACTTGGTATTTCAAAGATGAACCAGCAAAAATTTTTCAATTTGTTAAGGCTATAGATTTAAAAGAAGAAGATCAACTACATAATATTCTTACTTTACCTACACCTCAGGAAAGGGACAGATTGAATATGTTTTTGGAAAATCAGTTACAGAAATTTGATCAGTGTACTGGACTTACCAATCTGATTTCTCATGTTATTGATACAGGCGATGCAAAACCTATAAAACAAAGATATTATCCAGTATCACCCATTTTGGAAAAAGTTATACACGCGGAAATAGATAAAATGTTATTGGAAAAAGTTATAGAGCCTTCAAATTCACCTTGGTCGTCTCCGGTAGTTATGGTAAAGAAACCAGATAGAACATGGAGGTTCTGCGTAGATTTCAGAAAAGTAAACAATTGTACTAAAAGAGATAGTTATCCTTTGCCATACATTGAACATGTTTTGAGTAAATTACGACATGCTAGGTATATCAGTACAATAGATTTGAAAAATGGGTATTGGCAAGTTCCATTAGATGAAGCAAGTAAAGAAAAAACAGCATTTACCGTACCTGGTAGAGGATTGTATCAGTTTCGAGTTATGCCTTTTGGAATCCATAACGCACCAGCCTCGTTTCAAAGATTAGTTGATACTATATTAAGAGAAGAGATAGGAGAGAAATGCTTTTGTTACTTGGATGATATAGTACTTATTAGCGAGACATTTGAAGAACATTTGTCCTTGTTAGAAAAACTTTTAGAGAAATTAAGAAAAGCTAACCTGAAAATTAATAGGGAAAAATCAAAATTTTGTAGAAGTGAATTAAAATATTTGGGTCATATCATTACTCCATTAGGAATTGCTGTAGATTCAGATAAAATCTCGTGTATCCTTGAGTATCCAGCCCCTACAAAAGTCAAGGAAGTACGAGCATTTTTAGGATTGGCATCTTGGTACCGACGATTCATTCCATTTTTTTCTGAAGTTGTAAAGCCCCTCACTGCACTTCTGAAAAAGAATCAGAAATGGCGTTGGACTAAGGAATGTCAGGAATCTTTTGATGAATTAAAATCGAAATTATCTAGTAGTCCTATATTAACTTGTCCAGATTATACTAAACCCCTAGTGTTACAGACCGACGCTAGTTTTTCAGGACTAGGAGCAGCATTAATTCAGACAGGAGAGGAAGGAGAGGAAAAAGTAATAGCTTATGCTAGTAGAACTTTAACGGTAGGTGAGCAAAAGTGGGCAATAGTTGAGAAGGAATTGTTAGCTATATTGTGGGCAGTTCAAAAGTTTCGTCCTTATTTGGAAGGTTATCATTTTAAAGTATATACTGATCATTTTGCTCTGAAATGGTTAAATACATTACAGAATCCGACCGGACGATTAGCTAGGTGGAGTTTATTGCTCCAGGAGTATGATTTTGAAGTAATACATAGGCCTGGTAGATTACAAAAAGTTCCGGATGCTTTATCTAGAATACACGAAGGGAAAGTTCAAGAGAAAACGGTAGAGGAAGAATTTTGCCTCTTGTTGACTGATAACTCTGAAGTAGTGGAATGGGAAAATATACAAGATGCTTGGTATATTAAGCGGAAAGAGCAAGTACAAAGTAAACCTAAATTTTGGCCAGATTGGAAGGTCGTAGATGAGAAGTTGTACCATTTAAGATTAGATCAGTTAGAACAAACTTTAGAGGGAACAGTGAATAGGTGGAAATTAGTTATTCCGCAAGATTATAGGATTAAAGTATTACAGGAATGTCATGATGCACCTACTGCAGGACATATGGGGATAGCTAAAACTTTCTTTAGAATAGCAAACAAGTATTATTGGCCGGGAATGTTTAGAGATGTTGCTAAGTATGTTACTGCTTGTGAAATATGTCAGAGACAGAAAGTGTTACAGACGGCTCAAGCAGGACCAATGCATTTTTACCAGAAAGAGAAACCTTGGATGACTGTAGCTACTGATTTGTTGGGACCTTACCCACGTTCCAAAAAAGGGAACCGATACATTGTAGTATTTCAGGACACCTTTACCAAATATGTAGAGTGTAAAGCGTTAAGGAAAGCAACCAGTAGAGCAGTTACGGAAGCATTTTATGAATTGATTATCCTTAAATGGGGAATTCCGGGATATTTGCTGATGGATAATGGACCGCAATATACTAGTAAATTAATGCGAGAGATAGCTAAAGCTTTTAATATAACTCCTTGTTATTTACCTGTATATTCGCCACAAGGAAATCCAGTAGAAAGAGTCAATAGAGTATTGAAAACAATGATTTCTAGTTATATTCAAAAGGATCAGACAGTTTGGGATGTGTATTTGAGAGAATTTAATTTTGCTATAAATACGGCTAAGCATAGTTCCACTGGATGCACTCCTTATATGCTAAATTATGGGAAGGAGCCTGAAATTATCAGTAGGATTGAAAAGGTGGAAAACCAACCGATTCATAAAGAAATTCCAAAACTTTGGGTGGAGAGACTCAATAAATTGAAAACGGTACGTTTAATGGTTAGACATAACTTGGAAACCGCCTATAAGAATTCGAGTCATTATTATAATCTTCGGAGGAGAGAGATGAGATTTCGTCCAGGAGATCTAGTGTTAAGAAGAAACTTTAAATTAAGTGATGCCTCACAAGCTTATACAGCAGGTTTAAGTGCAAAGTTTGTCGGGCCCTATATTATAAAGAAAAAGTTCAGTGAAAATAGCTACGAACTGACAAACCGTTTTGGTAAAAAGTTGGGGAAGTGGCACGTCAAAGACTTGAAACCCTTTGTTCCTGGATAAACATTCTTTAAGGCTGGTAAAAGAGACACGCACAAAAAAAAAAAAAATGAATGTGACCTGTGTCAACATTATTTTTTTTTTATGGTGAGTGAGGGAAGAATGTAACGACGCAAATAGCGACGTGCATAATCAACGATAGGAGACCATTCCTAAACAAAGGAAGGGTTGGGGGACCGCAACTAATCGATATTGAACATTTTTATGATTATCGATACTGCCCTGAATTTTATTTGAATTACAGAAAAGGAGAGGTGCGCATGCGTCGACGGTGAATCGACGAGGCAGACGTGCGGAACCTAAAAGACGGTTAGTAGTACGTGCCTGACCACGAGAGAGAGAAGTTGAAAAGGCAGAAGGGAGAAGACGAGATTGGGATGTGTGACAGCGGTAGAGGCGTTCTGACATAATGGTGTGTCAGACTTTCATCTAAAGGAAATTCTGGTTGTGAACTTCCTTGACACGGCTATATGGAGATAGTCATTAATCAGAAGAATACACCAAGTCGGCCAGTACGAGACACCGCTACAGCGAACACCAGCTGTGAGAGTGAGTCGTGACTGCTCGCTCTGAATAAGAGCAGATATGGACATCAGGAAGTAATGGAAGACAACTCAGGATCGGAGGATAAGTTGGACATCACTGGTTGAGTATAAGCGTCTAGACTTTTTTCTTATTGTTTGGGGAGTGAGAAAATTGAGATATCCTTTTTTTTTAAGGATGGTTTCTAAGTCATGTATGGCGATTAGACACCGTATGGAATAATAGAATAGAATAGAAACATAGAAGTGAGAATTCTAGAAGTAAAGTGATGAAATCCAGTAATCCAACTATTTTCTATTTCTGGTCTAAATTAATTATAAAAGAGCAGTCTAGAGCCTAACAACTGAATGCCACAGATATATCTCTTCACTTTAAGTTTTTTTGGGTGATTGTCCCACGAATGAATACATAGCTAGGGGCAATTGGTGATGCTCATATAAACTTTGTTATTTTTGAGACAGGACGCGAGGGGAGTAAGGAAGAAAGGTAATTAAGGGGCATGCTTAGTACTTCTTACGAGGGCCCCTCCCTCTTGGGTTTCTTTCAGGTGACGGGTGACTATCTATAAATAGATTTCATGCTGGCCTGTAATGTTAAGTTATGTTTTTTTTATAGAGATTTATCTACAAGCGAAGGTGTATGGAATATGGTAGAGGGGGATAAGCAGTGGAAAGATTGAAGGGCAAAAGAAGGCCTACGAGTGGTAGTGCATTAGGTGTGTACCATTGGAAAATTTACATGTTAGGGTAGAAGTAGAAGTCACTAAAGGGGTTATAGAGAAGCTTACTAATCTGGGCGTGAATTAGTTTCAGTTAGAATTCTAGGGAATTTAGAGACAAAAGAAGATTGGGTGCCCATGCTAAAGAGTAGTAACGTAAGAAGTAGGAAAACTAGAATAACCACCGAGTGAATTAAATCAATGGTATAAGCTGAAGGGAACTCTACTTAAAGAAAGAAAGGGGTTAAAAGATAACAGCTGATGACTGGTCAGGTTAGAAAGAGGAGAGTGAGTTGAAAGATAACAACAAATGATTGGTTAGGTTAGAAAGAGGAGAATAGGAAATTGCGAGTAGTGTACTGATGATAAGTAGTTTATTAGCAAGTACTAGAGATTGTAAGGGTGAGGTGAGGGAACGCCGGAAGTATCCCGAATCAAACAAATAAAATCTGGTAGTAGACAAGGCCTATACCAGTAACATATAAAGAAAAGAAATTTATGAGAGATTGTGAAAGCCATCGATGTTGGAGGCGAACAACGGCCCCACGTGCCTCTAGGAGAGAGTGTCAGGGACCTCTGACATCGATTTACAAAATTTTATTTTTGTTTGCGGCCCATTAATATTTTCCCGGTTGCAGGAGAGGAGTCAGATTGTTTGTAACTCAAGATCTAGACGTCGCTCCTGTATCGGTGGTCTATCGCCACAGTCACTCTGTGGGTATAGGCCTAAACTTCTATTTCTTTCTTCGTGAGACTGTCTTTTCTATCTATCTTTAAATACAATTCTTCATGGACTAAGCTGACTAATAGACTAATATAGGAGACATAGGTGGGATTATTGAGTGTAATTTGTAGAGTTAAGGACTGGATTATGAATTGAAAACCTTTATTTATTCAAAAAAAAAAGTATAATATACATATTGAACTATCCTGAAGTTGCACATGTAAATGACTACACAAGTCAGTAGTAAATTAGAGGAATAATACAAGACGTTCTAGTAGATACCTAAAAAAAAAAACAAAGAAAGAAAATTAAAGTAATTAATTAAGGATTTGTTATTGTTGAACAGAGAACGTACTTATATAGTTAAAATTGGGTATACTAACCTTGAATAATCAAATATTATCCTACCGATAAAAATGTTGAATGGTTAATGTAGTGTAAATGTAATTTATTGTATATAAGATTGTTATTGTTGAAAAAAAAGAAAAAAAAATAATATATTAAATAAATTATGGTTATTGTTATGCAAAGTAAATTAACGTGAAGTTCAGATTTTTGACCCTTATCCTTGTAATGGTTTGAGAGTAGCTGGTTTTTGTGCTAAGTTACATACTTTGGTAGTGAGTATTGAAAAAAGGAGAAAAAGAAGAAGCAAAATAATAAAAGAAAGATAAATCCGAACCCAACTCCCGTCTCCACTGTTATTTAAAAGCTAGTCGAGGGGCATGTAGATACATAGCCTGTGTATCTATAATTTAATTTGTGACTGGGCTGATACATAAAAAAAAAGAAGAAAAGAGGAAGCGTATTGATGATGGCGCCCGTTAATAGAAATTTTCATCAATATTATCAAAACTGGGTAAATTGCTAAAAGAAAGAGAAAGTAGACTGGGAGTAGGAAATTTGCAATCACCCGGTGACAGAGGTAGTTGTACTGAGTGTTGGAATGTGGACTATGCAGGCAGTGTTATGATGACACGGCAGGTGCATGAGTGACCTTGTTTTGTAGGAGTTCAGTAAACTTATATACTACGATTAAGAATAATCACATATTAGTCGTCACAGAATTTTGGCGAAGATTTAATCCAAGAAGTTAAGGAACTTTATAGCATAAAGTAAGAAAAGCCCGTCACAATAGTTGAAAATTTTCTAAATATGCAGTTATATGCACAATAAAAACCGTTCCATTTTCACCAGGATGCTTGGAATCAGGTTAAAATTAGTCGGAAACCTGAAATAATGCAAAGGGGAAAATATGACATGTCATAGAAATCCGCCCCCTAGTCATTATATAGGTATTTAGAGTTTGAAATAGGAAAAACGATTTACCACACTCAAACTATTCCCTCAGAAAATGCTTGGTATAGCTTTTTATGGCTCATAGAGGATGTAAATTTTTTCACCCCATTGCTTCTACACACCAAGCCTGGTAGGGGTTTAAATAAGAAGAAACAAATTCCGGTAACATAAAATTGTATTGTCTTTGCGGAATTTTTATTTCTCACTCTCATGTTACCATTGGGGATGGAATTAAACAGAAATTCAATATCAATTTCATACTTCTCTCTCCAAAAACCTGCGATATAATAATATAGGCCTACACATTACCATACCTCGTATTGTTTTCTCTATGTCCAGGGTAGAGAAAGTTGTGTGACTGCATTGTTTTTGTGGATTTCATTCTTTGATGATGATGATGAGTGTTCTGCCCGAAGGCAGGTCCAGACCCGGGACGAAGCCGTGGGGTGATGACCACGACTCGTCCGAGGTGATTCAGGCAAGTGTGATGCCGCGGAGATTTGCCATTGCCTCTCGCGGGATGGGAATGAAAGGACACACACAACACCCAGTCCTGAACCCAGGAAGGAAATTTTCCACTGCTGAAAAACCCCCGACCCGGCCGGGAATCGAACCCGGGCCGCCAGGGTGGAAGGCATTAATGTTTATTTATAACATGGATTATATTGATAGTTCTCTAATTTGTCAAGTCTCATTTCATGTATTTCCAAAGCCTTATGTGAAGACTGCCAACATTAATGTTGTCAAGTGAACCGTGATTTGGGTTTGATAATTTTGTGTAAAAAGGGATTAAGTATTCTCAAAAACATTTAATTTTTGGCATTTAAAATCAACATTTTTCAAAATCCTTTCTTAGTGAGCACTACATTATGAAACGAAGGTACTGTCAAATTCCAAGTCTCTACCTATTATAGTTTAGACTGTACGTTAATTCTCTGTCTGTCAGTCAGTCATTCATTCAGTCAGTCAGGACAAAGACTCTTATATATATAGAGGTGTGGGATTATTATATGAATTAAGTCCTTTTATTTATACAAAAAATAATAACTATATGTATTATTCGTTGCATGAGCCGAAACATAGACGTAGAATTATAAACTAACAACCAACCACAGTAGGCTCTGGAAATAAATGAATTAATCCTAAAGAAAAAACATGAGAGAAGCGTTCTGTTTTGTTTTTGTTGAGTGTTGTGATTTTTTTGTATTCAGAACTCAGAAGGTTTTTCCGTATGTATCATTGGCTTCCTTAATAATAAATTCCATATTTATATTATTATTATATTTAAAAACAGCCGTATGAAATGAAAAATAAAAAATTAATTTAGGGCTTCTTCGTATTAGAGTTCATAAGACAACATAGGGTTTATGGCAATTAGAGTAGAAAATCCAATGTAATAGCTTTAGGCTTGTCGTCCTCAGAGTACCAAAATGCGTTGAAAATGACCTTTAACATTTCAGCGGTTCATGCAGTGCCATTAATCCCGTTTCCCAAATTCGGCATGTATTGGGATCATGGCGCAAAGAAGAGCTTTTATTAAGATGTCTAGGCTGCGATTCCTCGATCGGATCTTACAGGAGAGCAGATATAGTGACTATTGAACTTATTGAAGGGAGGAAAGTTTGACATTCCTGAGGTTTGGGGGCATGGTTTAAAAAAAAAAAAAAAAAAAAAAAAAAAAAAAAAAAAAAGGATTCCAGGGATCCACTCCCGGAAATTTAAAAAGTGGAAATTGATGAATTTTTAGGTCCTCTGGAGTGATTCCTCCATATTTTTCAGCAGACCCTCTTTTTTTTTCTAGAGTTTTAGCTGTATGTACATTTACCGGGCTAAGTGGCCGTGGTCGTGGTCCGTCTCGCGGTGTTGCTGACGTTTCGCCTCGATCTGCGTCGGGCATCCTCGGAGCTGTGTTCAGCATGATGGTCGGCTGACTACTCAGCCGACCATCATGCTGTTGTGTTGATACGTCCACTGATACGTCACTCATAGCTGTAGGCTTTGTATTAGTTGAGAAATAGGCCTAGGGATGTTTATCAGAGGTCCTAAGCATCCAGTGGTGATATTCAAACAGTTTAACAACCGGTTCTCATCAGGGTATTTGATGTTGATTCAAAATAGTCCAATGTGTTATATGGGCCCGTGGGGCTCAAGCGCACCCAATAATTTGCTGTGAATTATCTTAAATATTTATTATAATAATTATTACTAAAAAAATCATGTTTAGTCGGTGCAAAACCAAAATGAGGCTAGCCTATAGGTTTATACAAGCGTTGACACAAGTAACATGATCTCCCTTGTTTCAATTAACTTAGTCTATTGTACGATCGCGATCGTTTGCAATTGTTTCTGAATCTTTCAAATGTATAGCCTACGACAAATTTACTCTATTAATGCCAGTTTTGCCAGCATTTTCCGAAATATTTTTTTTTTCCGCTTTGAAAATACTGAAGACATTATTACGTTCGACAATATTATAGAGAAGAGTTAATTTCACACATTGCTGTTCAAAGTGTAACCCTACATACGGATAACGGGGAAAAGTTGGCTTTCGATTTTGCTTGTTGAAGAATTTATAGGGAGAAGTACTGTACATGTAGGCCAAAAAAATGCAATGCTACTCAATAGTTATTGCATGTTTTACTTTATAATAATTTATTTTATTTTATTTTATTTTATTTTAGTTGTTACCTAATCTAATATCTTTCCTCCAAAGGTCTCCATAATTATAAACTTTGAAGAATTAAATTAGAGTCCACCCGGGAGGTGTTGGTAGCACGGTTGCCTTCCACCTTGTCGGCCAGTGGTTAAAAATTTCCAACTTAACCACACGCCCGCTACCTATGGTGGTAGTCCACCGCTAGCGAACATAAATGGCGTGTTTTGGTTCTAGCAAATCCATATATGTATTATCACTGTTGTGCATTGGCGTGAATCTGATCTTGGAAAAAGGCAATCACTCATGTGAAGCTACCGGTTCGGAGAACCTACAAGATATTTAACAACCGGTTCTCGCGAACCGGTGCGAACCGACTGAATATCACCACTGTAAGCATCTAACAGAAGACAAAATGGGATGGAACATTTTCAGTCCTACGCGCCCAGTATATTATGTCCCAGGTTTTTGGGAAGGACCGTATGAAAGTGATATTGAATTTCTTTTTAACTTCAACCCCGAAACGGTTGTATGGTAATATGAGAGTGAGAAATAAAATTTTCTGTCAAAACAATACAATCTTATGTAACAGGAATTTCTTTTTCTTCTTATTTGCACTCCTCCCAGGCATGGTGTGTAGAAGCAATGGAATGCAACATTCGACATCCTCTATGAGCCAGAAAAAGTTGTATCTAGCGTTTTCTGAGGGAATAGTCTGAGTGCCATATGTCGTTCTTCTTCATTTCTAATTCTACATGTGGACCTAGAGTTTCAACATCGAAGTCCTCCATAAGTTAATTTCATATAAATAATACAAAACCAGGGCGACGCCGGGCCTTTTATGCTAGTTTATAATAATAATAACAATTTGGAACTCGAAGTGCTGTCTTATGGCTTGTCGGGTCTAGTCTACGCAGTTGACACAAGACGTCTAGAATATAAATACTATCCAACTTGCATACAATCCTCTTGTTTAAATAGGGCGAGCAATTATTTCATTTTGTCCTCTATTTTAATTAAATGAATGTTATTTTATTACGTAATTACTTTTACTATTTCAATGAAAAAGAAATAGTTAGACCCCTACGGCCCCTCCCCAATGGTAACATAGTAACATAGGGCGAGTAAAGCCCTGGCATAGCTTTCTGTGTGTGGTAGTCTTTATAGGTACCATCGGTGATTAATAGACCTGGGATTTTAAGGCAAATTCCTATTTTGTTCCTTATGAAATAACATGAGAATTTTTAAAAATGTGGACATTTCATTATAAATCTCTTACATTTATAGAGTTTTATAGTGCCCTAAAATGCCTATTCGGACCTTTAGAGCCTATTTTATTATTCTAGTGCCTAAAATGCCTATTTTGTACATTTAAAATAAAATTCAACATCTGTAATTTTTACAATCTTATAATGGACATCCCTGATTGAAAAGCAGAACAGCAGAGGGTGGGTTTTTCACAGAAACTTGATTATTCCAAGCAATTGTCGCTAAAGGAATGCTGACTGACGGGGAGGGGGTGGATTAAGGGGGAAGGAGTACTGTGTCAAGTCACCAGTTAAAGAACATCTGTTTAAGTGAATGTAGTTCGTGATGCCTAATTTTGCAGTTAATTCTGTTAAGAATAGGTATACCACGTTTCTAGCAGTAAAAAAAAAAAAACCCCCTGTTACAGTTTAAATGTATATTGTAATATTTTAAAGTATTTTTTCTGTCTATCTACACATTTTTAAAGCATATTTTAAGTGCCTATTTACTTGTTTTAAAAGCCTATTTTAGGTGCCTAAAACTAATTTTTTTAGAGCCTAAAATCCCAGGTCTAGACTAATTAAATAAATAACAAAATTAACCGTTTCTCAACGCTAATAGTTTAGAATATTATCCTTCTCACTCTTGTACACAGCGATAACGACAGCAAAGTATAAATGGGAATTTTTGACATTTCTTTTGTTCTAGTAGGTATTTTATTGAATTCACATAAGGTTCATAATTGCTTTCTGCCAACTGTGTATTTTTCGTAGTATATAAACTAACAACCAATTAAAAAATACAATATATTATTTTGTTCGTCGGTCTTCATTATTGCAAACGGGTTTGACTATAAAGCATGCCTTATCGTTTTCATAACAGGGAAATGGAGCAGGCTTTATTAATTGCTACAAATAAAATAATTCGTGTGAACCAACTTACCTTTGAAACAGGCACCGGATCACACTGTCTTCAACTTCTTCCTATTGGCTGGCCGGAACTGGCACCGCACCACACTGCCATCTACCTCTTCTTCCTATTGGCTGGCCGGGGAGAGATTTTCTGGAATTGATAAAAAATATTTATTTATTTTTAGGTACTAATAAACTTCATATTTTTGTATTCCACGTAGGAATGTTTGAAACACAAGATTATTGTATTATCAATTAACAACAATTCGCGATTCCGTCTTTCGCGAAAAGTAGGTATCTCTAATATATATTATATTATAATTATAATTATTCTACGTCACATAAGGGGGGGGGGGTCATTATATTGCAAAATCCTGTAGAGTAAAACCACAACCTGACGCAAAGACATTTCATTATCGAGACAGTTTTCTCTCATAACCGGCATTCGTGTATAATAATTATAAATATGACGTATAGGCCTACTATAACTTACATGATCCTGAAGTAGGAGAAAAGGTACAAGGTTACAGCATCCTCTTGTCATTTAGTATAAGAATTTATAATGTCAGGATTTTAAACGAGGTCTTCATAATGTTTTCACACGTCGTTTCCCCAGTAACAGTTCATCTCGTCAGGAGATTAAACAGTTATGTTTCTATAGCAACGAACTTAAATTAATTTGCTGAACTTTAGAAATGTATATAAGAGAAAGGAAATAGATTAGTGTGGCCAGATATTCTGCTTCTCGCAGGAGAAAAGAACATCACATGGACATTCAAAGTATTTGCTCCTCGTATTACGTTGCACTTTGGATGGGGAATATCTGCGCAGATTCAAAGGATAGTAGTTCTCAACATGAATGAATGGAATACCTATTTTGCTTTTTGTGATTAAGTTAAATGTATGGTTTTTGAGATATAGGTTCTGATGATAGCTTGTATCGCGTCGCAATGATTGTTATTTCCTTTGCTGATGTGAAAATAGTACATTTTGTAACAAGCCTACAATGGCATTTATTATGATACGAGTATGTTCATGGTCTTGTGGTTAGCGTCGCCCGGATTTTTATGGGGTAGGGAGGTCTGGAACGGGGTGCACTCAGCCTCGGGATTTAAACTGAGGCGCTACTCGATAGAAAAGTTAATGGAAACGACCATTAACGGCCGTGGGTGTCGGCATGCTGACCACATGCCCCCAATCCTGCCATTTTACAAGAAATATGGTAAATGATGCAGTGATCGGGTGATAGGCCTAGTCCCTTCAGGGATGTAGCGCCATGGAGGTTAGTTTAGTTTTTATGTTTATGAAACTAGCAATGCGGCGGGGTTTCATAATTAGCATAATAGACAAGTTGTATACAACAGTTGTTGTTCGACCATAATTAAATGTTGTTTTAAGTTTTGAGTTTTTAGATTTTTCAAACAATTCGGCAATCAGCTGTTAGTAAGTGCTCGCATTTATCTTCTGCGATAGATGGCAAGTGATTGCATACGAGGGGCTCGAAATGGCTCTTGACTATTTAATGTCAAACCAACGGACTATTAAAATGAGAATTGTAGTTAATTTAGTATAATATCCGAATTAAATTCAGGTTGTTTGTTTCGCAGTTTCATTTGCTGCTCTCAAGGCTTAAAGATTGTTCCTGTTCGTTATTAATCTATGTCGGAAATTGAGAAAATTATGTTTTTTCCATGCACATAAGTGCTTCAATGTCAGGGGCCCTTTCTAATCAATTGTTTCGATCGCATTTGAGAGAGAATGCCATAATTGTTATGTGGGGTAGCAATTATCATTACCCTTTACACCACACACCACATAAAGCCCAGTGTACGAGGGAGATTGCAGCAATGTGTTAAAGTTAATAGAGGGCATCTCAAGGAAATCATATTCAAAAAGTAAGGCCAGAATTGTAAATCCAAGACTGTAAGACATCTAAAAATGTTCAGTGTAGTTTATTTCTTTGTAAATAAAGGTGTTACATGGTATTGAAAATGGGAAACTTTAAATTCAGCACCCTGTAATTGAATAAGTTATAGTACAAAGATCGACAAGGCTTCAGCAGAAATAGAGATCTGTTTTTTATGAATATTTCAGAACTAAAACCTAACGACTAGTTTCGGAAATATGAGGTCTCATTTCGTAATCCTGTAACATCCTCGTCTATATCTAGGCTCTTATAAGGCCCTGAAAAACGAATGATTAATTAATTTATTTATTTATTTATTGTTAGTTTAAAATTTTTAGTTAGAATTTATGAGAATATCGAACTATGGAGATTCGAATCATCGATACTTTACTTTAGTCTTTTCAGCATTAACAATTATCGTACGTAAATATTTGTTTTGTACCGTTGCATCTTGTTATTAGTTAAAAACTAGTAACTGTTACAATATCCAGAAATTGGCAGAATCTATAAATTTTTAATTTGTTTCAATGCTCGAAGTAAATTTCGAATTGTATCTGCCATTTAGCCGTTTAGGTGGCAATAATTGACATATATAATCTGTAAATTTACATATTTTAGAAAACATTTAGTACATATAAATCCTTTCCCCAGTCACGAGCCGCAAATACTAGTTATCTTTATATAACATACAAGTCTGATGGCCGAGTGCACCATTCTCCGGTTATCTCAGCCGTTTCGTTACCGCGGTAAACGTAATACCGGGGTATTCTCAAAATCTCTGTGCACCATTGCTAAAATACCGCGGTTTGCTAATGCTTGGAAATATTGCGGTTACTCTGCTGAGAATCCATTCCCATTGATGGTTTCTTCCATGGCCGCTAGGTTCTCTCTCTCTCTCTCTCTCTGCACGTCTGTCAGTCACGGTGGCTCGCTTAGGCTATTGGTTTTCCAAATTCAATTTATTTGTTGCCTTATTATTGAATAAAAACATGTTCATAAGGATAAAAGGGAATATTATATTGCGTATATATGTCGTCTGAACTCAAACTTTGAATTCAAGTACCATAGATACTGTACCAATCGTGAAATGCGTTGGTTTCGCCTACTACTGGTTTGGTTGAGGTGAGAAAGGAAGGTCATTTCAATCGATGTTACAGCACAGTATTTGCAAAGATATGTACCATCGTTCATTCTTCAAATAGATCCTACCAGTCTGTACATTTCAATAAAATAACATTGATGTTTTAAAGAATAATTCTCACACGTGTGCAATCCAAGGCAAAGCAACACCACGAAATCTCTGCTCTGAGTTCGACATAGCCTAGCTTTTATTCCTGTACGACTAGTAGAATTTTAGGTGCAAAATCATGTGGACAACCATGAAAGGATTACACACCCTATATCGTGATGCATGCAGCCATTCACTTAAATTTGGCCTAGGACCATTGGTTTTCCATATTTCATTTATTTGTTGCCTGATTGTTCAGTAATAAATGTTCATAAGGATAAAATGGAATATTATATTGCGTTTTTTTGTCGTCTGAATTCAAACACCATAAATATTGTACTAATCGTGGTTACGTCCACTAGCCTACTCGATGGACCTGGTTTGGTTGAGGTAAGAAAGGAAGGTCATTTCAATCGATGTTACAGCACAGTATTTGCAAAGATATGTACCATCGTTCATTCTTCAAATAGACCCCACCTGTCTCTCATTATTCTTTATGTTCAATTAACTTTTGGCCTAGATATCGTAAATATGATATCTGACGTGTTCTATATCCTTGAGTCCCACTCAACACAGGATCTACAGAACGAGATAACTACATCTACATCTACATCTACATATTACGCTGATCACCATCCTGGAAAGAAAACCGCGGTTTTCTCACTTTACAGCTCCTTCACGGCCGGTTTGCATCTTACCGCGGTAAAAGTCGAAACCGAGCACGATGCAACGAAAGTATGACTTTACCGGGGTAAACTAAGCAACTTTACCGCGGTATTCTGAATACCGAGATTGGTGCACTCGGCCGTGTTATAAACAGTACCCCTTAGTAACGCCTATACCTTTTCATTTTAACTGGAATCATTTTGAATGATAAATTATGTGAATATACGGTAACACTATCTTTATCTTTTAATATAGGATTGTTAAGAATTTTTTCTAGAAAGCAGTTTGAAATGAATAACTTCTTCTCTTCCAGGATGATCCTCATATCGAGGTTTTCCCTGCGACCATACAATCAAATCGTCTATCAATTCTCCTTCTCCATCTATTCCGGTTATCTGCGTCTTCTGATGTTAGTCCAAACGTCTCCATTGAGCAGTAAACGTTGTCTTTCCATGAGGTCAGTGGTCGTCCCCTTCTTCGTCGACCCTCTGCTTCCAGTAGCGGCTCGTGGCTCAAAACGAAAGTGTGCTGCAAATACTATTTCATACAGCAAACTTAAAATATTTTTTAAAATTATTAGTAAGCCTATCTAAACTGCTCCTCTTAATCCATCCCTGGGAACTCTCACGCGATTTTCTCTGCCCTAATTATTTTTTTGATAATATCTCTCGTCTCGTCGAACGTTGTGTGAGTTGTGTGACGAGTGAAAATAGCAAAAATAAAAATAAAAATAAATAATAACAATAATAATAATGATAATAATAATATTAATAATAATAATTAGGGCAGGAAAAATCGCGTTAGAGTTCCCCGAAATGGAATAAGAGACGAGAAAATAGTATTTTTAATGATCGAGGTAGAGGAAGTCGCTTAGTGTTCCCAGTGCGACAGAATACTTAATCGGGGTTGTAGAATCCGGGTTTTTCTGAATTTAACACATTCGAATTTGGCGGTGAAGATGAAAAGCATTGCTTACTCGCTACATCACGGTCCCCTACCGTCAGATGGTGGAAGATCTTCTCACAGTGCGCCCGCCGGTGAGACGGTGAGAATCCCACTCTGGGCTGCCGCTGCCGCAGCGCATTATGCAGGTTAAAACTCCCATATACGCCATGCAGTCAAGGTCGAGCATGACGTCACACCATACGAACGCTGCGCTGTTCGCAAGATGCATTCACGAGGCGGAAAAGATAATATTCACATTACCGACTCTTGACTCCCAAGCTACCAGCTAAGAAATTCTCGCGTGGACGCGCCAAGTTCAAAATCTACGCAAAAGAATATATAATATTGCGTTTGAAAATAACATTATACGACGAGCAGAAAACAAGCTGTGTGCTGCAGCACTGCAGCACATAGGAGAAGCCGCCACTGTCTGCTTCCCATTCTTGAACCATCTTTGGGATCCGGTCATTTTCCATTCTTCTTACATGTCCGTACCACGTCAGTCTCTTTTGCTCAATTACCTCACCTATCGTTCGTTCAGTTTCCATAATTTGTCGAATCGTAGTATTCCGTATCCTTTCTCGCCGAGATTTCCTAGCCGACCTTCTCCAAAAAATCCATCTCTACTGCTGTTAATCTTTCCATGTGTCTCCTATTCATAGTCCATGTTTCTGCTCCGTATAACATAATGCTTTGCAGTATGGAATTATATATTAATTTCTTAGTCTTGTTGATGATATTTCGACTCCATAAGACCGAAATGAATAACACTGATGATAAACATGATAATATATCAATACATTTCCTCGTTTGACTTAACGCTTTAAACGTACAATATTTATTTTACAAATAGGCATATTTTTAAGGTAATTCGATACGTAAACATTTCTTTGTTAATTTTTCCAAAAACTATGGTGTACATGTACATGTCAGTTTATTCTTCCAGTGTGTATATCAATATTGTATTATTATTAAAACACTACGGTGGAAATCTTTAGAATTTAGAAGGAAAATATATAGATTAAAATGTATGTGGGTATATACACGAAACAACCTGCATGGGAAGAAACTCACAGCAAAAAGAACCAGATTACAAAAGTGGGAAGGATCACAAACATAAAATCAGGGGTAGCCCTCAAGAGAACAAATATTGCTTTTTATTATTTATTTTTTTAATTTTAATTTTAATTTTTTTTTAATAGAGGGATTCAGGATTGGAATGACTTACCTGCAGAAACGTTCGAAACGTTTCCTGCTAAAGCCAAAATTTTTAAAAATATATTGAATAGGGTATACGATAATGTATTCAATTTTTTTAGAATATTCTCATTATCTAGTTATGTTTGTAAATATTTTTAAATGCTATAATTTTGAATAGAAATAGTTTTCTTTTTTAATTATCAGGTATGTAACATTGCCACCAGGTTGTTTACCCACTTGCAGTGCAACAAAATAAATTAAATAAAACATTAAATTCTGGTTTCACATTTTAAAAACATTTGTATATACCATATATGGGCAACGCCCGGCCCGCGGGCCGGATGTGGCCCGCCCCGACTTTTGATCCGGCCCGCAGAACACTTTAAAATCGCGCTCGAAAAAGTAAATATTTTCTGTTCTCGCCAACAAGAGAGTGAGAGGGGGAAACTGCGAGGGTGTTCCTTCCGGTCAGCTCTAGAAAAATGCTGCAATAGGCCTAAATCAAAGTATCGAACCAGACTTACAGATGAAAATTTTGAAAACACTCTGCGCTTGTGTATTAGTAGGATTGATGCCAACATTGATTATCTTGTTTCTCAAGTTCAAGCTCAAGCTTCTCATTAATTTCTGCTGATTGTAAGTAAATACCTCATCAGTTCGATATTGTTTTCATTCATGTAACTTTATAATTATAATTTATAAATACAAAAATCCGTATCATGATTATTTTTTCACAACTACCTATTATCTAAGGCCCGCGACTTCATAAATATTATAAAGTTTAGCCCGCATCTTTCCAAAGGTTGCCCATACCTGGTATATACCAACAGAGAGTTTAAATATAGTAATATACTGTAACCTACACTGTCACAAGAAGGTTCTTCCTAATTTTGTAATCTGACTTCTTCTATTTAATTTTATTTTAATATTTTATAGATTTTTTTTGGACGGTTGTCAGAAGCTATTCATCTCGGTCACAAGAGTCAGGACTTCAAGATTCGATAGAATTATCTTCAAGTCATATACGGAGAGGGTCATTTCAGTGCAAAATATTGTAAAACTGCATTGAGACGCAAAACATTTCAAAATCTACCCTTTTGTTTGAGAAAGTTATGTGAATGTTTTACATCGTGTTTGACATAATTCACCAATTTTTATTCATAATTTGTATGTAATAATAACAGATAAAATGTAGGCCTACTGTAACTTACATGATCTGAAGCAGAAGAAAAGATGCAAAGTTTTAGCCGCATTTTAAAAACCATAAGAATTTTTTTTATTTTTTAGTATTAAAATTTATACCACGAGGCCTTAGTAATGTTTTGCACGTCGTTTCCTGAGTAACTTCAGAATGCCTGTTCATCCCGTCAGAGAATTAAACCATTTTACTTCTATAGCAACAAACTTAAATTAATATTTAACAGGTTGAAGGCAAGCATCCTCAGACAATTTGTATAATTTATTTAAACGGCAAATGAAGTCTTGCTCTTCCTTTTTACTTCCTCTGCCCGTACCATAGGTACTATAGGTAGAGGAAGTATTGTTTTCGACCCCAAAATTCGAAGTTGAGTTTTTAGCATATATACACGTTTCAAGGCCCCCTGAATCCAAAAATACTATTTTTAGAAACATGTCTGTGGGTTAGTGTGTCTGTGTGGAATATCTGTGAACAGGCTACCTCGAAAACGGAAAATCGTATGAAAACAAACTTTCGTACTTGGGTCAGGTACTTTCTGAAGATGTTAGATTAAGATTGGCGACAAGTTTCTCTTATTTTTAAGGGGACTTTACATGAAGAATTTTTCGTTTTTTGTGATTTTCTCGAAAACGGCTCTTACGATTTTCTTTAAATTTTGCACTTGGGTTCCTTATACTAAGAGCTAAAACTTTTATTTGAAACACTTTTTCGAACAAATTCTCTGAAGGGTAGTTATAAGCCACCCACTGTGAATACATGCTCATTGCAATACGGCCTCATGTAACGGAAAGTCGTACGAAAACAAAATTTTGTATTTGGGTTAGGTACCTTCTGAGGCTGTGACACGAAGAGTGGCGACAACTTTCCCATACTTTTAAGGGGACTTTACACGAATCAATTTTCGTTTGTCACGATTTTCTCAAAAACGGCTCTAACGATTTCCTTTAAATGTTGTACATGGAGTGCTTGTTACGGCTCTGTTTGTTGACTCACCAAAGTTGTGGCAAACAAGTATGTTACAACTTTAGTGTTTATGATTATTTTGAAGTACTTACAGTAGATGAACTTGACTTCTGAGCCGGCCACGGCAGCTTCAGTCGGTTGCATAAGAGAACTTCTTCGTATCTGAGGGAATGTGGGTGGTTCGGGGTGCTCTTATAGTTAATTTGAATGATAGATTTATTTTATGACTGGTAAGAGTAGAGTTTATTGTTCTTGCTAATTAACTTCAAGAATGTATCAAGATTCAAAGTGTAGGCGATGTTGTACGACCTTCAGAATGGTAGAACGGTCGTTGAGCACGTGTGTTAATAATAATAATATGACGTAATTCTAATATGGGAATTACAGTCGTAGATAATGTTCTTAAAGTTCTCGTCGCCCAAATGTACTTACTTGTAGCACTGATTCTAAGTTTGGTATCAACTATAACTCAGTTGTACCGCAAACCTATTATCCACTGATTTTAATTTGAATGAATACTTTTATAGTGAACGGGATCAGTCCCGATCACTATTGTTAGAAAGGCATAGCGGTTTATTTGGCTGAACACCAAAAAACTTGTTAACAATCGGCGTATGCAGAATTGACTCCGCACTGGGTTAACAATTAACTCAAAACCCATACGCTGTATGCCTCTAACAGTTAATATTTTCTGCAAATCTGGTGTGGTCGTCTTTAAGAGAGGATAGTCTAGGAGTGTCAAGAAGTACATGTGATTTTTCAATACTAAGTTTATTCAAAAATAGAAATAATTTACTCTTTGACACACAATGCATGAAAACAGTTTATCTCCGTCTTTGGAGATAAAAGAAAAATAAACTAAATGCCCTCTTGTAGTCTTGGTAATAAGCTTCAAAACAGTAAAACATAAAACAAGACAAATGAATAACTCTTGGTTTTATATAACTTATTTAAGAGAAGATTTACTGATATAATTGAAGCCTTTGAATTAATAAAGGTATGACCAACTTTAACTTTTAGATACCATCAAGGAGGCTTTGACAATGCCTCTTGTAAATTTAACAATACATACAAATGAGGGTTTAAGAGAAAGAAAGGAACATAGCGAACTTATCTTTTACTTTGATGGCGTTTCCTTCCCTTTGAGTGGTTTCATGCGATATGCTGACTTCCAATCAAGGCAGCATCGATGGACATAGGCGTAACCAGGCCGACCATATGGGGGGGTTATAAAGGAATGCCCCCCAGGGAGAGGGGGTCCGGGGGTTCTCCCCCGGAAAATTTTAAAAATTAAGATGCAAAATAACGAGTTTTAAGCTTCCGGGGGTCTGCCCCCGGAAAATTTAAAAAATTAAGACGCAAAATAACGAGTTTTAAGCTTCCGGGGGCTTCCCCCGGAAAATTTTAAAAATTAAGACGCAAAATAACGAGTTTTAAGCTTCCCACGCTTTATACATGTATTAAGTAATTTATGGGCAGACTTAAAAAAATTATACAATTTTCCTTTTTTTAATCAATGGGGGGGGGGGTTCAAACCCCCAAAACCCCCCCTCGGTACGCCTATGTCGATGGATGACCACATTCGACCCACAGCTTTGCCTTCCAACCCTGGTCGAGGGCAGGAAGAAGAGAACCAGGCGATGGCTGTTTCCCTTGCGAATTGTAGTAATATAACCTTGCCAGACTCCTGTTCCGTCTCCAACCGGACAGGGATGTCTCTAGGTACTACGCCACCAAGTTATCTCTGCATGCAGAAAATATGTTAGGAATGTGCCTTCCGTCTCGATCTCCCTCCTTTGACGTTGCCACTTCCTATTCTCTGAGTTAAGTCATTTGGCTACAAGAGGGGTGCTGAGAATTACTGTATTTTTAAATGACCCGACACCTTCGGCACTCGTTCTCGAAATGAATAATCTGGCAACCATGTCCCTACTGGGGAAAATGCGTAGAAATGATCTGTTGAAGGAACACCCCCTGCCGCCACGCTGCCACTTCCCGTCCACTGTGTTGGGTTATTTGGCTGGAAGAGGGGCGCTGAGAATTGCTGTGTTTTTAAATGACCTGACACCTTCGACAGTCATTGTCCAAATGAATAATATGGCAACCACTTTATAATGTTTCGCACGTGTTTAGGTATTCGCCACCCACTGCTTCCCCTACATCCCTTCCGTATAGTGGTAGCTGAGCGACACTAGCGCTAAAACACTTCCCCTATCGCCGTGCAGATTTAACTTGGTGGCATAGTAAGCTCCCAAACCAAGCACAATGCTGAAGAGGGCAGCTGGAAATCTGGCGGCGGGCAGGCACTGATGTCGGCTTCCTTCTGGGCGAGAAACAATGTTCTTGCAGTGGGAATCTTCGACGACAGCCAGAGTTCCGTAGATGGCTTCTTCTTATAATAATAATATGAAGTTCGCACAATGTGCATGAGTGTTTGAGTTACTCCGTGCTTAGCCTTGTTAGCGAGATGTTCCTCTTTTGACAGTCAAGGGCATGATATCGTTCACATTTCTGTCCACACCATTCACAAGTACAGTCCGTGCTGGGTTCATGGAATTTCTTTTTGGAGCACACTTTGTAATGAAAGCCATGCACTGCGTATCTAGTGATGGCGTGTCTTAAATCGAAGCTGGGTTCTGACCATTTGCTTGACGTCATAGCGTCCGTCACGTAGAATTCACTCCATATTTCTTGTTTCTTGTGTCTTAGATCCTGTAGTAATTCTTTGTAGCTGTCTGTGGCGGGGAGCAGCAGCTGATGCCTCAGGTCCTCTATGAAAAACGGCTCTCTCGCCATCTCGTAGACCAGTCTTGATAGCGTGAACTTGGAAACACTTAGAACTCTTTTAAGGAAGATTGCCTTAACTTTTTCGATGCAGTTTAGATCTCCTTTGCTCGGCTTCTTCTTATGAGAGAAGGCCATTCGGTACAAGCAATGTATAAAAATGGTCCTTCGTATAGCACGAACTGTTCGTTGCACATATACGATTTGACTTCATGGAAAACATCACAAATGTTTTTAATTCAAGATTGCATTTAACTCGCAATAAATAGTAATTGTAATACTGTTCACTTGAATGTAGAATTGAAGAAATATAAGCACTAGTTAGACCTAATTGCTTATACAAGATGACTGCCTAGCCACGTGAATGTGATCTTGGAAACTTCCTTTAAGTTGGAAGCTTGAGTACAGAGTTCAATATTCATCACTTAGAATATTTATAAAAATAGTTACTTAATCTGTGCCGATGTGCACAAGAATGTGCACGCAGAATGTTTTATTGTAAAAGGCAGACTGTATCGCTTAACAGTATTACTACACTTTTCAATAAACTGCTTTAGACAAGACGTACTTTAGATTTGTAGATCTTGCACTATAGAAGACTACAATATAAGAGTTCTTCGAATTAACTAACATGAGAGTTAAGTATGCAAAAGTACATGAAGCGAGATTTTGTGCAATATAGAACTTCTTCCTTAGCGATCGGTGTGCACAAGAAGAGATGAGACTAACGAGACTAGTGACTGAACTTATTGAAGGCAGGCAGACAACTCACTGCCTCCTGAATGAATGTATAAGTCCGCTTAATGGAAGGGTCCAGAGGGGAGTGGGGAACAGACTAGAACATTCCAGATAAATTTTACCCCACACCTGTGTGTCGCCGCGAAGAAAATAGTTCACGTCAGCCAGCTATGACGTCATTAGTCGAACCACATGGAAAAGTTATGCAACTCAGATAGCGCACAATGTTATACACAAAATAAAGAAAAATTATTCACATGAAATGTGAACAACTATGATATAATTTAATGGCAATCCAAGTTACTTCTTTGGCGTGTAATGCCAAGAAGCAAGCCGCACTCGCACCCCGTGCTGGATAGGGCAAGAGCGACCGTAGAAGTGATTACCTTAGCACACGACCGTTCCACGTTCCATCGTTCCTTGTACAACTATCCCCACTTCCTCATACAACAAATTACAACTAAGGTTATAGTATTTTGGAGTCTTTTTCAATAAGAAGTGTTTTCTTATTGGTTCTTTCCTTTTGAGCGTTTGTACGCTGGTCCACGTGGCGAGCTTCATTTCCCAGCTTACACATTTCCCGTTATTGGCAGTGAATTCTCAGTATTGCCTTACAACATTTATTCCCCAAGCAGTTTACTCAGAACTCTCTTTTCACTAACTATAATCTCCATTGTTCCAGTTTTTACTTCAATAGCAGTGCAGTTTTCAATAATACCAGTCTCCAGCCCCCCATAGTGAATGAATAGTAAAGTTGTACTTATATTGTTGGGTTTCAGCGAATTCTGTCTGAGTAGCTCTCAGTTGAAAATATTAAGTTTTACTAGTTCTCAAATATATTGAAATATTACTTATTTATTCTGTTGTAGCTATCAACTGCGTATAAATCATTTATCAATTAGTTAATATTGCTTGGTATTTATTACTTATGATTTCTTATCTTTATTTTGTTACTTTGCTATTATTGTTTGATAATATTTTATATGGTTCCTTATCATAATCATGGTGTGTTTGCTACTCCCATGGTTATGATCCCATCATGCTTATACCAAGAGCTAAAACTTTTATTTGAAACTTAAAAAAAAATTCTCTGAAGGGTGGTTGTAAACTACCCATTGTTTGTAGATACTCTGTCTTGCCTGGTGAACAACTCAATACGCGGACATTCACGGCCTCTTATTTTATATAAGTACTGTACGTGAAGTGAGAAAGATGTATTGTTGGCCATGCTTACAGTAAAGAAATATCTGAGTGGAATATTCTATAAATTTCGGAAATTATTCTGAATGGCGGAAAGTTCAATAAAAGTTTGCAGTCACTTTTTTTTTTTTTTTTTTTTTTTTTTTTAGTTTGTCCATAGCCTGTGTTTTTAGTCGCAACATTCAAAGAAGGGGCTATAAGGTATTTACAGCATAATTAGCGTAAAATTGTATCTTGCGATTCTGTACAAGGATATGTGAATACTGCTAACTTTTATTTGGGCAGAGGAAGTTATGTGACTTTCACATCAGATTTTTTATCACTTTGAATGAAGACAATTCCATTCTTCGCGATTTTCTATCAAAACGATTCTAACTATTTTGTACTAGAAGAACTTATAGGCTGTTGAAAATTAAAATTTCTATTTGAAACGTTTTTCTCCGAAGGATAGGCCTACTTCTAAGCTTAGAGCTATCATAGGCAGCTCTTAAATTGCCCATTTTCTTAATTTCTCTCATCCTAGCGCGGAAGACGTTATGTAAGACGGAATATTTTTCCATTTTACGAACTCTCAATTTAATGGATTATTTATAAGTCAATTTTATATATCTGGTTTTACTTTCTCGCTTATACGTAGTATAGAGAAAGTATTGTGATCGTGACAAAAATTCGAAGTTGAGATAACACCGGGAGAGCACGTTTCATGAAGCCTAGAAACCGAAAAAAATATTTTTGGAATGACGTCTGTCCGTGGACAAGCACAGCGGGTAAACGGTTCATTGTATTTACTTCATTTTTTGAATTAAGGACTTTTTCGAAATTTTGTCGAACCGCCCAGAAATTTAGTTTTACAACTGAAATATTAAGGGGACTTTTCATGAAAACTTTTTTAAAAAAATTGTTTTTTTTTTTAAATGGCTCTAACGATTTTAATAAAAATTTAAAATTGTAAAGTCTTATCTATGACTAATAAAATGGCTATATCCGTATTTCCGCAAAAATGACTTAAGGGGCACTTTACTCGTATCCATTTTCAATTTTTCTAGATTATATCCATTACAGTAGGCGATACATGAAAACCTATCACAGTAAAGTTGTAGAAAAATTTAAAATGAACATTTTTTGTTTAACACATTTCTTTGTACATTTAATAGATATCAAGATAAAAACAAAATAAGGACAGCTTAAATGCGAATTTCAGAACATAAATGTCAATTAAAATATGAATGACATTTTGTTGCCCCTAGTAACAAGAAAACTATAGGCCTAATGTACTTATTGTTGTGAAATGCAATCAGTTTAGCTCAGTCGCAATGAACACACTAAAACCAATTACAGCGAGGTGGTAGGCCTATGGGCTAACAGGGAAGAGGTCCTGAGTTCAAATCAAACCTCGTGGCCGTCCAAATTGACTTGAGTTTTTCATGGTTCCGTCGTTCTCAAAGGCAAACGCCGGGTTTGTAGGACTTGCTTATTTTCCATAACTCATTGCCGCTATGTCACTGGATATTATAATCGCTTAAACTGAATATCACATAAGAAGACATCACTTAACAATAGAAACATGACGCGAATGAGTTGTTAATATAGACCAGCGTTTCCCAACCTATGGTCCCGCGTACCACTGGTGGTTCGCGAACATGGTGCAGATGGTCCGCAGACATAATTGATTTTAAAATATCATAAAGCAAGTGGGAAGTAAAGAAGTAGAAATTTTTCACATAAAATGGACACTAGATGTCCATTTTAAAGGTTTAAAATTCTAGAGGTATAAAATCTTCGAAAATACAGGTCATATCGACTAAATTTGACTAATATTGAGCAAAAAAAAAAAAAAGGAACTCTGCAAGAGGCGTCAAGCTCAACCGTCTCATTAAAAGTGAGTAATAACATAATTCCTAATTATATTATCAAATTGGTAATATATATTAAAGTCTGTTCAAAATATAATTTTACTGTCAATAGTTTCATTCCAATTCAATAACTGTGTTTCCGTCGGATTAAAAAAATGTATTTCGTTATAACGACCTATAATTTAATACCCCAAATATTAAGAATATAGGCCTACATATAGCCTACTTTTAAAAATTGGATGTAAAATTTGGGGTCCGTAAAGTTTTTTACTCATTTTAGAGGTCCTCGGGTTCAAAAAGGTTAAGAAACGGTGATATAGACTAATGTTTCACGCAAACATACTAAACACGTGGTATGACCTACATGCAGTTAAAGCGTGCAGTATAACCTAAGTAGTAGTAGTAGTAGTAGTAGTAGTAGTGGCGAAATTCAAATATAAGTCGCCCCTAAAGCTTCACCATTCGATATTCACATTTGCACAGACTGTGTGATGTATTTTGTTTCTGAGCGAAGCAGAGTGACCAACTGCCCTTGTATACTGTTGCTTATAGCTAAATAATGCATAACACTAACCACATAGTTAAGTGCGCGAAGCGGAGGCGGCAGCCGTAGCGAAGCGCCCTTGCATTTTCGAATAATGTACGATACACTGTTTGTAGGTTTCGAAAATGTGGCATATTATATCTCCCGCAAGGTTTGTCAGCCTGCCACCTCTCGTCTAGCGGTAAGACGTCACACCTCCAACGTCCAATCACGAGTTTCTTCATAATACTAGGACAGAAGAATTCGTTAGATCGTGGTATAAAAGAAGCTGCATCGGTGAAGATAGGTTGGGTGGGACCGATTTATCCCAAGGTGCGACTTATATTTGAATTTTCCCGTAGTAGTAGTACTAATAATATGCAGTTTTACTGTCATTGATTATTATTATTATTGTTATTATTCTTATTATTATTTCACGGTAAAAGCATTGAACATAAAGATCGACCCTGATGCTTTCCGTTCTAGATACTTCTTAGTTTTATGAAAATGTAATAAGTAGCCTAAAATTTAATTGTCTCTTTAATGTAATTGTTTCTGTGCTAGCCTTTAACACGTATATGCGAGAAAGTTTGTGCAACGTATTTTTGCACCATTTATTTATTCGGTATGAATACATATGAGGTGCTCAGAGCACAAGTGGCTTAACTCCATTTAAACTTATATTTCTCCTAAAATAAGTATGTTTCAGATCATGTAAAGCAGGGGTGGCCAATTTCTTTACTTACGAAGGCCAATAGGTCTATATGACGTGTGTTGACGTACCGGGAAACAGTTTAGGTTCAAATTCAATAGGGTACTTTTCATGGGCGTCATAAATGCGTATACCAAGTTTCATGGAAATCCGATACAGCGTATTTGAGTTATGGCGCCTTTCTATTAGAAAGGCGCCATAATCTATTAAAGTAGGCACTAAATTGGGCATTACTCCGGTACCGGTGAACCGATTTGGTTCAATATCAATAGGGTTCTTCCCGTGGACATTATAAATGTGTTTTCCAAGTTTCATGAAAATCCGAAAACGCTTATTTGAGTTATGGTGCGCACAGACACACGGACGGTCAGACGGACAGACATTTTTTCGTCCCCCACACAATCTCATAAAGTACCATACTGGCACTTAATAAATGCATGTATTAGAAAAAGTAGTGTTATATACGAATTCCTGATTAGCCATGTTAATTGCGACTGTGACATGCAATTATTACTATTCTAGCTTCGAGGAATATTATCATATAATCTACGTAGCAGGTGCCTGCGACTTTGCCCGTTACTATTTACTCAACTGCTAGATATTTATTAAGTGCCAGTATGGTACTTTATGAGATTGTGTGGGGGATGAAAAAATGTCTGTCCGTGTGTCTGTACGCACCCTGTTGCTCGACATAGGTAGTCGCCAGTTCATTGCTGTGAACTGATGTGATTTGTTTACACTTAAGACTGAAAACTAAACAGGCAAGTTTATTCAAGACGAAGGCTCCACGCAAGATTAAGTAACCTTCAACAACGGCTTCACAAAAGGACCAATAAACAGTGGTGAGTGCTGCCCAATAATCTATTTATATTACGTCACATTCCTCACCATAAGAAGAATGTCATTCGGTAATAGAATGTTTATTCTAGTCGATTACTTCCGTGAGAAACCCTTCTGCGCGCAGGTGACTCATTCCAAGAAGTCGGCCGGATCATCCGGCGGCCGAACCATCCGAGGCCGGACTAGAGGGAGTCTACTGTAATTAGAAGCCATCCCTGCCTGCCTGGTGGATAACTGAATACGCGCTCTTTACAATACGGCCTAATCAGAATGTGAAGTGACAAAGAGTAAAGGGTAAAGAAAGTCACATGAGTGTAATAATAGAATTTTATTTGGGTTGTGTATCCTTCGGGGATGCGATGTGGTAAGAACATTCTCTTCATTTTTACAACTAATTTGCCAAGTTACGTGTTCCACATCAGATTTATTGTCATGGATTGTAAGATAATTTTGATTTTATGTGATAGTATGGTTACATTTTCAGTTTTGAAGTCATTAATGCTTATAAAATCCGGGCCCTCTTTCATAGAATTTGCTAATAATAGTAGTTAATAATATTAGAACTCATTATATTATTTATTAGTTATAAAATGTTTGCTTCATAGAGATATGAACACGACTCATAAAATCTCTTCACTAATATTATTAGTTCATTAGTGAGCTGTTTGGTTTGGAGGTTATGTCTGGATTGTTGTTAGTGTTGTTTGTGTTTTTTCCCTTCTTATTCTTTTTGTCAGTACTATTTCAAACGACGACGGCCTACATATATCTGCAGAAATGTAACAAATAATAACTAGCTCTGAGAAATCAATAAACCCGCCAGGCACTTACTCAAGATAGCAGGTGGCTTATGTACTAAAATCTAACCTCAAATCCTATGACAAACATTCCTTTGGTAGTTGATGTAAGCTTTTTTCTTAATTGATAATTAAGTAAGAGTGAGTCATTTTTTACAATTTTAAGATCACAAAATCTGAATTACATGGGTTTGAGAGTAACTTATTAGCCCTAATACACTTATAGAAAACAAATATTATGAGATATTTTATTACTTTTGCCGTGCATGAAACAGTTTACTAATATTATTAGTAATATTTACTAATAATTTAGTACCTTGAACTCGTAGCAAATGTTATTATAAAATATTCTCATTAAAACAGATGGCTAATAATAATAACTCTTATTATGTATTTGTTAATAACATGAGAGTAAAAGTTCTATGAATTAGGGCCCAGATATCTTTAGATCATAGAGCAACCGGGCCCTGTTGATGCTATGTAATGGATAACTTTTAAGGTTCCTTTACCCAGGTTCGTTATTAATATTCTTGTCATACCATGGCTGAGGATTATACAGGGTGCAGCAAAACATCCTCCCTATTTTAAAGTTCAAATAAAAAACATATGGATCAAAATAAAGAAACTGAATTAACATGAATGATCTACACAGTGGGAAGTTTAATGTTTTCTGGAGTTCAAACGCTGCGTGGCCTTCCCCTTTTTAATCATGTTACCACTTGCTCTAACGTTTGACACCCATAAGCGAATGCTTTTTCGACCTGGAACTGAACAACGAGGAGGAATTTGGAAGCGAATCTGGAAAGCACGCTGGGCAGCGACAACGGAATACCCATTTACCAGAAATGATTCCACAGCGTAAGCTCATTCTTCTCCCGTCCACGGATTGGTTGGATACTATAGGCCTACTGAATGTCAATTCCGCGATTTCAATATCCTATTCAATTTTTGTTTACTGTTTATCACTTTTTTCTGTCGTTATGGCAACACAAGTTGACTGCTACTCTCATCTTGCGTGAATGTTGCGGCATTGATATAGTACATAATGATATGGTGAACCTTGCTATAAGAGCACGGAGACAGGATTAAGGTCTATTTACACTTAGCAGTGAGGTGAACTAATTTAATATACTGAAAAACTTAAATTCCCACTTTGTAAATATCATTAATATTAATACAGTTTCTTTATTTTGATCAGTCTGTTTTTTATTTGAAATTTAAAATAGGGAGGGTGTTTTGCCGCACCCTGTACATTATACATATTAATAAAATATGTGCAGAACCTCTCGCGTTCCTCCTCAGTAATTCTCTGAAAGTCACGAGTCGACACCTCCGAAGCATACTATAGTTAAAAAGCATTAACTTGCTACTAGATATAACCTTGTTGTAACCGGGAAGACGAGGCAAGCCTTTAACAAAAATCAGTACTATGCTTGATCCAAGATGTGTACCGAGCAAAACTAAACAGACTTGCCTTAACTAACCGTGTCCTGTCGTTTCATTGGTTATTCGCACCAGCGCAAACTTCACGATAGTGCGACAAGCTCAGTCAGATGTTTCCTTCCATTTCCGTACACCTCGTACGATTATTTATACCTTACGTAATCTTGAAAACAAGTTCTGTTAAGTGAGTTGCTTCATTTTGTATTTATATCAAAGCCATACATATTTAACAACATATATATATATATAGCAAACAAGATTTCATTTGTTTTATCATTGCCTTGGCAAATTTGTTGTTCTGAAGAAAAACAAGTGACATAAGTTACTTAATAAAGACATATTTTAGAACATAATTAATTAATTCGTTGTACTTTTCATTTACATAATGTGTGATGAATTACACTACATATTGTAACTAAACGTAATAGTCATGGCCTCTAATAATTTGTATTATAGAAGAAAATCGCGAGCCAGGACCCTCAGAACTTACGTCAAAGAACGTGTGAGGAAAATATTTGTCCTGCGACGAAAACATACAGATTGTAAATATATATATACACACAGAAAACATGGAGAATCAAGCCCAGGATCCTTTGCACTTAGTCTGAAAAAGAAATTTCAATTTACTTTATTTTATGTAATCGACTAAACCAGTGGTCTTCAACCCGCGGCCCGCCGTGTATATTTTTGTGGCCCGCCGAATGATTTTGTTTCCAAACAAATAGGAAAACATTGCAGCACTGAAGTTGGCCAATTGCTTCGGCCGTAGTAGGGAATTCGTTAAGTGGCAACCCTGATGCTCAAGGTCACTCGTAGCATCGCAACCCACGCCAGTGTCATTGTCTCAGTCTGTTTCACCTATTTCTATTGTCTGCCCGCAAGTGAATGTTAGTTTAAGTTTAGTGAATAATGGCTTCGTGTAGTAAGAAACGGAAGATTACCGATGAGTGCCGAGTGTTTCAAGAAAAGTGGATTGATCTATACTTTTTTGTAAATATAAAAAACAAACCAGTTTGTTTGGTTTGTAATGAGTCTGTCTCCGTAATGAAAGAGTACAATTTAAAGCGGCATTATGACACAAAGCACGCTTCCAAGATGGACGCAGTACAAGGTCAGTTTAGATTGGATAAGGTGCGAGATTTGAGGAAAAAACTTGAGAATCAACAATTTACGTTTACTCGGCAAAACGCCGAAAGTGAATCAAGTGTTAAAGTTAGCTATATCATTTCTGAACAAATTGCTAAGCAATCAAAGCCATTCACAGATGGTGAGTTTGTAAAGCAGTGTATGGAATTGGCAGCTGAAATCCTATGCCCAACACAAAAACATTTGTTTTCAAAGGTTAGTTTATCTGGGGTCACAGTTGCCAGAAGAATTGAGGAGCTATCTCAGGATATTGAAATCTCACTTAAAGACCGTGCTTCAAAGTTTGTTTTTTATTCAGTAGCACTTGATGAAAGCACTGATGTTACAGATACAGCTCAGTTAGCCATTTTTATTAGAGGAATCGATCAAAATTTCTCTATTACCGAGGAAATGGCAGCACTATTTCCAATGAAGGGCACTACTAAAGGCACTGATATTTACAAGGCTTTGACTTCAACTTTAAACCGGTTTGGCCTAAATCTGGATAACTTGAGCGGTGTTGTAACTGATGGGGCCCCAGCAATGACGGGAAAAATGAAGGTGTTGTAGCTCTGATTAGAAAAGATGCAAGTGAAAATGAAAAGTTCATACAATATCATTGCATTATCCATCAAGAAAATTTGTGTGCAAAAAGTGTTTGTTTCAAAGATGTCATTAAAGATGTGACTAAAATCGTGAATTTTATCAGATCACAAGGACTGAACCACAGGGAATTCCAAACCTTCCTTAGCAAGGGCGCCCATACCCGGGGGCAGGGGGGGGCCGCGGCCCCCCCCTAGCTCTCAGGGAAAGGAAAAAATTCAATATTAATAATTATTGTCTTTTTTTTTCTTTTAAGACAATTATTTGAAAGTCAGTAGAGACATAAGTTTGCAGAAGTTTTACCATATCGACACCATGGAAGCAGAATCCACACTGGATTAGAAAAGGGGATCCTGGGGGTTTGGACCGCCAAAAATCAAAACCTAAAAGTCTATTTTTGTATTTAAAAAAAATTAATAAATTAAACAATTTTTGTGGGTGTGTCAAATATGATATAGCAGTTATTTTGTTTCCATAACATAATGAGTAGGCCTGTTATTTCCATTGTTCCTTGTGTTATTTAACTTTTCTTATAAATAGTAATGAGTATTATAACTTAGGTTTGTTTAAGTTCGCATGTCTTAGAGTATGGTAAACAAATTTCCTAATTAGTTTTTCAGAGCTAAAATAGCGTAAAATGTTATTTTAATTAGTTCAATATTTAAAAATTTAACGACCCCCGACTTAGGTAATGATTTCTTGTTTACGTTGGTATGTCTTAGAGTATGGTAAATAAATTTCCTAACTAGCTTTCAGGGCTAAAATAGCATAAATTGTGATTTTCATTAGTTCAGTATTTAAAAATCTTCCGGGTGTGAACCCCCACTTAGGTAACAATTTCTTGTTTAAATTGGCATCTTAGAGTATGGTAAACAAATTTCCTACCTAGTTTTTCAGAGCTAAAATAGAGTGAAATGTGATTTTCATTAGTTCAGTATTTAAACATTTTCCAGGGGTAACCTCCGACTTAGGTAACAATTTCTTGTTTAAGTTGGCATATCTTAGAGTATGGTAAACAAATTTCCTACCTAGTTTTTCAGAGCTAAAATAGAGTGAAATGTGATTTTCATTAGTTCAGTATTTAAAAATTTTCCGGGGGTAACCCCCGACTTAGGTAACAATTTCTTGTTTAAGTTGGCATATCTTAGAGTATGGTAAACAAATTTCCTACCTAGTTTTTCAGAGCTAAAATAGAGTGAAATGTGATTTTCATTAGTTCAGTATTTAAAAATTTTCCGGGGGTAACCCCCGACTTAGGTAACAATTTCTTGTTTAAGTTGGCATATCTTAAAGTATGGTAAACAAATTTAATAACTTGTTTTTCAGAGCTAAAATAGCGTAAAATGTGATTTCAACTAGTTCATTATTTAAAAATTTTCCAGGGGTGGACCCCCGACTTGGGTAACGATTTCTTGTTTACATTGGCACGTAAACAAATTACCTAACTAGTTTTTCAGAGCTAAAATAGCGTAAAATGTTATTTTAATTAGTTCAATATTTAAAAATTTTCCGACCCCCGACTTAGGTAATGATTTCTTGTTTACGTTGGTATGTCTTAGAGTATGGTAAATAAATTTCCTGACTAGCTTTCAGGGCTAAAATAGCATAAAATGTGATTTTCATTAGTTCAGTATTTAAAAATCTTCCGGGGGTGAACCCCCACTTAGGTAACAATTTCTTGTTTAAATTGGTATCTTAGAGTATGGTAAACAAATTTCCTACCTAGTTTTTCAGAGCTAAAATAGAGTGAAATGTGATTTTCATTAGTTCAGTATTTAAAAATCTTCCGGGGGTGAACCCCCACTTAGGTAACAATTTCTTGTTTAAATTGGCATCTTAGAGTATGGTAAACAAATTTCCTACCTAGTTTTTCAGAGCTAAAATAGAGTGAAATGTGATTTTCATTAGTTCAGTATTTAAAAATTTTCCGGGGGTAACCTCCGACTTAGGTAACAATTTCTTGTTTAAGTTGGCATATCTTAGAGTATGGTAAACAAATTTCCTACCTAGTTTTTCAGAGCTAAAATAGAGTGAAATGTGATTTTCATTAGTTCAGTATTTAAAAATTTTCCGGGGGTAACCCCCGACTTAGGTAACAATTTCTTGTTTAAGTTGGCATATCTTAGAGTATGGTAAACAAATTTCCTACCTAGTTTTTCAGAGCTAAAATAGAGTGAAATGTGATTTTCATTAGTTCAGTATTTAAAAATTTTCCGGGGGTAACCCCCGACTTAGGTAACAATTTCTTGTTTAAGTTGGCATATCTTAAAGTATGGTAAGCAAATTTAATAACTTGTTTTTCAGTGCTAAAATAGCGTAAAAAGTGATTTTAATTAGTTGAATATTTTAAAATTTTCTGGGGATGGACCCACGACCCCCTTGCTTATGGGGTATTCCAAATCCCCTGCCACTTCCAATCCTCCCCGAAATTATTTTCTGGCTACTTCATTGTTGCACTTACATTATTATATTATTAATGTAATGTTACAAACTAACCCAAGAAGTTAAAGGGACAAAAAATAAATTAACTAAAAATTTGGCCCCCCCCTAGAAAATATCATATGGGCGCCCTTGTTCCTTAGTGAGATGAATGCAGAGTATGGTGATGTAATTTATTACACAGAGATTCGTTGGCTCAGTCGAGGAAAGTTTTTAAAAAGGGTTTTTGATTTGAAAGAAGAAATCTGCATGTTCATGGAGAGTAAAGGGAAGGCAGTTCACTACTTCAAAGATCCCAGTTGGATGGCTGATTTTGGGTACCTAACTGATATTTCAATACATCTCAATGACTTGAATATTAGGCTACAAGGGAAGAATGCTATGATACACAATCTCTTTGATCAAGTTGAGGCGTTTGAGAGGAAACTTAGTTTGTGGAAGAATCAAGTACAACAAGGCGACTTCACACATTTTCCAACACTGTCACAATGTGAAGTTCAAAACAAAGAAAAGTACAGCGAAGCACTCTCCATGTTACAGCAAGATTTTAGCAACAGGTTTTTAGACTTCAAGCAAAATAAAACTATGATGAAGCTTTTTTGTGCTCCTTTCAGTGTTAATGTGGAAGACTATTCCGGAAATATACAAATGGAACTTATTGACTTTCAGTGCAATAGCGATTTACAGGAGAAATTTAAAAACTTTGGACTTCTGGAGTTTTACTCATTGTATGTTGAAGGTGATCGATTTCCAGCAATCAGATCTCATGCTCTGGCCACAGCATCTCTTTTTGGCAGCACTTACATCTGTGAGCAGCTATTTTCAAGAATGAAGAACGTGAAATCGAAACTGAGAAACCGTATCTCTGACACTCATTTAGAGAACTCTCTTCGAATTGCCACATCTGACATAATAGCTAATGTTGACAGATTAGTAAAAGATAAACAATGTCAAATTTCTCACTAAACTACAAAAGTCACAAATTTGATGTTTTCAGTTTAATTTTGAGTTTTATAACATGTTTAAATATATGTCAAGTAGACCTATATTGTTTTCAATATTGATGTTTAATACAGTTATCAACAAATATAAAATGTTATAACAAATTCATGTAAATTATTTTAACCTGAGACAAAATTCACACACATACATATATATATGTATATGTATATACACGCTTAATCAATGCGGCCCTCCAAGTCCTCCATGACAATAATTTGGCCCTTAATTAATAAAAGGTTGAAGACCACTGGACTAAACAGTCTAAAAAACGAACTCTTGTGAACTGTGCTTTGTACTTTCACATTCGGTTGTTTACTTTTGCTCGTACACATCTTGGATCAAGTAGGCCCTATAGGACCAATTCTGGGGGTAAAGGCGGTCGTTGCATAAGTCTGATGTCTTTTTAATTTTCATTTTTTTTTATGTATAATGCTATTTGTGTGTTGTTTCAGCTGAAACTTTGTGTTTGCAGATACCAGTATTAAAAAATAAATTAATAACAAAATTATTATGTAATTCAGTCACCCATTTGTTCAGAATAAAGATAACGGCGAAAGCCAAATATTAAGTGCACTTTAAGCTCCGCCCACTCGATCACTCAATATTCACATTTTGTTTCTCAGGGAAGCAGGTGATAAACTATCCTTGTATATTGTCGCCGACACTCCCGACAGTACCAAATATTAAAAATGCGAGAGTGCCCCTTGTAACAAATATTAAAACTGCTAGAGTGCCCCTTGTACCGAATATTAAAAATTCTAGAGCACCCCTTGTACCAAATATTAAAAATTCAAGAGCGCCCCTTGTACCAAATATTAAATGCGAGAATTTGTGCCTTGTACCCAACGGTTTGTCAGCCTATTCATCCTCAAAGAATTCGCTAGATCACGGCATAAAATGAATTGCTTCACTGGGGGAGGGCTGGCCGGGATATGTCTCATGCGAAGATGCATCTTATATTTGTTCTTTCCCAAGATATCAAATGTAGCGTAAACATAATTTGAATGTTAGTACAAATTTGTCTTTAGATAATATTACACAGGTAATAAAAAGGACTACATTCCATACTTAACACTTTTGTTACAAAATGTGCACATAACAATCGTTCCATCTGTTTTAAAACAGTTTAACTCTGTCACCTATTGCGCATTCCAGATTTAGGCACACGATCCAAATCACCACGAATCGCAAACAACATATAAATGAATATTCCGTCCTCCCTGCTAGTGAGCTGGTTCCTCTAACTGTAAACATCCCCTACCCCCACCCTTGCTGTCAAGTTAGCTTTCGGAATGCAAAAAAAAAATTGACTACCTTCACTCAATATGTAGAAATTCCATTCCCGATCATAATGGAAGTAGGCTATTATTAGAGCGGAATGATGTACGGTACCTCTTAACAGTTAGAAGTGTTGCCAAATGTCTTAGCTTTCTGGAGTTAGCGGTTTAGGGATTTGAGATGCGATTCCAGGGAAATTTTTCAAAACATTTTAATAATGTGGAAAACTCGATTCATTTGTCAAATAAGTATCAATGAAGGAAAAATTTGCAAATCATACAAAATATGAAGCTTTATGACGATTTTCACGAAATATGAAGATTTTACCAAAATATTATGAAATATGAACTTTTTTCTTGCTTGCATTGCCATCTAAACTTCGTGATTCGTAAAGATCCGAGTTTTCAGAGCGCTAGTAGCCATATTTTAGAATATGAAATTTCATATTTTGCCTGTCTCTAGTCATAACAGAAGGATTCTTTTATTAGTACTGGATGACATGCTACCGAAATTCGGGCAGAACAACTAGACAGAGGTTATGTCTCCTATGAACAAAGCTAATTCATGATATGTTTATGACATTCAGGGTCAGCCCTGATTGGAAGCTTCCAAATAGTTACTGAGTACAAAGGAACAGCCAGTAGAACCATTCAAAAGTTGACAAGAGAAAATTATACTTTAAGGCCTCGGTTTATTAGAATTCCAACTAAGGACAGTGTCATAAGAAAACAATACTAGATTTCTACAATATTCGTAACCTTCCAAGCTTTATAGGTACTGTAGGTTGCATTTACACACCTAAACACCTCTATGGACAGGTTAAAGAAGTTTGAAGGAAAAATACACATAGCCTCAATGAAATGATTAAAAAAAACTCATCTTTATTAAGCAATTGAAATAAATACCTAAGAAATATGTGTAACATGGTGCTTTGTCTATAATTAAACAACTGAAAATCAAATACCATAGATACACACATAATACTCACTGCAAATTTCCCTCAACTTTTGCACTCTTGACAGATGTTTTATTATTTCTTCCAATTATTTAAAACTGTTGGTACGTTCACACTGAGGAATTTGTTGCAGACACTAATACTCCATACAAATTCCAGATTCATTTCCGTGATTCCTGTATCTGGATACTTATCCTAAGTGCATGTTCTTTGCACAAATATCCCATGTGAGCGTTCACACTGAGGAATTTGTTGTCAGGCAAAAGTATGGCTTTAGATGCAGAAACGTTTGCTTTTTTCTGCTTTAAATGAATTGATGATCCCCCCAGAACAAGTTTGTAACCCACAAACACTCAATTAGCGGAAGAAAATGACAATAAAATACTGTACTAATGCTGATTAAATCTTCCGAGCTCTATGGTCACGTTAGTCGGCCGTTAAAAAGGGCGGATCTATATTTATCTGGGCAGTCAGAATTTTTAATTTTTAATTTTACAGTAAGAATGGTTTATTAAAGGTTGATATTTTAGCTTTATAGCTGTGCTCGGTCGTATAATTTTTTGCAAATTTAAACTCATTTAACATTCTTCAGCGGAGCGTGTTTTATGAGACCAGAGCCTCGGAGTCTAAGCTGCCCGGCAGATGACGCATCGATAGCCGATAACTTTATTCATTGCAGTCGGTATAGAAAGGGTTTGTTTAATCTCGCAAAATAATAGTATAATCGTTATTAAAATTGTATATTATTGTGCTCAAACTGTTTATAATAGGGGCTGGAAGGGCCTACCCTTCATTTACCACATATGTGGCAGCTTCATAGAAAATATGCTTCAAGATTTACAGAAACATCATCTGCCATGAATCCCGCCTAGGCCTAATTCAATTCTGATGCTGTTCTAATATCTCTTCTATTTCATCAATTTTTTCAGTAAGCACATGTAGATGTTATCTTGATTCTTCAAGGAAGAAGTGTGCCTATAACTTAGGCCTAAATTCAAATTTTCTGCAAAGGGATTATGAATGTGAGGGAGAATACTTCTACAGCGACATGTTCTGTTTAGAGCACTCCATAGCAAAATATCGGCGATTTCGTAAAATAAAACAGCATGAACGTAGCAACATATCTCATGGGATTGATCATAACCACAAACAGAGTCAGCTGTCACAAGAAACATGACTACATCACATGCGCAAAGAGCATTTTCGCTGGGATCTGTTCAGTGTTTTCGCTTTCGGAGCATAAACAAGAACTTGTGGCGAAACCTTGTTTCTGGTACATTTTATTCACTGCATTGGATATTAATGTAGCGAATATTTCCTTAAAACTGAATTTAATTTTGTATTCCAATATAAAAAAAAAAGTTTGGAAAGCCATAGAAGTCAGAATGTATGGTAGGTTGATTTATGCTTTATTGTACATTGAAGGTCTGGTCTTCCTCCTTGGCTGCAGTGAGGAGTTCCTTTTAGAGTGAAAATTGTCTGTATATGGCGAGAGAGAGAGCCGACGTATTTATTTGTTGAATTCATACCTTAAAATGAATTGACATGAAGATTTTGCTTGAATTAGGTTTAAAAACTGGGATTATGTTCATTTAGTTTATGTTTTTATGTTAATTGGCGTTATTCGCAAGTAAAAATATGTTTTTGGGGGATTATGGGAGGCAGTAAAGGAAAAGTTTGCAAACATTTGTCAAAAATGATCCCAACTTCAGCATTTGTAACCAACGTATTTGGTTCATAAGTTTCGTAATTGCACAAACTGAGCAATGACTAGAAGTTCATGAATCGTCCCATGGAACTTTAATTTCCTAACGAGCCAGAGTCGGCCCATCCTCCTTGCAGATCAGCCTTCAGCAAGATTCTGTTACACCAGTTATCAAAGGTACAAGAAGTTAAGGGGTAAGAATATTGATACCATTTACGTAACGAACGTGCAATCCTCAAATATACACAAGCTATAGGGATATTTTATTTTAATGCGAAATAACATAGAAATTTCTTTTTTATTCCGAAATTTCAATAAAATTTAAGCCAAAATCTGCACCAGAATTTTACATTTTCATTAACCGTAAACCATGATCCTTACAAAACATGTTTCGAAGATTTGATCTAAAATTCAAATATATTTAATTTTTAAATGAAACCTGAAAATATTTAAAAACAAGTTATACCAATTCGTAAAACTTAAACAATATATCAGTTAAGAGAGTTTTTAATTATCCACATTACAATATTTAGCCTACACTGCCATTATTCTTTTACAACAATAAGATTACATTTTCCATAAAATAGTTAACTGTTATCGCTCCTTCTTACATAATGAAAACTTGTTGTACTTCTTCTTCTTCCTCTTCTTCTTCTTCTTCTTCTTCATCTCCGTTTCACCCAACTTTGGGGTACGTTGAATCAATCACTTCTTAATGTTTTGTGTTTTAATTTTAGCCCAGTATTTCTTCATTCTTTCTGATCTTGCTTTTCTCTCGTCTTCACTGATCTTATTCTTCTTATTCCCCCTTTTTTTAATGATTTTAATTTATAAATACCAGGCCTCAGGGGGGCGCTTGCCTTATACAAAAACATATTTTCACAATAATCTTGTTAATCTGTGAATTTTAACAAGATCATCACTAGAAGTGAAGCATGGGATTATTTTTGTCACTCCTCTTCCATGAATTCAAGTAACAGTGGATTTGGATGAAAGTCTTCTTCTTCTTCTTCTGCCTAACAGGGATTAGGCCAGTCGGCCTGTTCCGGCCTCAATCCATCTGAGTCTAGGTCTTCCCGGATCTCTTCTGCCTATGGGTTTGTAGTATAACATCTTTTTTGGAATCCTTGAGCTGTCCATTCTCTGTAAGTGTTCTTCCCAGTTGCCTCTATAATCTAATATTTTATCCTGTACTCAGAATATCTTTAATTGACCTCGTATTTCTTGATTTCTTATTTTGTCCAATCTTGAGTACCCTAATAATGATTTAAAAATTTCATTTCCATAGCCTGTATACGGCTATAATCTTCCTGTCATAAAGCCCATGATTCACTACCATATAACAGAACCGGTACCGCCATAATTTTGTAGAACTTCAATTGAGTATCTACCCGTGTTATTTTTGAAGTTCTCTGGATAGTGCCACACATTCGCTGATATTTACTCAATTTATTATAAATATCTCTACCTTTATGATATGAAAGTTCAAAGAATATTATTACCTTACATTGACTACGTAGTGAAAACTGTTTTTCTTTATATTTATTCCTTCAAATCGATTACTAATAATAATAACTTTTTCATCTGTTTTATTCAAATCAATCACATAATAATAACTTTTTTCTTCTTTTCCTTTAAATCGATCATATAATGTTTTTTCTTCTTTTTCCTTTAAATTGATCACATAATGTGTTTTTTCTTCTCTTTCCTTTAAATCGATCCCATAATAAGTTTTTTTAGTTTTCCTTTAAATTGATCATATAATGTGTTTTTTTCTTTCTTTTTCCTTTATATCGATTACATAATAAGGCTTCTTTTGTTTTTCCTTTAAATTGATCACATAATGTTTTTTTCCCCCTTTAAATCGATCACATAATAAGTTTTTTTATTTTTCCATTATATCGATGACATAATAAGGTTTTTTTTGTTTTTCCTTTAAATTGATCACATAATAATGTGTTTTTTTCTTTTTCCTTTAAATCGATCAAATAATAAGTTTTTTTTGTTTTCCTTTAAATTGATCACATAATGTGTTTTTTCTGTTTTTCCTTTATATCGATGACATAATAAGGTTTCATTTGTTTTTCCTTTAAATTGATCACATAATAATGTGCTTTTTCTTCTTTTTCCATTAAATCGATCACATAATAAGTTTTTTTTAGTTTTCCTTTAAATTGATCACATAATGTGTGTTTTTTTCTTTTTCCTTTATATCGCTGACATAATAAGGTTTTTTTTTGTTTTTCGTTTAAATTGATCACATAATAATGTTTTTTTCTTTTTCCTTTAAATCGATAACATAAGTTTTTTTTAGTTTTCCTTTATATCCATTTAATAATGTTTTTTTTTCCCTTAAATTGTTCACATAATAATGTGTTTTTTCTTTTTCCTTTAAATCGACCTCATAATAAGGTTTTTTAGTTTTCCCTTAAAGTGATCACTTAATATGTTTTTTTCTTTTTCCTTTATATCGATGACATAATAAGGTTTCTTTTGTTTTTCCTTTAAATTGATCACATAATGTTTTTTTTTTCTTTTTCCTTTAAATCGATCAAATAATATGTTTTTTTAGTTTTCTTTTAAATTGATCACATAATGTGTTTTTTTCTTTTTCCTTTCTATCGATGACATATTAAGGTTTCTTTTGTTTTTCCTTTAAATTGGTCAAATAATAATGTGTTTTTTCTTTTTCCTTTAAATTGATCACATAATAATGTGTTTTTTTCTTTTTCCTTTAAATCAATAACATAAGTTTTTTTAGTTTTCCTTTATATCGATTTAATAATGTTTTCTTTTTTCCTTTAAATTGATCACATAATAATGTGTTTTTTCTTTTTCCTTTAAATCGATCACATAATAAGGTTTTTTGTTTTTCCTTTAAATTGATCACATAATAATGTGTTTTTTCTTTTTCCTTTATATCGATGACATAATAAGGTTTCTTTTGTTTTTCCTTTAAATTGATCACATAATAATGTGTTTTTTCTTCTTTTTCCTTTAAATCGATCACATAATAAGTTTTTTTAGTTTTCCTTTAAATTTATCACATAATGTGTGTTTTTTTTCTTTTTCCTTTATATCGCTGAAATAATGAGGTTTTTTTTGTTTATCCTTTAAATTGATCACATAATGTGTTTTTTCTTCTTTTTCCTGTAAATCGATAACATACGTTTTTTTTAGTTTTCCTTTATATCGATTTAATAATGTTTTTTTCCCTTTAAATTGATCACTTAATAATGTGTTTCTTCTTTTTCCTTTATATCGATGACATAATAAGGTTTCTTTTGTTTTTCCTTTAAATTGATCACATAATGTGTTTTTTTTCTTTTTCCTTTAAATCGACCACATAATAAGTTTTTTTTAGTTTTCCTTTAAATTGATCACATAATGTGTTTTTTACATTTTTCCTTTATATCGATGAATAATAAGGTTTCTTTTGTTTTTCCTTTAAATTGATCACATAATGTGTTTTTCCTTTTTCCTTTAAATCGATCACATAATAAGTTTTTCTTAGTCTTCCTTTATATCGATGATATAATGTTTTTTTTTTGTTTTCCTTTAAATTGATCACATAATAATGTGTTTTTTTTGTTTTTCCTTTAAATCGATCACATAATAAGTTTTTTATTTTCCCTTAAATTGATCACATAATGTGTTTTTTCTTTTTCCTTTCTATCGATGACATAATAAGTTTTTTTTAGTTTTCCTTTAAATTGATCACATAACAATGTGCTTTTTTCTTCTTTTTCCTTTATATCGATGACATAATAAGGTTTTTTTGTTTTTCCTTTACATTGATCACATAATGTGTTTTTTCTTTTTCCCTTAAATTGATCACATAATGTGTTTTTTTCTTTTTCCTTTAAATCGATAACATAAGTTTTTTTTAATTTTCCTTTAAATTGATCACATAACAATGTCCTTTTTTCTTCTTTTTCCTTTATATCGATGACATAATAAGGGTTTTTTGTTTTTCCTTTAAATTGATCACATAATAATGTGTTTTTTCTTTTTCCTTTAAATCGATCACATAATAAGTTTTTTTTAGTTTTCCTTTAAATTGATCACATAACAATGTGCCTTTTTCTTCTTTTTCCTTTGTATCGAGGACATAATAAGATTTTTTTGTTTTTCCTTTAAATTGATCACATAATAATGTGTTTTTTTTCCTTTAAATCGATCACATAATAAGTCTTTCTTTTAGTTTTCCTTTAAATTGATCACATAATGTGTTTTTTTTTCATTTTCCTTTATATCGATGACATAATAAGGTTTTTTTGTTTTTCCTTTAAATTGATCACATAATAATGTGTTTTTCCTTTTTTCTTTAAATCGATCACATAATAAGTTTTTTTAGTCTTCCTTTATATCGATGACATAATGTTTTTTTGTTTTCCTTTAAATTGATCACATAATAATGTGTTTTTTCTTTTTCCTTTAAATCGATCACATAATAAGTTTTTTTAATTTTCCTTTAAATTGATCACATAATGTGTTTTTTCCTTTTCCTTTCTATCGATGACATAATAAGTTTTTTTTAGTTTTCCTTTAAATTGATCACATAACAATGTGCTTTTTTCTTCTTTTTCCTTTATATCGATGATATAATAAGGTTTTTTTGTTTTTCCTTTAAATTGATCACATAATAATGTGTTTTTCTTTTTCCCTTAAATTGATCCCATAATGTGTTTTTTTTCTTTTTCCTTTAAATCGATCACATAAGTTTTTTTTTAATTTTCCTTTAAATTGATCACATAACAATGTCCTTTTTTCTTCTTTTTCCTTTATATCGATGAAATAATAAGGGTTTTTTGTTTTTCCTTTAAATTGATCACATAATAATGTGTTTTTTTTCTTTTTCCCTTAAATTGATCACATAATGTGTTTTTTTTCTTTTTCCTTTAAATCGATCACACGATAATTTTTTTTTAGTTTTCCTTTAAATTGATCACATAACAATGTGCTTTTTTCTTCTTTTTCCTTTATATCGATGACATAATAAGGTTTTTTTGTTTTTCCTTTAAATTGATCACATAATAATGTGTTTTTTCTTTTTCCTTTAAATCGATCACATAATAAGTTTTTTTTGTCTTTCCTTTCAATTGATCACAATGTGTTTTTTCTTTTTCCTTTAAATCGATCACATAATAATGTGTTTTTTTGTCTTTCCTTAAAATTGATCACATAATGTGTTTTTTCTTTTTCCTTTAAATCGATCACATAATAAGTTTTTTGTTAGTGTTCCTTTAAATTGATCACATAACAAAGTGCCTTTTTCTTCTTGTTCCTTTATGTCGATGACATAATAAGGTTTTTTTGTTGTTCCTTTAAATTTATCACATAATAATGTGTTTTTTTCTTTTTCCTTTAAATCGATCACACAATAAGTTTTTTTTTTAGTTTTCCTTTAAATTGATCACATAATAAGTTTTTTTAGTTTTCCTTTTTTCCTTTAAATTGATCGCATAATGTGTTTTTTCCTTTTTCCTTTATATCGATGACATAATAAGGTTTTTTTGTTTTTCCTTTAAATTGATCACATAATAATGTGTTTATTCTTTTTCCTTTAAATCGATCACATAATAAGTTTTTTTTTAGTTTTCCTTTAAATTGATCACATAATATGTTTTTTCTTTTTCCTTTATATCGATGACATAATAAGGTTTTTTTGTTTTTCCTTTAAATTGATCACATAACAAAGTCCGTTTTTTTCTTATTTTTCCTTTATATCGATGACATAATAAGGTTTTTTGTTTTTCCTTTAAATTGATCACATAATAATGTGTTTTTTTCTTGTTCCCTTAAATTGATCACATAATGTGTTTTTTCTTTTTCCCTTAAATTGATCACATAATGTGTTTTTTTTCTTTTTCCTTTAAATCGATCACATAATAAGTTTTTTTAGCTTTCCTTTAAATTGATCACATAATGTGTTTTTTCTTTTTCCTTTATATCGATGACATAATAAGGTTTTTTTGTTTTTCCTTTAAATTGATCACATAACAAAGTACTTTTTTTCTTCTTTTTCCTTTATATCGATGACATAAGGGTTTTTTTGTTTTTCCTTTTAATTGATCACATAATAATGTGTTTTTTCGTTTCCTTTAAATCGATTACATAATAAGGGTTTTTTTGTCATCCCTTTAAATCGATCATATAATAAGTTTTTTTTAGTTTTCCTTTAAATTGATCACATAATGTGTTTTTTTCTTTTTCCTTTATATCGATGACATAATAAGGTTTTTTGCATTTCCTTTAAATTGATCACATAATAATGTGTTTTTTTCTTTTTCCCTTAAATTGATCACATAATGTGTTTTTTCTTTTTCCTTTAAATCGATCACATAATGTTTTTTTTTAGTTTTCCTTTAAATTGATCACATAATGTGTTTTTTTCTTTTTCCTTTATATCGATGACATAATAAGGTTTCTTTTGTTTTTCCTTTAAATTGATCACATAATGTGTTTTTCCTGTTTCCTTTAAATCGATCGCATAATAAGTTTTTTTTTTAGTTTTCCTTTAAATTGATCACATAATGTGTTTTTTTTCTTTTTCCTTTATATCGATGACATAATTAGGTTTCTTTTGTTTTTCCTTTAAATTGATCACATAATAATGTGTTTTTTTTTTCTTTTTCCTTTAAATCGATCACATAATAAGTTTTTTTTTGGTTTTCCTTTAAATTGATCACATAATAATGTGCTTTTTTTCTTCTTTTTCCTTTAAGTCGATCACATAATAATAACTGTTTTCTTCTTATTATTCCTTTAAAGCGAGATTTATAATTTAATTGATGTTGTATTCTTCTTTCTCGTGTCTTAGTTCCATAAGATATCTCAGCAGTTGATAGTAGATATAATCCATAATATGACCAAGATCCATAATATGACCAAGATGTGAAACTTATTTCAGTGTTATGGTGATGCCGGACTCTGTCGTGACCGTAGCCTATTACAGTAGTTTCTAGCTACTTATCTTGAGGCCCGAACTGCGATGAATGAGGTTTCTTCTTTCTTGAATCCTAGTGTCGTAATAATAAATGGAATAGGTGTTTGTAAATATATGCTATTCTTTTTTGAAGACACCTATCACATATATATATACATACACACTAGACAGCAGTGAAGTGATATGATCTATATAATTCTTCTGCCTTTTTTCATAAGTGAATGTAAACAATACGAGGTTTTTAATAATCATTGACAACAGAAAAGTACACAAATTATCATGTACAAAAATCCTCCAAGTATCTACTTTCCTCATTTTCACGTTTTACCCATTGAGAGTTTGTGGTAGAGTTCAGAAAGTTTAAAATGTTTACAAATTCTTCTTAAAAATTGTTGGGATTTGATATAAAAATGTCCAGCAAATCTCTGTTAAATTTTCACAAGTGTTGTAGACTCTATTTTAAAATATCATACTAAGTAGACACCTCCGTTTACTTTAAACTGCCAGTACTGTACATGCAAACGACAATCACTTTTCCCCAATAACAATTTTCATGTTATTTTGTCAAATTCAAAATCTATCTCCGTCAAAGAAAACATAGATAGTCTATAGGCCTACGTGTGAATTTCTGCGATAAGTTACGATTTAGGTTAATTATCTATCATTTCCTCTATTAAATCAATATTGTTCTTCCGTTAAAATATGATTATTATACACATAAGTTAAGATCACAATCAGTTTACAAACTTAAGGGGAGATGGTAGTTGTCAGTGTCAAACAATCTATTTTTTTCTTAGGGTCATGTAATAGAGCATAGTTTTGTGAACATTTTGATATATAGGTCTTGTACGTTGCGTTATTTTTAGGCCAAGCAGAGTGACTTGGAACTTTCTAAAATGGAAAAATACCATAAGGCACGTCATTTTCTTTTCGCTCTCCTGTAAAGTTACACTTTTTGTACTTCAGGTACCATTTTCTGAAAAGCTATTCATGCTAAAATAACGAAACTTTCAGGAATTCATTATAGATGGATGACAAATCTCCCTTAGCAGAATTGTGGGAAAAGTCTTGACTATACAGAATTTTCAACTATCTTTATTTTTTAGAAAAGTATTTTTTTTAGTCGTGAAGTTTTCATGTAGTTTTCATGCAGTAATACTGTACACTAGCATGTGCCCGCGGCTTCGCCCGCGATAATTATTTAAAAAAATAAAAATAAGAACATAGGCCTAGTAGTTAAATCATTAGCCTACATTTATTAACATCTAAATCACGTGGACTACATATCACGATTAGATAGCGTCACCTGGTAAAGGAGACCTCAGATTCGAGGTCCTTGGCCCAGAAAACCCCTGTATAGTGAGTTTCGTCCAAATCGAACAACGTTTGACCATATTTAGACGTATATTGATTATCCCTCTTATAATAATAATAATAATAGTAATAATAATAATAATAATAATAATAATAATAATAATAACCATCTTCGGTGTAGGTTGAAAATTTCATGTCTGCGAGCCTTGACATTAAAGAAATGAATCGACCAGCGTGAGCTACAGTCGGTCAAATAAAAAACGTCGGGACTCGTATGCAGTTAAAATTAAAGTTTTAACTCATTAGTTCACAATTTTCCTATAAAAAACATAAAGTACAGGTCATTTCCGGAACATATGAGGCCATGCGACAGGAGGGAAAAAATGAACGAGTAAAAAATGAAAAACGTGGAAAGCGCAATACACGATATTCAACTTAATGTATTGTCATAATTCATTTTGCTTTGTCATCGCACCACATACAAATGCTAGCTTGAGAGAAAGTGTAGTTAGGGCTGTAATTGACCTGCATTTTTCAGCCTCTGAAGCAGCGAGAATGTTCCATATTTCTTAAAGAGGTGGGTACTTCACTATAATGCGACCGGAAGTTTTCATAGGAATCGTGGATCTGACCGACCGCGTATTTCGATGCTAGATTGCTGGCAGAAGTTGAACGCAAGTTATTGCGGTATTATAAAATAAAATCTTTAAAAAATGCTCCTTGAATAATCATATTCCTTGCGAATTTATTAATTATTAATATTATAAGAATTTGCAATCAAGAATATGGCGGATGTGAGACATATAGCCATAGCCTTCTACACATGTTCGTTTTGGAACAAAACTGACTAAATAATCAAGAAAATACATGGAGAGACAAGGCAGGTGTGAACCTGACCTTAAGTCTTCCTGTACATGCGCATATGCGCGTTCGTGATACTTAATCAAATACCGCCCGACGTTTTTTATTTGACCGACTGCAACATTCAATCGCGATGGTTTTATGTCCAAGGTACGACAAAAATAGCCAAAGCCTACTGAAATTGATTTGACATTGAAATGTATTACTGAAAACTGATGCTTCGAAAACGCAAAAAATGCACGTTTTCTGCCCGTTTTTCACTCATAACTCACGAATGAAAGCAAAAATTAAAATTCCGGCTTCGAGGTGCATTTTCCGACCCTTCAGTCCACCTATGTTTAAAATTTCAGTTTTCTGCGTTCAGTGGATTTCGCTGGGCATCGCGGACAGACAGATAGAAGGAAGACAGACACTTCCTTTTATTAATATAGATATTAGACTGATTGTGTTAGGGTAAATAGTAGTACCTATTGTTAGTAAGTTCGCAAAGTTTCACAAAAATCTAAGCTACAGAAATTGAATAAAGCGTACCTATGTCAAGGGAAGTAACTGTAAAACAAAATTATCACCTATGTGTTAAAAAATTATTTCCTACCAAAAAGAAAGTTCTAGAACAACCATTCTCTGCTTATTTTAAACTGAAGAATGCACTTGTAAAGCATAAGAAAATTCAACTAAATCTGACTATTAACACCTGAGTTATGGCTTCTTGAACATACGCTATATTTTCCATCATTTTGCTAGCGGTAACTACCATCTCCCCTTAAATGTACAGTTTAGAAAATAATACTTTACATCTACAGAGCTGTGATTGATAATACAGTGAGTCCATTTTATGAGGAATCCTCGCATCACTGCCGCATTGCCGCGCTAGCATCGCATTGCATCGCAGTTGTACAAAGCATACAAGCGGTTAGTTGCTTCGGTGTGTTGTAGTGAGACGCTTGTCTATTGTTGCCGTGTGTTACATAAGACAGTAATCGAAAATATATACGGTTGAACAGCGAATTTATAATTGTGGAATGTTACTTATTGAGAAATAACCATAGAAGGCGCGTTCGGAGATTTTCTCGTCAATATCCTGACTGTACCATCCCTACAAAATCGTGTCTTTCGAAGTCATTTTCAACAGTATCTCAAATAAATGGTGAGTAATAAGCCTCTACATGTAGGCCTATGTTACCTATGTTAAAGTTTTGATTTGCCGGTAGTAATGGAACACGGTCTCCGCCGGTGCAAGCACAACAGCGGGGAAAGTGTGAGCAGGGGCAACGGTGTTAAAAAGTTTCCTCATAAAATGGCCTTCCTGTATAACCCTATCATATTCACTCACCTGCAAGTATTTTCGTGCGGCTTCTTCAGCAATGGTGCTTTGTTGGGAAATTAATAACTACGCTGTTAAGAAATCATATTATACAGTCAATTCCCGATTATCCGGGTGCGGATTAACCGTTGAGCTATTCCTTTAAAAAATCTTAATATATATATATCTTTTCTTACACGGATTAGCCCTTGAACATCTTGAGTGTTTAGAAGAGGAGGAGGATAGTTCACTTAATGATAAGTTGATGTACGTAGGCTCCGTTCCGATATTCGCAAGAAGGAAAATGCGGTGAAAAAACAAAAAGTGTTAACAGACTATTTCAGCAAAGTGTAAAAATTCCTTGAAAGTGCCAAAACCAAACTGTTAATATAGCAGTCTTATGCTCGGTTTCTATAAACTCGCGAATTACCTACGGGTAAATTATCCAATGGACAGAATTTACACAAGGATAGCTTTTACGAACTCAAATAATTTAAAAGTAACAATCACATACACTTGTGGGGAGTTTCTAGATAAATGTCATCTGGGTAAATATGAAAATGACAGAAAAAATGTTCCTACAAACTGGGGCTAGATCTTTCCAAGGGTTAATTTATCCTTTCATGGATGGCTGGATAAAATTAAATTTTTCATAGGATCAGTAATAATTTAAACAAAAATCAATGCTTTCTGAATTAAATTAACTGTAAAACTCCAAGGCCTTCCTCATTGTATCATTGTGGGTGATTAGGAACTAATTTGCCCATGGATAATTTACCCATCCGTATTTCACGAGTTTATAGAAACCGGGCTGAAACAGTTTTGTGACCTCTGATGGTGAATTATTCTAGCACTGCAAGACGTTTCCACATAGGCATATGTAAGTTTCAAATAATTTTTCAATTACAGTATGTTTAGGTATAATTTTGTTTTAACCGTGTTTTCGTTTATCCGTGAGGTGGCTACCACCCATTATCCCGGATAATCGGGAGTTGACTATATATACCTCAAGCATTATTATTAAGTTGGGACCTACAAGTAGAATAATGGTTCCAAGCATTTCATAAACAAAATTTGGCGTTCATTCTGTGCAAATCCTTTTAAAGTGTCTAGAACGGTTGTTGTGATTACACTTGAATTCTCCCCTTAAGAAAATAATCTAGGAGCTCATTCTGATTTCAAGCCAAATCTCTGAGGTTGGTATTTTTAAGAGAAACTGGGTGACAAAGCTAGAAGTGGGAATATCATTCTATCAGGAATGAACCAAAGAACTTCTTTGAATTCCTGTTAAAGTTGTGTTAGTAATGATTAGCGGAAGATCTAGATGAAGTATTAGTTGGATGTTTATCTTTACTTGATTTGAAAGAAGTGAAAAAGTTTTCTAACTTTTGCACCTAGTTGCCAGACCTCCAGTATGTGAGTTTGTTTTTAAGTTCAGTGAATATCACAAAATCTTATTGCAAGAATACGTGATGTGACATCATACTCTATACCGGCAGTTACTTGAAGTATGAAGTAGTTTAGTAAGCATTGACAAATATTTCTTATTATGAGGAGATTATTTGTTTTCTCGTTTGATAACTTCATATTATTTTAGTTTTCTAACGATAAAATGATTTTCTAAAACATGTTTGTTTTTGTAATATCAATCTAACTAAATTATATTCGGGCTGAGTTTTCAACCGTCATATAACCAACCATTTACTGAAGCAATTCTAATGGAACATTTTTTTGGTACTAAGAGACAGAAATAAACAAATAAGATGTCATAATCATTATAGTGGTCAGAAGAATATAGATAACATTTTAATAAACAATTTAAGAAATTGAGACCTAAATGTAATGCAGCTGATGGCAATTGTAGAATTTATTCTATATGGGTGATTCTTCAAATACGGGAAAATTTGGAGTGTGTAAAATCCAAATTTTTTACTTTAAAAAAAATCTCAAACAATTACTAAAATACTTCAGGGGTTACTTGATTATAATGTAACACCAGCAGAGCTTAAATGTTTATATTATTATTTATTTTAATTTCTTTATTTTTTTAATGCCATGTGAATGACATCCGTGTACATGTGGATGGCAGAAGGCCACATTAATGACTAACTTTGGCAACAATCTGCTTTTCTTTATGTGATTTCCATTAATGACTAACTTTGGCAACAATCTGCTTTTCTTTATGTGATTTCATATTTTTCTCAGTGTGCTTCAGTTGATTTTCCAACAAATTTGCAAATTTGTGTGCATACTCCGGAATTAATGTAATTTTAACTAGACTGTGTTTTCATAGTTTTTTGGGGGGGAATCAAGCAGAAATTCATTTAATCAGTTTTAAGATTTTAAGTACAGGTCACAGACACCGCAAACACAATAGTACCCTACATTTATCATCTACATGACTTGAGAGTCATCCACATACCCCTTCATGAGACATGTGGATGACACAAAAATCAGGCATGTGGATGACAAAAAAGGAGTTTAAGTGGTCTCAGCAAGCCATTCCTAAACCTCTATAGGCTCAACTTCAGTCAGGTGCTTTGATTTGGTAGCTTTATCATAGTGCATAATCAAAATTAATTAATATTCACTTTCTGCCTACTTTCTAGAAGTCATGTTAATGACGGGGAATAAAAACGCTTTCCTTGAAAATGATGCAAAGTCCTTTGTTAATCCCAAACTGTAAGCAAGCAAAATTAAACCTTACAATTCAACCACAAGCTGCCCTGTTGGCTTTCTAACACTGTTGCCAATTATACAAATTTCTCATTTCTGCAGAAAAAATTCCATTCTTTTCAGCCATGTGGATGACCAAAAACCCTTGGGACATTCTTTATGTTCATTAGGTGGGGTGACAATTCTATTTCATTTTATTTTTTAGGGGTTAATATTCTTCACACATTCATACTCATTGGCAGGAAAAAAGTTGAAAAGGAAATAACATTTTGTTTTGTGGAAAAATGCATTAGAATATACAAAACCGGGGTATGGGACAGGGCATGTGGATGACATTTCATTGAATTAAATTTGATTTTGGAACATCAGAATTTAAAGTTAGTAACATTTCAAAGTGATAGTTGTAGTATGGAAGTAGTAGAAACAAACTTTTATTTTAATTTTTTTGAAAGTTGAATTTTTAGGGAAATATCACTCCGGAACACAAATTTTCTCGTATTTGAAGAATCACCCATATATAGTCCATTCACTGGTATATGGGTCTTCTGGTTTAGTGAAACCTCGTCCTCACACATGGGTTTGCACTGAAACCCCTGTTTCAGGTGTCAGAGCAACTTGCTATATTCTAACTGTAGTGTACCAGACAAAAAAAAAGGGTGTAAGGTAACCGGCACGCAACAACCTGGGTAGAGGAAGATACGCGTACCTCTGAACCGGTTTTCCAGTTCAGGTTTAAGTGCGAGGACTAGGCTTCCCCAAACCAGAAGACTCAAGTACAAATGATGGACTATAAGTTATATTAAGTTTTAATATAAATAGACTCAAATTGCAATTCTTTCGCAAGGCCTGTAAATGATATTTTAGGTTTTTTTTTTAAATTTGAGTGTATACATTTCACAAAGGAGTCTAAATTAATAAAGACTGGCAGGTTGGTCTAGTGCATGGATGGGCATCTGTCCATAGAGACAAGTATTACGATAGAGTTGTGGGAGAAGTGACTAGGTAGGCATAACATGGAAATTCAAGCGCTATCACAATACCCATTCTGACCAAGGCGAATATTTGGGATGGGGCTGGGCGTGATCTCACCAAGCTGAAAATCCAATCTCTAACTAATATCCCTTTAAGCAATATTTAATAACTTACTGAAGTTTAATGATGAAGATATATTTAAATCACTAAAACATATAGGATAAAAAAACTCAAAATCTATAACAATTAGCGTTCTGACCAAAACATAAGTCTAAATAACTGTGAATAATGTGATAACCCTAGCCTGATTTTCTGGTCATGAAACACGAATGCCAGTTATAATCTAAATAATACCCCCTTAGTCTATACCTCTGTTTAACTGTATTTATTTTTATTGCAAATTACATATCAACATTCCTTATGTCTGTGTGTATTTTTTAGTATGGAACCTTTAAGAAATAATTTTTACTTATCAGCTTGAAGTTTAAAAAATGAAAATACTTAATTGTAATACTAAATCAATGAAAAGCATCTTACCTTTGCTAGTCTTGATACAACCTGTCGAAATGTCAGGGAAAACGTTTTGGTCTAGATATTATTTAGTAGGAAACATAAGTTTGTACTAGCAAATGCTCGCGATTATTTACTCAACTGCTAGATGTTTTATGTAAGTCCTTTATTTAACAGAAAAGTACTACCCGCGCGCCACTTCTAGGGCGCTGATTTACGGGGAAGGGTCGGGGGGAACAAAACATAGCTAGCCCGCCAGTCTTTCAACAGTGTTGTCAACTAAAGAAATAACGTTTCAGCAGAATCGCTTGTATGGTATTTTATGTAGTGACTTTAATATACAACGATTTTAATGAAGTCCAATAATATAACGTGGTGACGGTATTGCGTAACAATTTATTACACGTCATAAGGGTTTGGTTATCAAATAAGAATATTATACATAATATAGGCTCGATATTTTTACACTGGATGACTACATTTAAGCATAAAGAAGAGTCTTAGCAGAACATGCATCACCATTTCGTGTTGTTAAACATAAGAGAGGTAAGGCATCTAAAAGTGGAGAAAACTATATGCCTAATTTTAAACGTATTTGATATGTTTTGTGAAAAGTTCGCGCAACTTTCAGTCCCTGAAATTGACATCAGAGTTCACGGGATCGTCAGAAATTAGCACAAACGAAATTCTTAAAGAGGTGAGGAAACTGTTGCATGTAAAATGAAGTGTTTGTGAAATCAGCAATTCGAAAGATTGTATTTTTCCCCATAACTCCATGCGTCAGAAAATATAATGTCAATAAATAAATAAGAATCCTGAGACAGAATGAAAGGTTAGTATTGAAGCCACTACATGTCAGGGTGTATGGCGTACTTCGTGTTTCAATGTTGGCAGCTTTACCTACGAAGTTGAACGAAACCGACCAAATGAGGACTAGGGAGCCGAGCGCCCAAGAAATCGCGCGTGGGTAGTAATTCAAATGTTTTATTTACTAAAACTGGCTTTGTTTTTTACATAAGTTGTATTAATTACATAATTTAATCTTAATTATTTTGCTTTACGTATTAAATGTAAACAATTGACCGATATGGGCGTACAGATTCCAAACGAAACCAGGTGATTAAAACCACCACCGTCTGCCTGTCCTATACGGCGGTGGGAAAACATACCACAGCACAGAATACCAACATTATTATTATTACGTACCACAGATTCGTGAACTTTACCAAAATAATGCATAAACTATAATATCATTATTATTATTATTAGGATTATAGTTACATTTTTCAATTACATCTTTCATAAATAATCAGTCCTTATACTAGAGTTAAATATTAATATAATGAAGTCATGACTAGACCTGGGATATTTAAGGCAAATGCCTATTTTGTTCCTTATAAAATAACATGAAATTTTTTAAATATGTTGACGTTTCATGATAAATCACTTACTTATATAGTTTTATAGTGCCCTAAAATGCCTATCTGGACCTTTAGAGCCTATTTTACTGTTTTAGTGCCTAAAATTCCTATTTTGTACATTTTTAATAAAATACAACTTCTGTAATTTTTATAATCTTATAATCAATGAAAAGCTGAAGAGCAGAAACTTGATTATTCCAAACAATTGTCGCTAAAGGAATGCTGACTGACGGGGGAGGGGGAGGATTAAGGGGGAAGGACTACTGTGTCAAGTCACCAGTGAAAGAACATCTATTCTATTTCTCTCACATATCTCCCATGCAAGTAAAGAAAGTTCTTCAACGGGTAAAAACTAATTCACAGGGCATTGACAGAATAAGTATAAGAATGCTAAACAGAATCATAGATATCATCCTTCCGACCATAACTCACATATTTAACGCTTCACTTGTTACATCCAAATTTCCTCAACAATGGAAACATGCACTCGTTCGACCTATTGCTAAAGTAAATCTTCCAAGCACTCCTACAGACTACAGACCTATTAGTATTTTACCTACTTTATCTAAAGCACTAGAACGTATTGTTCACAAACAACTTACTGACTATTTACATACTTACAACTTGCTTGATCCACTCCAGTCTGGCTTTAGGACTTACCACAGTACCTCTACTGCACTCCTTAAAATCGTTGAAGATACTCGTGAGGCCATGGACAGACGTGAGTTGACTGTATTATCCCTTCTTGACTTTTCCCGTGCATTTGACACAGTCGATACTGACATTCTTATTGCAAAGTTGAAATCTTTGTATCTGTCTGACACTGCAATCAAATGGATGGAATCCTACCTTCGCGGTCGTAAGCAATGTGTTATTGATAACAAGCGCTCTTCATCGTGGCGATGTGTGAAGGCAGGCGTTCCCCAGGGGTCTGTATTAGGACCTCTCTTATTCTCCGTATTCATAAATGATATATCTAGTCACATAAGACACTCCCAACACCACCTGTACGCAGATGACCTTCAGATCTACATTCACTCACCTCACGATGCAATTAATGACTCTTTAACATTCCTTAACGAAGATCTACAATCAATCGGTAACTGGGCACACAAATTTGGCTTACAACTTAACCCAAGCAAAACCCAAGTTATTGTATTAGGACAGCAAAGACTCGTGTCATCCATCAACAAGGCTACATTGCTACCAGTGACACTGAACAACACTATTATCCCGTACACAGAAACAGTAAAAAATCTAGGTATCTATCTCGACTCAAACATGAATTGGAATTCCCAAATCAAGCATATATGTAAAAAGGCTTTCTCTATCATGCATGCTCTAAAACGACTGAAAAACTTCCTTCCTACTAGAATAAAGCAAACCCTCATACAGACCCTAGTGATGCCTTATTTCGACTACTGCGACATCTTGTATGGAGATCTGAGTGTTGAATTGTCACAGAAACTTCAGCGTGTTCATAATACTTGTGTTCGTTTTATCTTTAACATTCGTTTCCACGATCATGTCTCAAAATATTTCAAGCATCTGTCTTGGCTTCGTTTGCAAAATAGACGGTTGGTCCACTCTCTGTGCTTATTATACCAAATTCTTAAGTTTTCCATACCTCTTTACTTGGCTCCCCGATTTACATTTCTATCCTCCTACCATAATCATGGTACACGCTCGCAGCACAACTCTCTGTTATCAATTCCTAGTCATCATACAACCTCATACTCTCATTCATTCACCATAGCCACAGCCCGTTCTTGGAATTCCTTGTCACAAGATATTAGGGGTAGTCGGAGTGTACACTCTTTCAAATCTGCGCTTATTAAGCAATTATTGCCCACTGAACAGAACTAGCTCTTTGTAGTCACTCCATCTCTCACTGTACATGACATTACTTAGTCTCCTTATAACGTATCTACAGCTAGACATAAATTTCCATTATAACATAATTTTACATATTCCTTGTTTTACTTGTAACATTATTACTATTTTCTTTGATGACACTTGCGCTCTCTATGAAGCCTATGCTTTTTATGAATCCTATGCTCTTTACTTATTTAATTTATTATTATGATTAGCCTTAACCTTAGTCTTAGTATTAGTCATAAGTCTCGAATTCACTAATTTGCTATTTATGTAAACCTACATTGTATATAATTTCTGAAACCTGGTTGAGTGGAAGAGAAGGCCTTATGGCCTTAACTCTGCCAGGCAAAATAAATCATTTACTACTACTACTACTACTACTATTTAAGTGAATATAGTTCGTGATGCCTAATTTTGCAGTTAATTCTGTTAAGAATAGGTATACCATGTTTCTTGCAGTTAAAAAAAAAAATATATATATATATATATATGTTACAGTTTAAGTGTATATTGTAATATTTTAAAGTCTGTTTTCTATCTATTTACACATTTTAAAAGCGTATATTAAGTGCCTATTTTCTCTTTTAAAAGCCTATTTACTTGTTTTAAAAGCCTATTTTAAGAGCCTAAAACCAATTTTTAAGAGCCTAAAATCAAGGCAAATGCCTATTTTGTTCCTTATGAAATAACATGAAAATTTTTAAATAAGTTGACATTTCATGATATATCACTTATATTTATAGAGTTTTATAGTGCCCTAAAATGCCTATTTCGACCTTTGGAACCTATTTTTACTATTGTAGTGCCTAAAATGCCTATTTTGTATATAAAAAATAAAATTCATCATCTGTAATTTTTACAATCTTATAATGGACATCCCTGAATGAAAAGCAGAACAGCAGAGGGTGGGTTTTTTACATAAACTTGATTATTCCAAACAATTGTTGCTAAAGGAATGCTGACTGACGGGGGAGGGGGTGGATTAAGGGGAAAGACTACTGTGTCAAGTCTCCAGTGAAGGAACATCTGTTTAAGTGAATATAGTTCGTGATGCCTAATTTTGCAGTTAATTCTGTTAAGAATAGGTATACCACGTTTCTAGTAGTAAAAAAAAAGGCCCTGTTACAGTTTAAATGTATATTGTAATATTTTAAAGTATTTTTTCTGTCTATCTACACATTTTTAAAGCATATTTTAAGTGCCTATTTACTTGTTTTAAAAGCCTATTTTAGGTGCCTAAAACTATTTTTTAGAGCCTAAAATCCCAGGTCTAGTGATTAAATAAATAACAAAATTAATCGTTTCTCAACGCTATTAGTTTAGAATATTATCCTACTCACTCTTGTACACAAAGATAACGACAGCAAAGTATAACTGGAAATTTTTCGGTATGTTTGACATTTCTTTTGTTCTAGTAGGTATTTTATTGAATTCACATAAGTAGGGTTCGGATGTTTATGACCTAAAAAAGTGGAAAATATGACTGAAAATATGCCCTTAAAATGACGAAATATGACCCAAAAATCCTAAATATGACCTGATAAAATAACGTATTTTCAAAAAATAAATGTTCCAATTTAAAACGTTTAAAGAAACTAAATTCTCACATCACATAAATTCAATCAAATGATCACTTTTTATCAATTTTACAGGTGATTTACAGTTTTACTTGTAATGAACTTCTATTCTTAAAGAATTTTCTCCTTTTTGCTCGCGTTATCAGCTCCAAATACTCGTAATATTTTGTATACCTTGCGTGTCACTATAAAATATGACCAAATGGATTAATTTTACATTTTTAAGTTACCTATTAATTTAGCATAAACATAAATTAATGAAATACATTTCAATTTTAACTCGTCCATGTAGTACATACACTGTATAATTCTGCTCTTTTATCGAATTTATAATTGAAATATGACGTTAAATCACAAATATAACCAAAATATGACCAAGACCATGAAAATTATCAAAATATGATTTTATATGCAAAATAAACACGGTCCGATTAGGATAACAAGCGTGCAATTAGTGTTTAATTTGTATTTGCGGCGAGAACGGAGTTCAGGATAAAAATATGACATGTCATAAACATCCGAACCTTACACATAAGGTTCATAATTGCTTTCTGCCAACTGTGTATTTTCCGTAGTATATAAACTAACACCCAATTAAAAAATAAAATATATTATTTTGTTCGTCTGTCTTCATTATTGCAAACGGGTTGACTATAAAGCATGCCTTATCGTTTTCATAACAGGGAAATGGAGCAGGCTTTATTAATTGCTACAAATAAGATAATTCGTGTGAACCAACTTACCTTTGAAACAGGCACCGCATCACACTGTCTTCTACGGCTTCTTCCTATTGGCTGGCCGGAACTGGCGCCGCACCGCACTGCCATCTACATCTTCTTCCTATTGGCTGGCCGGGGAGAGATTTTCTGGAATTGATGAAAAATATTTATTTATTTTTAGGTACTAATAAACTTCATATTTTTTTATTCCACGTAGGAATGTTTGAAACACAAGATTATTGTATTATCAATTAACAACAATTCGCGAATCCGTCTTTCGCGAAAACTAGGTATCTCTAACAATTATTCTACGTCACATAAGGGGGGGGTCATTATATTGCAAAATCCTGTAGAGTAAAACCACAACCTGACGCAAAGACATTTCATTATCGAGACAGTTTTCTCTCATAACCGGCATTCGTGTATAATAATTATAAATATGACGTATAGGCCTACTATAACTTACATGATCCTGAAGTAGGAGAAAAGGTACAAGGTTACAGCATCCTCTTGTCATTTAGTATAAGAATTTATAATGTCAGGATTTTAAACGAGGTCTTCATAATGTTTTCACACGTCGTTTCCCCAGTAACAGTTCATCTCGTCAGGAGATTAAACAGTTATGTTTCTATAGCAACGAACTTAAATTAATTTGCTGAACTTTAGAAATGTATATAAGAGAAAGGAAATAGATTCGTGTGGCCAGATATTCTGCTTCTCGCAGGAGAAAAGAACATCACATGGACATTCAAAGTATTTGCTCCTCGTATTACGTTGCACTTTGGATGGGGAATATCTGCGCAGATTCAAAGGATAGTAGTTCTCAACATGAATGAATGCAATACCTATTTTGCTTTTTGTGATTAAGTTAAATGTATGGTTTTTGAGATATAGGTTCTGATGATAGCTTGTATCGCGTCGCAATGATTGTTATTTCCTTTGCTGATGTGAAAATAGTACATTTTGTAACAAGCCTACAATGACATTTATTATGATACGAGTATGTTCATGGTCTTGTGGTTAGCGTCGCCCGGATTTTTATGGGGTAGGGAGGTCTGGAACGGGGTGCACTCAGCCTCGGGATTTAAACTGAGGCGCTACTCGATAGAAAAGTTAATGGAAGCCACCATTAACGGCCGTGGTTGTCGGCATGCTGACCACATGCCCCCAATCCTGCCATTTTACAAGAAATATGGTAAATGATGCAGTGCAGTCCCTTCAGGGATGTAGCGCCACGGAGTTTAGTTTAGTTTTTATGTGTATGAAACTAGCAATGCGGCGGGGTTTCATAATTACCATAATGCATACAACAGTTTTTGTTCGACCATAATTAAATGTTGTTTTAAGTTTTGAGTTTTTAGATTTTCAAACAATTCGGCAATCAGCTGTTAGTAAGTGCTCGCATTTATCTTCTGCGATAGATGGCAAGTGATTGCATACGAGGTGCTCGAAATGGCTCTTGACTATTTAGTGTCAAACCAACAGACTATTAAAATGAGAATTGTAGTTAATTAGTATAATATCCGAATTAAATTCAGGTTGTTTGTTTCGCAGTTTCATTTGCTACTCTCAAGGCTTAAAGATTGTTCCTGTTCGATATTAATCTATATCCAGTGATGGGAAGTAATTGAGTAAAAGTAATCGGATTACAGTAACAATTCCTTTTTTGGTCCCATTTACTTGTAATCAATACTTTTAAAAAAATGTAATTTCTACTTGTAATTTACTTCTGGAAATAAAATTGTAATTGTTACAATTTAGTAGTCGTTAGTATTAGTATCATTATCGCTTGCGATATCGTTCGTTACTGTTTTTGCAACTTATATCCAAATTAGAGTTAATACTAACAAAAAGTTACTCAATGTTTAAAAAAATATGTGTTTTTTTTTTGTTTTTGTTTTGTTTTGTTTTGTTTTGTTTGTTCATTAATAATTTGGGCTTGTGCCCAGAAATCCAAAAACAAGAAATTTTAAGTACTGCCATCTTGTATTGTAAATGTAATTGTAATTTTACTGTTTACTTTTTCAAAAAGTAATTTGTACTTCTAATTAAGTAAAATGTCTCTCAGGTAATTGTAATTCAGCCCAATTACTTTCTTTTTGTACTTTTCCCATCACTGTCTATATCTCACCAGTGTTCTAAAGAAAATTTGTACTTGAATGGATGTCATTAAGATACTTTGAAGGCACATAAGTTATAATAAGCAAACTGTAACAAAATTTGAAAAGTGAAAAGGGAGTAAACTGAAACGATTTTATACCTTCATGGTTGGAGACCGCAAGCTGACTGTCAAAGGGCATAAAGGTTATCAACTCCAGTAGGTATTTATGTCTGAATCGAGGCGATATGCAGGGCTTACTTTCATGAACCTGTAAGACAGAGTTTTCCATTAAATTTATTGGACGTAACTTCGGTTGCTGGCATTTTAATGTTCCACAAGGAGAGGGATATGCATTTAAACTTTGAAACAATTTACATAACATATCTTTTTTCCAACCCTAATATAAATTTCAGCCATAAGCACAGGCTGCCTCAAACATACGTGTGTTCTATGCCCTCTTCACACGGGTCGATTAACACTCGATCTATACCCGAGACGAGCTAAGAAGGAAACCTGAAGTAAACAAAAACCAGCATGTCTGTCTAACTCTTAAGTCATACGAATAATGTGCTACAGTGAGACAGATTTACTGGTTTTTGTTTACTTCAGGTTCCCTTTTTAGAACGACCAGACTTTAGTGTCACAACATTGATCTTTGGACATCGATTATAACATGATATTCTCATAATAGAAATTACTTAGGTGTCCTGTGTTTAGTGTAAATCTTAGAATTGAATTGTCCAAGTTCCTTAATAAAATCAATGTCACTTTTAGGAATATTCTGATAAAATTAGTCACTTGAGGTGCATTGAGTTCATATTTAAGTTCTGATGAATTTCACTGTATCTTGTATGTCTGTCAGCAGAAGAGATTATCCGTAGAACCTTATTTTGAACTATTTTTAGGTTGGTATATAGCACCATGTTGGAGACGGATAGAATTAACATCTTGTAGGCCAGGGCTGTCCAACATGAGGCCTGCAACCTCACTTTTTTGGCCTGCCAAGCGGGCCTCAAAATGTATAAATTACCCACAAATATGAAATTTAGAAAGTTAAAATATAGATGTTCCCTCTCTGATAAGTCACTTACTCAGTTGCTTCGTTTATCAACAACAAATGTTAAAGTTAATATTGATGCATTATTTAGTGAAAACCAACATCCTCAAATTTCCCACTATTTTTTTTCAGTTTGATATTTTTGAAGAAATAAAAATATTAATACAAACGTGTTTTTTCTTTGTATACCATACCTATTAAAACTCACTGATAAAGTTCCATACGAAGTATTTTATATTGCGGTCCTCAAAACTGCATTTTTTTAAGCGGCCCTTGGGGCACTTGCAGTTGGACAGCCCTGTTGCAGGCTATGGGTGGCGTGCACCAATCAGGAGTAAACTAAAATAAACTAAAGAAGGATACCTGAAGTAAACGAAAACCAGCATGTCCGTCTCACTCTTAAGTCATACGAGTAATGTGCTAGAGTGAGACAGATTTATTATTTTTTGTTTACTTCAGGTTTCCTTGTTGGAACGGCCAGACTTTAGGTGCGTCTCTTGTGATAGGCCTATGTGATATTGTCTTTAAGTTCTTCTAACAGTATGTAATTATTATTTATGGGGAAACTTGAAAAATAAAGTGTATAGGTCAATTTCCCATACATAAGAAGAATTTAAAGACAATATCACAGAAGAAATTAACTCAATCTCGGAAGCTGAACTTATGCGCGTGAAAGAAAATTCCTAAAAAGGTGTCAGTATTGTGTGAATGCAAGAGGAGAACATTTCCAACATCTCTTGTGATGAGGTACGTGGTTATTTTCATTGTAATTTTAACTGTAATCATGAGAACCTGAATCATTACACCGACCGCGGCATTATTTGCGTAGATATTTCACCCGATCGCTCGAGAGTTGGAGCTGTGCCAGCCGCGACGCAGAAACCTGCGTCATTGGCCAACTCTTGGGTGGGACTCACTGTAGATTAAAATGTATGTATTATATATACATGAAACAACCTGCATGGGAAGAAATTCACAGCAAAATTAAAGAACCAGATTACAAAAGTGGGAAGGATCACAAACATAAAATCAGGGGTAGCCCTGAAGAGAACAAATATTGCTAAAGCCAAAATTTAAAAAATATATATTGAATAGGGTATATGATAATGTATTCAATTTTTTTAGAATATTCTCATTATGTACCGTAGTTATGTTTGTAAATATTTTTATATGCTATAATTTTGAATAGAAAGAGTTTTCTTTTTTAATTATCAGGTTTGTAACACTGCCACCAGGTTGTTTACACACTTGCAGTGCAACAAAATAAATTAAATAAAAAAATTAAATTCTGGTTTCACATTTTAAAAACATTTGTATATACCAACAGAGAGTTTAAATATAGCAATATACTGTAACCTACACTGTCACATCAATCTTGCTACTAGAAGCTTCTTCCTAATTTTGTAATCTGACTTCTTCTATTTCATTTTATTTTAATATTTTATAGATTTTTTTTGGAAGGTTGTCAGAAGCTATTCATCTCGGTTACAAGAGTCAGGACCTCAAGATTCGATTCAAGTCACGTAAGGAGAAGGTTATTTTAGTTCAAAATATTGTAAAACTGCATTGAGATGCAAAACATTTCAAAATCTATCCTTTTGTTTGAGAAAGTTATGTGAATGTTTTACATCGTGTTTGACATAATTCACCAATTTTTATTCATAATTTGTATAACAGATAAAATGTAGGCCTTCTGTAACTTACATGATCTGAAGCAGAAGAAAAGGTGCAAAGTTTTAGCCGTATTTTAAAAACCATACAGTAAGCATTTTTTTATTTTTTAGTATTAAAATTTATACCACGAGGCCTTAGTAATGTTTTACATGTCGTTTCCTGAGTAACTTCAGAATGCCTGTTCATCCTGTCAGATAATTAAACCATTTTGTTTCTATAGCAACAAACTTAAATTAATATTTAACAGGTTAAAGGCAAGCATCCTCAGACAATTTGTATAATTTATTTAAACGGCAAAAGAAGTCTTGCTCTTCCTTTTTTGTCACTTTGAGTGAAGACAATTCCATTCTTTGCGATTTTCTCTAAAAACGATTCTACCTGCAGGGTGTCTCAAAAAAATGTACTAACACTTTGAATGAGTATAAAAATATTATTTATGAACATAGGAAAAAGTTTAAAGGCTTGAATTACAGAAGAAACATGTAATTAAAGAATCATGTTCGCAAATGTTCAAATTGATGACCGTCATTGTCCAGACGCAAACGTCACGACACAGTTCATTTGGAATTTCGCACATTGTCTTTCAATTTCCAATTTGAATGCATCAGTTATTCTTAGTTTTGTGCGATAAACTCTGTCCTTGAGGTATCCCCATAAAAAGAATTCCATTGGCATGAGGTCTGGGGTACGCGCAGGGTATTCAATACTACCCCTTTGTCCAATTCATGTGTTTGGGTAAGCTGCATGGAGGTGAGCTCTTACATCTCGATGGTAGTGTAATCTGTACACCTGTAATTCAAGCCTTTAAACTTGTCTCTATGTTCATAAATAATGTTTTTTTACTCATTCAAAGTGTTAGTAAATTTTTTGAGACACCCTGTATTTTGTTTAAATTTTGTACTACAAGAACTTACAGGCTATTGAAAAATAAAATTTCTATTTGAAACATTTTTCTCCGAAGGATAAGCCCACAGGCAGCTCTTAAATTGCCCATTTACTTAATTTATTCAGTGCAGTTCTCTCATCCTAGCGCGGAAGACGTTTTGTAAGACGGGATATTTTCCCATTTTACAAACTCTCAATTTAATGGATTATTTATAAGTCAATTTTATATATCTGGCTTTTATTCGGTATGAATACATATGAGGTGCTCAGAGCACAAGTGGCGTAACTCCATTTAAACTTATATTTCTCCTAAAATAAGTATGTTTCAGGTCATGTAAAGCAGGGGTGGCCAATTTCTTTACTTACGAGGGCCAATAGGTCTATTTGACGTATGTTGACGTACCGAGCAACAGATTAGATTCAAATTCAGTAGGGTACTTTTCATGGGCGTCATAAATGCGTATACCAAGTTTAATGGAAAACCGATACAGCGTATTTGAGCTATGGCGCCTTTCCAATATAATCTATTAAAAATAGGCTGTAAATTGGGCATTACTCCGGTACCGGTGAACCGATTTGGTTCAATATCAATTGGGTTCTTCCCATGAAGATTATAAATGTTTTTCCCAAGTTTCATGAAAATCCGAAAAAGCGTATTTGAGTTATGGTGCGTACAGACACATGGACGGACAGACATTTTTTCGTCCCCAACACAATCTCATAAAGTACCATACTGGCACTTAATAATTGCATGTATTAGAAAAAGTAGTGTTATATACAAATTCTTGATCAGCCATGTTAATTGTGACTTTGACATGCACGGATAATCCTAATGTTATAATTATTACTATTCTAGCTTCAGGGAATATTATCATATAATCTATGTAGCAGGTGCCTGCGACTTTGTCCGTTACTATTTACTCAACTGCTAGATATTTGTTTAAATTTTTCATTTAACAGAAAAATTATTAAAGCTTATTTATTAAGTGCCAGAATTGTATTTTATGAGATTGTGTGGGGGACGGAAAATGTCTATCCGTTTGTCTGTCCATGGGTCTGTACGCGGCATAACTCAAATAAGCCTTATCGGATTTTTGTGAAACTTGACATACACATTTATAACATCCATGGGAAGAACCCTATTGATATTGGACCAAATCGGTTGACCGGTATTGGAGAAATGCCCAATTTATTGCCTATTTTAATGGAAATATATAAAAAAGGTGCGATAACTCAAATACGCTATCGGAGTTACATGAAACTTGGTATAAGCATTCATGACTTACATGGAAGGAAGCCTACTGAATTTCAACCAAATCAGTTGACCGGTACCAAAATAACGAGTACATCTATTATAATGTAATCTTCGTTATCTGGCAATTCGAAGCATTTTGATTGGCTCGAGGCCAACCAATCAGCGAAACTTTCATGAATAGTACGAAATTAGAAAAACAGTTTCATTACTATATAAGGCCTAAGTGAAATGAACACAATGAACAAATATTCTAATTTTATTTTTACTTACAATTTTTATAGCTCTGAACCACAAACATTTTTAATAAACTGCCAGTGTAAATTTCTTAAAAATCCTGGAGTGAATTAATAATGGCGGGGAAGCTGTAAAATATTGATAATTTAACCCCGGAAATATCGTGAACAATAAACATCCAAACAAACCATTCCTTCCCTTGTAAAATTATTTAATTTCTGAAAATTACTTGAATTTATCAAATCAAATTCATATCATAAACATCTGTCAACAGACAGTTGAGATTCAGTGCCGCATTTTTTTAAATTTTTTTATTATCATTGAGAGCTTTGATGCAATGCAGTCAGATGTTTGTTTACTTCGTTGTTCTAGGTGAAATTGGGTACTATATGAATACTGTTATATACAGAAGGTACATGACTGTGAAATAATTAGCGGAGTTATTTTCCACTGAATTTCAAGTTAAATACCTTTTAGATTTGATAAATAACACTATTCTTTCACTTATGCTTATCAAACTAGACTGTCAAACTGACTGAGTTGGCCAAATGGTAACGTCTTGGACTCGTATTCTGGAGGTCCCTGGATCAAATCCCGGAGCCGGCCGATTTTACATGGATATTTTTTTTATTTTTATTTTTATGTGAGTGTGCGGTTGTCAAGATATCACAAATCAGTAGTTCTGCTGATGCTGGTCGATTTTAATCTGATTTAAAAAAAAAAGACTTTTCTGCAAATCATAATTGCAATTATAATTGATTCAACAAAAACATTCTGAAACTTTGTTATATCAGTTTACCTGGTTTTATAAATAGTGACATCATTTTTACATAAAATGCAGGAATTACATAATTTTATTATTAATTGTATTGTTTAATGTTAAAAATATGAATTATTAAATGAACAAAACAAATTTTATGCTGCCATATGGGCATACAAATTTGAAATGAAATGATTAAAATGAACCATAGATTCATGAACCTTACCCAAATCATGCATAAACAATTTTATTACGATTGATAATTAAACAACTAAAATCCTGGTTTGATGTACATTTCATGAATAAATAAACCCCAGATTCAAGTTTCCTATCCCAAAAAACCCCCCATAGTGAGTTTCGTCCATATCATTTAACGTTTTTTCATTTAGGTCTGCTTTCAGTGATCTCCTTCTGTGTAAATCAGAACTCTGCGAATCGTAAACAAATGAATCAAGATAGCAATCGAGCAAGGCCGTTTTCCACAACAATCAAATTGCTCCTATGGAAGATATTATGTCTCCTCAAAAAGATTTGATTTTTGCCATTTAATATCTAAATTTTGCAAAATCCTTTCTTAGTGAGCACTTACATTATGAAATGAAGGTACTGTCAAAATTCAAAGTCTCTACCTGTTATAGTTTAGGCTCTACATTGATTCTCTGTCAGTCATTAATTAAGTCAGTCAGTCGGGACGAAGCCTCTTATATAGATAGAGATGTGATTTTAATAGGCTACTAAATTTCTCATAATGCTTGTAGTAGCCTATGTGCTGCTGTTGCCGTCAGACTGGCTGGCAGGAAGAATCTTTCACAGAGTATTTACATAAAGCATTTGTTCAGTATCTCTGGTAATTTTCTTGCTAATCTACTGTGTTCCATGATGTCCATGGAGTGTTTTAGCTTCAAGTAAGCTTTCAGTTTATATTAATGAATACAGTAAAATACCAGTAGAACGAAATTTAGGGGATCTCAGAAATGAATTTGTTATACTGAAATTTACAGGTGTACAATATTCTGGACTTTATTTTTTGAAAAAGTCAAAATAATCACTAACCACTGCACATGACTTTAAAACGGAATCAGTCATATTGCTGTTGTGATAGAAGAAAATCTCGAAGACTGTGTGCAGTGTGTTGTCAAACTCTGTTGATCACACCTTCCTCTTCAACCTCATCATCACATGGATTTCTAACATCAAAATGTCTGCCACAATCCCATCATCTGTGATTTCTTGTTACACTATCACATCACAGTCCACACTGACATAGTCATTAAGATTCACCCTTTTAGGCCCATCTTACTTTTCCAGTTCTCTTCTCGTTCTATGTCATCTAGCACTTCACTCCAGCTTTTCTAAAGCACTTAGCAATTATTAATTCTTCTTTAAGCTATTTCCATTCGACATTCAACACTCAGCATTAATATCTCTCCCTGAGGCAATATTACACAGCACACGCCGGAAAAAATAAAATAATATACAGGCAAATAAGCAAAATTTTATTTTGTTATACTGAAATTTCCAAATTTGTTATAATGAAATGTTTTAACACATATTAGATAGGGAAAAGAGAAGAGGCCAATACATAATTTTGTAATACTGAACATTTTGTTATACTGGCATTTTACTGTAGTGCTCTTCGTTCATGCTAACTGTAAAGGCAATGACATGAAGTCTGTTCTGATTTAATTAGCAACTTCATTGTCTTGCATGTTCGTACGGTTGTCTGGTAATTATGTTAGTTTTAGTTAAATAATACAGTTCACTTATTCTTCATTTCTACAATAGCATTGTAATTGTGATGGCATATAAGGAACCACTCCTATAATTGAAGTAACTTTAATGTTACTTGTTACTTTTCACATTTTACTGCTGTGCACTTTGCCCACTCACATTATCTTCTAAATTCTAATTTTAGCCCTCTTTGAAATATGTGTGACTTAAGTCTCACAGGGGCAGATTATGGCTTCTCCCAGAAGATGGAGATAGTTGCCAAAAACTTGGAACCTAACCTCCAACTCACCCGGTTGGAAGCCCGAGAAACAATAATATGTTTATTATAGTTTTCTAACTTGAATATGACTGTGTATTTGAAACTTACAAACCTATACTAAAAACATATTTGATTTTCATAATGAGAAATGGGGAGCTTGCACTCAGATTACATGTGTGCCGACAAGAAGCAAAACATTTAATACCACATCTCTCCAGAAGAATATCATCCAGTTTTAGAAGTAAGAGGTCGAAGTAACAATTCATTTCCTTACACATTGGCTCCCATGCTTATACTTCAACCTTCTGCTTAGAAGCATATCCTCAAGTTTTATTCGTATTTAAGATGTAGTTACTAGGTGGCCGGGTATCCCTTTCTTTAATAATACATTCCATAGTAATTTTCAAATAACTAAATTGAAGACTTTATTGTATAAAAGTTGGGATATTTAATTCCCTGTGCTTTTCCATTATTTGTGATAAGTGTCTATTAGGGATGGGTCCTCGATACTTTCGATACCTCGATACTCTTGATACTTGCATGGTATCAGCATCAAGCGATACTTCAGAAAACTCGCTCGGTACTTTTTCGATACTTTGGTAATTCTGCAATTTAAGGAAATGCAGTATCTCTTTCTCCTTTTAGTAGGCTACTAAATATAGTAAATACAGTACTTCTATTTCTCCTTGAAATGGAGAAAACCAATCTGTGACTTTTGTCTAGTCATAAATAAAGACTTTCTGACTTTTAAAATACAAACAGAAGAGATTCTTAATTGTTTCTTTTCCTGTTAAACATTTCATTAACAACCAACAAGCAAGCTGACTGTCCAAACTCCATTGTAATTTTTGAACAAAAACTTATAAGTGGACTGTTTCAAAAACTAATTTTAGTTTTAATGTAGAGTTTAAAATTACTTATAGGGTATTAAATTGTATTGGAAGTTAACACAATGAAGTTATATAACATAATAATTATATAAGAGATGAATTTTTACACAAAAACTTCACTTTTGGTATAGTTTACCTGAACTAGTTTTGGCACCTTCGCAACCATTGTCAACAGCTATACTTCAACTGGCTGAAGTATAGCTGTTGACAATGGTTGCGAAGGCGATGAAACTATTTCAGGTAAACTATACCAAAAGTGAAGTTTTTGTGAAAAATTCAACTCTAATATAGTTATTATACTTATAGGGTACTGATGATATTAAATTTTGTCTCATTAAATATGCACACTTAATTAATTTAGTTGGTATTACACAGTTCTCTCAACTTTTAATTTTTAATGTTCCTATTTATTGAAACTGGAAATGTTGACGGTATCGAGTATCGAGGAAAAAATCATGTATCGGTATCGAGTATTGAGAAAATCTGGTATCGACCCATCCCTAGTGTCTATGCATGATCTGTTCATTCTAAATCCATTTTGCTCTTGAAGAAGCAATGTTTCTGCTATTACTTGTAGTCTTTTTAAAATCATGAACATACCTTCCTACATGAAATAACTCATATTTTTGAAATTTGCTACAATTTGTGTTTAAACCTGTGTTGACAGAGGTGTTTGATCCATTCCTGAGAGCCTACATAAACAGATTCAAGTACAAGTCTATAGACACAGATGACTTCAAGGCGTTCCTGTACGAGTATTTCCCAGACAACAAGAAGCTGAGAGACGTTGACTGGAACGAGTGGCTCAAGTCTCCTGGCATGCCTCCCACCATTCCCAAGTGAGTGTCTTCAGCTGAGATACGTAGTTTAATTTTGGCCTTGACTTGTCAAGTTTCTTGGGAATGCTCACTCTTCTTCATTACAACAAATAACATTATTAATAAAACAAATGAAAACAAAGTGATGTAAACAGTGGAGCATACTTAATATTAGGAAAAGTTGAAAATAAAAACACGTTAACTCCACTTATGTCAATTTAAAAAGAAAACTGGACTAGTTTTGGGAGTATTTCTCCCATCATCGGCTGGCGGTTGATGTTTTTATTTTTTTTTTATGAACATTATTTATGTTTCAGAGGTGAATTTATATATTAATATAAGCAATTGTCAGGTGAAATCATCAGTGGGCTATGTTTGAAATCAATGAGGAAATTTCAGTAGAAAGGCTTGTCTGTGTGTATGTCATTCGTAACATGTGGATAAAAGTTCTCACATTTTATTAAAGCAATGCTTACCTCTCCTGTTATAAAACAAGTTAGGTGACAAATAGGTGCTTCAGTAGCAGTCAAAACATAAACACTCTTATCAACCTTTTGGTACTATATGTTTGAAGTACAATCGGCCCCATCCTCTGCTGCTTCTGAAAATCCTGATGTGTACCTGGTGGCTTCCTCAAGTTCTCTTTTTCTGGTATCTACTTTCAGATTTCTTTATACAAATATTCTCTCAAATTTTCAGATCTTGATTAATTTGTTTCTCTACAGAATATGAGTTCCTACCCCTGATCTCCATCCGATAGTGTTAATGTTAAGCAGCTTCCTTTGTGTTTATAGTCAATTATTTTTCTTTTTCTTGTTTTTTCTAATAATTGAGAATCAGAATAATCCATTGCTACATATTCTCTGTCCCCCATTACGGGTGTGAAAAATTAAAATACTGAAAAACATATTGAGGCATTTGAAATGTACTTGTATCGACATCTTGTATGAATTCCATGGATACTGAAGGTTTCGAATGATGAAGTCCTTCATTGGATGGCAAAGCAAAGAGAACTGCTGCTTTGTATAAAACAAAGCAAATCGCAAGACCTGGGACATGTTATGAGAGGCGAAAAATACCAGTTATTACAGCTAATTATGAAGGCAAAAAGGCACATTCAAAGACAAAGAAACTTGTGACTGAAAGATATTTAAAGATGGCACAGTTGTACATCAGAAGAGGCCTGCCTTGTCAAGATCAGAGCAGACTACATTCGGAGATAACATCTTAAGAAGAAGAAGTTTTTTCTACATATATCTTGCAGCGATTTATACAGTTTATCTGATAGATACCTGACTTTTTCCCTGAAGGAAGTGCTGTCAGTTTAGATTTAGATTTGATTAAGTTTTTTATGCTGATTTGTTGTGTTTAGCCAAAGTGACGCCATGTTGCTTGAATATGTTTTGAAATTAGCTGTTGCCCAAGAGAGGTTAGTGAAAGCTTTGAATTTGGAAAGTGTAGTTATTGTTCTTATTTTTCCCTGTTTACAGAATTTGGCTATTTTCTTGTCTATAAGTCAAAGCCATTCATTTCTGCAGTTTCTTTTATGTGGTTGTAGCCTATTCTTCCTCTTTTTAGGGGTGTGGTCAGGCTATTGATAATTGTGTGTTTATGTGGTCTAGGGTTGTAATTGTTATCTATGTGGGTATCAGGTCTAGAAAGTTTAGTGTCCTGTATGTTTCAGTATTAACTATGAATGTAATAGAATTTTCTTGTAGATTTAGCTGTTTGAGTGTATCTTTTATTTGTTTTTTACTGACGTCATCCACATATCTATACCAGTGTTTGAAAATGTAGGGAAAAGAATTTGTTGTGAGTTTTAAAATGCCTAATTATTATCGATGCATTCCTTTGTGAGATTCTATTGTGTCCAGCCAGTTTTGTTGTATGTCATTACTTTCTCTCTTTGTATTCTGGGGAAAGACACCAATCTGTCTTGAGGTAAAAGTTTCATCTCTTAATATTCTCTAATAGTTCTAATGAATTTTTTATGCTGTGGTATTGAAATTAGATAAAGATTAGAAGAAATCCAAGAAATAGGTTGGCAGGGGTGTCCACTCCCCCTGTGCTTTATGACTCACCCCCCAGTTTCATGAAAAGTAACACCCCTAACTTTGCATCATTCCAACCTCATAAAATGTAACCTCGAATTGCAGAATTGCAAACAGTGGAATAACATTGGCCTACTCTGAAACCTCTTCCCAAAGGAAAGGTATTACTGTATTTGTAATAACTAAAGCCCGGATTTTCATGCACTATTAAACTTAAAAACATGCATGCATTCATGCACTATCGTATCTCCAAACATGCACAATGAAAGGCGAAACATGCACTATAAAAAATCCGCGATGTAGGCCTACTGTAATGTATTTCAATTTCTCTTAAAACAATATACGAGTTTTTCCAAATTCTCCTCCCTTAAACTCGTGCGTTTATCAGTTAGACGCCAAAAAGTATCTTTCTACTTCACAGGTGCATATAAAGGGAAGAAATTTGACTGAGGGTGAGATCGAATTCCATGTCTTTTACATTTTTTCCACATAATAGTCTTTCACTGTTTTCAGAAGTTTAAGATCAGGATTTGAACTAAGTACCTTCTTAAGCTTTCCCTCTCACACCCATTTCTCCACAGCACGATTCCAAAGATAATTCAACGTCTTCAACAATGGCTAGTGACTGACACATTCAAGCAGTGAACATTCTGTTTAGCAGTTTTCTTTCAATGGAAGGTGGTGGGGGTCGGCGAATCGGCATTTTCTTTTGTAGCCTGGAGTATTATATTACTATTTAGAGGAAACAGTAGTTTACACTCTCAAATTGATGCAGGTGGCAGACTCTGTTGCCAAGTCAATCAAATAACAATGGTAATACAATACAACATTTTTACGTTTCTTTGAAAAGCCGAGATTTTAGGGAGGCACATTCATAATATGCACAGTTATGCATGGTAATTTGACATCATGCACTAAAACCAGAAAATGAGGGTTTATATGCATTAAAAACTTCTGAATATGCTATATCAAACCAACAAAATCCAAAACATGCATTATGCATGAATTTTGCCATAAAAAGACCGAAATATGCAAACATGCACGGAAAAAGTATGGTTATTTGGAATCCATAAGTCATGTAATGAGTAACTACAAAGTTTGAGAAGTGTAACCAAAGTGTATAAAAACATGCATTTGCATGGAAATCCGGGCTCTAGTAATAACAAAACTGTCAATTGAAAAAATATCTTTAAGAGGCTGCTTTACTAGTTGTACAATACATTTTATTCACTTCTAAAGAATTAGAAGAGGTTTTATTATCTTTTGGAGTTATAAATCACATCAGTACTCCGTCTTTCAAAATTGAAAGTTGGTGACCCATCATAGGATACGCTTGACAGTCTGTCTCCATTGTTCTTGGTCTTCGGTGTCTCAGAGCAGCTGACCCAATGTTCTATTAGTCTTCTCTGTCTGCTGCCCTTCCAGGCAATCTTTGCTCTTCAACTTAACCTTGGATAATCATATTTTTCAAGTTGTCTTCTTGTCACGAGCCTGCAGGATTCACTGGAAGCAAATACTGGACTACCGCTTCTTCACCCCAAGTTCTTGAAGGATTGAGTTTCCATAATATCCTTACTATCCTCCTATACAGTGGCACCAACTTTTGAAAAACATTGGGTGGGCTCAAATTTTCACATTCCCGCACCTTATTTGATTCATGAAATGGAGTCATGACTATTCGGATAAATATAGTATTGTGTAAGAAACTATATCTTTGTTTGTAATAATTAATAACAATAAACGTAATTCAACCGCCAGAAAAATTTCAAATTATTTTGAGGGAATTGGAACAAGAGAACATCATACTATCTCCACAATAGCCTGATTTTCACTCTACAGCAGTTCAACAAATAAACACAATTTTGAGTAATTAGTAATTAAGTAGTTATGATAATAATAGCAAATTATTGGGTGGGCTTGAGTCCCACGGGCCCATATAAGTTGGCGCCACTGCTCCTATGTATCCAGATCTCAAAGGCATCAATTCTTTTGCGATCCTTTTCATTTATTGTCCAAGTTTCATTTCCATAAAGAAAAACTGGAAACAATACTCTCAATTTAGTAAGCCTGGTTTCAGTGCATTGAATTCTGTTGCACCATATATTCTGTGTGGAGGCACCACCATTTTGAACTTCCTCAGATTCAGACAGAATTTATAAAATTGACCGATTTGTTTTTAACAATGGTCCTTGAAACATGTACTACCATGTGAAGCCTATGTGTCGTAATTCAAATCATAAAATAATTCTATAATTCATTATATAAACACTCTGTTCATAGTATGTTTAATCAATAATTATTGCAATTTTTGACTTCACTACCACTTTTCTTGAGGATGAATAAAATCTTGTTGTGGCTGTTTTGCAAATTATGTTTTCATTGCAGATGTATACCTTGTATCATCTATCTATACAGGGTTTTAATGAATAACACCGAAATATTTTACCTGTGTATAGAGGGGACATAGACAAGCAACTTTTATTAGGAGAATTTTGCTCTATGGATTCAATTCTTCCTGTTATAACATAAAATATCCCAAGGATATGCACGCCACTGTCTTCTAATACTTGAAATGATGGGAAACAAAGAAACAGTGAATATTGTGTAGTGGTAGGGAAAATTGTAAAAAAATGACGATCGATATCTTACAACTCTGAGGGAAAAAAAGGCAAACGAAACATTTTTGTTAGGTTTTGAATTAGGAATAAAAACATAATGCAGTGGCGGGCAATTATGTGATTAATCAGTAAATTTTACAGATTATGAAAGTTCTAAATTATGGTATAGCTGTTGATGAATTGTTAAGAATCAGGTTTTTATCGATCGCTAAGAAGGCATGAAGTCAATTTAATGAAAATTTTAACCCTATTTCGCTCAATTATTGAGTTATGAGCTCCAAATTTTAAGGACTTTAATGCCCTATAGCATACACATTTTACGTCATAGAGCAAAAATCTCCTAATAAAAGTTGCTTGTCTATGTCCCCTCTATACACAGGTAAAATATTTCGGTGTTATTCATTAACACCCTGTATAAAAACGAATGTATGAGTGTCTGACTTTTAAGCATTACTACACCATTCATCCGATTGCCATGAAACTTTGGGAAATTGTTGAGTACACTCCCACGAAGGTTTCTGGCATAGTACATTTTTTAATTTTAGCTTTCTTTCGCGAGTTATGAGTGAAAAACGGGAAGACGTGCATTTTTTACGCTTTTGAAGCATCGGTTCTCAGTAATACATTTCAGTTGTCATAGCAGTTGCATGCAGTTGGCTTCGTCTATTTTTGTCAATAAAAGCATCGCGATCGCTTGAATGTTGTAAGCCTACGTTGGTCGATTCATTTGTTTATAATGTCAAGGCACGCAGATATATGAAATTTTTAACCTAGACAAAAGAGGGATAATCAATATAGGCCTAAATATGGTCAAACATTGTTCAATTTGGACAAAACCCACTATGCAGGGGTTTTCTGGGCCAGGGAACTCGAATCTGATATTATTTTTCCCATGGTGTGCTTTCTAATCGTGGAATTAACTTCAAAGCCAGATTTTTAACTGTTTTATTAATTAGGCCTATCAATCGTTTAGTTTAGACCTATGAATGTTTCGCGTGCACAGTGTTAATAAATTTAATATTTTAATTATTTTACTCTTAATTGTTAATCTTTTGATTAATTATCGTGGGTGAAGCTGCAGGGAACTGCTATAAGCCATAAAAAGCTATATTTATCGTTTTATGAGGGAATAGTTTCAGTTTGATAAGTCGTTCTTCCTCATTTGAAATTCTAAATACCTAGAGTTTGAAAATAGAAAGTCCTTCATAAGTTATTTTCGAATTTACAAAATACAAAACCCAAGCGATGCCGGGCCTTTTAAGCTAGTTATATATAAATAATATTGGGGTGTTGGAAATGCAAAGTTGTTTACTGAAACTGTTGTGAATTATTTAGGTATGATCAGTCACTGGAGGAGGTGTGTGCCAACTTGGCTGCCAAGTGGGTCAGCTGGGACCCTAGTGAGACATGTCCCTTCACAGGGGACGACTTGAAGAGCATGAGCTCGGGACAGATGCGTGAGTTCCTGGCATTGCTTCTCTTGGAAAAGCCGCTGTCTGTCCAGAAACTGCAGGCCATGGAGAACGTGTATAAATTCAACTCAGTGAAGAACTCGGAGATCTGCTTCAGGTACAACATTTCTTTATTTTTTAAAGGTTTAAGTATGTTTAATATTTGTTATTAACTGGATCGACATGAGCGGAATTGTAGAATGTGTTCACACATTTCATTCTGTACCTGAGAGCTAGGTTTACTACAGACCTACATTACACGATTCCATTCTAGCTATGTTGGAATCAAATCACTAGTCTAGAATTGGTTGTAGTAATTATACTATATTATGTCTTAAGATTTGGAATTACTGAATTTGCACAACTAGGAAGAAAAGCAGTGAAGTGAAAGGCAATAAGTAGGGTTCGGATGTTTATGACCTAAAAAAGTGAAAAATATGACTGTAAATATGTCCTTAAAAATGACTAAATATGACAAAATATTACCCAAAAATCCTAAATATCCCTTCATAAAAGAACGTATTATCGAAAAATAAATGTTCCAATTTAAAACTTTTACGACACTAAATTATTACATTACATTAATTCCATCAGATAATCACTTTTTAACAATTTTACAGGTGATTTACAGGTTTATTTGTAAAGAATTTCTAACCTGTTAATGTTTCCAGATACCACTGCAACTGTGAACTGAAAATCTTTTAAAAACATGTCTATTTGGAATTTGTTTACAGCAAGGAGGATGAAGTAAAAGTGCTATTACTTGTTATTGTCCCTTCACATTTCAGTTAAAGTAAAACCAAAATATTCGTGACTCTTTTTCAGAAAGAATTAAGTCAACTGTTTAGTGCACATACTGCATCATTGTGCTCTTTTACCGAATTTATAGCTGAAATATGACGTTAAATTACGAATATGACCGAAATATGACCAAGACCATGAAAATGACCAAAATATGACTTTATAGGCAAAATAAAAACGGTACTATTACGATAACAAACATGCAATTCGTGTTTAATTTGTGTTTTTGGCGAGAATGGAGATCAGGATAAAAATATGACATTTCATAAACATCCGAACCCTAGTAATAAGGTTATGCTCGATGGTGACAACTTTTACAAATCCTTACAAGGAATGACCGATGGCAATAATAAAATTGACGTTTGCATAATTAAATATTTAATGCAACAGAAGGATTGTATAATTAATGAACGGCAAAGTGAAGTAAAAATACTAAGTGATCAACTTGGGTTATGACTAACTTGATTCGAAACAAGCTAATGCAATGCTGTGTAATGTGGGTAATGATAACAGGACTACCATCCATACTGGAGACACTTGTGACAAAATAATTAGCTGTGTCAAAGCTACCAAAACTGTTGGTGGATCAGTAGAGGGGGGACAGGAATCTGAGTGTAGGGGATAATAAATATAGTAAAGATAATAGTTGGTGATAAAAGTATCAGCAAGGACGTAGCATAAAGGCAGTTCCAAAGAAAACTCATGGATTAACTCCTAGTATATGTCTTAACCCTTCCCGGGCGGAAACCCACATATGGCATGCCTGTCCGATGCCTCCAACGCGGGAACCCATATATGGGTTCTCTGACCGACTCATAATGTGACCGGCTCTTCTTACACACGAAGTACATAAAATCTTCAACAGATGGCAGGAGAATGTTCTCTTATCCACTGTGACTTGGGAATTCCCCAATAGGCGTGCCCAGGACAATTTTAGTAGAGGATTTCAGTGGCCGTGCGTAACTAGTGAACAGCGTGCACTTTTTGTTCCGTGTTTTTCCCTTATTTTCGGTAAAATTGCAAAATGAAAGTGTCTTACGGGTTCTGAAACTGAAGAATTAATTATTCAAAGTGACAGTGAAGTGTCAGAATTATCATTTAGTGATAGTAAGGGATGTTTTTCCGAGATCGCTACCGGCAGCGTTAATGAGAGTGAGAGCGACATAAGTGACACTGGAGGCAATCGTGCACCCAGCTCAATAGAAGTGAGTAATTTTGATGCAGGCACGTCACCTATTACTACAATATACAATATCCAGCTAGGGCCAGTTCTGAATTCTGATTTTGAACAAAATACTGATCCAATTGAGAATCATAGCCTACTGTAGGCCTATGCTAACTTATAATGCATTCAGTGAGACTTGTGCCGTTTCCGCATAAACATTTTCTCGCTAAATAATAAAAATCGTTCCTAGAGAAGATTAGGGGCAGAATTCGGCAAAACTCCAAGGTATATATTGATTTTATGCATGAATGCATGATTTAAGTTACTTTCAATTGGTTTTTCATTAACTTATTTTTTCTTTAAAAATGCCTTGTGCCCGCGAAGGGTTAACACATGCTGACCGTAAATAGAATGAAACCCTGGTTATGTGTTGGCGAACTCTTCACCATAAAGTGCACCTCTTCAGTGACAGATTTAGAGGGGAATCAAAGGTACCAACTTTTTAAAAACAATGGATGTGCTCAAATATTTTAAAATTTTCATACTCCCGCCCCTGATTTCGATCATTGATATGACTACGGATAAATAGAGAACTGTACAAGGAACGATTTCAATGTATAAACACATTTTGAAATTGAACCTCCAGGCATGTTGCAAAATACGTTTTTCCTGACTGGAGTTTTCCCTATAAGATCATCACGAAGCATCGTCATCTTCTTCTTCTTCTTCTTCTTCTTCTTCTTCTTCTTCTTCTTCTTCTTCCCTTAGACCAGTAGCCTGTTCTCATTGATCACACTATCATTTTTGTCGATGACCTGAGCTAATTAAGCAAGGGACGATAAGGAGCTCAGGTCATCGACACTCTTGTCTTGCCTTGTCCGTTAATGTCCTTCCTGGGATTTTTTTTAATCACAAGCATCCTATAACTACTAAATGTAACTTTTCTGCTCCCTCCTTAGAAGAGCAATGTAGTTGATTTTTCTGAATGCAAAAATGTCTTTTAGTCTTCTCAAAGCATGAAAATATCTTTGGCGAAAGCTCTGGAAACAACATTGACAGAGAAAGTCATACAAATTTTATGAACTGAGGAACAGTTCCAAATGATTGTGAATGTCTTAGAACAAGAAAAAATACTATGTATGTCAACAATAGCCCGATTTTGACTTTATAAATCAACAATTTAACGCAATTTTGGGGATGGTTTCCATGTTCACATACTCTGTTTATTCACAGAAAAGGAAAGTTCAAATTTTGAATGATGTACAGTACTTGGAAATAAAGTCGCAAGAAGGAAAATGTGATGATATAACTGAATCTTTGATCACAATAAACAGCATTTTTGAAGTGAAACTTCTTTAGCCGCGGTAGGGGTAAATCGAGAGCTTGTGTAACGCTCAAAATCGTCACGAAATTAGTGAGGCGTGATGGAATGGACTGCACAGAAAACAATCAACTCAATGATTAGGCTATCCAAAAGTTGAAAATTAAAGAATCCAAAATTTAAAAAAGTCTAAAAATTTAAAATTCAAAATCCAAAATTTAAAAATAAAAAATCCAAAATTTAAAAATCTAAATATCCAAAATCAAAAAATTTAAAATTTAAAAAATTCAAAATCCCAAATTTAAAAAATAAAAAATTCAAAATTTAGAAATAAAAAAATAAAAAATTCAAAAATCAAAAATTCTAAAATTAAAAACTTCAAAGATAATAAATTTAAAAATCCAAAATTTAAAAAGTCCTAAAACCCAAAATTATAAAGTCCAACAATCCAAAATTGAAAAATTCCAACAATCCAAAATTGAAAAAATCCAAAAATTAAAACAAGTTTCACTTCTGTTGCATGGCGTTCCATGCACACTATTTTTTTTTCAATGTATCAGTATTAATCGGTACGGGACTTCATAAAAGTGATAACATTATCCGCAGTTACATTAAGCAGTGTTCACTGTATATATAATTAAGTAAAAAAACTTCCTCCTTCTAGCCTCTTATTTTTAACACACTCAGATCAGGATTCTTTGCAGTCGAGCAAATTGTATTGGGCTGATGTTTTCAATGAATAATATATATACAGGGGCTACAACCCCCCTTAAGTCATGCTGATATGTTGCACATAAGGGCACTTTAATTTCTCACATAGTAGACAGTTTAATTGCGCATCTTGACTCATACAAGATGAAAGGAGAATCGTGAAATAGAAATGCCAACACCACTTTGCCAGTATGTACAAATTTAGTCTAACATCGAATTTTACCTAAGTGGCTCAAGCTAGCATAAACGCATAGTTAGCTTGCTTAGCTAATAACGCTAACAGCTGATGAAGCTGGCAGTGTTGCATCTCGGGGAGATTATAGTGGCAGAATGAGCAGTGTTTGAAATGGTGCGTGATAGTGGGAGAGCAAGAAAACCTAATTTTGTTCTATGACTCAACTTTTAATGCCTTTATTTTAGATTAAGTGTAAAAGTGACGTACACACCTTGTTTGAGTATCGTTATGTAGTTACATTATTTTAACGTATAATTCAGTATAATTGTGTGTGATAATTATGGCTCAGAAGTTGATGAAATGTCATCTTTTTTCTTAGACATCACAGAAAATGCAGGATGTGGTATAAATTTGTCTCGCCTCAAAACGAACAAAAACACCATACTTTTACTGTGCATTTTTCTGCATTTTATTCTCTACTTGTAAGTTTTTTTAGGAAATTTGCATTCTTTCGTTTCATTTCCCTATTTTGTCTTCCAACATTACAGAAAAAGCAATCTCCTAATTCCTTATCTATGAGTAAGCATAGTAATAAGGTAGTAATATAAAATACTTAAATTTAGTCCTTTGTTTATTATTATTTATTAATATGCTACTGTATATTCTTTTTTTAAATATTTATTTCAAAATATTAAGACATATTTTCAATTTTTCATGTCACGTTTTCACAAATTTAAGATCAGTTTACAGGTCTTTTCAGGCATTTTTAGATCATCAACTTCTGAGCCCTAGTGATAATAGTGTTAGGCTTATCATAGCCCCTCCCAAAAAGAGATCTTGGATACTCCCCTTTATATATGATTTGTGGTGATGATTTCAGATGGCTGCGACTGGGAATCAGAGGGCACTGGATTGATCAGGTGGATCGTGCACTTCAGTTTGTCACGGAGCAGGGTCGCATGAAGTTTGTGCGTCCTATCTACAGGTATGTGCTTGCAGCATCTCTTGGATATGTTGTCAACTACTGTCAGATCTTTGCAAACTGATTCTAATTCTAACTGTACTGGGAATCAAACCCAGAATGTTGGCAACAAATTTAACATTTTTTTTGTTTACCCAAACTGTAGTCAGGAAGATAAGATTTAATATTCTTTTCTACTTTCTTGCTTATAATGTCGTGCAGAATTGTTCATGTTCATTTCCTAGAACTTCTGCTTACACCCTTAGACCTGCCAATCCATGAACGGCAACTCAATTAGTTGTAAGGAGGAAATGTTTGCCCTATTCTAACTACACTACTAAGAAGCTGCTCATTGTGTGGGGCCAACACCAATAGAGCTGCACTACACTAAAACCTGTTCCTAATCAGTATCTTAACATGGAGTCAAAGATTTAAAGAAAGTATCTGATATTGAAACTATCCAGACAACATGTTTGTCTGTGCTGGCCTCATTTGTGTTATGAACTTTGTTGGATCTTTATTGAATCCCTAGAATTTGATTTCTATTTCTGAAATATTAAGGCCCAGTTGCATAAAACATTAATCGAAGTTGAAGCGCTGAAACTAATCTACAGTCAAGCTAAACTTACAAGGAACCCTTCACTACCCTCATATCGAAACATGCCTCAATATTTTTACTGGGTCATCTAGATGCTGTAAGAAGTCCACGCTCCAAAAATTAGCTGCTGGTTTCAACTGCAAGTACCCTAAAATGCTTTGCAAATATCTTGGAACTTATAGGGAATATAACATGGTAATCTAGAGATGGGACTGGACAACCCTGACTGGCGAGAGTATTACGTCATCCATTCATTTTGAGAATGGAAGTCCATATAAACATTGCACTGGTATCATTCCGCCCTTATCTGTATTTGATTCGTCAACTGTTAGCCTACGTCAATCATCTCCTTCCCGCGGACAACGAAAAATTTCTAGTAGGCCGTGTTTCCTTCCATAATAAATATCCACGAGGGCTACTTTCATCTGTCATATGCGTTAAGAACAAAGACATGTTTGTTTACTTATTTCGTTGTTCAAGCTGAAATTGAGTGCAAAATGAATAATGGTATGTACAGAATATATACAGAATATTACTGTGAAATAATTAGGCCTACGTACATTAAGCGGAGTTCTCCGGCAGTGGCGTAATTCTCAAATCAGAAACATATTGGAACAAGCCTTCGAACTTTCACCTAATTATTCACAACAAACTTGCAAACTGAAGGATTATATTACGAATGCCACGTTTCGAGCTTATGAGCTACACATAGGCTGTATTTTTAGGTTATGTTATTTTTAGATTTCAGATTACTCAGATGGTTCATCCAAAAATGAAGATTTTGAGTTTCCCGGGGACCCTCGTGTATTTCAACACAGAACTCGGTGAACACCATTTTAAAATGAGATTTCGATTAGGTAAATATATAGTCGAGGAACTAGAACAAAGACTGCGTTCACAGCTAAAAGCTCAAACTAAAAGAAATCATGCATCGAATTCAATGTTTATGATTCTGCTCACCCTGCGATTCTTTGCAATGGTAGCTTCCAGATGGTAATTGGGAATATTTTCCATGTGAATAAAGGAACTGCAAGTTGAACCATACATCAAGTAGCAAGAGAAATTGCAAATTTAAGACCTCAGTTCATCAAGATACCTACTGATGAGAATGAAAAAGCCGTGTAATGCGATGCTTTTATGACATGTGTAATTTTCCTTTTAACAATTAGCTGTAACAATAACAGACAATTACGTAACATTAACTGAGACGAAAGAAAATCGAACAGCGTAGACAACTGACATTCGATGCGATAATATTATGTATTTCCCTCGCATTTCCCTCGAACTTGGCGCTGTTGTCAAACGTCTTTCTGTGATCTTCGATTAGCACTAAACCAAATTCGTGTGATCTACGATTAGCGTTATACAACTAGAGCAGCGAATTAATCTAGGTTCAATTCTGAACTTCGGGTAAAACTGAACTACAGTTAGCAATTTTTATGCAACTGGACCTAAGAGTAATTCTTATGAAAGCTTTTCAACAAAATTCGAATTGACTATTTGTCCAGAATAAGAATATGTGGAATTTCAACCAGTCACAAATGTGTATCATTATTTTATTTTTATCAGTTTCATTTTATTTTATGTACAATTGTTTTTTTTTTTTATAAATTCACAAGGATTGAACACTGAAACATCTTCATACCTTTAGCTTCTTTGATCAAAATCGATTAATCATTGAACATAGCAATTGCATATTGAGACATTTTTCATTCTGTGGGACTAATGTTTGAATATCTGTGTCGGAGAAGTCTGCCGCCTGGGATTTGAACCATTGTGTGGCAACCATGTCTGCCTTTTTGTCATTCTCTGTCATTTCTTGAGTTGTAGGAAAAGGTGGAAATCAATTGGAATGAGATCCAGGATGTAGGGTGGATTTTTAAACACCTCCCAGCATTTAAACATTCACCCTAAAGCCTGCAGTAGCCATCATAATAAAATCACAGTTAAAATAAGCCATGATTATTTCTTTTGTTGACGTCAGTAATGTAAAAGTATAAAATACATAACCTGTACAGTTATGTAAGATGCACACAAATATATTTAAACTGAAGAACACGCACATATGATTTCAGGGACCTGTATGCGTGGACAGAGGTACGAGACAAAGCCATCACTGTGTTCAAGAAAAACCGCCCCAGCATGATGTACGTGAGCGCGTACACCGTCGCCAAGGACTTGCATCTAGAGTCATAGTCAGGCTAGTATCACTTGTGTTTGTGTAGAACTGGGATGTAGAGATTAAATATCTTGATGGAATCTGGTAGTGTTCCCTGCTATCCATTCATCCATATTGATATCCATTACAACACAGACTTCATTATAACACTGGTGTGGTTTCCATTATCAGACCTGGAGAGCAGCAAATGAAACTGCATACTAAATCGGACCTAGATTCTTAGGTTTTAAACTATTTTGTCTGTTTCATTGCCATGGCAATCACATAGTCCAGTCTTATAAAACCTAAAAACGGCTAAATAAGATGTTAAAAAGTAAGTATGGCTAAAACTGTTTTTAATTAAAATACTGCTAGGTGACCAAATGTGGAGTAACCTTGAGTCAAACCTGTACAATAAACTTAAAGGAACCATGTCAAAGAAAACACAAAGATTAAAGAGAAAAGCGGAAAATTTGCGCAAAAAAGACCCACACTCAAAACAAGAATTTGGTAACAGAAAGAAAGCAGAAACACCCAATAACGTTGTCAATTTATCCACAGAAACCTTCACGGTAGAAGAAATCACCTTTCTAAACCAAGGTCTCAAAGCATGCGTTCACAACTCACATGATTTAGATGAATACATAGCAGATGTGGAAACAACATCCAACCTCTTAATAAAAAGACCCAATGATAGGATTGTAGCACTTACAAAATGTTCTGAAATCTTAAAACAGATACCAAAAGAAAAGAATTATGCTGAGGTTAAACAAAAAGTGAAAAACCTAAATGAGAAACCCGTTTTTTATTTAAAGGCAGATAAGGGTAATAAAACAGTAATCATGGACAAAGTAGAGTATGGACGTAGAACAAACTTGATGTTAAAAAACCCTGAATATGAAAAGCTATCCAAAAACCCCCTGAAATCGATCACAGACTCCACAAAAAAGTTAATAGAAAGTAGTAATGTCATTCCAAAAGGGGGAAAAAAGAAATTAATAGTAAGTAATCCTTTCTTACCACAACTATACTGTATACCTAAGATCCACAAGAATAATGACAATATGAGGCCTATTGTAAACAATATAGATGCACCCACTTATAGACTATCAAAATGGTTAGTAGAACAATTTGACAGGTTAAAAAAGTTTGACACTTTGAGCATTCAAAATTCAAATTCTCTGAAGGGTAGTTATAAGCCACCCATTCAGTCTTGCATGGTGAACAATAAAGCTTTGCATCAGGTTGAAACAACTGAATGCACACTTTTGTTAAAATTTCCTACATAATTGTATAGTGAACCTTACAAAGGGGGTAAGTGGCAAAATTAAGTTTCTGAGATGATCAACAATCTTTGTAAAGAAATAGCATTCGTCCATACCAGTGGTGATTTCTCTTGAGCAACTTTGCAACCACACTGTTAGGAATTTCACTTAGGGCTTTTGTAGGGCAAGGAAGGATGCCGTCTAACACCATTGTATAGTAAAATATATATATTTTTTAAATTTGGCCATTAGCCCCTTTGTAAGGGCCACTGTAACAGATTAGCATTAGCTAACCCACATGCATCAGTAGAATAGGAATTAATTAATTTTACCATTAGGCCTTAAGACAAAATCAATTACACCAGTTTATGAAATGCTTACTTCTTTAGTCTTCAATCCTTGAATTGGTTTGCAGCGATTCTCCATTCTGAACATTCTTTCTGCCTTCCTTTTTAGTTCCTCATACATTTTACAGTTCATGTCTTAAATTTGTTCCATGTACTGTAGTCTTGCTCTTCCTTTGCTATTCTTGCCTTCGATAATGATTTTTAAAGTCAATGGAGCCTTAGTCAATGCCCTATGAGTTTTGTTCTTCTTTTTCTTATTTGGTTCTCTGCTTTTGCTCTCTCATAAACTTCCTCATTGGTAATTTTATGTATCCATCTAATTTTAAGCATTTTTCTGTAGCACAGTGTTTCAAATGCATCTATTTTTCTTTCTGATTACTTACTACTGAATACTAATACCTAAGGTTAATAAGAAAGTATATAATATTATAACTGGGGTGTTATTCAGAGCCTAGTACTGCAGACATCTTGATATGATTCCCACGCAACATTATCAAACATAAATCAATGATGTTGTGTTTAATCTCCACACTGTTCATTGATGACTAAACATTAAACGCCCACACCAAATCCTGCAGGCCTAACGAATTTCCATTCATCTGGGATGTATTGCAATAGGTTTCAAAATCTGCTGTTTTTGGGATAACAGATATGTTATTATTCTTTTGCCAACTAGAAAGAATGTCACAAATATTTGCATGAGCCTCGAGGTAAGCAAAGTCTTCCAGATTGTAGGTTAGATGCACAACTACTGTACCAGGTTGATCTTAAAATATTTCAGCTCACAGGATGACCAGTTCAAGGGGTGGCATTCCCTATTTTCTCTTTTAAGCAATAGAACATGTTTCACCCCACATTTAAGCTGCAGCTTTTGATTTATGAAGATAACAGTGTTGACATGCAATGATGGCTAGTGTAAAATGAAGACTTGGACAGGCATTAGATGTTTTGTTATGTGGTGTTCACCATAGATAATATATTTTTCCAGAAACACTCGTAACTGAGTATGGAGTATTGGTTAATAAAAGCAATCTATGACAATACCCAGATAGAAATAAATAAAAGCCCCCCTTTTAAAGTAAACCAAGGTCTCAGACAAGGATGTGGTCTGTCACCGATATTATTCGATATATATATAAATAGAGTTATCCAGGAATGGCAAAAATTAAATCCAAAAAGCATTAGCTTACAAGCGGGTACATCAATAAATACCTTATTGTTTGCTGACGACCAGGTATTGTTGGCCAAATCCGAAAATGATCTACAAGAAAATGTAACAAAATTAAACAGAATCTTAGAAACCTACAATATGAAAATATCGATTAGTAAGACTAAAGTAATAGCTATGCAAGGAAAATACAATAGAAGGGCTAAAATAGTGATAAATGATCAAATAATAGAACAAGTGAACAATTTTAAATACCTGGGATGTGAACTATCAATTTATAAGTTGAATCAAGATTTAAACAACAACGTAATAAAATATAATGCAGTAAATGGATGTATCAATAGGTACCTAGGAAAGTCAATGAGGAAGGAGGTTAAACTCAGGTTACATAATATAGTTTCGAAACCGATATTATTGTATAGTAGCGAGACTTGGACAATGAGAAAGAAAGAAAAAAAGAAAATTGAAAGCTCAGAAATGAGATTTATGAGAAGGCTGCAGGGAGTAACCCTTAGAGACAGAGTAAGGAGTGAAGACATAAGAAAAGAACTGGGCCTAGAAAGAAGTATGGTGGAAGAGGTAGATAAATACCAAAAGAATTGGCATGAACATGTCAATAGAATGCCGTCTGACAGACTACCGAAGCAAGCTATTTTATACAACCCAAAGGGAAGACGGGATATAGGACGGCCGAGGACCAGATGGAAAGACCAATTTAAAAAAAAAGGATTACTTTTGGCGCGGAACGGGATAACTCCCAAACCTTGGAGAGGAAGAAGAAGAAGGTTAATAGACTCCTAAAGGAAAGCAAAAACAATTAAAAACTTTGTTACTGGTTGAAAAAAATAGTTGCTTACAGTTTATTATTGTATTATGAGTGGTTCAATGATTCACAGTTACGTATTATTTTATGAATAAATAGCTTTTAATTCTGTTTTGTAGTGTATTATCTTATATATGAATAAATACCCTTTCCTTCGGCTATTGTTATCAATTGGTTAATGTTATCGGATTAGCTGTGTCCCAAAGTGATCACAATAAGCGACGTGCACTGTATATATATGTTTTCATTTCTCTTGGTAACACTTTTTTAAACTTTAATTTCTAGATTATATTTTAGATTTATCTTGCAATTAATGTTAATGAGATATGACCTGAAAAGACAAAAAATAAACAAACAAACACATAATATGGTATTGTACCTCCTAGTCGTAATGGGGGCAAATTTGAACAGAGTCACTTTGATTGTGCTGACCACTCATTCTTAACAGTGCAGAATATAGGAAGTTAAATCTTAAGCAGAACTGAGAAAATGACCTAAATATGCAAATATGTCAAAATTCTTATTTAAATCTATTCTGTAACTGAAATGAAAGTCTTCTGATGAGATAAGAAATTGTTGCAATTCAAGAATAATGTAAACTCATTTTTTTATCAATGCCATAATACTTTAAGCTTTTGGGGCTGCGTAATATAATTGCACTGTTTTTAATAAGTGGACAGTGTATTTTAAAATGACCCTCGTTTGGCATCTAGCACAGTTCAGGTAAATATATAAAATTAAATGACATATTTGTAATTACATACAACCATAAAAATTTAGTACTTACACACTCGTTGCAGCTCTTGTACCTGGCGAAGGTCGTACCTGGTCGTAAATACAAAATTATATGCACAGCCGTAATGGTATTGAAATCACTGAGTACTCACCCTGGTCGTCGGGTCTTCATACATTGGCGTAGTTAACATGCCAGGATCACAAAACTGCCATGTAGACTCATAGTGGGCAACCGTCGGTGGATTGCTTGCGTGATGTACATCTAGTGGCCACAAGGGCATGTCATCAATTCGCCACGAGGGCATAAAATAATAGACTTTGCGCATCATAGTAATTACACTTTCCTCTCTACTCACTGTTTTTAAAATTGTGGTTTCCATGGAAACCCATATTATAATGGCTGCCAGTCTTGCATACTCCATCTTAGTTACCTATACTTATATTGTATAAATTTTTCATAGAAATTATCTGAAAGGTGTGTATAAGCCAGCCACTGTTGCTTAGCGAGTGGGTTGGTGGGTCAGGTAGGTCCAGACCCACCCAAAAAAAAAAAAAATTGCAAACATCCTAGATAAAAATTTAAATTCTATGTTGTAAATTTATTTTTGAGACAAAACACTGAACATTAAAAAATGGATCTTGAGAAACAGTTATAATCGATAGAATTAAGATAAAACTAAACAAAGAAGTGAAAACACCTGGCACATGAGCAGAATCTACTCCAAGTTCACAAATTGTACTGATTCGTCCCCTTCACAACATCTGGTGATATCCTCTATAATCTCTATAACGTGCTAGCACCTTTTTCTTTACCCTTAACGGGATCAGCCCTTTAAATGGAACTCTACATAGAAGGACAGAGTTCTGGAAACATATTGTAAATAACTAATTACATATTATTTAAATAACATATGCATTACATATAATTATGAAATAGTCAGCCTGTATAACAGGAATAAGAAACTTTAAAAGTAAAATAGTTCCTCTAAAGAACAAGAATTGTGAATTGTCCCCATAAAGCTTGCATTTCGTTTTTCTCCATCACATCTGGTTAATTTACAATTGTGAAAAATGTTATTTTCACATTTCGTATAATAAAACAACTGTATGCAGCTTTTGATACTGCATTTTGAAACTTAATTGGTGTGGTAGGTGATCTTAACTATTTTTGGGTCGCTGAACACGAATCCGTTGATCGTTTCTACAAATCACGTCATGTTTTCTTGCAATAAAAACTAAACTAAACTCCGTGGTGCTACATCACTGGAGGGACCTGGCCTACCACCCGACCGCTGCAGGATTGGGGGACATGTGGTCAGCATGCCGACACCCACGGCCGTTAATGGTCGTTTCCATGACCGAAGCCGCTACTTCTCGCTAAGAATAAAAGTGGCAAAATAAATTTATATATGGGCCTATAGATTTGTTTTAAAATTTCCTTTTGAAAAATCAGGTTGTGGGTATTATTCGGGGGTGGGTAGTATTTGGGTACATACAGTATTATTATTATTATTATTATTGTTGTTATTGTTAATGTTGTTATGGTGGTATTTAACGATTCAAAATCAAAGGTCTTACTAATATCCAGGAGGAGGAAAGCACGAGATGTACCAATCAATATATACCTGAATTATAAAGAACTAGAACAAGTGAGAGAACTCCGATATCTTGGAATAACTATTGATGAAAAATTCAACCTCAATAAGCACATAGCTACACAGCGGAGAAGACACTCTTACTAATAAATATGTCAGGTAAAGTTGCAAAACTTCAATTGGGTGCTTGGCCACCAAGCTCTGAGAAGTATCTATAGAGGTGCAATAGCACCTATACTTACATATGGATCACCTGTCTGGGAGCAGGCTTTAGAGAGGAAAAAGAATAGGAAACTTCTTCAAAGGACTCAGAGAATAATAAACATTAAAATTGCTAAAGCACATAGAACTATATCATATGAAGCTTCGTGTGTCATTGCTGGAGTGAAACCAATCTACATTGCAATTGAAGAAACAGCTAAAATTTACAGGATAACACATGGTATGACACCAGAATCTACGGATTACGATGCACCTCTATAGTTAGTAAATTGTCCCCATCCAGCTGACAGAATATCTTTAGAAGAAGTCAATAAAAGCTTAGATTATCATCTAGAAATGTTTACGGATGGAAGCAAAATACAAGGACAGGTTGGAGCAGCAGCAATCATATTCAAGCAAGGAGTTATTATACAAAGAATCAAAGCAAAATTACATGATAGATGCTCAAACAACCAGGCAGAACAAATTGCAATACTCAGAGCATTGGTAACACTTAGAGACATCAATATAGATTTACAAGAAAGAGTTATTGCATTATACACAGACAGCCAAATTACAATAGATCTAATTCGAAACAATTCAAAACACAACTACATAGTAGAAGACATTCAAAAACAAATCAGAAGCCTCAGAGAACAGAAGTGGGTCGTGCATTTTGCATGGATCAAAGCACATGTAGGACATGTCGGGAACAAATTAGCCGACAGGTTAGCCAAGGAAGCTGCACTAGAAGACATTACAGAATATGCATACAATAAAAAATCCAAAACAACAATCGTCAATGAAATCAAAGAACAAGGGATCCAGAAGTGACAAGAAGAATGGTCTAACACAACCAAAGGAATAGCCTGCAGGGATTTCATTCCATCAGTCATTCAAAGAATGAAAACACGTATCAATTTTGACTTTGTACTAACAGCTATGATTACGGGGCATGGATTAACGAAATCATACCTTCACCGGCTTGGTATTATACAAAGTCCTACCTGCACCTGCTCACAAGAAGAACAAACAGTAGAACATTTGATTTATCGGTGCCCTATACTTAAACAACAAAGAGACATAATGAAGAAAACTATCAAATCTAAACGCTACAAGTGGCCCGTATCTAAAGAGCAGTTGTTCAAAAGTCATCTAAGAACATTTAATTATTCATTCAGAGTATAAACTTTGGTGCACTAAAATAATCTATGATAAGTGTCGATATCAAGTCAGTGAAGTTATTTAGTGTTAAATTGACAATAAACTGGGAGTAATTCAATGGAGAATAAGTTCTAAGTATATGTAAGTTACGTTGTTATAAAACAAAACATTGTAGGTAACACTAGGTATGTAGTGTCACTACTGCGATGGGGCATGCCCATTAAAGCCTCCAATAAAAAATAATAATAATAATAATCTTTATTGCCAATAGAACATATACATGGTGTCAGACATAGTCAACTTATTACTAACAAACATTGTTAACTTATAACTAAAGAGACATATAAACATACAAAAACAGGTACAATCTCAAAGGTCATTTACATCATATAGACATTTGTTAATTAAGTACCGGTATATTTTCAGTTTTGCTTTAAAGTTTGTGTTTTTGCTGCTGTCTTTGAGATCGCTTGGCAATTTGTTGAAGAAAGTTCTACCTGCTACATATGAATCTTTCATCACAGACTTCTTCTTGTACAAAACACAGTGGAAATCATTATTTTCTCCTGTACTATAGTTATGTATGTCTTTATTTCTGTTACTTCACTTTTTTTAATATATTACCATCTGAATCACTTGATAGGCATATAGGGATGGTATTGTGAGAATTTCTTCTTTATGAAACGTGTCCTTGCAGGATTCTCTAAGTCCTAACTTATAGATTGTCCTGATGCAGCGTTTCTGGAGTGTAAGAATTCTTTTTTGATAAGTCATAGCTGCTGCTTCCCATAGTTCTATTCCGTATATTATTTGGGGATATACTAATCCATAATATATCATTTTTAATGTGCCCTTTCCAACATATGCTGACAGGTGTGTTATTAGATATATTATTTTAGTTATCTTTTTACTTATATGATCAATGTGTGGTACCCAGTTCATAGTTCTATCCACAAAAATCCCCAGAAATTGATGGCTATTACATACTTTGATCATGCTTCCTTCAAAATTTATATTTTGTATGTTTTCTGTTGTGTTTGTCAACTGGAACTGCATGATTTTAGTTTTCTGAATATTATTGATCAGCCTGTTTTCAGAGAAATAGTTGACAATTTGTTTTAGGACCCTTGGAACTGTCTGTCTTAGAACTTCGAATGACTTGTCATCAAGGGCGTACGGTATGGGGGGTTCAGGGGGTAGAAACCCCCCCCCCCCCCCCCCCGGAAAAATATTCAATATTTTTAAGATTATATCATATAACAAAATAAAAGAACGCTGTGATTCGGTTGTTATTTTAAAATTTCGTACATATCAAAACATTATTTAAGGTTGGTTTTTATAATTGTTCAGCTTAATAACAGTGATCTATTACTAGTAAATAAAACCCCTTTTGGAATCTCCCGAACGATTCGGCGGCCTGGTTATCCATGTGGTGTGATCGTTAGGATATCAGGATTTCATTGCATTTCAGCTTAATTTCTGCATAATATGAATATATGAATATATATATATATATATATATATATATACAATTTTATTATTGGTAAATTAAGTTTTACAAATGCAGTGCATTGGTTTTCCAGTTACAATAATTCCAAGCATATAAGTAGGCAAAGAGCAACATAAACTTGTAGTGAAATAAACATTAAAATATACAGTATGTACTGCCAACTTCTATTTGCTTACATCCATTTAAAATCAGCTTTCAGCACACACATTAAAAATTTAACATTTAAGAAATTGCAGTAATACTACCCTTTGACCTGTTTTGGCTGTCAGTGACAGTTAAACTGTATTTGCTGAAAAAGCGTTCTACATCCATGCTATTGGTAGGTGACCAGATTACCTGAATAGCTGCAAAAACCTCTGAATTTCTCTTATACTGGTTATCAAATGTTTTTGAAATTAATCACAACCAAATAAGAAACTGTCGGGGCCTATTTGATTAATACAGTCAACTCTCGTTAATTTGGACTTCTGATAACTCGGACAGATTCTTGGAGAAAAATGTATTGGCCATGCTAAAAGTAAAAAATTTATAAGAGTACCTTAATCAGACTTTATTTTTACTTATGTATCCTTTGGGGATGCGATGTGATGGGGTAACCAGATTCTCTTCATTTTTACAACCAATTTACATGAAGAGAATGTCATACACTAGGAGGTGCCCGTGGCTTCGCCCACGATAATTCATTTAAAAATTAAAAATTAAGAGTATAATAATTATTAAAGCATTATATTTATTAACACTTGCATGCGAATCATTCATAAACTAAGCCATTAATAATATTAATGAAACAGCTAAAATTCCGACTTCAGAGTAGACCTACATTCTACGATTAGAAAGTGCCCCCTGGGAAAACTATATCAGAATCGATTATGCAGTTCCAAAGAACCTGTGAACACATAATACTTATTGTTTCTCAACTGTTTATTGACATGAATATGATGTGAATTTTATTTGATCAATTCAGTGTAATTTTCAGAAATTATATAATGTTTCAAGGGAAGGAATGGTTTGTTTGGATCATTATTATCAGCGATATTTCAAGAGTTAAACCATCAATATTTTACTGCTGGTGCCCCCGCCTTTGCCCGCCATATTCATTGACTCCAGGATTTTTAAGAAATTTACACTGGTAGATTATTAAAAATGTTTGTGGTTCAGAGCTATGAAAATTGTAAGTAAAAATAAAATTAGAATATTTGTTCATTGTGTTCATTTCACTTAGGCCTTATATAATAAAGAAACAGTTTTACTAATTTTGCAGTCATAAAAGTTTACACTGCGAGAGACGAACATCGCTGAGTAGACCCGATGTCTCACGAAGCAGGCGAGCGAGCAAGCACGCTATTTGGGGCCGTTGAATTGTATAAGAGTAGATAATAATTATATTATACTAAGAGGTTAGCTTTTATTTGAGCAGAGCAAATTATGTGAATTTCACATCTGATTTTTTTTTTTTTAATTTCAGCTGTATTTATACTCCTTTCAGCTACGAGGTTGTATCAGGAGATTGGGATGTGTATCTATACAGTAGGGTAGGCCATGGAACTATTGCTTGTCAATTATTTTTTATTGTTGGTGTATTTTATGGAGTATATTTCAACTGATATTAATTTAAATGGATATGATACAGGATGAAATAGCCAGGATGTAAATATCCAATTTAGCATTTGCCTTTACGACTAGGTAACCATGAAAAACCCAAGTCAAATTGCCTGGCCACAGGATTTGAACCTGGGACCTCCCAAATGCAAGTCCATGACGTTACCATCTCAGCCACCTCGCTCGGTATGTATAAATTTGATAGAATGACAAACACAACAATTGCGAGAACTTACTTACTTACTCAGTGGCAATAGACATTTTCTCAGCAAGCTAAAGGACTATTATCTGAAGGTTCATTGCCGCGCTTACCTGAGCCCGCCATTCAACCCTATTCTTTGCTAACTACCAAATCATCCCTCGCAAATCCTACTTCCCTTAAAACTATCCTAGTATTGTCCTCCCACCTACGCCTAGGTCTTCCACATGGTCTTTTCCCTTCGGGTCTCCCCATCAATATTTTTTAGATATATCTTTCCTCCCCCATTTCATCCTCCTTAATTTAATTACCCTTACTACATTTGGAGACGAGTACAGGTTATGAAGCTTGTCGTTATGCAGTTTTCCCCATTCCCCATTTTCATCTCTCTTAGGTCCAAGTTATTTCCTAAGCACCCTGTCTTCAAATACTTTCAGATTATGTTCTTCCTGAAGAGTAAGCGACCATGTCTCACATCCATATAATACAACATCCTAAAGAAAATTTTAAAAAATATTTTCGGAAAAACGGTCTGCTTAAGACAAAATTAAACTACAGATTAGTTTTTTCCATAAAACAGCATTTCTAATGCACCTATTTTCATCAAAAGGAAGAATACAGAGTTATCATTGTTCTACATATATTTTTTCATTGAATATATTTCTTCAAATAAAGTTTGTATCGAAGTAGGCTATGTATTCTTTGCATTCATATGTTTGAATATGGCAAAGTCAGGAAGTTGATGCAAATATCAAACCTATATCTTAAAAACTATTAACTTAAAAATTTGTTTATAATATATAGACCCTACTTGAATGAATATATTAAAATGCAAAAAATTGTGACCATGAGGGTTTTTGCCCCACTGATCAGCATGGATACCAAGTTGGGTGTGATGGAGATGTATTCAGTGTGTGCCTTTGTACCCTGCTTAGGGCCTGTATTACCACCTGCCAAAAATTCCTCCCATACGTGACTTCCAGACAACTTAACTGGAAGATGTCTTGTAATACCACCGCTGAACTGCTACCGGTAAGAACGCAGTAAAAATTTGTAAAATGGTCCTTACCTTGTGAGCAGAGAGGTGTGTTTGTTGTAGTTCAGTAGTCCTCCACTAGGTGCGGCAGCTCGGATTTGTATTTGTACAGTTAAATTTCATAAGAACATATCATTTTAAGCGCATTAATCGATTTGTACAGTTCTATTTCATTCATATGCAAGCCTAAAATGACATTTTTGTGTAAATTAAATCTTCCAGCATCAATTCTGAAAGTCAGGTGGCCAGGAAGCTTCGGAGTGCTGCCATCTTGTTGGAACCAATCTTCCCTAACTGGCAGTTGGTAATCTGTCAGCCACTCCATCCTCCTGCTAGCTTAGCTTAGACAGATTTTGTTAGGAGATCATAGTACACAATTCTTTACCAACTTCCAGATAGATTCTCTATCTGGCAGATAAATATGTTATCAGGTGGTCATAGTACAGGCCATTAGGATGACAATAAGAGTCAACGCTTAATAATTCTTAATTGAATCTGTCATAGCATGCAAATCTGGCATCTTGGAAATTTACATCTCAGAGAAAACTTGCAGAACTTGATATTATTCATTGTTTGGACTAATGAGTGACCTCAGTTTTGCATTTCAAGTCTTGTTTCCTTTATAAAACGATTCAACAGTTTTATGATTTTTATCTGTTATTTCTGTTTTAGACTTGCCTCATCGTTTTTGGCCATGTGTTTATTGCAATAGGTTTAAAAATCTGCTAATTTTGGGAAACAGGCATATTACATTTTCTGTACCAGTTTTCTCTTTTGCCAAGTTGAAAGAATCATATATTTGCACATCCCTCGAGGTAAGCAAAGTCTTCCAAATCATAGATTAGATGCACACTAGCCCTCTATGAATATAAAGGCGAAACTAATTCTAGATTTGTTTATCATAGGTAATCCCACAAGAGATTTAGACTTTGTTGATCGATTTGCAGGAACAAAATTTGAGCACATGTACCTGATAAAACGTTTAATCTGGAGTGGAATTTATTTCATGAATAAATTGTAACGGGTTATACTTTATAAATAATGATTAATAAAATGCAATTGAATTCTTTGAATATTACTATTATTCCCTCAATAATCATAATAAATGAGAAAAGGGAAGAACAGGTCGTCACTTAAACTCTGCCCACCCAACTCCCTATTAAACAATGAGAGCTAACAACGATGGAACTACTAGCAGCTTTGATAATTGGAAATTTATTTTTTATTTTTTGCCTTTGTCCTCTTTTCTTCCTCTATCCTTCACCCTATCTACCTATTCGGGACCTATTCCTAGTCTATAAATTTTCGACATAACGGGATTCGAGTTTGGAACCGCTAGCATCATAGCCAGTCATCTTAACCACTACACCATCAAGTGATCCTTGGAGTGTGAAGCGAGAATTCATCAATGTAAGTTTAGATCTAGCCGTTTGGGTTCAAAGGGTTGCCTCGTATTGTAGTAATTAACACAATGGTTATTTTCATATGGTAGTTTACAAGGGGCTATTGCGGGGAAGTGGCCCCTCACCATAGCAACGCTTGGCTATTGAGGGTGAAGCTTAAGTGGTGACCTGTTCTTCCATTTTGCCAATAAATAAATAACTTGCATCTTCGGGTGAATTTATCGGTAAAATTAGGACCTCTTGTTATATTACCTTTGATAATAATAAAGTTAAGACCTACATTGGTAATGAATTAGGCTAAGTGAACGTTAAAAAAACAAACCAGGTATTGGTACTCATATGGATTTAATTTGACATCACAGAGATTGCACTATATCCAAATAACAATGAAGAAACATAAATGGGGTTAGTAATAAGAAAAAAATGGGGTTAGTAATAAGAAAAAATGGGGTTAGTAATAAGAAAAAATGGGGTTAGTAATAAGAAAAAAATGGGGTTAGTAATAAGAAAAAAATGGGGTTAGTAATAAGAAAAAAATGGGGTTAGTAATAAGAAAAAAATGGGGTTAGTAATAAGAAAAAAATAGGGTTAGTAGAACAAATTGGGTTAGTATTAGAACTAAGGGGTTAGTATTAAAACTAAGGGGTTAGTATAAGAACAAAGGGGTTAGTATTAGAACTAGGGGGTTAGTATTAGAACTAAGGGGTTAGTATAAGAACAAAGGGGTTAGTATTAGAACTAAGGGGTTAGTATTAGAACTAAGGGGTTAGTATAAGAACAAAATGGGGTTAGTATTAGAACTAAGGGGTTAGTATAAGAACTAAGGGGTTAGTATAAGAACAAAATGGGGTTAGTATTAGAACTAAGGCGTTAGTATTAGAACTAAGGGGTTAGTATTAGAACTAAGGGGTTAGTATTAGAACTAAGGGGTTAGTATAAGAACAAAATGGGGTTAGTATTAGAACTAAGGGGTTAGTATTAGAACTAAGGGTTAGTATAAGAACTAAGGGTTAGTATAAGAACTAAGGGGTTAGTATTAGAACTAAGGGGTTAGTATAAGAACAAAGGGGTTAGTATTAGAACTAAGGGGTTAGTATAAGAACAAAATGGGGTTAGTATTAGAACTAAGGGGTTAGTATTAGAACTAAGGGTTAGTATAAGAACTAAGGGGTTAGTATTAGAACTAAGGGTTAGTATTAGAACTAAGGGGTTAGTATTAGAACAAAATGGGGTTAGTATAAGAACAAAATGGGGTTAGTAAAGAACAAATGGGGTTAGTATATAGAACAAATGGGGTTAGTATATAGAACAAATGGGGTTAGTAAGGAACAAAATTGGGTTAGTGTGTTAGTAAAGAAATAAAAAATAAACAAAACATCTATAATTAGTGCAATCTCTGATACTTTTTGCTTTCACAATCTTCGATACTTTTTCCCTTTCACAATCTTCTTCAACCAACGGAAACTGCAGTGTGCCTTCAAGTTTTTCATAGCTGTTGAAGCCTAAGAAGAGAAAAGCAAATTAATTTGAAAACTCTCGGTTCATGATCCTGTAATGCCTTGCTTTATCTTAATTGTTATGTAACCAACAGACGAAAACATATTCAACATACTAGGCAATTCAAACCCAGGTCCAACTCTTTCCACTGGTTATCAATATAAGTTGATTAAAAACTGTTATTAAAACTTTCTAGGCCAGTCGGTAGAGGTAATGTATGATGCAATAGGTGGGGTAGAAGCTTTTATTTTTTTAACTTGTGTATATGGATACAAAAAAAAAAGGTGTAATGATATTGCTAGGCAGGAAATGTTTTCAGAAATGAGGAATTTTAAATCATTACAATGTTATGCAGAGATGAAATCAGAATGGGGTATGGAAGCTTATCTATTTTCATGTAATCGAGAGGAAAGATCCAGTTTGGCCTGGTGGAGACTAGGAATTTGGAGACTGAAAAACTTGAGAGGATCGGTACCTTGGGGAATATGCCCATTATGTAACGAGGAAGAGGATGCAAAACATATAATTTTAGAATGTAAGGAAACTGAGAGGTGGAGGGTAAATTTAATTGGTGATAAATTACTAAAAATTAATAAAGGGGTAGCATATAAGAAGCTTTGCATAACAAAAAATAGGGATCTATTGAAAAGAATGGGACAAGTTTTAATTGTAGTTAAAAGCAAATGGTTTAATAAAATAGAAGATAGTAGCAGTAGAAATTCAAGTGAAGTAGGAAATAATATATAGCATACTTGGGTGTTGTTTTAAGTAATAGATAGAAATAGTTATAGAATGGTTGTGTAGTAATTAAGGGACTGATTGGTAAAACAGGAATGTAACCAAAGTCCCTGTTGTATGAAGATGGAATAAACCTATGTTTATGTTTATTTGGATACAAGCATGTAAAAAAACAAAAATGCTAACACGGGCGACCTCGGGAAAACTTTTGGCGGCAAAAAAACCCTCGAAATTTTAGGACTTTTTTGGTTTTCTGCCTCTAACACCTAAACGGTGCATCCTAAAGAAAAAGTTACAATATAACTAATTAAAGAGCATTAAATTCTGCGTCGAATGAATATCACAACGTAATAATTCGGTCAAACAGTATGGTCGAAAACCACGATCAAAGAATGACGATTTTTTCCAACTTTGCCAAAAACTGAGATATGGTACTTTATATGAGTCTGCAGCTTGGAAATGAGTACTCTGAGAGAAAAACTCATGAAATAAAAGTTGTAGAGCATCAAATTCTGCGTCTACTGAGTACCAACATTTTTAGTTTCGGTCAAGTACACATCTCGAGATTGGCAATCTCCCGGTGTCCGGCAATTGGCATATGAAGGTACCTATGAGTTAGAACGCTTCAACAGTATAAGTGTATATCCTACAGAGTTATTCTTGCTTTAGTATCATCAAATAATCATTTAGAATGTGAATAAGGAGAAAACAAATATGAAAACACATGAGTAAATAAGAAGACATGAATGTAATTTAAAACACAGAAGAATTATACACTATAGCGTTATTTTATTAATTTACCATGATGTAAATCTATAAAAAAACTGTTAATAATAGAAATGATGTGTTAATAAGCCTGATCAAGGATAGAATGGCTAAGCCCGATACCTGTCACCAAATGAAGCCATTCTAAGTACCGTACCTGAAAAACCATTAGTCAATAAATATATGTTTAAAAATGTGTATATAATTTAAATAAGCCAAGGAGCCCAGTTCCTCTATTAGCTTTTGTGGAAGTGATAGGAAGATCTCATCATCCTCCACTGGTTGTTCCTCGGGCTCTAATAGCTGGTTGAAGTGATCTTTGTCGTCATCATCATCAACTACCAGTGGATAAAGTGTTCTCACATTGTTGAACACAGTAGTGCTGGCATATGGAAGAGCACTTCAGACCAGCCTTACGGCAAGAGCAGGCTCTACTACACGCTATGTTGCAAGGGCATGACACTGTCTTGAGTAGAGACATGGGAGTCACGTATCTGTTGGGTTTTAGTGGCACTAGACCCCCATTACTATGCACCCATCCTCTTCCTTCAAGGTTTCTTGTTTTACCCAATCATGTCTGTATTTGATGGAAACACCGATATGAATGGTGGCGTGCAGCATCTGCAAGATCCACTTTTCCCTTGGCCACTACTCATGTGAACGTGGATTGGTGCAGTTCGTTCAGAGCTACTTTGGTGGGATCTCCGGTGTAGAGATCACCAGCCACATCAATCTAATCATGGCTGGTGAATGGGCCGACGATTCATCGGGAGATGCCCTGAAGTTCTTTCGAAAAGGTGAGCATGCTGCTCAGCTTCATCTTTCCTCGACCAAAAATAGCAGATGTCGTATCACATCCACTAAACGCGTGGATGAAAAGGATGTGGATTGGTCGAATTTGAAAGATGTTCTCAAATATTGCACATCAGCAACTTCAGAAAGACCAAGTTGATGCACAAGGATTATAATTAGGTCCAAACTGTTCATATATAACAATACATCCTATAATTCTCTTACCTTAAAGTATGTAAACAGGTTGATCAACATTTTTGAAATACGAGAATTCAATATTCCCTACTAAACTAACATCGCTGTTCATAACCTAACCTAACCTAACCGCCACTAAAATAGAATCTACCTGTCACTACTTACCTTAATGCAGAGGCTGATAAGAAATTATGTGCAATAACGAGAGTTGGTCATCCTGCTTTGTCACACCACCAGAGCCGCTAGAATTCTGGTTAAACAGGTTGACCAACACAAACCTTGCAGGAGGTATAATATGGCACAAAATGCATGAATTCAGTATGCCCTACTAAACCAATATCACTGCTCATAACTTAATCTAACCTAACCTAACAGCCACTAAATCAGAATCTACCTGCCACTATTTAGGGGAGAGTGTGGAGGGATGGGACATTCAATGTAATACAGAAACTACGTTTGAAATTCTTACCAAATTGGTCTCAGAAGTTTGCAACAGCAATAGTCTCACATATTTGAAAGTATGGTGGATGTTATGCTGTAACTTTAAGGGAAACAAACTTCCTTCATTTTTGTCAATAAATTATAAATTTTCGGAACTTCTAAATAGCCTTGTAATTTTTAAAATTGGAACATTACCATAACTGATTAAAACATCTGACTTTTCAGTAATGTAGAACAATTGAAAGTAAGGTATATGTCTTATAGTTTGGGTGTTATAAGCTAAATCATGCGATGATTACAATGCAGGAAGGATGGGACGTTTGTGTGTAGGACACCATTTTTAATAAGAAACGTAGCCTCTCATATTTCCTACAAAATTGAAAATGCATTTTAAGGTGTTTTTCTTCTATTTCGTATTGATATGGGTTGATTTTTGGTTATGGGAGCTAGATTCAAAGAAGCTATTTTGAAGTCGAACTTGTTTGCTTCAAAATTTTTATGAGAGACTTGTTGTTCCGAGACACCTGTTCTTACAGGTATGTTCTATTTAAATGCACTGAAAAAAAGGAATTTTTAAACTTTTTGAGGATTTCCAATGTTATTTACATGGAAATTGAGGCTCAAATGCTGTGTCCCATACCTCCTTGAACAGTGTCCCATGCCACCTTCCAAGTCGGAGGGATGGGCCAGTTGCTAATGTTGTCAAAGTGTTATCTATCTCCAAGGTAAATAAAATTTGTAATCTTCTGTATAACATATTTATATCCTGAATCCAAGCAGTTTTTAGAAATGCAATCAGTTTTTGCCTACATTAAACAAAGAAACGAAAAAAAAAAAAAAAAAAAAAGTAAAGTCAAAACGTCCCATCCTTCCACGCTCTCCCCTACCTTAATGCAAGAAGGACAGTTGGTCATCCTGCTTTGCTCAGATCCATAATATGGCTGTCTGTTTTAAGCATAATAAAAAAGAGATTGATTGATATGGGTAAAAATACAAGATAAAGTTTCAACTCATAATCAATTTTATATTGTAGGGTTCGGATGTTTATGACCTGAAATAGTGGAAAATATGACTGTAAATATGCCCTTAAAATGACTAAATATGACCCAGAATACCAAATTTTTTACCTAATAAAAATAATGTATTTTCAAAAATAAATGTTCTAATTTAAAACATTTATAGGCACTAAATTCTTACATCACATGATTTACAGTTTTACTTCTAATGAATTTCTATTTTCAAAAAATTTGCTTCTGTTTGCTCGCTTCATCAGTAATATTTTATAGACCTTGCGTGTCCCCATAAAATATGAACAATTGCATTAATTTTAAAATTTAAGTTACCACTAAAGTGGCACAAACACTAAATTAATAAACTAAATTTCAAATTTAACTCGACCATGTAGTACATAACTGTATAATTGTGCTCTTTTACCGAATTTATAATCGAAATATGACGTTAAATTACAAGTATGACAAATACCACAAAAAGATCAAATTATGACTTTTTATGCAAAATAAAAACGGTCCAATTAGGATTACAAGTAATTCGTGTTTAATTTTTTTCCGGCAAGAATGGAGGTCAGGATAAAAATATGACATGTCATAAACGTTCGAACCCTATATGTAACAGTAAGCTTTACCTGGTCATGCCATGAAGTAACCTGGGAATTTGTTATCTCCTGGTGGATTTCTTCTGATGTACAATTCTTCCCTGCTCTAATACAGGGTGTCCACTGGTCGGGAAAATACCACTCTTATCTCTGTGTTTATTTAATGGTGTCATACACATGGGTGTTTTATTCGGAGGGAAATTATAATATATTTTTTTCAAAAGCCGACTTACTAAGCTGATAGTCATTACTAGGGTAAGGCATTTGATGATTTTGCATCTTTTTTATATGAAGGTTAAAAGATAGCTCGAATATATATAAATGTGTATCATGAAATAATTGATTAAATAAGGGCAATTTATTTTTGGATTTTTTTGCTTTATTTTACATTTTTCGTCATTTTCAAGAGATAGGTCATTTTTGGGGAATTATTAGGTCATTTTCGGCATTTTCAGGTCATGTTTCTGGCAAAGAGGAGCTTTTGCATGTACAAATTGTTACTTTCAGACAACAGAAAATCGTTTTTATTTGAGAATCTCCGGCAAGTGTTCATAGTTCATTTTAATTCAGGTTTATATTAAACACCATAGCAGTTTGTCTTGAAGCAATAAATAATATTTTTCCTTTCTTTTTAAATGGCACATTTTTACTAGGGACTATTTGATGGGCATGCCACTTCAGAGAGTTTTTTTTTCCCCCCGTTAAGAGTTTTCAAGTAGTATAAATATATTTACTTGTTTAGTAATAAAGTAACTCTTTTATAATGTAAATTCATATATAACGCATGTCATTCGTTAAATTGATTTTAGCAATTCATTACCAGTACTTAAAAAGCATTTTTTCACTATTTTATGGTCATTAAATGCCTTGCCCTAGTTATTACCATTGACATCTCCTCTGTTAAATCTTGTTCCATCCTTAACTCATTTCTCCTAGCAATTTACATACGTACAAAAATCGGGTTCATTTCAATGTTATTTCACATTAAATGAATGGAGACATGGACAAAGTAATGCTGAAGAATAAATTTTTCTGAATTTTGTTAAAGCAACTCTTATAGTTATTTACATTTTTGTGGATACTGGAAAAGGTCTGAACAATATCTGACTGATGATACTTTTCTCTCTTGAGAGGTGCTTTGATTGCTTTCCTTTGAATGTAACAACTTGTAGTGTCCAGATGTACAAGTTATTATGTTTACATTACATTGAGTAATACGACTTTAGTTTTGTGGGTTTTAACAATTGTTACAATGTCGAGAGTACTTGGTTTTTGAATATTTATTATATTATAATTATTTATACTAGTTTGAATATATAAGTTCTGAAAATCAAGATTTCCCTTGTTGGAAAAGGAAGGGGCTTGCTGTGTCTTAAATGGACGTTCCAAACCTAACCACTAGACTACGTTTACCAATATGATAGATATAATGTACTTATACACTATTATCTAAGACAGTTGGCACTTTTTTATTTAAGCAGTGGGGAATTAACCTCACATGCAGAGATTACTCTAATATACGTCATATTCCTCCATACTATAACTGTACTGTATTAGGTCATTAGACTATCACACATCGCTCTTATCATACTATAACTGTACTGTACTTTTAAATTACTCACCCGACATCTCAAGGACATTCCCTTTTTCTTCTTTTGGCAGACATTGGAACATTCTCCTTTCTGATCATTTCTTTCCATATCCTGTTCATAGCCAAGGACACGATCTCCTTTCTGAACTTTTCTTTTCAAACTGCTCACCAGGCGGCTGAAGGACAAACCCTTTTCCTTATTTATTTTGGCAGAATCTTTGCCTTCCTCTTCATGGGCAGGGGGACGATCTGTAAATATAAATTAATTTCTGTATATAGAATGGCAAATGGGGATAAACTATGACCTAGTGGTTGAAGCAATGGCTACAAACTGGTAGCTTGCTGGTTTGGTTTGATTTTATTTTATGCTATAATATAATATAATATAATATAATATTTATAATGCATCAATAATACTGTGGCGTTATAAGTGTAGACTTATTTCTTGTAGTAATAAAAATGGGGTACACCGTGGTGTAGTGGTTGAGGCACTGGGCTACAAACCGGAAGGTCGCAGGTTTGATGCCCGATGAGGTTGGAGTTTTTCAATTGGCCTAATCCTTCTGGTGGCACTATGGCCCTGGAGTCGACTCAGCCTCTAACAGAAATGACTACCAGGAGCAATCCTGGGGTAAAGGCAGCCGGTGTGTAAGGCTGACAACCTTACCACCATCACGTGCCAATTGTCTAAAATTCTGAGCCTCGATGGCCTGTAATAGGGAACACTTTACTTTACTTTACTTTACTTTTAATCAAAATGGACTTGAACAGAATAAATACACATTATATATTTAAATATGTCGATAAATTTATAATTAAGAAAAAGCTGATCTCCATCATATAAACCGTAGCAACTGGGAGCCAGTGTCAACCAAGCTTCTCTAACTGAGTGCTTTCCTCACATAATTCAAGAATAATAAAATCAGGTAAACTGATGTAACAAAGTGCCAGAATACTTTTGTTTAATCAGTTATAATTCCAATTATGATATGCAGCATCAACAAAACTACAGATTCCCACATCTTTGTCATATTGATCTGCCCCTGAATTTATTGTTGTTATTATTATTTTTTCTGTTCTATCTTTTCAATTCAGTTTTATATATACCCCTTTGAACCTCAAGGCCATATCAGGGGTTCAAGTGTGTATTCCAGTAGCCATGCAACTATCGAAGCTAAAATATTTTCATTTGTTGCTGTTTTTATGGCATCAGTAAATTTCAAGTTACATTAATTTCAATGAATATGATACAGAGTCACGGCAAGTAAATGTCCAATTTGCCATCTGGCCTTACGAATGGGAATTATTATTATGATGTTGATTATTATTATTATTATTATTACTATTATTATTATTATTATTATTAATTGATTATTATTGATATTATTGTTGTTATTATTATCATTGTTATTAGGTATTTATGGTATTACACATTGATAGTAACAGAACGATAATTGGACGACATTCTGCAGAAAGGAACCAACCCTCAAATTTAAAAAACCGGAATAGATGCTGAATTTTTGCTACTGAACTACTATATGTTTAAGTTGTGCAAACTAAACAACCATTCTCATACATTTATATTCCATCTATGAAACAAACAAAAACACACTGAAAAGATCCATGCCTGTTTTTTAGCTTAAAAATCATGTGGGTTGGTTCCTTTCTGCAGAATGTCATCCAATTGTCAATAATAAAGATCTTTCCCAGCTGTAGTATTTAGTGATTAGGACTTTTCATAAGATTCATGGTCTGATTGCTATAGATAAAGGAGAAAAAATCTTACCTAGATTTGGAGTATTTTGCTACTTTTGGTGGTGTCTTGGTGTAGTCCTCGAGCTTTTCTACCAGCTCAGCCACCTTTACTTCAAGCGCTCGAACAAGGCGTTCAGTTTGCTTAGCATTCCTTTGTAGCAAATCATTCCTCTGTAACTCCAGTTCCCTTATCACGTTTGGCTGATGATGAACTGCAGCCGTTTCCTCTTTTTCCTTTTGCTTCTGCTCATAGTGTCTGAGTATTTTTACCAGCCGATCTACCTTGACTTCAAGTGCTCGAATTAAGCGTTCATCTTGCTGAGCATTCTCTTTTAACAAGTCATTTCTTTGTGTTTCCAGATCCCGGACAACCACATTTGGCTGAGGCTGAACTACAGCCGTTTCCTCTTTTTCCTTTTGCTTCTGCTCATAGTGTCTGAGTATTTTTACCAGCCGATCTACCTTGACTTCAAGTGCTCGAATCAAGCATTCATCTTTCTGAGCATTCTCTTTCAATAAGTTATTTCTTTGTGATACTAGATCCCGGACAACCACATTTTCATGATGATGAACTGCAGTGAGTTTCTTATTGTGCTCTTTTCTCTCCTTATCCCGTTCCTCAATCGTGGCAAGCAGTTGGCGTGTCAAGACTTGCTTTGATCTCTCTGCAACGTCTACTTGGCACTGTAACGCATTGCGTTCTGCTTTAAAAATATTTGCAACTTGCATCAGGTACTGCTCTTTGGTCTTTAAAACATTCCTCTCCTTTGTGATATATTCCAATCCATATTGCAGTCTTTCAACATCAACTGCTAGTTCATGATAGCAGAACTCGTAGTTTTCAAATTTTTCCTGCATATCATGTTTCAACTGCTCCAATGCTTTTTGCAGGTTATCCTTTTCAGTCTTTAAACTCTCGGCCTCCATCCTCCAGGAATCTTCAACAAAAGTAATAATTATATAAGAGACCAGCACTTAAAAGTATTACAACTTGTCAAATAAAATGTTAAAAAGTATAATATTGTTCATATTTTTAAAAATTTAATGGTTGGGGGTTAAATTTTGCATGACTAATATTAGGAAATACTACATAGGCTATATTATAAATAGTTTGGAACTTAACACAGTGAAGTGAATCAATATTTTATTAATATGAGTTGATAAACACACTTTGACTTCATAATAGTAGAATTGGAAGGAGTGTTAATCAACTCACAGAGGGGGGCCCGGGAACCAGGTTTTATTTTTTATTTTCTGAATTTACTCTAAAATAAAATTGGTTACAATTCAATAAACAGCTTAAGTTATTAATGATGGTTTCACGGGCTATAAGCCGAGTAAAAGGATTTATTGCATCCAAGCTTTCGGTCGCTGACATCTCTGCGGCGTTCCTCAGGGAAATGAGTGTAGAAAAAGTGGGTGGAGAGTTTATATATGTTTGGAGTGAAAAAATAAATTCTTTGATTGGAGGAATAGGGTTGGCGTGTATCGACCAATCAGAATGCAGGAATTTTCTTTATAGTAAAAACATTGAAGAAGCAATCGGTCCATATCAGGACCAATGGGAGAAAAATAAAGATTAATAATGTGAGTCAGAGCAGAGTGGTTTAGGGGGATAATCGTTGTAAAATGTGAATAGAAATAATCGGTCCAAGTCAGAGCCAATGATTAAAAAGAAGACATGGGGGTCCGGGAGTTTGGACTCTTGCTACTGTTGGAGGTTTCTTGTGTTGAATCTCGATACAGCTTCAGGGATGGAGCCCAGGCGTTGCTGAGGAAGAGTCCACCTTCTCTGTTGAAATTGTTGGGATGAGACCTTATTTCTATATTATTGCTTGGATGCAATAAATCCTTTTACTCGGCTTATAGCCCGTGAAACCATCATTAGTAATCAATGCCGAAAAAGCCTCAAGTCTTAAGCTTAAGTTATGTTTTATGTGTTTATTTTATCTGTACTGTCCTGTCGTGTAACGGTGACATGGAATTAATCAGTTAATCTGAAACATATTACTCTTAAAGAAAAATTGGTATTTTTGAAAAGAAAAAGCAGAAATCCTTTTGGATTCAACAGTAGGCCTCACTAATGTTTGGCATTTAAAATCATAATTTTCAAAAGATTAAACTGGTACATACAGATAAAATTGTTCCAAATTATGACATTTTAATGTATTTTTCTGTTTCGTGCCCTGCATCAGTTAACCGATTTGGACCAAAATCAATAGGCTTCGTCCCATGGGCATTAAAAATGGTATAAATGGTATGGTAAAATTTGACGGGGTCGCAGGAAAATTTGTCCCTGAGGCCCTTGCTTTCTTTCCACGGCCCTGTCAACTCATATTAATAAAATACTACGTAGCCTATCTTAATGTGTATGTACCAGCTATTTACGCAATATTAACAAGGCTTTTCTCATTAAATCTTTAAATCTTAGTGATGATTCCTTCAGCATGTTATCCTAAAATGCCTTAATTAAAGGAAGGGTAAACTAAAAAAAATACCATTTTCTTATTTTAATCTCATCGCACGGAGCTTTGAATTTCGAAACGAATGGTGATCTCGTGAGCTTCAGGTGCCCAATATTACGCCTTGTACGGGTGAAGTAAAACGCTCCTGTGACGTCACTCCTGACTAACTCGCTGGCAGGACAACAGCTACTGTAATGCTCGCGCCTGTGTTTCTAATACACCACAAAGTCTCATTTGTGTTTGTTGTTGATAGAGATGTCTGCAATGTTACCTTATAAGGACAAATCTCGGTATTCACAAATTAATTTCACACGAAAAGAAAATGACAAGGAATTATTGACAGAATTGCAAGGAAGAAAAGAAAATACGGAATGTGGGCTGTGTATAGCCTACATATGAAAAAGGGCCACGAGAGTGTGTGTTGTTGGGACTCTGAAGTAATTTGTGAACAGAAGGGGGTTGTGGACTGTATAACACAACCTGCCTCATTCGATAGCGTTATTATAAATAAAGATACACTAGTTGCCAGGCGTTATCAGTTAATACTTAGAGCTAATACAGTTCAAAAACAAAATATTTTTCAAGATACGAACAGAGTCACTTTCAGATTCAGAATCATCTTTTGCGCTAACATTCAATGAATCTGAGCAAACACTGACATAAGTTTCATTTCCTAGTTCACACTGAGCGCCTATGCTGTTAGAAACTGAATTTTCGTCATAAATACTAGATTCCACATTCATGATTTGTCCATTCCCGGATACTGATGGATTACTGTTCGAATCTTGCAACAACTCTCTCATTTCCTTCTTCCTCAAGTACGACGATTTTCTTTTCTTCTTTGGCGGTGTTTCAGATTTCCCACGCAAAAGAAGTGATGGCACAGCACTTCTTTTTTAAACAGATTGCGGGGTTTCTCCAGTTAACTGTTTTCGTAACTGTACCGAAAGCTCGGTATCATTTCCTTCAAAATGTTGTGAACACACCGTACTGTATTTACTAGGAATAAATTTTTCTCTTTTTATTTTTATCAGCCATTGCTTATAAACGTTCGGGTGACTTATCTCTGTTGGGAAATCGATGAAAAGATATTTTAAGTGTGTTATCACTCTTCGACGATGAGTTTGTACACCCCACAACACAACAATAAACCATTGTTTGAACAGGTACTCACTAAAAAACTGTAACAGTGGACAGAATGCTGTGAAATGTCTTTCATCGGGCGAGACTGAGCCAAGCACTCGTCAGGCGTGACGTCACGCGCCCACCGCGTTACAATAAACATATTCGTTTTGTGATTAAATGTGAAGGTATAAAACATTTCTAACAGTGAATATCATTTAATAAAAACATTTTCTTTCAATCCGTACGAAGAAAGTGACACTGAATTTTTAGTTTACTTTTCCTTTAACAACAAAAGTTTCATTTTTGCTGAGGCTGCATTTCAATGTAATGCACAGGTTTATAGTATAGCATAAGCAGTGCATACGGATCAAGGAAAGAGTTTGAAAAAACAAGGCGCTTGCGCTGAGTTTATTCAATTATGTGCTTACGGAATGAGTAATGCATGCTATTTTTTGCACGATGATTATTTATATTAATTGAGATATTATCTGAAAATATTATGTATGTACATTATTTTAGAAAGCGATTCGATTCGCATGTGCAAGTTGTTATGAGGATGGAATATATGGGGGGCCTTGGTTCCGGCCTTCGATAAAGGCTTGTATTGTGATGGTTTTACTTATGGCATGTGTTTTTTGTAATTTTTTCAGCATTGAGATTTCTTTTGTTCCTGACTACACATTACAGTCAACCCTCGATATTTTGCCACCATCCGTTCTCTAACATTGAGTGCCACTAAAACGAAATTTAATTTTTAAAATAAAAGTGGCATAATACAGTCCAGAGACCTTTAGCCCAAAATAAAATGCTGTACAGTAACTCAATTTATTACATTGCTACAGTACACAAAGGGGTTGAAAATCATGTGGGTCCATGTAAGTGATTAACTGTAACTGAGCAACTGTAGTGTAGTGCTTAACAGCTGAATGGACACTGGACTGAAAGAAGTGAAAGTTTGGAACGTCTCATTGTATGATGGGCTCTTTCTACCTGCTCCACCCTCACACAGGCTTTCTGTCTGACTCCTTAACAAAGCTTCCTCATTCCACCGCACTACATTTACAGTTAGTGGCAGGGAAACACTCACTTCTTGGAAATACAGTACAGCGTGTTTCTTAAATAATCTTTCTAACGGTTTAAAAGAATTCTGAAACTGTGAAAAGTAATTAAAAGGTATGTTACGTAGAAATCTTGTCTTATATTCACTGGCATGAAATGAATTGGCACAGTAATGAGGTTTTTTATGTATTTTATATGGGAGAAGATCCATTCACTTGCATTTATCAGCACAGCATGAGGGTGGCACTATACAGAGGGTTGACTGTATTAGCAATTATTGAAGCTATTGGAAAATGTGATTTAGTCTAATTAAGTTAATTATAATTACCTCTGTCCTTGCTCAACACCGCCATCAGCGACAAACACTCGCCTCTTGCCACCTGCAGCTCCCAATTCTTAGCTTCCAGTTTCTTCTCAAGATTTTTCACCTTCTGCTTCTGGTCTCCATCAACTTGCTCCTGTGGATCTTTTAGGATGACCTTGCCTTGCTGAGCACTCTACAACAATAACACATAACTTCTTGTACCAAAATACAAGGGATGGTAGATTTTAGGTTTGTTCCCATGATTTTGGGAACTTTGGGAATGATCAGACGAATTTGGAATCAATAGTTTGTGCATTTAATCGATATGATATGCGAATAGAATGTGTATTTAACAGTCATAAATTTATATATATATGATGTACTGATGTACATAAAAAAGAATGAAGCAAATTTTATGGTTAGAAATACTGTTCATAAATACCATACACGTTATGCAAATAAATTTGATATACCATTTCATCGGCTAAGTTGAGGGACTTAGATTATACAATTTGCTACCTACGGCCTTAACTGGACTTCCCACGAATTCTTTTAAAACTAGACTTCACAAATGGTTACTATTGAATCCCTTTTATTCAATTCAAGAATTTATGGAAGCCCACCTTGAAGATATCTAGTATAAATACCATTGACGAGATCTATTACATAACGTGTTATGTTTAAGGATCTAAACATATTATTATTATTATTATTATTATTATTATTATTATTATTATTATTTAACATGTTATACGTGCAATATACATCGCCAGTATGAACTATATTTTGTGAAACCTTTAATTATCTTCCATTATTCATACATAAGTAGCATATGCTTATAAATCAGGCGCAAGGTTATTGGAGGGAGGAGTCAGGCTCGTGAATGTCTTTGATAACAATTCATGGTAGAGCCTGCAAGATTGTCTTATAATACATAAACTGTCCATGAGAACACATGGAACAGAAGATTGAGAATCAGAATCACAAATTCTCACTTTGGGATTGCGTTTGGAGAAAGAGCGCATGCGCAAACGATGTGTTCATGGTTTCTGAGTCTTATGGGAACAAACCCATTAAATAACTAACTCCGTGGCGCTACATCCCTGAAGGGACAAGGCCTACCACCTGACCACTGCTTCATCTACCAAAAGCAGATGGCAGGATTGGGGACATGTGGTCAGCATGCTGACACCCACGGCTGTTAATGGTGGTTTCCATGACCGGAGCCGCTACTTCTCTATCAAGAATCTCCTCAATTTGAATCACGAGGCTGAGTGCACCCCTACCAGACCTCCCTACCTTAGAAAAATCCGAGGAGGTAACCGGGGATTGAACCCGGGTCAATGGATCTGTAGTCAGTGATGCTAACCACAAGACCACACCGGTGGTCACACAAACCTATTAGCAACTGAAAAATAAAGATTTAGCATTTTAAAAATAAAATTTAGCCTCTTGTAGCAAATTTAACGTTAAAATTTAGCATTTTGAAGTGATTTGTGATGGAACAATTTTATTATTGGAAAATTAAGTTTTACAAATGCATTGCATTGGTTTTCCAGTTACAATAATTCCAAGCATATAAGTAGGCAAAGAGCAACATAAACTTGTTGTGAAATAAACATTAAAATATACAGTACGTACTGCTAACTTCTATTTGCTTACATTCATTTAAAATCAGCTTTCAGCACACGCATTAAAAATTTAGCATTAAGAAATTGCAGTAATACTCCCCTTTGACCTGTTTTGGCTGTATTTGCTGAAAAAGCGTTCTACATCCACGCTATTGGTAGGTGACCAAATTACCTGAATAACTGCATTGGCACAGAACTAACAAAATTTGCAGGCAGTCAACCTCTTAATTTCTGTAATACTGGTTATCAAATGTTTTTGAAGTTAATCACAACTATTAAGAAACTGTCTGGGTCTATTTGATTAATACAGTCAACTCTCGATAATTCGGACCTCAGTATGCCGGACTTCCGATAACTCGGACAGATTCTTGGAGACCGATATCTACAGCCATTCTACGGCCACTTCAGAACCGCAAGAGTTGTAATTATTCAAAAGCAACAGAATCAATGTGTACACAGAAGAACATTTACAGTTTCTTTCGGCCTAAATCTTCTCAGAAAAATATGCTCACAGTGCCACATATTGTACTAATAATGTTTTGCCTCATACATTTATTTATTGCAGCTTAAACACGAAATTTCATTACTTAAATACCATTTCCTAATTTACTCACCATAACTCGGACAGACCCCCGCCCACTTTAGTCCGGTTTACTGTATATGGAATCCTTCCTTTCATATCGAACAACTTCTTAGGATTTATGGTATTCATCTGACCAGCCACTTTTTGATTAAAAAGCTCATTAACAGCTTAAAAAATGTATTTGTTTAATTTCCTGTCATATTTACATTTAGCATTTATCACGATTGTGAAAATCTACCATCCCTAAGTACAGGGTCATTAAAAAAGATGGACCCAATTTCATTAATTTGTATTTAATGAAGTATAAATTGGAGATGAACAAGAGGAGTTTCAAAGTTTTTTAACACAGGTTATAAATATTCAACATGTCCTCCCTCTGCTGCACGGCAAACATGTAAGTGGTAGTCAAACTCGTCCCACAGGCGAAGCAGCATGTCTTGTGTTACTGTGGCGTGTGATCAGGAGATCTCGGAGACCACCAGAAGTGTAGAGCCAAGTCTTGATTTCCCAAGCGACCTTTCCATCACTGAGGAAGGGATTGATTTAAAAATCTTCTATTTGTCTAAAGGCATCCTCTGACATACGCAGTCGGCCCGGAACTTTTGCCTTTGCAGACATCCAGTTTGTTTAAATTGCTTCAACCAACGGCTTATGCTTAGTTGGTGATTGAACTGCCGATTCACTTCTTGTAAACTCAAGAACGCAGAAAACCTTATGCTGTATAGTAGCCATCTTACTCACAATTAACAGAGTCAAGGAATGCCTGCCTATTGGTGCGAGCAGCCATTTATGCAACAATCATGCGACAATCACAGTCCAAGTGGTGGAAAACAAAACTTTGGAACTTTCTCTTTCATTCAGTATATAGACTGTTAATATCCAATTTGTATTTCGTGAAATGCAAATTAATTAAATTGGGTCCATCTTTTTGAATAACCGTGTATAATGTGTAGAAACCATATGATGTAATATATTATGTATATTACAGACTTCATGTAACGAATTGAAGCAAAATCTTTAAAGCCATTTTTTAGAAAATTGGCAAAAATGTCATTCTCTGTAAAGTGGTTGTCAAAATTAATTCCATCCCTGAACTGAAATAAAATCTAATGATTATTGTCCTTGAGCTAGGCAGACATGTATCTTAAAATAGCAAAACATGTATTTATGTTATGATCTTCATCCCTCTAATATTTATGACAGGAGCAAACATTTAACACATAATATTGTTTGGATTAACAAAGAATTATTTCTCGTAAATGGTCTAAGACATGACATTCTTATTCTATGACTTTTAATAAGTAGTCAACTTTTATTATTATTATTATTATTATTATTATTATTATTATTATTATTATTATTATTATATATTTTTATTACTATTATTACATATCATTATTACTACAGCTTGGAAGTTAAAGACCTACAAATAACCTTTAAAAAATCCTAAAAAGTAATAACTGCTGGTAAAAGGAATGTAAAAATGCAATATAAGTTAATAATGTTAATAGCCATGCATCTGCTTTACGTCCTCCGTTATAGCTTGTCTCATGCTTACATTAGCTTCTTCAGCCAGAAACACTTCCTCAGCCTTATCTTTCTCTGGTAGATGGACTTCCTTATCACCTTTCACCGCAATCTGCAGCACCTGGTCCTCGAGTTGATTCAAAGAAGCTTGCTTCTGCAAAATTAGAATAATTTACATCACTTCTTTTCAATAATTTGCATATGTCTTTAATGATGATGGTGATGATGACAATGATAATAAATATAGACAAGTGTACCGGTCATGAAAACCACCATTAACGGCCATGGGTGTCGGCATGCTGACCACATGCCCCCCAATCCTGCCATCTGCATACGGGAGATGACGCAGCGGTTGGGCGGTAGGCCAAGGCCCTCCAGGGATGTAGCGCCACGGAGTTTAGTTTATAGGCAAGTGTATGATTTAGTTAAGTAATTAGCTAGACTGTCTACAATTTTAAAAGTTTGTAACTATAGGATTTTTTTTATGATTATTTTCAGTGAGGTGGAGATTTTATGTACAGAACTTAACTTAAATCCGTTATAGCTTGTCTCATGCTTACTTTAGCTTCTTCAGCCAGAAACACTTCCTCATCTGCAGCGTTGACCTCATTATGCTGCGCCTGATCCTCGGGCAGTTCAAAGGAAACCCTTTTCTACAAAATTAGAATAATTTTCATCACATCTTTTCAATGATTTGCATATGCCTTCAATGATAATAAATATAGACAAGTGTACGATATAGTTAAATAATGAGCTAGACTGTCTACAGTTTTAAAATTGTAATTATAGGATTTTTTTTTAATGATTATTTTCAGTGAAGTGGAGATTTTATGAACAGAACAGAATTAACCTGAACATCGTCATCTCCACTTCATTTAATAGAATGCTACTAACCTAACCTGAACATCATCATCTCCCTAAAGAGTTCTCCATCTCATTTAATAGAATGCTACTAACCTAACCTGAACTTCGTCAGTTCCCGAAGGAGTTCTCCATCTCATTTAATAGAATGCTACTAACCTAACCTGAACATCGTCAGCTCCCTGAGGAGTTGTCCATTTCATATAATAGAATGCTACTAACCTTAACCTTTGGTTGCTTATTAAATCTCATAAAACAGAAATGATCGAGCTCTTCTATCACCTGCAACTCTAGGTCATCAGGACATGACTTCCTCATGTGTCTTGGCATATCAGCAGCTTTAGTTCTCTGTAACATTCATATGGTATACTTTATATCAGTTTCCAGTTAGCATAATCGACAAGTAATTCTAAATTGTTGTTTGTCATTGACAATAAGGATTGCCAGTCAGTTTTCCTTTGACTTTAGATTGGTGGCATCACCTCCAGCACTTCTGAGTGCTTGTAACATTTCTCTCACAATTTCTTTTAAAATGGATATGTTAGTCCTTCTTTCTGTCCTTGATACTTGTAATACCTTCCATCAGCCCCACATTTGGGAAAATTGTAGTATACGCCACAGCCGAGTCCCACTCCAACTCTCTAACGGGACCCGCCTGGAAAGTAGGGGTTTTGGATGGGGAGAAACTTAAAACAGTGTAGACATCTAGGGTCGGTGAAGTATTATATATGGTGCAAGAGTAATTTTTATTGTGAAATATTATGTCTTTTTTATAATAGTGAAATAATATGTTGGCATTGGTGCAAGTGTAATTATTCTTCTTGATTAAATTAATATCATTAATACCATTGGTTAAGGCTAATAATAATTTAAATTTAAATTTATTAATAAATTTAGAATTTTTCGTGTATAGTATACTGTGCAGAGTTATGTAATTATATTTATATTCTTTCTTTCTTTCTTTATCGTAGTTTCACCTCTCCCTTGTAGGATTTAAGCGACCCAAGCCGCCCGGGCCTTACAGGGCCGCGACCTGTCGGGAGAGGGATTATCTTTGGATCACAGACATACTTTTTTGACCAGACAAGGACATGGAGGGCCTCCCCGGATGAGTGATCAGCCCAATGCCGGGGCCACCTCCGAGACAACACGAACACATAGGACAAGACACACCATTCACACACACACTCACTCCAAACAAGGCGAGGATGGGATGAAGATGATAATGACGGCCAGATGATATCTGGGGACCACAAGGGCCTAAAGTTACCCGACATTTGTCTCAAAGGTGAGGAAAAACCCCAGAAAAAACCCCACCTAGGTAACTTGTCCCGACCAGGAATCGAACCCGGGCCCGCTGCGTGAGAGGATTGGACGCATCCCCAATTATATTTATATTAATCTAATATATCCCCTAAACACGAGCGATCTTATATAGGGGCATGTTTGGTTTCATGAAAAAGAAATGTGAAATATTGAACTGCATTACTGGCGTTGAGCAGTGGCCAGGCAAGGAAGGCATGAGGGGTAGCAGCTAGGCGGGGAAAGCGGCCGTGCCAATGGAAGGGGGAGCAGGTTGTGGCGCATATTACCATCTTACCCCACTTTTTAAAAGCATCTATTTTCTTATTCTCTTTTCTCTTAGCGTCCAACTTTCACTAGCAAACTGTTGCTTTGAAATTTTTAATTTTTGTCCTTCAGGGATTATCTGAATCTATCACAAATATTTACTGATGCCATTAAGCTTTATCGCTTTCTGCATTTACTTTATTTAAGAGATCTTCTAAACTTTTCTTCCACTAAACACCATTGCCATCAGTTATGATAATTAAACACACAATAATAACAATTATTGTGATACCAACCTTATGTACTTGCTTACTCAATGGCAATAAACAATTCCTCAGCAAGCTATACCTATACCTATACGAAAACTCTACAGCAAGAACAGTATACAAAATTAACTCTCACATAAGACAATAATCAAAAATGTATACAGTTGAACAGCAAATTTTTTTGGTGGAATGTTACTTATTGAGAAATAACCATAGTTTCTGCATAAAATGGCCTCCCTGTACAAGTCAAATAAAACTTTTAGCCCTTAGTATAAGCACCTCACATAAGGAATTTAAATAAAATCCTTAGAACTCTTTTATAGAAAGTCACTGTGAATCCAGAAAATATGTAACCCACTTGTAAACCTGATAATTCATAACTGCATTGGTGTCACACAACTGTAGTTAGAATAGGGCAAATGTCTGGATCTGTCTGCCCTAAATTGTGTGGTCTAGGATGCAATCTAAGGCTTGAGAACTAGCACTGAGCACGGGGCATAATGTATGATCGAGTCCTGTCTTCAAATATATCAATCTAATTTTACTCTTATTTTAAGTAATATAATTATTAATGTTTTGTTACAAATAAAATAAACAAAGAGTACTGGTCTACTTAAATATAAAACTGGCTTCATTATTCTTTCATGTAGGATCTGTGTAATCTACATCGAGGAAAATATGTATTACAGTCAGGCCTGACATAAGTGACGAACCTGACTTGTTAATTTCAAAATTGGCACGTCAAATTCCTTTAAGCCATTTTAATAGTAATTTTTTTTGTCCACTGGAAATTGATGATAACTGACTCCAGTTGTACGCAACAATTACCATTACAATCAGAATCTCGGCAGAATGTTGCGAAAGAACCAGTTCGTCAATTCCAGTAGGTGGGAGAGTCTTTAAGAGCATTCTAGCTCTGATTTAGACAATTTTTGCTTATGCAATCTTGGATGTTTAGTAGGGATCTGTTGAATCTTGACTGAGATTTGAATTATTGGCATCAGTAGCGAACATAACATGTTCATGTACTTATGTCGCCAGTGTCAAGGCTTGTCTTACCGCATTTCACGTGATGTAACCTTAACTTAATTTTGGTGATATTTCTACATTAGAAAGGAATATACAAAAAACACAAGCCCACAAAACCCACGAAACCAATCTGTATATTATGCAGCAATTAGAATCTCTTTATATGTAACATTGTTATGGGCCGTTAGATTCGAAAATGTTTCAATCACTTGATCATAGTCCAGTTGCCTTGCCAATTTAGATTCAGTCGCCAAGGTGAGGCGTTGGTGATGTAAGCCAATTTTTAACACAAATCAGAATACAAATTTGCTTAGTGATCTTTCTGCTTCAGCTAGTGACTCGAAGGGCACATAGCTTCACATGCATTCAGGGGGTGGGGTGTCTAAAGGTTCCAGATCTGTTGTGACATCAGTACGTTATTCACTAATGAATTACTCGCATGTTTCAGCAACCTGGTGTTGAGTCATGTTTGAGTATTTCCACAAAATCCCAACAATTCCTGTATTCAATGCATGTCTCAAATTTAAGAAAAGTCCATGGGTACTAAACATTTTATTTTTTCTTGTAAAAACTAAAGATATACTGTATTTTACGGACTATAAGACGCTCCGATCCATTAGATGCACCTTGATTTTAGTATTGAAATTTAAAGGAAACGAAATTTAATGTGATTCTAAACAAAACATTTAAAGGGAATAATTTACTTCATTCCATAAGAAATTATAATAACCTTGTACAATAGAATCAGTGCAAATCACTGATCTCTTCTGTACAGGTGGCATCACGTAAATTTTAACTGAACCGATTTTTCATAAAAGACTGATAATTAGGGGGCGGATTTCTATGACATGTCATATTTTTCCCCCTTTGCATTATTTCAGGTTTCCGACTAATTTAAACCAGATTCCAAGTATCCTGGTGAAAATGGAACGGCTTTTATTGTACATATAACTGCATATTTAGGACATTTTCAACTATTGCAGTATTTAGGTCATATTTTTGGCATATTTTAATAAAATGAATTGTAGTGAAACTTAAAAAAAATATACATAATGTGTAAGTGGTAAAGACATATTTTAAATTTTATTGGTCATATTTTAATGTTTTTTTAGGTCATAAATGCATGCATATTTCCTACTTTTTAAATCATAGAAATCCATCCCTACTGATAATACTTTTACACCCTCTAACCCTCAATTCAGCGTAAAGTGTAATGGGACTAGGCTGTTTAGAGGTCATTTTCCTTTATTTAAACCACCCGGAGGAGGAAAACTCCTTTCATATAAAAGAACTCAACATTCCCTTCTTTTCGCATTGTATATGTGGATTCCAGCTACCCTCATTTTACGATTCTGACAAGTGCAGTGATGTACAGATTCTGCTGAAATTTGTAACTGTTTCCGGCAATATTTACCATAATTTTAATTTTCTTTAGTGTACTTCGGACCATTAGATGCACCCAACTCTCAAGGCTCTGTTTTCAAAGTAAAAACGTGCGTCTTATGGTCCATAAGATACGGTAATAAAAGAAACGCCATATTTCCATCACCGAATTGTGAAGAATCTCATGATTGGACACTAGAGGTGTGATGTCACATCATTAGGACAACTGCCCTCATGTCGCGTTTTCAAGCCAGAGACAACATTGCCAATACTGACATAGAAACATATATTTTTAATGTATTTTTACTAGATAAAACCTCCTTATACCCCCAATATATTCTTTTACTTTGATAGTAGTAGCTGCCAATATTACAGGTTGTACTTTCTTTTTATAGAGATACAGTTTACAATTTACAATATATGTTATTATTTTTTGCTAATAGGCCTATGTTTGTTATGTCTATATATATAAAAATGAATGTATGTGTGTATATGTGTGTGTGTGTGTGTGTCCTTTATGCATTACTACAACATTCATCCGATCGCCATGAAACTTTGGGAAGTTGTTGGGTACATTCCCGGGAAGGTTTCTGTCATACTACATTTTTAATTTTAGCCTTCATTCGCGAGTTATGAGTGAAAAACGGGCAGAAAACGTGTATTTTTTGGGTTTTCGAAGCATCAGTTCTCTGTAATACATTTCAATGTCAAATCAATTACAGTAGGCTTTGGCTATTTTTGTCATAAAACCATCACGATCGCTTGAATGTTGTAGCTCACGCTGGTCGACTCATTTGTTTATCATGTCAAGGCACGCAGATATATGAAATTTTCAACCAACACCGAAGAGGGTTGTTATTATTATTATTATTATTATTATTATTATTATTATTATTATTATTAGTATAAGAGGGATAGTCAATATAGGCCTAAATATGGTCAAACGTTGTTCGATTTGGACGAAACTCACTATACAGGGGTTTTCTGGGCGAAGTACCTCGAATCTGAGGTCGCTTTTACCAGGCGACACTATCTAATCGTGGTATGTAATTCACGTGATTTAGGTGCTAATAAATATAATGATTTAACTACTATGCTCTTAATTTTTAATTTCTGAAATAATTATCGCGGGCGATCGCATGATTTTGTAGGTCCATCCTTGACAATTCATTTGTTTAGAATATCAAGTCCCGCAGACGTATGAAATTTTCAACCTACACGGAAGAGGGATAGGCCTAAATATGGTCAAACATTGTTCGACTTGGACGAAACTCACTATGCAGGGGTTTTCTGGGCCAGGGAACTCGAATCTGAGGTCGCTTTTACCAGGCGACGCTATCTAATCGTGGTATGTAGTCCACGTGATTTTGATGTTAATAAATATAATGATTTAACTATTATGCTCTTAATTTTTAATTTTTTAAATAAGCCGCGGGCACACGCTAGTTTTTAAATATAAAACTTTATGAGAATTAAAACGTTGTGTTTAATGGATCTATAAAAGTACACAAATTATTATCTACCAAAGTCAGGCAAGACTGGATAGGAGCCTAGTAAAGAAAGGAAGAATACACACCACCAAGAGTTGGTCGTCTATGCTTTCGTTGGGTGTTTGGAGTGTACATGTAACTGTTTTTCTTCTTTAAGAGTATCAAAGTAAAAGAATAACTTTAGCTTCAGAGAGAATGTTGTTAGTTCTCACTTCAACATCAGCTTCTGATCAACTTGAATACCTTTCCTTGCTATGGCATTGGCTTAAATGGGAGTTTATGACTTTTATCGTAGGTAATCCCACGACAGAATACGAGTTGATCGATACGTTCGCAACTGCACCGCAGGAGCGAATTTATCTGATGAAACTCATAATCTCGAGTTGGATTTATTAACATGAATAAAACATAACGGATTATATAAATAACATTATGTTCTGGTTTGTTTAAAATAAAATTGTTAATAGTGTCAGCCGTCAGTTCACAACATAGTAAATGAATGAACAATCTGCATTATGGAATTCTAAGCAATGCTACCAACGAAGCAGTGACAAAAGAGTTAACCTTGAGATTAGGATCTTCACAGAACTTTAGTAAGCAGTTTATATGTGGTTTAGCTTCCTTTATGATAACATCAATTATTTTGGCGAATTGTGAAGGTTTGGAAAATTGGAGGGAAAAATATTTGCCATTATCTTTTATGGAATCAAATAGGGAGTAACGAAAATGTTTGGAGTTACTGACGGAAAAAACATTGAGGAAGGCATTGGGAAGTTTTTAATGAAGGCTAGACAGTTCAGGTTTGAAAAAGCGACAATTTGGAGAGTGAGGAATAGATTTAGTTTGTTGTGTTATGTTGTATTTATATTATTTGTTCTTTTTTTTGTGTGTTTTTGCGTAAGCATATACGGTCCATGCAGACTCATGCGATTGTTTGCATTGGAATTTGTAAAAACTTAATTACTGTAATAAACACTTACATTACATTACATTATAATATCAATTTTGTCAACAGATGCATTACCAATCTTTGAGCTTGTCATTTTCAACTTAGCGCCGACAATGGATGACGTAGTTTAGTAAACACTGCATTAGTGATACTATGACGATACAGTAAGAAACTGATGTTCTGTCAGATGAAATCGCATCCTCCAAATTTTGCAGAGAATTTTTAAGATAAATGATCGTAATTGGTCTATATCCAAGGCATTGCAAAACGTTATTGGTTAACATTGAATACTCAAAACTAAATTAAGTATATATTTGCATTAGAGTGTAACCATTATAAGGAAAATATAAAGAGAGGCCTGCATTATGAAGTTTCCTCATATAACTTCTGCATAGTTAGTCAAGCAGTCCTGGAAAACATGATTCAATATACCAGTTTGTAAAGTTAATTGCAAGGTGGCCTATCTCTGTTGCTATAACAACTGGGAAAGAAGAGCTTCACAATTACAGTCACAAAGTCACTCCCTTGGTCAACATGTTGAAGAGTTGAAAATGTATGTTAAGGCTACCATTTTGTTCATGGACTTTCCATTTACATAACTAACTCTGATAGCAGAATTCATTCTATCAGCTGTAGCAACCATCAACAACAATGTACAACTTAAAAATATCCCTAACTCTTATAATAAATGTATTTATCATAGATAATCCCACGGGAGCTGACGAGTTTATCGATAGATTCACAACTGCGCAGCGACTCATCAACTCAAGTTGGATTTATTAAGACTATTCCATGAATAAATAAATGTAACGTATTATATAAATAATAATTACTTTCGTGCTTTGTTGTATAAAAACAAAACTAACAGTTGTCAGATCACGGCATACTGTGAATCAATCATCCATGAATCGATTTGAGCTACCTTGGTGTAATCAGTGCTACCAATGGTGCATATAAGACATAGTTAACTTCATTCAGGTAAGCTAACAGAACAGAATAAAAGCACACGAACTGGCTTGCATCGAATCGAAATTGTGTGCTTAATCAATGTACATTTCTATTATTGCAATTTCCAAACAAGTTATGTTGTATAAATTAATCTATTTTTGTGCCATAACATCTGACTATTGATCACTGCACACTGATACTCGCGTCTCCAGTAAAGAGCAGACAATTTTATCACGATAAAATACCCTCCTTGCGATTCCTACAAGAATTGTAAGATAAACGGCCGTGATTGGTCTATATCTGAGTAATTGCTAAATGTAATTGGTCAGTATGAGTTGAATAGTCAAAGTAACACTCCCTCCTTATGTTAAAGGAGTGCACCCTATCTGTAACACATTCTCAGATGAGGGTACATGAACATTTAGTTTTCACAAATTTTACAGTTTTCTTACATGCATCATACCATTCTCTTCCTCCTAGCTTTCTTTGTACTTGTACGGGCAGTGGATGCAGTTTTGTAGATCAATTTAAATGATTTTTCTGATTTTAATTTGATGAAAATTCAATTTTAATCTATTTAAGGTGGGAAAATATTGCATAACACTATGAAAGTAGGCTATATATATTCTTGTTCAGGAAGATTTGGAAAATATTTTCCTCGTAATAAGAAAAAAAGTAATTTTTTACCCTTTCAGAATAACTTGTTCTCTTACACTCAATAAATAAAGAACAGTTTTTCTCTTAAATTACACTCAGGGATAAAAAAACCACACTTTTGAATATTACTTGTTTACTCTGTCTCAAATCTTAGAAAGTTCTTAATTGAGGACACTGTCGCTTGGTGCAATGAGACTACATTATCAAGACGGAGGCATCATGTTAAATATTGTGGCAACCATTGTTTTAATGTGTGTGTGTGATAAGTAGGGGGCGGATTTCTATGACATGTCATATTTTTTCCCCTTTGCATTATTTCAGGTTTCCTACTAATTTAAACCCGATTTCAAGCATCCTGGTGAAAATGAAATGGCTTTTATTGGGCATATAACTGCATATTTATGAAATTTTCAACTATTGTAGCATATTTAGTATGAATATGCATGTTTAGGTCATATTTTTTGGCATATTTGTGTGCATATTAAAGAAATTTTGAAGTTTTGTATCATATTTTGTAAATTTTGCATTATACTGATACTTTTTGAGAATTTACAGATAGTTAAAATAATTAACATTATATTTTAATCAAATGAATTGTAATGAGACTTAAAAGAATATAAACAATTTGTAAGTGGTAAAGTCATATTTTAAATTTTATTGGTCATATTTTAATGTTTTTTAGGTCATAAATGCATGCATATATCCTATTTTTTAGGTCATACAAATCCATCCCCTTGTGATAAGTTTATTTGTATATGTTCTGGTCCAAGAAGGGTTTAAGGTGGAATATACTGTTTGGTTTTCAAGTTTTCAGTTAAGATTAACTTACATTTTGAACACGGCATTACATTAACATTTATAGAGAACAACAATTGTTGTTGCCAACTGCATGAACGTGTGTTGCCAAACCTAACTCTAACAATCTGATATGCCTCGGATTATTCTTTCATTTCTTTTTAAGCTGCTTGAAGTTCATTTATGGTTTTTTGACAAATCTCCCTCAGTGCAATGCCCCAGACTTGTTCAATGGGATTTAGATCAGGACTATGCAAAATATTTAAATAATCTTCTGCATTTAAGTAAAAATAATACAGATATTTAAAACAACATAAAAATTTGCTGCATATTTTTAAACATATTTTGAAATACAGTGAAAATTCCCAATAGCAGACACCGCTGGGGAAAAATTAAATGTCCATTATTAAGAAGTGTCCGCTATTTGGTACAAAAAAAAATCTTATTCAACACTATAGTTTACAGTACAGTAGACAGGAAGATTGTGAGATTGTTTGAGGTCAAGAAAATTTATACAAAAAGGTCTATGTATACAGTAGTATCTCACTACGCTTTACAATATCCACTTTCTCTTTTAGTGTCAAATGTTTATGTTTTTGTGACATTTTTAATATGATTGCACTTCTGAACACTCAACTTCACAAACTAAGAATGTACGAACTGCTCATGTATCACAGCTAACAACTGTGCAAAAAGATTGTGACTGAACTGAATTTAACAGTAGAAATGCACTATAATGATTATTGAGGAATACATTTCAGTGTCTGCATCCGTTTTTGAGAATGCCGCTATTTGGAAGAATTTTATCATAAGGGCCATTGTTATTTTGCAGGGGAATTAAAAAATGTCCATTAAAGGAAGCTTCACTATATTAGATTTTTGGAAGTGGTAATCTTAAAAGTAGGGATAGAGACCCATGTGGTCTCATTATTGGAACAACTCTATTCATGTCGAAATCCATCTTATTCTTATGTAGGTTTTTCTTGAACTTACCATTTCCAATTAGAAGTACACACTTACCTCCATATGCTCCGAAGAGATGTTGCTGATTATGCGAAGATCGATACATTATAAATTGATTGAGTAGCTTACAATTACACAAATAGCAAAGTGTTGTATTCATTAGATAGTTAATTCTGTGAGTATTCGCTAAATTGTCCGGATTCTCTCAAGATAAACTGACTCGAAAATTCATTATTACCTGTGATTACGCTGAGAAATTGCAGTATCAGAATATGTTGTGGAGTATACAGAAATCTCCATTTGAAATCAGTGTATTTATCTTGATTTATCTGTTATTTCAATGTTATCATGCATAAAAAAGTTAATTCCTGGTTCCCGTAATTCAACAAATTTAACTGATGTGTTATGTTGGCTACACTGTGTACAGCTTTTAACACAATTAGGCCTAGCTTGTCTATTTAGGCCAATAATACCATCAGGTGATAGGCTATATCTTTATTTTGATTCACACTGCAGTCAGGGAGGAAAACATGGAAAATTTTATACTTACCGACTCAGCAGCAGTCTTCATGATGTTGCCGTCCATAATCACGGTCCGTTGCGTAGAACTTCTCATCTATACCTTATATTCAATCACAATCGCTTTTTATTTATCCTCCAAGATCAGTTTTCAAAGTAAAGTAAAGTTTCCATGGAAACGTCAGGTATTGTTTTCCTTTGGACTTACACTTTGAGCAAAACTATTATCAGGCCTACCTGACTCAATGTTTCATAAACATTATCTGAAGGGTAGTTAAAAGCCAACCATCGTTCGCAACAACTCAAGCTTTAATAAGTCTTGTGTAAGAATAAGATTTATTGCAGGTCTCTATAATGTTCATACATATGAAGCATTCAAAACAGAACAGAATATAACATATTTTAACAAATAATACATCTTACACTAGCTTAAAAGACCCGGTCTTGCCCGGGTTTTTTTATTTTGTAATTGGAAATTATCTTATGAAGGACTTTCCATTTTTAAATTATAGGTCATTATATAGGTATTTAGAATTTGAAATAGGAAGAACGACTTATCACACTCAAACTATTCCCTCAGAAAACGCTTGGTATAGCTTTTTATGGCTCATAGAGGATGTATTTTGCATCTCATCGCTTGTACACACCAAGCCTGGTAGGGGTTGAAATAAGAAGAAACATAAATTCCGGTAACATAAAATTGTATTGTCTTTGTGGAATATTTTATTTTTCACTCTCATGTTACCATAAAACCGATTTGGGAATGAAATTAAACAGAAATACAATATCACTTTCGTACATCTCTTCCCAAAACATATTACCTTACCTCGTATTGTTTTCTCTATGTCCAGGGTAAAGAAAGTTATGTGACTGCATTATTTTCGTGGATTTCATTCTATAATATTTATTTATAACATGAATTATATTCATAACTTCTCTTATTTGTGAAATTTGCATTTCATTTGTTTCAAACCCATCTGATACCATTAGCAACAATACGTTCTGTGACTATGATTTGATAATTCTGTGTAAAAAGGGATTAAGTATACTAAAAAACATTTGATTTTTGGCATTTAAAATCAAAATTTTTCAAAATCCTTTCTTAGTGAGCACCTACATTATGAAACGAAGGTACTGTCAAAATTCCAAGTCTCTACCTGTTAAGTTTAGGCTCTACGTTGATTCCTGTCAGTCAGTCAGGACAAAGCCTTATATATATAGAGATCTATTTAAGTAGATCCGTTGCTATAGTAACAATAAACAATGTTTTTGATGTAGTGACTTTTGCGACTCATGCTTGTTTGATGTGCTTTTAAAAACACGGGAAAGCAATCAGACTGGGAAATATTAATAAAGGCTCATCCGGACGGGAGTTGTGAAATATTACAGCAGACAAGTGCTTACTTATTGATTACTCACAAACAAGGGTGTCTTGTGCATTAGGGGTAGATTGCGTTCCTGTTATCGTCTGTGTTATTACCATATGGCAGGGTTACCATATGATCTCTCTTCAAACGAAAATATTTTCATTGGGGAGATGTTAACCCTATTGCTGTTATGTTAATTTGCACATATTTAAACAAATGTAACTGGAATAGGATGAGGCTAAATCTTTTTTGCACGACGTAACTAATTAGTGGTACTTACGAATATTGTTGCCGTGGATCGTAACTTGACATTCCCGCACGCAATCTGGTTGCTATGAAAACAAAAGAAATCTCCGTGCCGTAAAAATCACAAAAAGCAGAAGTGCTGTAAGTAAAACCTTTCTTACATTATGAAACGAAGGTACTGTCAAAATTCCAAGTCTCTACCTGTTATAGTTTAGGCTCTACGTTGATTCCTGTCAGTCAGTCAGGAGATGATAATGATAATAAAAGGAGCACATACCCAACCTACTTTATTATGACTGCATACATCCATTAGGTACATAACACAACATACATACCATACCTCAGAACATGCCCAGTTCCTTATGCAGTGATAATAAAAAAAATACAAAATAAAAATAATAATAATAATAATAATAATAATAATAAAAAGAACATTAGACTGAATATGGCATGTACAATGTGCCTTAAAATAGGAAGCAATTGAAATATTGTATCCAAAATGGCTGCTTAAAAGAGAATTAGGAAACAAAAAGTGTACAGGAGAGAGAGTTTATTTATATTCAGAGAGGAAAATGTGGAGTGGCTTACTTCATATTTCATGGATGAAAATGTTGAAACATTTACCTTAACCAACAGGCAGAATATGGAAATTTTTCTTAGATTTTTAAGTGATCCAGGCTATCAGAATGGAGTTGCTAAAGATATTGCTTAGAATTTTTTCTATAATAAGGAGAAAGCCTGGAAAACATACGTGAATTTATTATGGGAGAAAAATTCCTCCGACACTGGGGCTTGAACCCAGGACCTTTGGCTATTTGCACCAATGCTCTGCCAACTGAGGTAGACCATTAGGGCAATTAGTCATAGAAAAGAGGTTCCATCTGGTGCTGTGAATTGAACTCCGGCTTAGCTCAGTTGGTAGAGCATTGGCGCGAATAGCCAAAGGTCCAGCCGGAGTTCAATTCACAGCACCAGATGGAACCTCTTTTCTATAACTAATTGCCCTAATGGTCTACCTCAGTTGGCAGAGCATTGGTGCAAATAGCCAAAGGTCCTGGGTTCAAGTCCCAGTGTCAGGAATTTTTCTCCTATAATATTCTCATGTAATATCTTAATAACAGGAAGTTTACACAGTGAAGTATTTATTAATTAAAATTAATAATGAGATGGATATTACACTGACTTCACTAAAATTGCCACTAACCTGGACTGCAGTTTCGTTTAGGCCTGCGGGCCCGCGAGAGGACTCTCATGTTGATCAACAAACAAAGGAGCATACAGATGGAATCTAGCTGAGGATGTTTAGGGATGCCTAAACGAAACTGCAGTCCAGGTTAGTGGCAATTTTAGTGAAGTCAGTGTAATATCCATCTCATTATTAATTTTAATTCTCATGTAATGTCCAACAGAGACAATAATCTGTAGTTCATGAATGCTTATATATCTATAAGTGAAAATTAAATACGTCTGTTCAAGGAGCTAAGTTCCAAGTGTACCAAACTTAACATGTTACTATTTTATCTTGGTGCACTGCATCATGATCATGCATGAACACGTAGGCAGCACTTGGTAGCGATCGATTACTTTCGCCTGGCGGTTCTCACAAGTTGTTAATACTCATTGTGCGTGTGTTCTTTTTCATTTGTTACTAAAATTCGTAGGCGTAACTGGTTGCTTGGTACTTAGTTAGTTCCTGGAACTGATGTACCTGTGCAGTAAGTGAGAATGTCATCGCTGAGCACTGACAATTTGACTTTCCACCATGATAGCATGAAGGGAAAATGGATGAAAAACACTATTTTATAAAAAACATAAAACCATATTGTACACAAATTTTATTTTATAAAACAAGGGTGACAATTATTGGGCTATAATACTGATGTCACACTCAATAAGTTCAGCAAACGTAAATAAAAGTAAAAGGATTCAACAAATTAGCAGAATAGCCATCACCTGGTTGGTATTCATGGAATGTTTTCAATATCACTTGTACTACTAGCATCGGAAGTAGACCTGGGGTCCTCCACTAGATATCACCACTTTATACATTACATTAGAAAATTTAATTTCAGGCAATTGTGTATCACTCAAATATGAGTACCGTATTTTACGGACCATAAGACGCACCTTGATTTTAGCATGGAAATATAAAGGAAAATAAATTTAATGTGATTCTAAATGAGATATTTTAAAGGGAATAATACGAACCCGTTGTAAAAAAACCTCTTCTGTACAGGTGGCATCACGTAAATTTTAACAACTGAACTGATTTCTCATGAAAGACTGAAAATACTGCTACACCCTCTAACCCTCAATTCAGCATAATTATGGTAAGTGTAATAGGACAAGGCTGTTTTGAGGTCATTGCATTCATTTAAACCACCTGGCGAAGACACTCCTTTTGTATAAAAGGACTCAATTTCTTTACTCTTCGCACTGTATACCTGGCTTTCCGCTACTCTCATTTTGCAATTGTGACAAGTGCACTGATGTACAGTCTATGTGTAAATGTGAAACTATCTTATCGTTTACAACATTTTGTTATAACTATGGTATTCCGACAAAATTTACCATAATTTTAAGTATTTTAGTGTACTTCGGACCATTAGACCATTCCAACTTTAAAGGCTCTGTTTTCAAAATAAAAATATGCATCTTATGGTCCGTAAAATACGGTAAGTAAGTAAGGCCACTCAAGAGTGTTATATTTACATAAATAACAGGCTAATTACACTAATGTTATAAGGAGTTACACGTGTGAGACATGGAGTGTAAACACCATATCTTGTGACCGTGGCTATGGGGTTGTGTCCAAGCCAAGTCAGTTGAGACATGATCGTGGAAATAAACACAAGTTTCTGTGATAACTCAACACTTAAATGTCACAATAGTTGCTAGGGTCTGTATTCGAGTTTGCTTTAATCTAGTGGAAAGGAAATTTTTCAGTCGTTTTAGATTTGCTGGTATCTTGTTTGCTGTTCTAATACAATAACTTGGATTTTGCTTGGGTTAAGTTGTAAGTCAAACTTCTTTGCCCAGTTATCAATTGATTGACTGTAGGTCTTCGTTAAGGAATGATAAGGAGCCATTAACAGCATCTGGGCGTGAGTTAACAGCATAGAGGTGGTGTTATGAGTGTCTTTTGTGACTAGATACATCATTTATGAGAATAAGAGACCTAATACAGACCCCTGAGGAACACCTGCCTTCACATATGAAAAGTGTTTTTTATCTGTAACACACTGCTGGCGATTCCAAAGGTAAGATTCCATCCGCGTGATTGCAGCATCAGAGAAATGCAGATATTTCAACTTGGCAATTAGGTGCCTCACGTGTATCAGATTGCTTAAAAAAATTTTCAAAAGTTAAATCCAGTAAGGCTACTTGTTAATGTTGTTAATGTTAATTTATTGTCACATATTGTTTACATTTGTTTAGCTCTAGCTGGTAAACTGCTGACTCGTCAATTTGAGCTTACTTGCTAAGTTACAAACTAGGAATATTCTAGCTTAGGCCTACTCTATATTACTTGTAGATCATGATTGCAAATAAGGAAAATCTAACACTAATGTAATTCTTTATTTTTCTAATGCTATTAATGAGTACTTAAAGATGGAATGATTTCTTTTGAGATTTTTTATTAATTATATGTTAACCTCATCTTCAAGGAATTCTCTGGTTGAGTAATATGTTCTTTGCAATAACCAGTTTTTAATTTTAATTTTGAATTGTCTGCTATTTAATGCTTTTGTTTCGTTAGATATTTTATTGTATGCTTTTATGCCCATGTATTGTGGGGTACGCTCTAGGAGGGTTAATCTATGGGAAGGGAATTTTAACAACTCTTTGTTTGTGGTGTTGTGTTCGTGAGTTTGAGGAGGAAGCTAAGGTGGAAAGTGCTCTTAATGGTTGAAAGTGCAGGAATTAAAATGGGTCATCCTCTGATTATTCTAATGCCTGTTGCTCACGATCAAATTTTTCGTTAAATTTGTTGCACAACTATCACTTTTCAACAAATTGGTATTGCTAACGATCAAATTCACCTTTGGGCAAACGTTTGGTTATTCGATACGGCATATAGGACATGTTCTAATTCCAGCAAATCGTTTGTCGAACCTGCCAATCAGCGCAACAAACGTGAACTGCCCGCGCCCCCGGCGGTAATGTGGAGAACTTGTTGTCTGCGAGCTAAAAGATCGCAAGTGCAGCCATTTTCTTTTCTCAAATATACTTCTTTTCGTAGCATTGCAACTCCATCAAAATAGCATGGGTATATGCCTGTGTAGATATCGTTATTCCGAACGGATTAGTATAAAAAACACGACAAGAAGACGACTCGTTGACATACAACAATGAAATGAAAATGCGAAGCGAGAAGACAAAGGAGCCGTACTTGTATACGCACGATTCATGCTTGCCTCCATTATTCGTTGATAGCTTTGTGGTAACATGCTAGACTGTAGTGCTAGAGGTCTCGGGTTCGATTCCCAGTATGGTGAAATTTTTTTACTTTCATAATTACTTTAAATGATTGTAAACAATGTATGATTTCAATATTTCAAGGCTTCACGCACTGTTTGCTTTTTTTTTTTTTTTTTTTTTTTTAATTAAAATACTCAGGGTAAAGGAAATCTTACAACAAGGATGTGAAATATATAAAATTACAATAATTATTATAAATAGCTATAGTATTAATGTTCGGCAGATTTAAAGGTCACCTTTAATAATGTCATAACAATGAAATAAATTATGTAAAAGTTTTGTAAATTATCTTAATAATGGGATCTTGTCCCATCCCAATTAATCTGGATAATTGTTGTCTTTTAATGTAAACGATACAACAAACTACCATTAGCAGCAGACTATGAGTGGCTCAATATTTAGAGTACAGGAGTCTACCACTAGGTGGCAGGGTAATACTACGATGTTGTGAAATTTAGTACACAGAGCGAGAATCATTTGCTAGTATGCATTTGATGACTCATTTTACCGTTAGCAAAGGTGGATTTGTTTACACGTTTGCTTAATTTAGTTGTACAATAAATTTAATGAAACAATTTGACCGTGAGCAACAGGCATAAGGCTTCATGAGACTCTGAATATTCCGTTACAACAACCCTAAGTTAAAGATCTTTCTAAAAGTTTTTTGGAACACTTTATAAGGCTGTTTTTATGTAACTTTTAAGTCATTGAAATCCACACCCTGGTCATCATCACTGTGTTACATGAGGTCTCCATAAAATTCCACCTAGTTTCTGCCAAGGCTACAAAAATGTTTCTCAGGCGTTTATCTGCATCTTCAGTCGCTTGTCAACTGCTGGGCCGTGGTGAACTAGCTTTTATCAGGAGGTCGTAGTATGCAATTCTTTGACAACTAACCGGTAGATACATATTTGATAGGAAGTGGTTCTACTGATCGGTGTAGACCCAGCAACTCGTGGCTTTGGGGTGGCAGTCCTGATACTCCTTCACTTTGCTCTTCTCCATCTCGAGTTGTTTCTCATTGATGCAGGCACATCTGTACGTCTTGGATTTGGGCTCGTACAACTGTCTCGGCACTCCCACCCAATCCCGCTGGATTCCACCACTGTAAAGGAAAAGACTTGTTTGAGAATTCTGTTGCCCCACATTATTTTTGTGATGTTTTGCTGGAGTGCCTTTATTGGCCAACAACTTGCTTCCAGGTGCTGGACCATGCGTTCTCGGCACATCACAAAAATAATCTTTCTATATAATATAACACATATGCCCAGGCTGTAAGGGTACGATAACCATGCTTCCTTTCGTAAGTGAAGCAGGATTATTTCAGTTAGTACTTAGATAATTTAATTTCATTCACAAATCAACTACACAGTTCCCTCAGGTTTCTACAATAACACAAACTGATGTTATTATGTTAAAATACTCTAGGTACTCAATTTTTTATTCTATTACACAGACCAACAGCCATTTTGGTGCCATAGAATTTATACTTATTCTTGGGTATATTTAGGTCGCTGATGCCAAATGTGCCAATAGTTTTGCCCTATCAGCTTTAGTTTTGTGAGATATGATATTACCATTATGTATATTATCCCATTTTACGTTTGATATAAATAAAAAAACAGTGTCTATTTTTAGCTTCTAAATCACGTGAAGAAAAAAGCAACACACTAACATTAGATTAACATTACAATAACAATATAATATGGAGTCTTTAAAAAAATTGATATTATCACATATTGTACGGTTGTTTATGACTTATGAGCTGTCAATTTGAGGGCCAAAAAATAATCCAGCTTTTAGTTTTTTGTATAGTTTTCGTCCTACGTGTCCAAAGTATGGTCAAGAACCTTCACTAGCTTTATGCTCCACTCGGCATTCCATGGGGGATACACTTACTTAAGCATGGTCTTTATGTTGATAAAGTTAGTACTGGGTTATTACTTACGTATGATGTATCATTCAAAATACTTTTTCGCTATACCCTGCCCTGGACTTTGTTATGTTTAAAGATTTTAAACAGTCCCACATTTTCAAAAGAAAAAATAGTTGACATAACTTATACCCATCCCTCCTATAAGTAAATGTGGACACCTTCAAGAATACCTTTCATTGTGCTTCATGAATTTTATCTTTAATAGATGTATGAAAGTCAGCAGCTTTTAATGTAAAGACACTACAATCTAGTGATAGTTTCAAATATGTTCTTCTTTGTGTGCACATTTAGGCAACATTTGCTTGCAGTTTTATTGACGGCAATAGTTCTACGCTCCTCCATAGCTAAATTGATATAGAACAACAAACAAATTACAAGTTGGTTATAAGTTTGGAAACATCACCCGATCAGATTGACAATAATAACAGGTTTGTAAAATATTCTCTAAATTTAACACATTTAACCTTAAATGTTAGGCACTTTTATCTGTCAATTTAAGCTTTCTTTTTTAGATTACGATTGTTTAATGTTAGAAATGACAAGGCTAAAAATAAATCCTACTTCTTCTTCTTCTTTTACGGCCTCATTGGACCACTTCAGTCAATCATTTCTCGGTTCTTCCTTTCCAATTTGCCCAGTAGTTTTTCATGCGTTCCGATCTTCTCTGTCGCTCCTCATCTGTAAATACCCTCTTTATTGTCTGGCGTCTGTCTATTTTTGGCTTAAATCTAATTTTAATATTTTTAAGTTTCCTTGAATTTCCTGTTTTGTTTTTCAAGTCATCCAAAGTTATTTCTAATTCTGTCATATCCTCTCTAATTTCTGAAATCCATCCTACTTGTTGCTTCATATTCCAGAATTTCTCTATAATTTTTCTTGAAATCCTTCGATTACATTAAGTTATGAAAACTTATTTTAGCCTGATTCCGAAAGTAAACACGAATAAATTATTGTTTCGTTTATGCCTTACGTAATTTTCTTCCTACCGTCTATCAAAGGAAGTATATTCCTTGTCACCTGAAGCTAATTCTTGTCATACTAATAATTACTTATAACTAAAACTGAATATTCACTACGTAGGCCTATACACAATAATTATAAATACTTGCATATTCTTCGTCTTTTTGCATGCATTCATGTTACCATCGACAGCCATGGTTTGTGTTCACCAATGGATTCCGTCCCATAATACTCCTGGGTTAATTCTTTGTCCTTTGCCTAATCCTGTAACATATTAAACACAGACCTTTATTATTAATCTGGGCTTTCAGGAGCGAAACGTCTAAAATGAAATACGCAATTGGATACGATCTAAATCCCGATAGATGTCTATAATCCAATAACCCTATTGTTAATTAAACAATGATTTTTATTGTCTTTGTAACATTCTATTGGCCTTTAATCACGTGTAGTTCGTTAATTGCTCTAAAAAATGAAGGCTGCTTGCAGTTTGTGTGATTCTCATTATACCCGCCCAGGGCCCTTCTTAGCGTTAATATACTACCCTACTAAAGTTTGAGAACTTGCCAGCAGGCAGTCCTGAGAAGGCCTCTATAGGCATCTCCATTTTGTTAGTAATTTATGTGAGTGATACTCAGATTTATCATCCAGGTGCGTTCCTCTTTTTGCAGTTGTCCAACAATTATTGACATGCGTAGCCACTCAGCATCTAGAAAAATAAAGTTATTCGTGTTTTACTTAGTATTTCCTCACAAGTAAAACTCATCCTCTGTTATTACAAATACTTTTCAACATCCCGATGATTAAAACTTTTAAAAACCTACATTTACCTTTAGATGAATTTAAAATTAACTTACAGTAGTCACATTCTCCCTCTCAACTAATTACTTCCTTCGAAGCCAGAAATTTTTTCATGTATTGGTTACTAGGCAACGTATATCTCTGTTATGCAATATCCGTAGTCTATATTAATAAAAGGAAGAGTCTGTCTTCCTTCTGTCTGTCTGTCTGTCCGCGATGCCCAGCGAAATCTACTCAATGCAGAGATCTGAATTTTTCAACATAGGTGGACTGGAGGGTTGGAAAATGCACGTCGAAGCCAGAATTTTAATTTTTGCTTTCGTTTGTGAGTTTTGAGTGAAAAACGGGCAAAACACGTGCATTTTTTGCATTTTCGAAGCATCAGTTTTCAGTTATACATTTCAATGTCAAATCAGTTACAGGTGGCTTTGGCTATTTTTGTCATAGCTTGGAAAGAAAACTTTCGCGATTGCTTGAATTTTGTTAGCCTTAAATATGGTCAAACATTGTTTTATTTGGAAGAAACTCACTATACAGGGGTTTTCTGGGCCAAGGAACTCGAATCTGAGGTCGCTTTTACTAGACGACACTAACTAATCGTGGTATGTTGTCCACATGATTTATGTGTTAATAAATATAATGATTTAACTACTTATGCTCGAAATTTTAATTTTTGAAATAATTATCGCGGGCGAAGCCGCGGGCACATGCTAGTTCTCAATATTTGTCAAGATTATGTAATCGAGTTTATAACTTTTTGCGATGAAAATAACATTGCAAAATAATAATTATATCAAAATAATTTGTCCCTCCCCACGACGGTACATCCTGAATAATCATCCAGTCTATTTCACCGTAATGTGACGTAATCTCAAAACAATTTTCCTAATCAATTGTTTTCCGGGGAGAATGCAATTCCTCGGTTCCTTTCGATACTCTTCCTTAAATATAATATGCTCCCTAATCTCGGATGCTGAAGACGAATTTACCTGACAACCAGAAATTTTGCAGCGATATGTGTCGAGGCCTCTTTCCATAATTTCGGTACTGTGGTTGTCACAATTCCAGTGTCTTCAATTTGGTTTAGGGTATTGTGGTTTGTCTCTGCAGGATTAACTATTATTTGAATCAGTATCTAATGCAGAATAGCATTCCTGCCTTTGCATACGCAAGCATGATGACGTCAATTTGTTGTAGCCTGTAGACAGTTGAAAATAAGTATTTTTTTTGCATCTTTAGTCCGTTGTAGTAATGAATTTACTCTTTGTGCATCCACTAGTTTTGATAAATAGTTCTTTAGAGTATACATGATTTATTTTATCTTTAGCTTGATTGTGTGTGTGGGTGTGAATTTGCAATTTTGGCTTGAGTAGTCGGCCATTTTGATTTCATTAATTTCTGATTTAAGGATGCTTATTTTTTAAGTAAAATATTCTAAATTTCACTGAAGGCCTACTGCAGGCCAGGGAACCTTTCTATTCACAACAAAAGGGATGGTAGATAATTGTGTTTAGCGTTTCTTGTGCTTGAGCCTACATCACTATGTGTGTAAGGAAAATTATGTTAAGTATGTGGGTTGAGACATTGTTTGTGTTCAAAAGTGTTGTATAATGTTAGGATCCCCGTATTGCTAAAGTTAATTCACTTAATTTCTTCTCCGCATTTGCCAATCTATTTGTATCCAATTTACATTAGGTAATGACAAGTTGAACGACCTTGTGAAGGTAAGTAGTCGCAAATATGTTGCAATTTATGGTGGCCTTGGATGGTCGAATAAAAGGGAATGCATCTGTTGTGCCCTGTTTATATGTATTTTGTTAAGACATCTATCTTTATTAGCATAACTTCGAGTTCTGATTCTTCTTAACTTGTGTCAGTGTTAGTGCTATTTTTTGTCATCTATTACACTAAATTAACCAAAGAATTCTGCTTAATCTGGATGGTTGGATTTGTTTACTTGCTGTAGCAACTGCTCATATCCTTCATATTTTCCTACAATTCTAAATCATTTTGAGGTTATATAGCAACTTTTGCCTTTCAAAATGTAGGAAATGTATGTACTACTCTGCAAACGTAAATTGGGAACTTAGTATCAGTGTTAAGAGACTTAAATGAAACAGTATATTAGACACTAGCTTAAAAGGGCCGGCGTCGCCCGGGTTTTGTGTTTTGTAATTCAAAATTAACTTATGAAGGACTTCCGACTTTTAAATTCTAGGTCCTTATATACGTATTGAAAATTTGAAATGAAGAAGAACGACTTATCTCACTAAACTATTCCCGCTGAAAACGCTTGATATAGCTTTTTATGGCTCATACAGGACGTAGAATTTTGTATCCCATCGCTTCTACACACCAAGCCTGGTAGGGGTTAAAATAAGAAGAAATAGAAATTCCGGTATCATAAAATAGTATTGTCTTTGCGGAATATTTTATTTCTCACTCTCATGTTTCGGGGATGAAATTAAAAAGTAAATCAATTTCACTTTTATACTTCACTCCCAAAAAACCTGCGATATAATAATATAGATTTCATCTTCAATATTTAATTACAGCAATGCATTATATCAATAGTTTCGTCAAAGTCCCATTTCAATTATTTCCAAACATACCTGATACCTATGCCAACAATACACCGTTGTCATGTGAACTTACTGTGATTTGAGTTTCACAATTCTGTGTAAAAAGGGATTAAGTATTCTAAAAAACATTTGATTTTTGGCATTTAAAATCAATATATTTCAAAATCCTTTCTTAGTGAGCACCTACATCATGAAACGAAGGTACTGTCAAATTTCCAAGTCACTACCTGTTATACTATCCGAGCGCCACTTCTTGAGCGCTCTTTTTACGGGGAAGTGAGGGTTGGGGGAGACAAAACATAGCTAGTCCGCTAGTTTTTCTGCAGTGCTGTCAACCAAAGAAACCACATTTCAGCAGAATCGCGCGTATGGTAAGTGCACAACAACAGCGTAAGTGGGAGGTATGTGTACAAACAATAAATTGAATGCCGAATTGGATAATTACTTACGATGAATCATCCTCGCTATTTTATCCTGTACCATATTCATTTAAATTAATATCAGTTGACGCCATAAAATACATAAACAATAGTTGACAATCAATAGTTGCATGGCCTACTGTATAGAATATTAAATAATAAAGCCTCAATATTTTTACACTGGATATCTAGTTTTAAGCATAAAGAAGAGTCTTAGCAGAACATGCTTCGCCATTTCGTGTTGTAATACGTAAAAGAGGTAAGGCATCTGAAAGTGGAGAAAACTATAGGCCTAATTTTAAACTTATTTAATACGTTTTGCGAAAAGTTCGCTCGACTTTCAGTCCATGAAATTGACATCAGAGTTCACGGGAGTGTCAGAAATTAGCACATACGGAATTCTTAAAGAGGTATTAAGCACCAGGAAAGTGCTGGTTGACGTGTTTGTAAAATCAGCAATTCGCAAAATTGAATTTTTTCCTTGCATGAGAAAAGATAATGTCAATAAATAAATAAATAAATAAGGATCCTGATACAGAATGAAAGCTTAGTATTGATGCCACTAGATGTCAGGATGTTTAGCGTACTTCGTGTTTCAATGTTGTCATCTCAACCTACGAAGTTGAATGAATCCTACCGAATGAGGACTAGGGTGCCGAGCGCTCAAGAAATCGCGCGCGGATAGTAGTTTAGGCTCTACGTTGATTCCTGTCAGTCAGGACAAAGCCTTTTATATATATAGAAATATGTGGTGACATGGAAGTTAATGATTCGATTGACTGCCCAATATACAGAAATTCCAAAACGAATAAGGATAATAATTTATGGCTTTTATGTGAAAGAGCCCAGGAAAGAAACAGGGAAATTTATATGTGTTTCATAGATTACAGCAAGGCTTTCGACAATGTGCAACATAATAGAATGTGGGAAGTCATGGAAAACATGGGAATACCTCTTCATCTGATCAATCTCATAAGAGCTTTGTACACCAACCAAGAGGCAAAGGTTGAGGTGGAATTTGGCGCGACAGACTGGTTCCCTGTGCAAAAAGGAGTGAGACAAGGAAGAATTCTTTCCCCTGCCCTATTCAATTTATATAGCGAATGGGTCATGAGAGAGGCAGGTCTAGGAGAATTAGAAGCAGGTATTAGAATGGGGGGCAGGCAAATTAATAACTTAAGATATGCAGACGACACTACACTACTGGCAGATAATGAGGATGATCTGAAGCAGCTGATAAGTATGGTCAAAGCAAAAAGTGAGGACGCAGGCCTTATGCTAAATTTGAAAAAAAAACAAAGGTACTAACAACTGGCCAACAGTGTGCAATATCAATAGATGGTGAACAGCTGAACGCAGTAGATAATTTCAACTTTCTGGGTTCCATTATAAATAGGAAAGCATCTTGCAGCGATGAAATAAAAAGAAGAATTAATCTTGGACGGGCTGCAGTGGGGAAGCTGAAGAAGATACTTAAGGATTCGGACATCAGTAGAAACACCAAGATTCGTATAATTCAGTCCATGATTTTTCCCGTAGTATTATATGGCTGCGAGAGTTGGACGGTCAAGAAACAGGACAGAAAGAAATTAGACAGCTTCGAATTATGGACATGGAGAAGATTACTGAGAATTTCGTGGACTGAAAGAAGGACAAATGCTTCTGTAATCAAAGAAATAAACCCACAATACTCACTTGAGGCCATGGCATTGAAACTAAAACTCTCATACTTTGGCCACATCATGAGAAGAAAAGACTCACTGGAAAAAGACTTGATGACAGGACATATGGAAGGGGCAAGAAAAAGAGGAAGGAAAAGAACAAGATGGCTGGACGGAATACGTTCCATCTTGGGCAGGAATTGGAAGGACTTAATCATAATAACCCAAGACAGAAGACGGTGGAGCTCCGAAGTTTGCAGAACAGTGATAGCTAGAGAAAGAACTAACATTTTTTAGGGATAGCAAGACCCTTCCCATCTTTCTAGAAAATCCGCACGGATCTCCAGGAGTCACTAGCGACTCAAAGGAATACTACTACTACTATGTGAAAGATGTCAAACCTGGTTTCAAGGATCTTGCCTTGGACTTTCTAATGAAGCAGTCGCAGCTAATGCCTCATCTGATTATTGTTGGTTTTGCCCACATTGTGTAGTCCAAATTGATTCACAGAACATTTCAACTAGTGACTCTGAACTTATTACTTGTCCTATATGCACCAATGCAGATGATAAATTATTTAAAGGACCAAAGGGACTCCGCATTCATTGGTCCAAGACTCATCCAGATGTTCCCTTTGTAAGAAGTGAGATACCTACACAGTCCACACAGGATTCTTTTCATTCCAAATTGTCCTGTTGTAAGTCAAGTATACATGTTCCTAAAGGTGCACAATACTTTGCGGCTGAAAAGCTTTGTCAAATCATCGAACAATACACTGAAGATTGCTGGAAGGACCTGTTTTTCTTTGCATACATTGCACTCCGTATACCAGAGACAACAAACAAAAGACCACGCAAACCTCTCGTTTCTAATATCAAGGATAATTTAAAACAATTCAAGTTGACTACTTGTTCAGTTCCGAGGAATTTTAAGTTTTCCAAGACCCACCTAATTGAATCAAAGGTATTTGATGGTGATATACGTGGGGCGGTTCGCATACTCTCAACTGACTCAGGAGTAGCAACTCTACAAATGCTACCTTCGAAGCCTTACAAGAAAAGCATCCTTCTCCCTCCAGACCGTTAAAGTTCACAGATTCACCTGCTTTTGATGCACTACACTTGACTGTTTCTCCAGACCAAGTACTCCAAACCATTAAACATTTTCCCAATGGCTCCTCTTCAGCCATAGATGATCTTCGATCTCAAAGATCTTCTACCTACTTCTGCTGGAGATTCTGGAAAGCGCCTATTTCACAATTCTACGCTCTCCAAGAAAGGCATATATATCAATGCACAGCTAACATGTGCATTAGGCAGTTCACTACTGATTCTTAACAGAAAATCGCATGGCAGACGAGACAGCATTCTTATCTTATGGATTTTTACTCTGTGAAGACTAGTAGTAGGCCTACAATAAGATTAACGCAATATCTAACAGTGCTCCTTGAAACTAACTCCTACTGGTTTGTGGTTCACATTGCAGCATTGCAGCAATAGATCTTGTAACGTGATGAATTGCTAAACAGAACATTCGAATAATGTGTTAAGGCATCAATCGAGTCAGTTTTTAGTGGTTCTCAGCTACTGAGTTTCCACATCCTGCATTGCAAGTTCTCGGATCCTGCATTCATCTGAGAACTTTTTCATCCAAATGAGCATTCGACTCATTCAGCCAGTCACAAGCTTCACGAAAAAGAGAAGAAAAGTAATAATTACACAATCATTACAAATTTGTATTTTATTTCTCTCAATACTGGTAGCACTAAGAATTACCTCATTTCAGAGCACCACACTCGACTCCCGGAATCTTGGCTCCACTCGGCATTGCATGGGGGATACAGCAGTTTCTGTTCGTTGTTGTTCTCTTTATCATTCTTTGCTTCCCTCATCAGCTTCCTTACATTGCGATTGTATGGAGTTGGTTCACCACTGGCAGCGTAGTATCGCCCAATCAGCTTTCCTGAATTCATAACAGTACAAGTTCTGAAATGTGCTTTGAATTTTTCCTGGTGCTGGTAATATATGATATTTTCCCGGGCTACTAACCAGGTGGTGAATTGGATTAATTCCGACGTTTCGAAACCAAACTGAGGCTTCATTGTCAAGGAGAATGAAATGCCGGGATTAGATGGCGTGTATTTATAGGACTGCTGTGAATGGGGACATCCGGATTGGAGAAAGGATTTGTTGAAGACCAACCAATCAGGAAACAGATGGGTGCTGTTTACAGCACCCATCTGTTTACAGCACCCATCTGTTTCCTGATTGGTTGGTCTTCAACAAATCCTTTCTCCAATCCGGATGTCCCCATTCACAGCAGTTCTATAAATACACGCCATCTAATCCCGGCATTTCATTCTCCTTGACAATGAAGCCTCAGTTTGGTTTCGAAACGTCGGAATTAATCCAATTCACCACCTGGTTAGTAGCCCGGGAAAATATCATATAATACAAGTTCTGTCGTCATGATGAGCATAAATACTTTCCGAGATGTTATGCTGTGGCCTGAGGTTTCACTTGCCACACCCGAGACCATGGCCTAACAGCCTGCAAAGTATACATATGCTCAACTTACAGTGCAAACATATTGAAAAGCCACTTGATTGTTTTGGCCAATGTCAATTAAATGGATCACACATTGCACTATTATCCATTCATTTTGAGGATGCAAGGGCAAGTAAACAAATGCACATGACTTGAACCACAGCACACATCATTCTTATTCTAAGGTAGAGAAGGTTGTGTGAGTTTTCTAAAGAGATAGAATATGATTCCAAAAAGTTGCATAAAATTGTATTACAATAGTGAAAGTCACACGAGAGTTCCCAGAGATGGAATAAGAGGAGAGAAAATAGTTTCTTAATGATTGAGGTAGAGAAAGTTGCGTGAGTGTTCCAAGAGCGGCAGGAAGAATTAAGATGAAAAACATTGCTTTCTTGACTATGGTTGTCCCTCAAGCCACCCTACCAACAGACAGTGGAACTACAAACAGAAGACTAAAGAAACACAATGTAAGATAAGCTGTGTTATGTGTACAAGTTCGTATTCAAAGCCTACCCTATTGTAGCCTACTGTATGTATATAGTTTGACACATTCCATCCTTAGTTTCCCAACAAGCTCTTAGCTCAGTGGATATAGTGTTTAACTGATAATCTGTAGGTTTAAGGATCATATGTTGAAAGTAAGTTATAGGTCTATGCAATAGAAGTTAATACAACAGCCTACATATAGAAGATACTGTAACGTTAAGAAGTTTCAGTTTCACTGGCTATAAGCTGAGTCAAGGGGTCTAAAATATCCAAGCTTTTGGCCACTGCCATCTCCGCAGTCTTCCAGAAACTCGGTTCTCTGAGGTACAGAGATGACAGAGACCAAAAACTTGCATATTTTCGATCCCTTCCTTGACTCGGCTTACACCCTGTGAAATTGTTATTAATAATCAGTGCCTCAAGTCAAAAGAAGACAGAGCACGGACGAGAATAAAGGAGACGTTTGCAAGACCTTCATATCGTTCTTGGGAGATATTAACTATCGTAGGCTCCTAACTCAACAATTCAGTTTACTGAATCATAGCTAACAACTGCTAAATTAATTTAAAAAATGACTAACCCTTGTATTTGTAATCTTTTCTGTAAAGCTGCACCCAGTCTTCAAGACCTAAAAGCTCTTGCGAAGTTAACCCTTCTATGTCATCAGTCAGACCAGATTCAGTGAAGTCGCCTGTAATGAATGCTCGGCTTGCATCACGACCTGAAAATATAAGTTACAATGCATTACAAATGAAAATGGCACTATGTGATCTGCTTTATTCTTCTGACCGCGTTATACCTGTGAAAAAATGGTAACTGCCTCCTGGTCCATAATACTTTTTTCCTCTGCTACTACTAACATCAAACACTTTTCCTAAAATTGCTAAATACAGTCCATTTTCTGGCTCGGAATGCTTCTTCAATTCTTCTTCTGTAAATAGAACATCTTTCCCTTTTATTTTAGACCTATCTTTTGTTTTAACTGCAAACCATTTAGAGAAAATGGAATGTATTTGTAAGGTTAAAGGTGGGTAAAGGGTGGTCAATTGCACAAACGTCGATGTCTGATACTCATGTAAGTATAACAATATTAAAGCACTGATAACTGTTGTTAGAAATGTAAATATTACAAATTTATACATAATTCTTCAAACTATAAATTCACTGCACCATGTTTGTTTACTTCTCAATAATTTTACTGCTTAAGGTTGGTAGTTGTGCGCCCACATGATTCCGCTGGCAGCATTTGTATTCCAAAACTCAGCAATGACGTCATTGCTGCCACCAGTTTCCACAGCGCTTTGGCATCGGACCCATCGGCACGTGGTGATGGTGCTTGGATCCATCGATGAATGGGCACTTTTGTAATTTTGGGTGACGTCATGACCAATAGTCACGTAGACATAAGTAAATCCACCGGTGGAAATTCAAGGATTGTCCACTGACACCGATGAAAGTTCGATAGCATCGATGAAATTAATCAGTGACTAAACACGTGCTCTGGTAAATATTAGGTTTGTTCGCAAAGCAGTCAGAAACCAGGAACATATCGTTCGCGCATGCGCTCTTTCTCCACACGCGTTCGCAAAGCGAGAATCCGTGATTCTGATTTCAATCTTCTGTTCGCAAAGCTCTCACGGACAGTTTCTGTACTAAAAGAAAAGTTTGCAGGCTCTAGCATGAATTGTTATCAGAGACATGCGCAGTAACCTATTTTCACGCGCCTGACTCCTCCCTCCAGGGTTGCCATACGTACGACTATAGTCGTACACATACGACTATTTCGTATATTTGTACGACGTACGACGCAACCATGAGTCGTAAGCCTATTTGTACGACTATTTTTAACCTTGAGTTTTATATTTTTTAACAAGTTTGCTGTCGAATTTTAAATTTTGATACATACAGCTTGTTTTTTCATGGCTTTTTTAAGCATGTAGCTAAAAATCAATATGATTGGAAAGCAGTCCTGTGCCTTTTGCAATAATTACAACACTGTTGCAACTACTGTTTATTTAATTTTATTGTATTTTATCAAATTTAGCACATCGAAAGATAATGAAACACGACTAATCATTTACAAATAAGATGATTTATTAACAATTGCATGACATATGTAAGGTGTAAAATTCCGATTATGAATAAATTATTATTGTTGTTGTTATTATTATTATTATTATTATTATTATTATTATTATTATTATTATTATTATTATTATTAACGCAATACGTTCATTACACTGAAAAATTACAAACGATACGACAGTTTTGACTAGAATACGACTATTTTCGGATATTGGTACGACTGTTCTACGTTTCTGATCTGGCAACCCTGCCTCCCTCCTATAACATTGCGCCAGATTTATAAACATAGGCTACTTATATGTATGAATAATGGAAGATAATTAAAAGTTTCCCAAAATATAGATTATATTGTCGATGTATATTGCATTTATAACATGTCAAAGGGAAATATATATTTTATTTGCATATCATATCGATTAAACGCAGAAACTATCGATTCCAAATTCTTGTAACCGTTCGCAAAGTGCAAATCACGGGTAAGTTACAGACTGGACATGCGCAGTACAACAAATTCTCAAGCGGTCACGGATTTGCTTTGCGAACAAACCTATTAAATAAGAGTTTTCTTTTCTCAGTCTTGAGTCTTCTGCTTGTGTAAATGGCCAGTGGCAGAATATGGGTTATTTGTGAACTGAGCGTACATTCATAGACGAAGGTACTTATTTCCACTTATAGATATTAATTTATTCTATCTTTTTGGGTGGTGCGAACTGGATATTAGGCCTGGCGTATTCCTATTTTTTCTGTACCGGCTAATATTAGAGGTTATGTTTGCGTTTTCGATACGACTTTTACTTCATAAATATTTTCACGAAATTTAACATAAAAGTTCCTTTTTTATGGCCTCTTTATCTTGCTCTTTAGGATTTGCGGTAAACAGAAGCGAAATTGGTAAGGTTAACACATTTTGGGGGGGGGGGAACTTGGGGTGTACTTCATACATGAAATAAATAAATAAATAAATGAAATTTTATTGTCATTAAGCAATTAAAGCAATAGACAACGTCAGAGGCGCCAACTTTTGAAAAACATTGGGTGGGCTCAAAAACTTAAAAAAAAATTATTATAGAATTGTATTAGAAACGATTTCAGTGTTAATTAATAGCAATAATTTATATTATTACTTAGTAATTCAACTGTCAAAAAATAGATCGTGTAGCCTAATTAACGGAAATCCTTTAAAGTTTATAGTCGTGTATATATATATATATTTTTTTCTTTTATCTTAGATAACTATTAAAATAAAGTAAAACATAGACTCACCATTATGTACTACGGCGTGTTGCAAACGTGTTTCTCCTGACTGCACTTCTGCCTATAAATTCGTCACAAGCGTCATCAAGATCCAACTTTTCTGTGCTATCCTTATGTATGCTTAGAAGAGCAATGTGGTTCAACCTTTTCTGGGACATTGTTGAACGCAAAAATGTCTTTAGTCTCTTCAATGCGGAAAAAGATCTTTCGGCGGTGGCTGTGGAAACTGGCATTGTCAGAGTAAGACGTATAAATTTAATAAATTCCGGAACAATTTCGCTGACAACATTGGACTTCACAAATGTTACCACATCATTAAAATTACTCAATTCTGCACCCACCATTGCTGCACTGTCAACCACCATATTCCTCTGCGAACGTAATACTTCATAGTCACAAATGTCATCGTTGAAAACGCACTTGACGTCGTCTTCTTTTCCGAGAACAAAATTTTCAATTTTATTTAGAATTTCACTTTCCTGGAAGCGCTCTTTAAGTGATACATTCACACAATCTACAAGTTCGTAAAATTTACACTCAAAATACTTTCTTACATCAGTAAATTCGTATTGTGTATGATGACGATCATCTAGGCGACGAGACACCTTCCTCTGTTTGGGGGCCCTTGGTTCTGACAGGTCCAGCTCACATGCTTTTTTCGTAGTTTTTTCCCAGAACACGTCAAAGTTATTACGAATTCCCTGGAATATTTGTATCAAATCCTGAATGAGACCGTTTGCTTTATGAAAGTTAAGGTTTACACTTTGTAGTTTTACATTCGTTGCATCCATGGGGGTAAAAATGAGTGTCAACATATTTAAATAAGCAAAATGTTCAAATGACTCGAGCAGTGATAAGTAACCAGCGGCTTTAGTACCAGCGTCACCTTTATCGTTTTCAGAGAAATCCGAAAGGAATGAAAGAACATGCTGGTAGTTGTCAATCAGAGATTTTAAACTGAGGGCCCTTACAGTGAATCGCGTTGGGCAAAAGGGCCTTAAATTATGTTCTGAATCTAATGTGTTGGTATCTCTTATAGCATTAAACCAGTTCACCCTTTTCGGAGACTCCCTTATCATATTGATCAAATCTTTAGTAATATTTAGCATATTTCTGCAAGTTGTAATGTGCCGCACACTGTCTTGTGCTACTAAATTTAATGAGTGCATGAAACAGTGTAAATATCTTGCTTTCTCATTAACTTGTGAAATCCTTGCCTGCACCCCCTTGTATTTTCCGCTTACATTCGCAGCACCATCATAGCACTGTCCGCGGCAATTCTGGATATTTAACCCTAATCTTATTAAAACGTCACTGACAATATTGAAGAGACTGGCTGCATCTGTTGCTGACGTTTCGTAGAACCCAATGAAATGCTCTTGTGTCTCAAGTTCCTTAGAAACAACGCGCAAACATATTGACACCTGTTCTTTCTTTGCCGCATCAGTAGTTTCATCCATAAGCAGGCCATAATAACCCGCATCTTGAATTTCACTCGCCATTGTACGAAGAAGTTCCATTGCCATGATTTCAAGCATTTCGTTTACTGCTTCGTGTGACACCCACTTAAATGATTCTCTCTCAATATACCGCCTAAGTTCCGGCGAATCTTCACATCTCAGTTTCAGAAGCTGGTAAAAATTACTTGTTTTGTCTGTATGCCCCCTGATTGCCACTCCCTGCTTTGCTAAGTATAACAATGACGAAAATAATTTATATAAAGCTATTCGGGAATTTTTAAGATCTTGCAACTTTGAAAGATTCAGACTAGATGCAACATTCACTCCACTCTGCACTGCCATAACTTTGGAACACGATTCTTTGTGACACTGTGAGGTTTCGTGGGAACTAAATTTTCTTAAAGCATGCTTCCAGTTGGAAAATCCAGAAGAAATAAAACAAGGGTCCTCTTTGCTGGAAAAACTTAACAGTTTTTTATCATGTGCTTCCTTGCATACTTTACATAATACTACCTTTTTGTTTTCTTCATACAAAATCCACGGATGCTTACTTTGCCACGAATTTTGAAAAGTTCTACCTGTAGCAGCACTTTTTGTTTCACTTTCACTTGTTCGTATATTATCACAAACTCCCGAATTATTCGACAAGCTTGGTTTATCAGTGATAGATTTCCGAACCGAATTTTTATAAACAATATCCGGGTACTGATCGTGGGTATTTTCTATCCGCGGTCGTTTGATCAGAAATTTATCCATGATCGATAACACGTAAAAAGAACAACAGACACTAGAACAATGTTCACGTCTTCTGAAATTAGTTTCAACTGATTCCTCCCGGGGCTGTGAACAGTGTTGCCACTGAGATCTGACTGTCTGAATTTTTGGGGATTTTGTATATAAGTCGAAGTGTCGTTAAAGATGATTTTGCCATGTTATAATAGACAATTTCCACCCTTAAGATGCAATAATCGAAAGGAGGAAATGTTGCTTCAGAAAACAGACGGCTGTGAGTTAATTTATGGGCTGAAACATGAGAAAACTAACACCTACATAAGAGTATAATATGTTTTCGTTTTCAAAAGGAAAGAGAACATTTTAAAGCACTTAACCACTACTTGGGTGGCACCAGATTCTGTAACATGGACTAATAATAAAATTGTCCCTGTCTGCAACCTAAACTGTCAACTTAAAACAACACAGATACGACTCTCCCCTCATTCTCCCATTTACTTAAAGACAGCCCTCTGGACCCACTGTCTCATTAACTAGAAACTGACCAGAACTAGAAGCTCCTGCTTTGAGACAAGATGAGATCATGTTACGCTTGAAAGAATAGCTCGATTTTCGTTTTTCACTTATTCAACAACGAAACCACCTATTTCTGGTAGTAGTAGTAGTATTGATGATGAAGATGATAATAATAATAATAATAATAATAATAATAATAATATTAATAGAAAATTATGAAAATAATACTCGGGAAATTATTGGGTGGGCTCGAGCCCCATGGGCCCATATAAGTTGGCGCCACTGGACAACGTCAATGGTTCTTAAAACTAAGTACAGTATATACAACAATAAGTTCTACAAAATATTACAAAGTATACAAAGGGGCATAAAATAAATTTAAAATTTTACAACACAATTCTGGCTTCAAGATATTCAGTAATACTATAAAACGGATTTAGCAGTAAATAATTATAGAGTTTTTCTTTGAACACTTTCAATGAGATGTTAAAGTCTTGCATACACAATGGAAGTTTATTAAACAATTTTGGTCCAATTACTTCATAACTATTGATAGATTTAGCTAATCTATGATGTTGTATATAAATATGTTTATTGTTTCTAGTATTGTAATTGTGTACATCTTCTCTGAGTTTCAGTTCTGGTAACTTCTTTTTTATGTGTAACAGAACAGAATCTACTCTTATACAATTCAACGGCCCTAAATAGCGTGCTTGCTCGCCCGCTTCGTGAGACATCGGGTATACTCGGCGATGTTCGCCTCTCGCAGTCTAAACTTTCATGACGACTACAAAATTAGGAAGGAAAACCGTTTCTTTATTATATAAGGCCTAAGTGAAATGAACACAATGAACAAATATTCTAATTTTATCTTTACTTACAATTTTCATAGCTCTGAACCACAAACATTTTTAATAATCTACCAGTGTAATTTTCTTAAAAATCCTGGAGTCAATGAATAATGGCGGGCGAAGCCGGGGGCAACAGCTGTAAAATATTGATGGTTTTATCTCTTGAAATATTGCTGATAATAATAATAATCCAAACAAATCATTCCTTCCCTTGAAACATTATATAATTTCTGAAAATTACACTGAATTGATAAAATAAAATTCACATCATATTCATGTCAATAAACAGCTGAGAAACAATACGTATTATGTGTTCACAGGTTCTTTGGAACTGCATAATCGATTCTGATATAGTTTTCCCAGGGGGCGCTTTCATGTCGTGGAATGTACGGTACTCTAAAGCAGGAATGTTAGCTGTTTCATTAATTATTAATGGCTTAGTTTATGAATGATTCGCGTGCAAGTGTTAATAAATATAATGCTTTAATAATTATTATACTCTTAATTTTTAATTCTTAAAAGAATTATCGTGGCGAAGCCGCGGGCACCTCCTAGTAAATATACAAGTTGATTACTGTCATAATTCTACACTGAACAAATATAGGTCTACAACTGGTTCTATTGGATGATCCATTTATTACTCTGATTGCTTTTTTCTGTAATATTAAAACATCCTTGACATGGCTACTGTCGCCCCACAGTAAAATACCATATATTAATATACTTTGGAAAAAACAAAGATAGGATGATCTTACATACTTGTCGGGTACACAGTTCTTAAGACTTCTTAATAAATAAATAACTCTGGCCAGTTTACCACTAATATAATTTGTGTGCTGAATCCAATCTAACTTGTCATCAATATATACACCTAAAAATTTAACACTTACAGATTCATCAGAAGGTAGCCTGTCACTTAAACTAAACACAACTTCCTGTGTCTTGCTTGCATTTAATAAGAACCCATTTGCTTTGAACCATATTGATGCTTGGGCTATTGTATCATCAACTCATTACTTCTAAAATTGGATCATTATGGGTTCGATAATTTAACACTTAAGTGGTTCAAATCATATCTTTCTGATAGAACTCAAAAGGTAATAATAAATGGAAATGAATCTAACTTAGGGGTTGTTAAGAATGGGGTACCTCAGGGATCAATACTAGGACCTTTGCTCTTTTTAATTTTCATTAATGACTTGCCCTATAACTTAAGTGACGAATCAAAGGTATTGCTCTTCGCAGATGATACTAGTGTACTTGTAACAGGAACGTCACAAGAAAATTTATCAAGAATAGCTACAAAGGCTTTTCACGAGTTAAACACATGGTTTCTAGCTAATAAAATGACACTTAATATAGATAAGACCCATTTTATACAATTTAGAACAAAAAACAGATGTATCTCAAATCTTGAAATTAATTATGGAACACAAATCATACAAGAAATTAGCAATGTAAAATTTTTAGGACTGCAAATTGACCAAAATCTTGACTGGAAGACATACATAGAAATGATAGGTCCAAAACTGAGTTCAGCGTGCTTTGCTTTAAGAATTTTGAATAATATATTAAAACAGGATGCATTACTTATGGTATATTTTGCATATTTTCACTCGGTAATGAGGTACGGGATCATATTCTGGGGCAACTCTTCCCATAGGGAGAAAATATTTAGATTACAAAAGCGGGCAATAAGAATAATATGTGGAAAGAAAAAAAGGGAATCTTGTAAACCGCTATTTGAAAAATTAAAAGTCCTCACTCTTACAGGGGAGTATATATACTCTGTTATGTGTTATGTAGTGAATAATATTGATAAACTTCAAACTAATTTTAGTGTACACGGACGTACTACCAGAAACATGAATGATCTACACAGACCAAATAACTCGTTAAAACTCTTTCAGAAGGGTCCTTATTATTCTGCAGTACAGATATATAACAAGCTTCCAAACAACATTAAATTATTATGTATTCAAAGAAAGAGCAAACCTTTCAAAACAGCTGTCAAGGAATTTTTAATAACTCACACCTTCTACAATTTGGAGGAATATTTCCAGCTTGGATAAATTTGGCAGCTTACAGTTTCTGTAGGCCTATATTATTGTTATAACATGCATGTATTTTTTGATCTGACGTGTTCTATATCCTTGAGCCCCGCTCAACACAGGATCTACAGGACGAGATATCTACATCTACATACATCTACAACTGCAATTTTAAGATTGTTGAAATCACTGCAACAGTTTAAGAAAGTTGTGTCATCTGCGTACAATACTGTATGGGTTTTTATATGAGATGGAAGGTCGTTGATCATTACAAGGAACAGAAAAGGACCCAATACAGATCCCTGCGGAACACCCAACGTAACACTGGCAATATCAGATTTCTCCATTCCAACACAAACAACTTGTCTGCGGTTACTTAAGTAAGATTTTAACAGATCCAAACCAACATTATCTAGACCATAAAATTTCATTTTCATTAGAAGTGTATCATGCTCGACACAGTCAAAGGCTTTGCTCAGGTCACAAAAGGTGGCCTGGGCAAAGCCCTTACTTTCAAATACTTGATAAACAATGTTTATAAACATGATTTATTCTAAGAAAATTGTGGGTAAAAGATAGATTTATGCCACACACCAGCCAAGCTCTGTCGTTTTGTTAGGTCAGGAATGTTTATGTTAGTTTAGGGTACTGAATAGTGTGAGGTTTATTGTGTGTCTTCTGCGACGATACCTTAACCCCACCTTCCCAGGCGGGTCCCATTAGAGAGTTGGATGGAGAAGCCTAGTGCGCGGCATAAAACTATTTTTTCCCAAATTGTGACATCTTCACAGGCAAATTCAAAATGTAACAGACTTTTTTTTTTTATGAAACTAAGATGTAGATGTAGATGTAGATATCTCGTCCTGTAGATCCTGTAATCTGCTATTCAAAGTTCATCACAGTGACTCATGCTTAGCGCATGGGGCTTGCATGCAAGCGTCCCAGGTTCAAATCCCGACTCAGGCAGACATTCGTGGTGGACGAAGCCGTGACTTTGGGGTTTTTCTTGGGGATTCTCCCATTTTCCCCCCTCATTCCACCAATACTCTCCACTTCACCTTCAAACTCCTCATTATCATCCCGTTTCCTTTCCCAGCTTTCGGGCCATCTCCTGCTGCAGGTATTATTATGTAAAATGTGTATTATTATGTGAAATTATTGTTGCAGTGAGAACAGTTCACGTTATCACATCTTGTGAATTTCAGGGATCTCTACATATTACCTGTCAATAAGATACCAAATGATTGTGTGTTTGCAGCGATATAGAAGTGAAGAACGAGACTAGTTCCCTTTATTTATTTTCATAATTGCACGAAGTTTCTGTTCAGCCCTCTAACCTTCCTCATGGGAGGAAGGTCAGAGGGCTGATCCAAAACGTGCAATTAGGTCTTAAGTATATCCATTGAAAATAAAGTGTATTAGGCCTAAACTATATTGTTACAGTGAGTCTCAGTCAGATTGGATCCGCCGCGCGTTGGGTTCCCCCCAGATGACGCTCCTATCCCTGGTATGCGGCAAAGGAACTGCCCGGCAGTTGACCGACTTGTCCGTGCGTGACAATAAAAATAAACGAAATAAGTTTGAAAATAACGAAAACAGGCACCTACCTTATTACAGGAGATGCTGGAAGTGTCCTCCTACATCCACACATTTTTGGCATCGTGATAGGAAATTCCGATTAATACGCATTAATTGTTCTTCCGTTATTGAGTTTAATCTCTATCCTAATGTTTTCTTTTAGTTGTGACAAACTACAGAATAACACTTTCACGTCTGTACAACACGAGAACAATGCTCAACTGCAGGCTATGCAGGAATTGTTTACTTATCTGCGGGGACACAGCTGGCCGCGATGCGGGAACTGTTGAGTCATCACAAGAGAAGCACGGCGCACGGTAAGCGGGTGCAATCTGTCTGAGACTCACTGTATTATTATTAGGCCTATATATACAGTGGAAATCTGGGACCAGCCATGATAAGCTGTTTTAACCAGAAAAAATTGGTCCAGCATTTTTTAGATGGGAGGAAGAAGATTTCTTCATTCATAAAACACAGAAATTAAAGCCTAGAAGCAGTATTCAGTTGCATCTGAGGAAGACCCCGTGGTGGTATAGTACTAACGTAAATACGAGGGCGGTTCGTAAAGTAAGTTCCGTTCTCTCACAACACGCGAATGAGTGGCGATAGCATCGCAAACTGTGTTCCGTTGTGTAGCTTGGTTCATTACGCTCACGGCAGTATAACTGTGAGATTGTTTTCGGCCATTTATCTCAACAATACAGGCGTTTTAAATGTGCGCAGCGATAAGAGATCCCGCCAAGAATGAGGTACATGGATTAATACGATTTCTGTGGACAAAACAAATGGCACCAGCAGCAATTAATCGTGAGATTACTTAAGTGTACGGGAACTTTATGAGTGACACTATGATTCGACATGGTGAAACGGCGATTCTCTCTGACCACTTCATCCAATTTTGCAACAAGTTCATCATTCACAAACAGACGGTCGGCCACTTCATTCTTCATCATGGACGTTAGTGCGTCCGTCACGAATTTCACGACCTCAACGTCGAAACATAGTGTCACTCATAATGTTCCCGTACACTTCAGTAATCTCACGATTAATTGCTGCTGGTGCCATTTGTTTTGTCCACAGAAATCGTATTAATCCATGTACCTCACTCTTGGCGGAATCTCTTATCGCTGCGCACATTTCAAACGCCTGTATTGTTGAGATAAATGGCCGAAAACAATCTCACAGTTATACTGACGTAAGCGTAATGAACCAAGCTACACAACGGAACATAGTTTGCGATGCTATCGCCACTCATTCGCGTGTTGTGAGAGAACGGAACTTACTTTACGAACCGCCCTCGTATTATACTGTGTGGGGACTTTAATGTAGATTTCTCAATTGATAGTGAGAAGAAGATCAGACTGATATCTTTATTGGGTAGCTATAATCTAGATTTCATAGTAAACTTTCCAACGAGAATTCAGAACGACTCCCAAACAACAATAGATAATATATTCATAGATATAGAAAAACATTTTAATTTTAAAGTATTTCCAATATTAAATGGATTATCAGATCATGATGCACAAATGTTAGTGCTGAACAATATTAAAGTAAATTCGAACAGTAAACATGCTCATAGTAATATGACTAGAGTAATGAATGACGATTCAATTTTAAATTTCAAACAAGATCTGGCGAATAAAAACTGGGAATCTATGTTATCCTATGACAAAGTAGATAGTAAATTAAGTGAATTCCTAAACATAGTGTCACGACATTTTGAGGCAAATTTTCGAAAAAAGAAAACTGCTAATTTACCTAATTCAAGGAATAACACATGGTTAACTGCTGGCATTAAAATATCATGTGCAGACAAAAGAGAGTTCTACCTAAAATATAGAAACAGTAACAACCAAACTCATAAGGAATACTATAAAAAGTATTGCAACATACTGAAGAAAGTAATCAAAGAAGCAAAAAGTAGGCATTTTTCACAAGCAATTGATAAATCAAATAATAAAGTTAAGACTGTATGGAATATAATAAAAAACGAAACAGGGAGAACAAAGGGAAACAATGATTGTACATCATTAATATACCAAGACATAAAACTAGATAATTTATCAGACATTACAAATGCTTTTAATAGTCACTTTATAAATATTGCAGAGAAATGTATTCCTATAAATAATATTAACATTAAGGCAGTAGACCTACTAACAAAATCTACAGTTTGGAACCATAGATTTCAATTGAACCTGACTTCTCACAAAGAAATTGAAAATATAATCAAGTCTCTCAATAGTAAAAGCTCGTCTGGATGGGATGAGATAAGTGGTAGGTTATTAAAAAGTTGCTCATCGGAACTCAGTAAACCTCTTAGTCACATATGCAATTGTTCATTAGAAAATGGAATATTTCCAGAAAGACTGAAGCATGCTATTGTTAAGCCCCTCTTTAAAAAAGGTAACAAAAATCTACCATCAAATTATAGACCTATATCGCTCTTAACCTCATTTTCAAAAGTTTTTGAAAAAGTCATGTACAAACGCATAATACACTATCTTAATTTGAATGACATTCTTACTTCATCTCAGTTTGGATTTAGAAGTGGCATGTCCACTGAGAATGCTACATTTCAACTTACTACAGAAATACTGGAAGCGTTAGATAAAAAGAAATATGCTCTGGGAATTTTCTGCGACTTAGCTAAAGCATTTGACTGTATAAATCATGAAATATTACTTCAAAAATTGGATCATTATGGGTTCGATAATTTAACACTTAAGTGGTTCAAATCATATCTTTCTGATAGAACTCAAAAGGTAATAATAAATGGAAATGAATCTAACTTAGGGGTTGTTAAGAATGGGGTGCCTCAGGGATCAATACTAGGACCTTTGCTCTTTTTAATTTTCATTAATGACTTGCCCTATAACTTAAGTGACGAATCAAAGGTATTGCTCTTCGCAGATGATACTAGTGTACTTGTAACAGGAACGTCACAAGAACATTTATCAAGAATAGCTACAAAGGCTTTTCACGAGTTAAACACATGGTTTCTAGCTAATAAAATGACACTTAAAATTGAAAAGACCCATTTTATACAATTTAGAACAAAAAACAGATGTATCTCAAATCTTGAAATTAATTATGGAACACAAATCATACAAGAAATTAGCAATGTAAAATTTTTAGGACTGCAAATTGACCAAAATCTTGACTGGAAGACACACATAGAAATGATAGGTCCAAAACTGAGTTCAGCGTGCTTTGCTTTAAGAATTTTGAATAATATATTAAAACAGGATGCATTACTTATGGTATATTTTGCATATTTTCACTCGGTAATGAGGTACGGGATCATATTCTGGGGCAACTCTTCCCATAGGGAGAAAATATTTAGATTACAAAAGCGGGCAATAAGAATAATATGTGGAAAGAAAAAAAGGGAATCTTGTAAACCGCTATTTGAAAAATTAAAAGTCCTCACTCTTACAGGGGAGTATATATACTCTGTTATGTGTTATGTAGTGAATAATATTGATAAATTTCAAACTAATTTTAGTGTACACGGACGTACTACCAGAAACATGAATGATCTACACAGACCAAATAACTCGTTAAAACTCTTTCAGAAGGGTGCTTATTATTCTGCAGTACAGATATATAACAAGCTTCCAAACAACATTAAATTATTATGTATTCAAAGAAAGAGCAAACCTTTCAAAACAGCTGTCAAGGAATTTTTAATAACTCACACCTTCTACAATTTGGAGGAATATTTCCAGCTTGGATAAATTTGGCAGCTTACAGTTTCTGTAGGCCTATATTATTGTTATAACATGCATGTATTTTTTGATCTGACGTGTTCTATATCCTTGAGCCCCGCTCAACACAGGATCTACAGGACGAGATATCTACATCTACATCTACATCTACATCAACTTTTTCGTAGTGATCCATTGCAATAAATGTTTTAATTTCTGTGTTTTATGATTCACGACGCAATGGAAAAAGGACCTGTTTTTAATATGTGATTTCTTCATTACTAACTAGAATTGGTTTCCTTCGTACTTGCTACCAGAAAGGTATAATACCTAATTTTTTAAAATGGAATATGACACCTTTGTCTGTGAAAACCTCTTCTTGTAAACGCAAACAACTCCACATGCTTCGGGAATGTATTGACGAAGCTTACGATGAATTGGATAGAGCTAATGTGGAGACATACAGAGCTCATTTTCGGGTTTTAGACGTAATTCAACACAAACTGGTACATGACATCATCATTTGTAATCACCTGAGGAAGGTTCGAGGGCTGAACCGAAACGTTGTGCAGTTACGTCTTAAGTGTATCCATTGAAAACACAGTGTATTACAATATATTTTTATTATTACATATACAGTGGAAATCCGGGACCGACCATGATAAGTTACTAGTTCCTCTTTTGTATAACATAATATAAATGATTTATTAGTTTTAAACAGAGAGAGTAGAAATGGTAACACATGACTCTTGATATGATCAGAAGAAACATTACAATAGAATCGAGGTGATCTTACTCTTTCCGTGTATATAGTGTTAATACTTTAATATGCAGAGTTGCGTGAAATACTGAAATTTCTTGGAGAAGGGACGAAAGTAGGAAACTTTCGGTTACATAGAGGCAAAATGTTCAAAATTAATTTCGAATCTACCATGTATGAACTAATAAAGCTCATAGGTGAAGGGGCATATTCACTTACAGATGTCTCTGTAGTAATGTACACTTGAGTTTCTGTATAAAATATTATAGCAAAACTCCTGATACAGTAACTACAGACGTTTTAAGCCTTGTTGCACTATATCTAGCAAATTGCTCAGGACTTAGATTAATTTACTAAAATCAGCCTATTGCCTGGTATGATTTTACAAGCAACAAATTGTGAAGTTCAGATATTGATGACATTCGGCTACTAGGCCTATAGCGCATCAATTCAGCAACATGTATTGATTGGAACCTAGCTTGCAACATAGGGTGCAAGTTTAACAAAGTACCCCATACACCTTCCCTTACTCTCCCTTTCAGTGACAAAAATCCCTTTAGGTAGGCCTACAGGCTGAGGTAGATTTTGAAGTGCTTTTGCTTTAATTTATTGTCGCTGCGCAGCACTCTTCTTCTTTAGCCTTGGCATGACAAACCCGCAATAATAACTGCATAAAAGAGGAAAGAGCACTTTTTGAAACATTCAAATCTCACCTTATATGCGAGCTATGGAGAAACCAGTTATTGATTTGTAGAGTACTCATGAAGAACTTTTCAACGATACCCCACAAGACCGTGGTTTCAAAAATTTCGAATTTCCATCCCCCCACCCCCACTCGTACCCCAAAACCCCCGAATCATTGGTGTCACTGTAAACTTCATAGGGAGTACTATAATTTATTCAAACAAAGTTTCCCTCTATACTTCATAGGAGCCGAGATATAAACTTTTCAAAATTTCAACCCCCTCCCCCAATTTTGCTCATTAACGAACTTATGCGAACTATTGGGACTAGAAATAACATAATAAAATTTCGTTCAAATATCTTCAAAATTATGGCCACTAGCATGTAAAGATATATATATATATGGGTGATTCTTCAAATACGGGAAAATTTGCGTTCCGGAGTGATATTTCCCTTCAAATTCAACTTAAAAAAAAAAATTAAAATAAAAGTTTGTTTCTACTACTTCCATACTACAACTATCAGTTTGAAATGTCACTAACTTTAAATTCTGATATTCCAAAATCGAATTTAATTCAATGAAATGTCATCCACATGCCCTGTCCCAAACCTCGGTTTTGTATATTCTAATGCATTTTTCCACAAAACAAAATGTTATTTCCTTTTCAACTTTTTTCCTGTCAATGAGTATGAATGGGTGAAGAATATTAACCCCTAAAAAATAAAATGAAATAAAATTGTCACCCCACCTAATGAACATAAAGAATGTCCCAAGGGTTTTTGGTCATCCACTTGGCTGAAAAGAATGGAATTTTTTCTGCAGAAATGAGAAATTTGTAAAACTGGCAACAGTGTTAGAAAGCCAACAGGGCAGCTTGTGGTTGAATTGTAAGGTTGAATTTTGCTTGCTTACAAACAGTTTGGGATTAACAAAGGACTTTGTATCATTTTCAAGGGAAACGTTTTATTCCCCGTCATTAACATGGCTTCTAGAAAGTAGGCAGAAAGTTAATATTAATTAATTTTGATTATGCACTGTGATAAACCTTCCAATTCAAAGTACCTGACTGAAGTTGAGCCTACAGAGGTTTAGAAATGGCTTGCTGAGACCACTTAAACTCCTTTTTTGTCATCCACATGCCTGATTTTTGTGTCATCCACATGTCTCATGAAGGGGTATGTGGATGACTCTCAAGTCATGTAGATGATAAATGTAGGATACTATTGTGTTTGCGGTGTCTGTGACCTGTACTTAAGATCTTATGAATTTCTGCTTGATTCCCCCCTCCCCCAAAACCATAAAAACACAGTCTCGTTAAAATTACATTAATTCCGGAGTATGCACACAAATTTGCAAATTTGATGCAAAATCAACTGAAGTATGCTGAGAAAAATATGAAATCACATAAAGAAAAGCAGATTGTTGCCAAAGTTAGTCATTAATGTGGCCTTCTGCCATCCACATGTACACGGATGTCATCCACATGGCTTAAAATAAATAAAAATATAAACATTTAAGCTCTGCTGGTGTCATATTATAATCAAGTAACCCCTGAAGTATTTTTGTGATTTTTTTTAGATTTTTTAAACAAAGTAAAAAATTTGGATTTTACACACTCCAAATTTTCCCGTATTTGAAGAATCACCCATATATATATATATTATATATCACACCAAAAAAAAAGTTGAACGGGCGGTGGTTTCGTACTTAGGGTGGCATGAAGTGTAAAGATATGAAAGAATTTTTCGAAAATCATGACATGGTATTAATTGCAATAGGTAGATTTTTCTTTGAAATCTACCTAAAAATACAATTCTTAAAAATTTATTTCAGAGTTCACAGGTAGAAGTAATGTAGACCGGGTAGGCTAATCCACACACTTTTTTACAAGTAAGAGCGAAATGAGAAGACAAAAACATACCTTACTGATACATTTAAAAATATTTTAATCCTTATTTTTCTGTACAGTAATTTTGTTAAGGATGTCATATAACTTAGATAGGGGCAGCAAGAGTGCAGGGAGACACATCCCCCTGTCCCTCCTGGCCAGCATGGGTCTGGTAAGACACTGAAATTCAACATAAAGTTTTAAAAGTCCCTTAAATACAAAAATACAATTTTCAGAAATATATCTGTGTCTGTATGCGTGAACAGCTTTGTTGAAAAATGAACCATTGTATAGAAACAAAATTTAATATTTAGGCTGTATACAAGCTTCACGTAGGCCTGATACAGCTGAACTTTTCATTTGAAACATTTTTTGGTATAAATTGTCTGTAGCTAGTCATTTTGTACAAGAACTATGCGTGACTTTGACACAACTGAAGTCCTCAGATTGTTACTTATGTGTTGCAGATGGAGGAGATACAGTACAAGCTGAGGAAGAAGAACGCCATCCTCACTGTCAATGTAAGTGTTGGCATGCATTTTATTTAGTAGATAAGCAGCCTGATATTATCAGCGTTATTAACCTATTATTTATTTTAATGGCTCAGTCGTTTGATTTTCATATTTGCGTTGTATATATTTACGCTTAGTTTAATAATTATTGAATTTAACATCAATTAATGTAATAATGAGGAAAAAGTATATTTCAAGTGGACGCGGATGCGGTGGTGATTGTCGCTTAAGTAAAAAGAGAACTACAGTACATATAGCCAAGGTAAGACCCTGAAAGACACAAATACACGAACGGTGAAGATAAAATTAAGCAAAGAAAATAATAGTATCAGTCAGGTTACATAACTAACTAAGCCTGGTCAAAAACAAAAACACCCTCATCAAGAGTGAGGTTAAGTACGAACCAAGCTAAACATACCACTAACAGTTGGCTGCCCTGCAAAAGCGAACATCGTAACCGGAAGTGACGCACAGGCCAGAGAGCACAAACCAAAGAGAATTAAATCACGCGAAAGGCGAGAGCGACAGATAAAACAACAGAATACCAAAATGTCCTCAAACAAGAGGGAATCAAATAAACGACACACAAACAAACGATCGACTTGCTGCAATTCGGAGTCAGACAGCTCAACAGAGACTCAAACACATGGCACAAAACTAAAGAAAAAGGAGACTAGCACAAACCAAGAAGTCAAAGAAATGTTCTCAATAATCATGACAGAACTAAAAGACTTGAAAAAACAAAACGAAGAGCTGAAAAACGAAACCAGAAATGAAATACAATCCATAAAAGAGGAACTAAAAAAACGAGACGACAGATGGGACGAAAGAACCAATGCAATTGAAACAAGAATCTCCAACTCGGACAACAAAACACAAGAAAAAATTAAGGAGCTCACTGAGAAAATCATAAACCTGGAACAGCGTGAAGAACAAAGAACTAAAAAAGATAAGAAGAACAATCTAATAATAAAAGATAAAGAGCTGAAAGGGGAAAGCCTCACAAAAGATGAACTTAGCACAAAAACCAAAGAGATCCTAAACAAAATTGACCAAAATATAAAGCTTGAAGGAGTAGTATATGTGGGTCATGACAAGAATCAAAGAGGAGTTGTAAGAGTAATCTGCAAGAACTTTGAAGATAAAAATATTAACAAACAAATCCAAACTAAAAGGGCAGGATACCTACATTGACGGCGACCTGACTAGAGGAGAAAGAGAAATACAGGCTGAACTACGCAAAAGAGCAAGAACAGAAAGAGAAAACGGAAATGCCGAAGTAAGGGTCGGGTACCAAAAAATCTGGCTGAACGGAAAGTGGACCACATGGGAAGAGATGAAGTCAAAAAACTAAACACTAGCCCTCGAAATGTGACGAATGATACAGTCCCGCCCAAGAATAACCAAACAGAACTAATAATAGCAACATTAAACGTGAGATCACTAAGTTCAGAAGAAAGAAAACTAGAACTGGAAAATGCACTAAAAACTATAAAGTTTGACGTACTGGGGCTCTGTGAGACCCGTATTTACGGTGAAGCCATAATAGAACAGCCAAACGGGGACATCTTCAGTTATATAGGAGAGTGCAAAGGACAGAGAGGCATAGGTTTCTTAATCAAAAAGCATCTGATACAACATATAACAGAAATAAAGGGAATATCAGACAGAATTGCAGTACTATCCATGAACATCGATGGCAGGACATTAACTATAATACAAGTATATGCCCCCACAGGGGAGAGACCAGAGGAAGAAAACGAACACTTCTATGATCTCCTAGATGAGACAGTAGCCAAATACCAAGCAGAAAGGGTAATAGTGATGGGAGATTTCAACAGTAAAGTGGGGCACAGAGAATTCGATGAAGAGGAGCCAATGGGTCCATATGGATACGGCAGTCGTAATGAAAGGGGAGAGAAACTGATCCAGTTCGCACAGAGAAATAGGTTAAAAATCACCAACACATTCTTCAGGAAAAACCCATCAAGCAAGTGGACATGGATAGCTCCCAATGGCATCACAAAGAACGAAATTGACTTCATTCTCACCAACCAACTGAAAGAGGTGAAAGATACCCAAGTAGTCAATGGAATAAAATTCGACACACACCATAGAATGGTACGCATAAGAATAACTATCCAGAGGAATAAGCGACCATACATCAAGACAAAGAGACCAAAACCAGAAACAATCAATGCAACAAGATTCAGCCAAGAACTGAAAACTAGAATAGGAATGATCGAGAAAGAAAAGACGCAAACAACACAAAGACAATATGACGATTTAGTAAAATGCATTACACACGCAGTGGAGGACTCCAAAATCTCAAACAAAAAGGAACAAAAGCTGAACAAGCTTAAGAAAGAGACCCAGGATAGCAAGGAGGGAACAGTTAAAAACGAGTATGAAGGACAACCCACAGAAAAAACAAGAATATGCAACAATAAACAAGAACACAAAAAAGGAGATAAGAAAGGACCTGAGAGATTACAAGTTAAAGATAATCCAGAATATCATAGATTCCTCCAAAGTAACCTCGATAAAGAAGATAAGAAAACAGATGTCAGAAGGCAAGCACTGGATGCTGGGGGTGAAGGATTCAGAAGGAAGAAGCCAGACAACCAGAGGAGACATATCAGCTCAAGCCACCAAATTCTACAGAAAACTATATACTAGCACTCTGAAAGACAGCACACCAGACCAATACTCTGCAACCGCAACCTCAGAAATTGAAGAAATCCCACCAATCATACCCAGTGAAATCAGATCAATAATCAAGGAATTAAAAAAGGAAAAATGCCCAGGTGACGACGAAATCTATAACGAATACATCAAAATGGGAGGAGAAACCTTAATACCAACCATCACAGAATTGTTTAATGCAATAATCCAAACCGAAGAAATCCCCAAGGAATGGCTAAAAAGCACCATCATTCTGTTACACAAAAAAGGCAAGAAAGATGACATAAACAACTATAGGCCAATCAGCCTCATGCCAATCATATACAAAATGTTTATGAAAGTTCTCACAAAAAGAATGACCAACAGATTGGATGAATGCCAACCAGTGGAACAGGCAGGCTTCAGAACAGGCTATAGCACAGCAGACCATCTACAGACACTCAACCAAGTAATCGAAAAAGTACAGGAATTTAATCAAGGAATCTATATCGCCTTTGTTGACTTCCATAAAGCCTTTGATTCAGTGGAGCACAAATGCGTACTTCGAGCGCTGACGAACCAGGGAGTTCCAACCACTTACATCAACATCCTAGCCCAAATGTACAGAACAAGCCAAGCGAGAGTGAGGACGGAAAGAGATGGGGAGTGGTTCCGTCTAGCAAGAGGAGTCAAACAAGGCGACCCTCTATCCCCAAAACTTTTCACTAGCCTATTAGAGAACCAATTTGCAAAGCTCAACTGGGACGACAAGTACGGTATCAACATCAATGGTGTCAGGTTGACAAACCTCAGGTTCGCAGACGATATTATCCTGCTAGCAGAATCAGCAAAAGATCTAGAAGAAATGCTAAAAGACCTGGAGGCTACCAGCAAAGAGGCAGGATTGCACATGAACCCCACAAAAACTCAAGTGATGACCAACAAAGAAGAAACCCCCATCCACATCGGCACTACACATCTAAAGTACACCCAAGAGTACATATATCTAGGACAAATGATCTCGTTTGGTAACTGTATGGAAAAAGAAATCAAAAGACGGATCGGCTTGGCGTGGAAGAAGTTTTGGTCATTGAAGTTCTTACTGGCTGACAAAAGACTGAAGACAGCAATGAAGTCTGCGGTCCTAGAGAAATGTGTGGTTCCAGTACTGCTCTATGGGTGCCAAACATGGGCGCTTACTGCAAAACAGCGACAAGCATTACAGGTATGCCAGCGCAAAATGGAGCGATTTATCCTCCACATCTCATTAAAGGACAAAATCCGCAACACAGAAATCAGGAAAAGAACAGGTATGAAGGATGTGGCAAATACAGCGGAACAGTTGAAATGGAGGTGGGGAGGCCATGTGATGCGAATGAACCAACGAAAATGGGCACAAAAAGCTACAATTTGGGACCCCAGAACAGGCTGGAGAAGTGTGGGGAGGCAAAAGACCAGATGGGAGGACGACTTCATCAAATCATCAGGTAGACTATGGTCTCGAGTAGCGAGGAACAGAAAAGAGTGGAAGAAAATGGGAGAAATCTCCACCCCAAGTGACTAGTGGAAATACAGAAGCAATCCAACCATGCACAAAACTCTCGCTAGGATTAGCTCACCTAACGAGAGGTATAGGAGCTTGCCCTGCAATCCGCAGGAGGCCATTGCCCTTTGGGATGTCTAGGCTAATTTTATTTATTTATTTATTAATGTAATAATTACGAGGGGCATACTGAAAGTCATGAGCAACATTTTTTCACAACCTTAATCTTTATTTGTAAGTGAAACCAAGTAAGTTATATCATCTCAATCTACAGCTACCTTTCTTTCGCATAGTCTTTTTTTTCTTTTTGCACCCATGTTTCCCATCGTTCTGCAGGTTTCAAAATACCCTTGCAATAGAATTCCTTTCTAGCTCTCACTAGACACTGACGCACTGCTTGCCAAAGGTTTGTGCCCATTGGGCCCCACGTTTATTGACCGAGGACCACAAATGTCAGAGACAAACCATTGCCAAAAACTTTTTCAGAGATTTTGAAATGAAGGTGATGAATTTTTGACAAGTATTGTGACTGGAGATGAAAGCTGGTTCCATCATTATGAACCTGAAACAAAACGACAGAATATGGAATGGCGTCAGTGCCTATGGGCAGCTGGAATGGAATTTTATCTCAAGGGTATTTTGAAACTTGCAGAACGATGGGACACATGCGTGCAAAAAGAAAAACGGAGCCTATGTGAAAGAAAGATCTGTAGATTGAGATGATACACTTGGTTTCACTTACAAATAAAGATTAAGGTTGCGAAAAAATGCTGCTCTTGACTTTCAGTAAGCCCCTCATAATTAGGTATAATGTACTTGACTACAGCATATTTACTTTAAAACTCCTAAACATACCGGTAAGCAAAAATGTATTTCATAAGACACTCCTAAACAAGCAATTTCAGAAGCTTGAAATTTCTAAAGAAAAATCCGCACTGATGCCTATGTTCGCCAGAAAGAAAGAAATATACCTCAACCACCCAACAGTCACAGACTGGGGATTAAATGTAGTAACCAAAATGAAACATCTAGGCATAATACTTGACAGTAAATTTGACTGGTATCCCCATATGCTTCACCTAGAAAACAAGATCTTACACATCCGTAATAGTTTAGTACGCTGCTCTAAAGCTACCTGGGGAATGTCTCATGATAATCTACAACTACGCCATCCTTCCGTCCATCACATATGCTGCAGAAGCCTGGTTCCATCTAACATCCCGCAGAGCCAAACATAAACTTCTACAAATACAAAGATCTTTTCTTATATTCAGCACAAAAGCATATAAAACTGTTTCCCTCCAAGCAATAGCAGGCATAATGCCCATTGACCAAGCCATACTCCTAAACAATGACATTAAAGCCATCTCATCAGGTAAACCCACAAACACAGTCATCCCCATTCTAAAACTGGCTGAAACCAAAACTAGATCCAAGATTATCCACCCCAAACACAATCATATCAATATAGACATAACAGGAACATTGGGAAATGCGGACTTTCAGATATTCACTGACGGATCCAAAACAGAAAAACATGTCGGCGCTGGGATGGTAGTGATGAAAAATACCAAAGAAATTTATTCTGATACAAGAAAACTTGGTCTCGACTGCTCTGTCTTCCAAGCTGAACTTACCGGGATCAGTCTGGCAGTAAATTGGATAAGCCACCAACGGACAGAAAACACATCATTTGCAATACACGTGGACTCTAAAGCAGCACTCTTCGCAAACAAAAGGACAACTCATCCAATAGCAGTTGACTTAAGAAACAAAATAATCAACAAGAAGTCAACACCCATCAGCCGCCACTGGGTTAAGGGTCACACAGGTCTCCAAGGGAATGAAAGAGCGGACTACCTTGCAAGGATTGCAGCCAGCCAAAGAACCACTACCGACTACAAAGGAATCCCTTTCACCCGGAGCAAGCAGCTACTGACAGATCACTACATAAAAATTTGGAATTCAACCTATAAAAATTCTGAGCAAGGAATCCACACCAAGAACTTCATACCCAATATACACCACAGGCTTTCCTTAGCTCTAGGTCCTAACTACATATCTACTCAATTCCTGACCAATCACGGCTTTTTCAAGTCATACCTGTATAAAATGAACAAATGTCCTTCACCATTCTGCAACTGTCCCGAAAAACCTCCTCAAGCGGCCCTACACTTGTTAACTGAATGCTCACAATTCGCAAGAAGTCGACCTAGAGTTCTACTGACAGCTCCTTTGCTAATGGTTCTCAAACACCACTTCCACCGTGGAGATCACTGCCTTCCTGAGGCACATCTTCTGCACACTGCAAGAATAACCATACTTAGACTGAACATATCACTGTAAATTCCCCGTGATATGCCCTATGGCGAAACACGGGTTGTAATCAATTTAAAACAAAAAACAAGCAATTTTAGCTTTATTTGATAGTGTGTGTTTTACTTATTCTGAGAGAAAAACAGTTTTGCCATACTTATGTTAAGATTTTGGATTAGAACATTTTTGCTCAAAAAGTTCACACTGCTTATTTCACCGTAGACCTCATTATCATTGGTTACCTTTCTTTTAGTGGCTGATAGAATTGCTAAAAAAAGTCCCCACTTGACTGTCTCCCTGACATTAATGTTTGTCCACTTCCAGATAAGCTAGAAACTTGAAATTTAGCACATTTGTAGCTTTTAGCCTTTAACTCAATTGGAAAATTCCAAAAGGTTCAGTTTTTTAAATTTTACTCATAAGAAAACCTTCAACATGGCAGATACACTTTAAAGTCTGTGCTCAGTTCTCATGACAACAGCTTATGCCTTGCACTGTTCACACAGGGCTTTGGAATGTGCAGTACACTTTGACAAATCATTAGACATGCTAGCGATAGAAATAATTTCCGTAAACCGAGCAAGGTGGCTGAGATGGTAACATCTTGGACTCGCATTCGAGAGGTCCCAGGTTCAAATCTCATAGCCAGACAATTTGAAGCTGGTATTCCACAGCTACCTGTCACTAATGATTTTTACCTAGACTATAAGTTTGGTCAGGGTTTTGTTTTTGAAAAATCAGACATGCGGTGGAAATAAAATTTTACAGGAATAACAAAAAATGTAGTAATTGAAGCACTTTGCTAGGAGCATAGCACATAACAATGTTTGTAACAGTTTTTATTCATTTATTTTGTTTTCTTCCACTTAGCTGATAATATATTGTATACTAGATCCCATTATAAGGACCTACTATTCAAGAAAAAAAGCAATTTTGCAGTAAATGAATCCAGAAAAATGAACCAGCTACTAGCTAATATACATGTTACATCCTTGTGGTGATTTTTAAGGGGTAAATTAAATAATAGAACCACCCTAGATCTCTCCCAGATGTTGGGAACATAGCATCTCATTCAGAAGATCAGGCCACAAATCACTTTTCGATGACGTAATTCTACTAAAACATGAAAACAGAAGATTTCCTGGACTTGTTACAGAAGCCATAGAAATTATTAAACATCCTCATCCTCAGTAAAATCTGGCGGGAAACTATTAAAACTTTAAAGAAAGCACCCACTGACGTCATGACAACTGCGACTGTTGATTCTTCATAGGCTCTTCTTTTTAGTGTGAATCTTTCTTTGAAGAAGGACACTACAGGATGTCCGACGCTAAAAACATGACGCAGCCCAACCTGGATAGCCAATACAATCAGTTTATATATGAGGGGGTTAATGCCAAAGTGGTGTAAGTCATGTTTTTAAAATTTTTAACCTAAGTATTGCAATGCAATGTTGAGGTATAGATCTGTTAAAAGAAAGATTGGTGCAAGTCCTAGTTGTGTTCATACACTTACAAATTGCAGCAGAAGTTTCACTGGTGAATGAAACAGCTGGTTTGTTAACAGCCATAGTGGTGTAAGTCATTGACTTGCACCACTATTCCTGTAAGTGTGAGTTGCTACATCCGCAGATTTGTAAACTTTGCACTGTCTTATGAAACTGCTTCAAAGCAGTGATAACATCCACATTATTGACCATAAATTTATGGTAAGTGGGCATTAATACCTCCCTAATGATTCAGATTTTGGATCCATAGAATCCTATGCAAGATTTAAGACCGTTGTTGTTCCAACTGACTGGTGATCAATAATCGCAAAGTCAAAAAGAAGAAAGCTTTTTTCTGTAGCAGAATGTCAGTTCAAGACTTCAAGTCTACGAAGAATCTTGAACAAGCCATTACAAAGAGAGAAAAAATGTCACGAACGAATCAATGTCAAGGCTCAAAATGCAATGGATTCGTTTAGTGAAGAAAGAACCGTTAATGCCATATTAAAGGAAACTCTTTAATGAGGACTTTATCTCTAAAATCATCTAAACCAGGAAGGTCAATTTCAATTGAACGTATTGCTCTGGAAAATATATACTCTGGACCAAGACATGTGTCTAAAGAAAAAAAGGATATGCTAGATCTTCTAAGTTACATTCTACTCATTTACCATGGTTACTTCCAAGGACTTACAACAGCAGAAGTATCAGATATGAACGATACAGGACCACTGGATGTTTGAGATTGTTCATTGCAAAGAAAGCATGACTTCATTCAAACATGAAGATTCTTCATTGTATTACTTTTAGCTATTTGAGTAAAATGTAGTTTAAGACATATATTATGCTTTGTTTTTATTTCAGTTTACTATCAATACCAAGTTTGTTGAAAGGAAAAGTGGTGTAAGTCACTTGAGCCCTTTAAAAAAATACAAAAAAAAACTACTTAAATTATTTTCAGTGATGATCACAATGAAATAACGACACCTTCTGGCAATGTACAGTACGAAAAAAGTGTCAACATTTTCTTGTGTAATTTATTATAATGAATCTAACAAAACCTTCTGTTTCTCAGAATGCATAAAACATTACTTACACCACTTTGGCTTTAACCCCCTCATATGACACCGGCCATGGAAGCCTACGAACTTATTTATTGAATTTTAGAAATACTGCTGAGGAATTGAAAATGGAAGTGGTTAGGATTAATTATATACATGAGTTGGATACAGGTATTTCTAGCAATGAACTAATCAAAACTGCAACCATATGACTAACCAGGTGATTTTAGATAATTTAACGCATTTCAATACAAGATTTTATGATCAGAAAAAGGATATTAAGCTTTTTAGTAAACTGCATGAAAAGCGGAGGCACATTGCAGCAGACATTAAGTTTTTAAACATATGTATGAAGGAAAAACTATCTCCGATTTTTCTTAGAAGAATAATTAAACTCAATGACAACAACAAATATCAGAAGATTTTAGAAAGGAAGGCATTGATTATGGAAAGATCGAAACATTACGCCACATTGGAAAACAATGACTTTACCCTTTACAATTTACACCTAAAATTACAGAAACATTTAGGAAACGCGGTTTGGGACAATTTTTGCAAGATTTTATATAATAGACTTAATTCAAGTATGTCAACAAAAACACAAAGACTCAAGAAGAAGGTAATGAAATTACGTAATACCAACACTCGTGAACCCGAAGTTAACGAAATAAGTACAGGAGATCCACCAGATAATGTAGTAAATTTATCTAACCTGACTTTTGATAAAAACGAGATAAACTTTTTGAATAAAGGCCTAAAGACGTGTATTGACAACTCCAACAAGATTGAGGATTACATAGTTGATATCGAGATCGCCACCAGTACGATCAAGACGGAAAAGAATCTTACCAAAACAAAATGTCTACAAATTCTTAAGGACATACCAGGAAATAATAAACCAGCAGACAATAAACTTCTGATTAAGAAATTGAATGAAAAACCAGTTTACTACCTAAAAGCAGATAAAGGCAATAAAATCGTTATTATGAATCAAGAGGATTATATACGTAGGACGGAAACTATGCTTCAAAAACCGGAATACGAGAAACTCACGAAAAGTCCGTTGAATACTTTCATAGCCCAAACTAAGAAAGCAATTAAAGACTCTCCTCTGATTTCAAAGACAGAAGAAAGGCAGCTGATAGTGAGCAACCCCCAGCTACCTAAACTTTATTGTTTGCCTAAAATTCACAAGAAAGACGATAGTATGAGACCTATAATAAATAACATTGATGCCCCTACTTATTTACTGGCTAAATGGTTGACTCACAAATTTGACCGATTGTCGAAATTTGAATCGCTGAGCATAAGTAACTCGTATGAATTAATTGATAAAATCAAAAACATTTCTATTGGGACAGATGAAATGTTAGTTTCATTTGATGTTTGCGCTTTATTTACTAGCATTCCGACTGAAAAACTACCAGACTTACTGAATAAATGGTTTGCACTCAACCAATTCACCAAAGAGCAAATGGAAGGTTATAATTTATTGATAGGCCTATGTATTAGCCAAAACAGCTTTTGTTTCAATAATAACTATTACAAACAGGCCACAGGATTAGCTATGGGGAATCCATTATCGCCTATGTTAGCGGATTTATATATGAGCCACCTTGAAGTATTGGTTACCAGAGCATTTCCACACGTTTTTAAATATTGGTACAGATACGTGGACGACATTTTTGCGATTGTCCCACGGAAATTCTTGAATGACTCAATAAAATTGTTGAATTTACAAGACCAGGCCATCCAATTCACGATGGAAACAGAACAAAACAATAGCTTACCATTTCTGGATCTGAAGATTATGAGGAACGAGGGGAGATTGGATTTCGGAATTTACAGGAAAGACACGCACGTTGACAACTACATTAAATATAATGTTTACAACCCAAGATCACACCAGTTCGCTATATTTCACAGCTTAATACACAGACTGATATATATCCCATTATCAGAAGTGGAATATATAGGAAAGAATATATACATATAAAGAAGGTCGCTGTGCAGAATGGCTTCAATATGGAATTCATCGATAAGATGATTTCTAAACATAGAAAAAGAAAAATGATCAGAGACAATTGCACCTTAGCAAACAATGATAATGAGAAGCCGATATATAGGAAATTCACCTTCCACCCGAAAGTATTTTACAGGTTTGAGAAAGTATTCAAGGACGTGAATATAAAACTGGCTCCACAAAATAAATTCAACCTTAGGAACCTACTTAACCACCCATTAAGAAATAGTGTTCCCAAACTCAAATTATCAGGCATTTACCAAGTTGACTGTAAAGATTGCCACAGTATATATATCGGACAAACCAGAAGAAACCTTGAAGCTAGAATGAAAGAACATTTGAACAACGTCAGATTGATGCACACGGAAAAATCGGCCATAGCTTTTCATGCATATACATGTGACCATCACATTAATAACAACATAGAATTGTTAAAACATGTTAAAAGACCTTTAGAATTAATGACATGGGAGAAGATTTTCATTTTAAAAAATAAAGACAGGGCAATGAATTTTGATATACCATTGGCCGACGAGATTTTTAGTTTGATCCTGGGGAAGACAGATGGCAGCACAGCGCCAACTACAGACTTGGATCTCCCAGCACCACACCAGTCGACATCCAGCTGAAGATAAGGAAGCTGATCTTCCTTGAAACCGGTCCTGCCTAATATTATGTAAGTGGAGCAACAAGTGTTTTTATTTCTGATTGATTTTAACTTAATCAAATGTGTTAGAAATATAAGATACTAAGAAGCTGCTGGGATCGATGGATTCCTCCAGATTTCTTCAAAGTACTTTGCTCCAACAGAAATGGCATAGAATTAATAATAAACATATTTAACTAAATCTATATTAATAAAAGGAAGTGTCTGTCTTCCTCCGTCTGTCTGTGTGTCTGTCCGCGATGCCCAGCGAAATCTACTGAACGCAGTGATCTGAAATTTTAAACATAGATGGACTGAAGGGTCGGAAAGTGCACCTCGAAGCCGGAATTTTAATTTTAGCTTTCCTTCGCGAGTTATGAGTGAAAAACGGGCAGAAAACGGGCATTTTTTGCGTTTTCGAAGCATTTGTTTTCAGTAATACATTTCAATTACAGAAGGCTTTGTCTACTTTTGTCATGATTTGGAAATAAATGAATCGCTTCATTTCCTAAGCCCGCCCTGGACGATTCATTTGTTTAGAATGTCAAGGCCCGTAAACATGAAATTTTCAACCTACACGGAAGAGGGATAATCAGTATAGGCTTAAATATGGTCAAACATCGTTCGATTTGGACGAAACTCACTATACAGGGATTTTCTGGGCCAATTAACTCGAATATGAGGTCGCCTTTATTAGACGACGCTAATAATCGTGATATGTAGTCCACGTGATTTAGGTGTCAATAAATATAATTATTTAACTATTATGCTCTTAATTTTTAATTTTTTTAATAATTATCGCGGGCGAAGCCGCGGGCACATGCTAGTTAAAAATATAGGGTAGATTTCCCGAGATGTGGAAAGCTGCTTTGGTTCAACCTGTTTTTAAAGGAACAGGAAGTGTCAATGATCCAAGTAACTACAGACGATTTCTCTCCTCCCCTGTCTTATTAAAGTGTACGCAGGGATTTTATCTAATAGACTAAGATGCTGGATGGAAAATTATAAAATTTTGTCACCTTTTCAGTGCTGATTTACAAGAGGGAAACGATCAATCGACCACCTATTTGTCATAAAGATGTTGGTGGCCTATCTACGTTTCAAAAGAGGGAAACTGTATTGGTGTTTTTTGGATTTGCAAAAAGCCTTCTATTCGATGGATAGAAATATTCTCTGGTACAAAATGGCTAATATAGGAATCAGCACCACATTCATAAATACCATAAAAGCCAGTGGCAAATGCAAAGGGGGGGATTGAGGGGATGTTCCCCCCCCCCCCCGAAATTTGAAAACAAAAAATAAAAAGAATAGGCTACAAAGGCGAATTGGTACAGCAAATTTTACATACCTATTTATATCTTTGTTCTCTGGTAAATAAATTGCTTATTCCTCATGAATTGAAAAGAGAGCATAATGGACTATAGAATACAAAAAATATTAGTCCCTAGTCAACTTGTTCAGTTTGAATTTCTACACTCAGTTGCTCTTAGATCCATTCTAACATTATCGGATCTGCTGACTGTCATTTTCTTTCTGGTCTTCCCATTAAAATTAGATAATGCCCCTCCAGTAATATTCGAGCAACATATACAGCTTGTATTAACCACCTGCATTTAAATAATCTTATGATATTAGGAGAGCGATACAGACTAAATTTTATTGTTGTACACCTTTCTGTATTCCCCTGACATCCCATTCTTTTTGGCCCAAATATTTTCCTTAAAACTTTGTTTTCAAATCTGGGAAGACGGTACTTTGCAACACAAGCTGGTCCCCTTTTCACACTCCACTTGCCTGGCCGCTTCCCTGCAGCGCATGCCGCCATGCCTGTAGCCACTGCTCAGCCTCAACGCCCGTAATGCATAATTGCAATTGGCATGTCACCTAATATTCCACAATAAAAATAAAACCCTTGCACCTCCACATAATATTTCACAGTTATAAAAACGACCTTTGCAACAAAATAGGCTATTTCACAATACATAATATTTCACAATTATAAAAAACGCCGTATTATTACATAAAATATGGCTTAATTGATGCAGGAAAATTCCCTTGCACCAACACTTCTCTTTTCATAACTAACAAAATATCTCAAAATTATAAAAACTGATTCTTGCATTAAAACTCATGAAACCCCCCCTATCATAACTCAAATAAGTACGAAAGCTTCCTTTACTGCTCAGCATTCACTCGTGGTGTAATGGTTAAGACTCCTGGCTAAAATGCTAGGGGTCCTGAGTTCAAATCCTGGTCAATCCAAAATTTACTATTAGGAATAGGTCTCAAATAGGTAGGGTGAAGAGGTGAGAGGAAGAGAGGAAGGAGACGGGAAAGGAAGAGAAGAAGAGAATAAAGAAGAAATAAATTATTTTTTCTGTTTCATCAGTTGCTTAAGAGATGGCACCACCGTCACTGCTAGTAGTTCAAATGCCGCCGCTAGGGGAGGGAGTTAGAGGGTTAGAGTGAGGGACTCGCATGGGGTGTAAAGTTCCGTTTTCCCTTGTTTTGAAAAGTTCTGATGTTTGGATTTCGTAAATATGTTTAAAAATTATTACAACTCTAATCGGGCAAGTATCTCAGTAAGTTTTATTGTATATTTAAATTGTATTTTACATTTCTAATGTGCAATTCAACATTTTGTTTAAAAAAGTATTTCTTACCGGTAACTGGAGGAGGAGACAAGGTAGGTTGAAGAAGTATTATTGGTTGTGTTGCTAGCATTCTGGGCGAGCTTCGGAGCTCCACTCCTCGGCAAGATCATGCTGCATTTGCAACTCACTTGGTAGAGGAAGGTGTGGATTTGTTTAAAGGAAGGGTAAACTAAAAAAATACAATTTTTTTATTTTAATCTCATCGCACTGAGTTTTGAATTACAAAACGAATGGTGATCTCGCGAACTTCAAGCACCTAATATTACGCTTTGTACGGGTGAAGTAAAAAGCTATTGTGACGTCACGATTGACTAACTCGCTGACAGGACGACAGTTTCTGTAATGCTCGCACGTATGTTTCTAATGAACCACAAAGTCTCATTTGTGTTTGTTGTTGATAGAGATGTCTGCAATGTTACCTTATAAGGATAAATCTCGGTATTCACAAATTAATATCACACGAAAAGAAAATGACAAGGAATTATTGAAAGAATTGCAAGGAAGAAAAGAAAATACGGAATGGTATAAATGTGGGCTGTGTATGTACATATGAAAACGGGCCACGAGAGTGTGTGTTGTTGGGACTGTGAAGTAATTTGTGAACAGAAGGGGGTTGTAGACTGTATAACACAACTTGCCTCATTCGATAGCGTTATTATAATTAAAGATACACTAGTTGCCAGTCGTTATCAGTTAATACTTAGAGCTAATACAGTTCAAAAACAAAATATTTTTCAAGATATGAACAGAGTCACTTTCAGATTCAGAATCATCTTTTGCGGTAGTAGAAATGTCTGAAATGCTAAAAGAGCTATCTAAATCACAATTTCTAGAAGAAACATTCAATGAATCTGTGCAAACATTGACATAAGTTTCATTTCCTAGTTCACACTGAATGCCTACGCTGTTAGAAACTGAATTTTCGTCATAAATACTAGATTCCACATTCATGATTTGTCCATTCCCGGATACTGATGGATTACTGTTCAAATCTTGCAACAACTCTCTCATTTTCTTCTTCCTCAAGTTCGACGATTTTCTTTTCTTCATTGGCGGTGTTTCAGAATTCCCATGCAAAAGAAGTGATGGCACAGCACTTCTTTTTTAAACAGATTGCGGGGTTTCTCCAGTTAACTGTTTTCGTAACTGTACCGAAAGCTCGGTATCATTTTCTTCAAAATGTTGTGAACAAACCATACTGTATTTACTAGGAACAAATTTTTCTCTTTTTATTTTTATCAGCCATTGCTTATAACGTTCGGGTGACTTATCTCTGCTGGGAAATCGATGGAAAGATATTTTAAGTGTGTTATCACTCTTCAACGATGAGTTTGTACACCCCACAACACAACAATAAATCATTGTTTGAACAGATACTCACTAAAAAACTGTAACAGTAGACAGAATGCTGTGAACTATCTTTCACTGGGTGAGACTGAGTCAAGCACTCGTCAAGCGTGACGTCACGCGCCCACCGCGTTACAATAAACATATTCGTTTTGTGATTAAATATGAAGGTGTAAAACATTTCTAACAGCGAATATCATTTCTTAAAAACATTTTCTTTCAATCCGTATGAAGAAAATAATACTGAATTTTTAGTTTACTTTTCCTTTAATCTTGTGAAACAACAGTATTAAGTTATGTATAAAAATTCTATACTTTCATAGATCGCATATGCTGACATCACTCATTCTATTCACTTTACATGTAGATGGCACTTATTGTTTGGTTATCGGCTGTTACATTATTGTGACAAGTAATTTTTTGAAAACAAAATATTGCAAATAAGCAACGATATATGATTTAATTTAATATGGACTCACATACTTGGATGTTGTTGGCCGTAGTTTTTCTTACAGTTCTTGGTGAAGGGGGTCTGTTGGAAGGTTGCAAGGGAGGGTCCAGGAGCGTAGTTTGGGGCAAAGCACCCAGTATAGAAACACAGACTGTCCTCTTTCAATTTTGTGTTTTAAAGATTTCCACAAATGTTCAGTACGTTGTGTGTATTTCTAGTTTATGTACTTGTAGTTGCTTACATCGTTGCTGTTTTTTTACCATTGACACAGCAATTCTAATTGCAACATCGAGTATTATAGGCCTGTACATGCATACTCTCTAAACTATGCCTATCGTACAGTACTCCAAAGGTGTGAAGTCATTCCCCTCTCTTCATGACCTCCAAAGTGCAACTGAACAAGTCTCTATGGTTTGGAGGTAACAAAGGAAGGGAAAGCAGGGGACGGAGTGCTGCTGAACAGGCCTGATCTAAACTGTGCAGGTTTTAATGAAGTTTTGTGGTTTTAAGCTATATTTGATTCATTCTTATGTCCGACTTTAGCGTTGTGTAGTAAAATCACTAAATTAAAAATGCTTTTTAGAAAGCACTGTATTTACCTTGGTAAACTTCTGGATGGCCGTTTAGCAGGAGGTGTCCTGCGTCTTCAGCAGAGTGTAAACTCAGATCTTCGGAACAGGTGTTGATGATGATGAGGGTGTGTGTTATGGTGGGGGTAAATAGAGGGAATTGGGTTTGACACAAGCTGGCTCGAGCTGATGCTAATATAAGCATGATGGACAACAAACTCGGTAGAAATAAAGTCAAGCAAACTAATGATAATTATAGAAGACAGATTTCTCAGCAAGAAACAGAAATTAATAATACATATGATTATTAAGAAATGTCAAGATAAGGGTTCGTTACACCTTGTGATAAGACCATGAATTTCTGTTAGAATGTTTGCTACTAGAAATTGTTGGCATTGTCTTTGCCATGAACTAATACCCTTACCTTGAGAAACAGTATTTAAAGTCAGTTTAATATTTCCATCTGCTTATGAGAATTTAAATATTTGAATTTGGCGACAAGTTGGCAGGCTGTGTTGCTGGAGCGCTGCAGCTAATTTTTCTGTCCCGCGTGTTTCCATTGTCAAAGCAGTCACTGTCCATTATTGTTGTCTGTTGTATTTGCTTATACGGATACATTGGAAGAAATCACATTCTCTGCTCTACTAACTATGGTAATACCACGGACTTCAAGTTGAAAAGAATAAAAAATTTTATATGCAGAAACAATTTAATTTGCATAAATGTTGTATGGCGCATAGTTTAACAATAGTCAATGTATATAATGTTTAAGTACACTTGAAATACCATAAGACAAAGAAAATGTAACACAAATATGGGGATATACAGATGAGACATTTGTGCAGGACCAAACAAAAACATGAGAAACTCTTACCTAGATTCTAATTGCCAACTCCACATTGACAGAGTTGATAGTTTTTATTTTTCCCCCCCATTGATTGTTTTTGGGGTCAAAGACCACTGGAAAGTGTGATGTGATATTCATGTCATATAGGCCCATAAAAGTCTAAATCATCACTTGTAGCTTATCACAATAAGATTATGGTTTTGTATAGATTATAGTTATTGTATCTATTATTATGATCTGTATGTTATTCACAATGATAAACTTAAACCAAGGACTTACGTTTTCCAAGAAGGTACTAGCCGTCGATAGCTGCCTGACTTCCAAACTACCCAGCAGCCAATCCGACCCGTGGCAGAGCCACCATCGACCTTGCTGCTCAGTAGCTCGGCTGAAAAGCACCCACTCTGTAGCTGCCTGACTTCCAAACTACCCAGCAGCCAATCCGACCCATGGCAGAGCCACCATCGACCTTACTGCTCAGTAGCAACTACCCAACAGTCAATCCGACCCGTGGCAGAGCCACCATCGACCTTACTGCTCAGTAGCAACTACCCAGCAGTCAGTCCGACCCGTGGCAGAGCCACCATCGACCTTGCTGCTCAGTAGCTTGGCTGAAAAGCACCCACTCCGTAGCTGCCTGACTTCCGAACTCCCCAGCAGCCAATCCGACCCGTGGCAGAGCCACCATCGACCTTGCTGCTCAGTAGCTTGGCTGAAAAGCACCCACTCCGTCCAGTCGCCTCCACGGAACTCCCACTACCTGACTGTAATAGAAATAATTTCAATGTTATTTAAACCTACTTAACAATGTCCCAAAGTCATACGAGGCCTGTCTAAAAAGTATCCGACCTTTAATTTTCACGTGCGTAATATTAATGCTAGGGTGGCGCCACTGTGCACAATGGAAGAAGAGAGCTTAATGAGCATGTTTGAATTTTTTTCTCTGCCTTTGAAAGTGCCAGTCACTGCCTACTAGCCTCAGAGTGAGGTCCCATGATAAGCGCTCGGCGCATTTTGATATCTCTCAAGATGACTGAACGAGTTGAGCTGCATCAAATTTTTTCAAAAGCTTGGTGATTCTCAAAGCGAAACAATTCGGAAGATTCAGCAGGAGTTGGGAGATGATGCTATGGGGGTAACACAAATCAAGGAGTGGTTCAACGGATTAAAGAAAGGCCGCACATCGGCAGAGAGTGACCAGCATTCCGGGAGGCCACAAACCACTCGGAATGCAGCTGTCATTGAGAGGGTTGAACATCTGGTAATGGAGATCGTCGTTTGACCGTACAAGAGATTGCCGAAGAGGTTGGGATCAGCAAAGATTCCTCACATGCAATTTTGCATGATGATTTGAACATGCGCAGAGTGGCTGCAAAATTTGTGCCAAAGCTGCTTTCAGCGGAACAGAAAGAACTCCACCTTCAGGTTGCACAGGATCTGCTGGACACTTCTAACACTTCTGCTGAATCTTCCGAATTGTTTCGCTTTGAGAATCACCAAGCTTTTGACAAAATTTGATGCAGTATCTTGAGAGATATCAAAATGCGCCGAGCGCTTATCACGGGACCTCACTCTGAGGCTAGCAGGCAGTGACTGGCACTTTCGAAGGCAGAGAAAAAATTCAAGCATGCGCATTAAGCTCTCTTCTTCCATTGTGCACAGTGGCGGCACCCTAGCATTAATATTACGCGCGTGAAAATTAAAGGTCGGATACTTTTTAGACAGACCTCGTATATTTCTAATTTCTTACTTCTTGCAGTTTATATAAATCATTGATAGAAAGTTTAAACCTATATGACGGACTTACGTTAACCGCTGATAGTAGCCGTCACCTCCTAGAAGCATCCGCCTATATTTTCCTACACGGGACTGCAGTTGAATGGCTGCAAAAATGATAATTTCAGTGTTATTCAAATTATATGACATAAAAAGTAAAGGTGAAATAAATCAGAATAATTGTTAACTAGTAGTCGTTCATTTACATGATATTATTATGTTACCGTGGGCCAGTGTGTCAAGAATATCACATATTCCTTAACATTTCTAATTTCTAATACATGTTAGGTTATGTCACATCTGTATTTACATCTATACAGACTGCTGGGGTAAAGGTAGACATGAATACACACACATATATCCTAGGTTTATAATATTGTACAGAATGACTCGTCATTGGCTCATCTGCTTTCAAATTCCTTTAATGAGAACCTGATGAATAAAAGTAAAAACCTGTTTAGTTTGCAGATCTAAGCACAAAGGCTTTTGGCATCCATGTATTACCTGATTCGTAACCTATCATTTATTTTATTCATTTACAAGATAGGTGCAATTTCGTAGAATCAGTCAGAAAGAATTTGTAAAGACAATGGCGACACCAAAAACTAAAAACTAAGAGAGCATAAAGGTTTTAACATTGACAGTACAGGAAAACAAATGAGGCCTAGAATTAAACGGAAGTCACCCAATTTTAGCTTATGCGGATATTTGTCTTTTGGATGATGACATGAACACAATCGAGAGAGGTGCAGAAAGTCTTTTTGATGCCGGCTGGAATATTGAATTGGAAATTATTGCAGAAAAAACTAAGTATATGGTCATGAAACATCATAATGTGCTATGAAGTAGAAAATAGCCAGTAAATCGTTTGAACAAGTGGAGAAGTTCAAATACCCAGGAGCAGTAAGTACAGATACAATTAATAATATTAAGGTAGATGTTCAGTGTCAACTGAAATCAGGAAATGCTTGTTTTATGCAGTTCAGAAACTTTATCTTCTCGACTTTTGTCCAGAAATCTAAAAATAAATATTTATAGGACTTTTATCCTGTTGGTTGTATTATATGAATGTGAGACATGATTGCTTACTCTTCAGAAAGAACATAATCTGAGAGTGTTCGAAAAGTGTGCTTAGGAAAATATTTGGGATAAGAGAAATTAATATAGGGACTGGACAATACTGCATAACGACAAGCTTCATAACCTGTACTCGTCATCGGATATAGTAAAGCTAATTATATCATGGAGGATGAAATGGGCTGGATATGTTGTGCCCATGGGAAAGGAAAGGCATATCTCAAAATACTGATTGGGAGACCTGAAAAAAGACACGACTTGGAAGATCTAGACATAGGTGAGAGGACAATATTAAAATAGTCAATAGTATAATGTTTAAGTACAATTTAAGTACCATAAGTGAAAGAATGTAACACACATAGGGGATATACAAATGAGACATTGTGCAAGACTAAACAAAACATAAGATGCTTTAACCTAGATTCTAATTGCAAACTCCACATTCATAGAGCCGATAGATTTTTATTTTTCCCACCGTTGATTTTTTCTTGGGGTCAAAGACCACTGGAAACTGTAATGTGATATTGATATCACAGAGGCCCATAAAAGTCTAAATCACCACTTTTAGCTTATTACAAAAATATTGTACCTGTGTATAGTTATTGTATATCTATAATTATGATCTGTATCTTATTGACAATGATAAACTTAAACCAAGGACTTACGTTGTCCAAGAAGGTACTAGCCGTCGATAGCTGCCTGACTTCCAAGCTACCCAGCAGCCAATCCGACTCGTGGCAGAGCCACCATCGACCTTGCTACTCAGTAGCTCGGCTGAAAAGCACCCACTCTGTAGCTGCCTGACTTCCAAACTACCCAGCAGCCAATCCGACCCGTGGCACAGCCACCTTCGACATTACTGCTCAGTAGCAACTACCCAGCAGTCAATCCGACCCGTGGCAGAGCCACCATCGACCTTACTGCTCTGTAGCAACTACCCAGCAGTCAATCCGACCCGTGGCTGAGCCACCATCGACCTTGCTGCTCAGTAGCTTGGCTGAAAAGCACCCACTCCGTAGCTGCCTGACTTCCGAATTACCCAGCAGCCAATCCGACCCGTGGCAGAGCCACCATCGACCTTGCTGCTCAGTAGCTTGACTGAAAAGCACCCACTCCGTCCAGTCGCCTCCACGGAACTCCCACTACCTGACTGTAATAGAAATAATTTCAATGTTATTTAAACCTACTTAACAATGTCCCGAAGTCATATATTTTTAATTTCTTACTTCCAGTTTATATAAATCATTGATAGAAAGTGCAAACCTAAATGAAGGACTTACGTTAACCGCTGATAGTAGCCTTCAGCTCCTAGAAGACTCCGCCTATATTTTCCTACACGGGACTGCAGTTGAATGGCTGCAACAATGATAATTCTGTGTTATTCAAATTACATGACATAAAAAGTAAAGGTGAAATAAATGTCAACTAGTAGTCATTCATTTACATAATATAATTATGGTACTGAGGGCCAGTGTGTCAAGAATATCACATTTTCCTTAACATTTCTAATTTCTAATACATGTTAGGTTAAGTCTCATCTGTATTCTTAGCTATACAGAGTGCTGGGGTAAAGGTAAACATGAATACAGATATATATCCTATGTTTATAATATTGTACAGAATGACTCATCATTTGATCATCTGCTTTCAAATTACTTTAATGAAAACCCTATGAAGACAGTCAAGACCTGTTTAGTTTGCAGATCTAAGCACAAAGGCTTTTGACATCCACGTATCACCTGAATCATAACCTTTCATTTATTTTATTCATTTACAAGATAGGTGCAATTCCTTAGAATCTATCAGAAAGAATTTGCAAATACAATGGCGACACCAAAAACTAAAAACTAAGAGAGCATAAAGGTTTTAACATCAGCAGTACAGGAAAACAAGTTACGCCTAGAATTAAATGGCAGTCACCCAATTTTAGCTTATGCGGATGTTTGTCTTTTGGATGATGACATGAACACAATCGAGAGAGGTGCAGAAAGGATTTTTGATGCCTGCTGGAATATCTAATTGGAAACTATTGCAGAAAAAACTAAGTATATGGTCATGAAACATCATCATTATGTGCTACAAAGTACAAAATAGCCAGTAAATCGTTTGAACAAGTGGAAAAGTTCAAATACCCAGGACCAATAAGTACAGATACAATTAATAATATTAAGGTAGAAGTTACGTAGAACGGCTGGTTATAGTCTTCTAGACCACCAAAGAAATGATACAATAGCTAAAGAACTCAATATTCCACCTATTTCTCAATATCTGAGTGAATACAGGCATAACTGGCTACACCATATTCACCGCGTGAACCGTTCCAGAATACCCAAACAAATGCTTCAATATAGCCTATTCCATGTGGGAAACGATCTGTGGGCAGACCATTTCAGCAATGGAAGGAGACCGTAACAGGCCATTAGGTCTAATACTTGGAAGGATGATGATGATGATGAAGGTAGAAGTTACGTGTCAACTGAAATCAGGAAATGCTTGTTTTATGCAGTTCAGAAACTTTTATCTTCTCATCTTCTCTCCAGAAATCTAAAAATAAAAATTTATAGGACAGCTATCCTGTTGGTTGAATTATATGGAATTGAGACATCTCGGGAAGAAGATAATCTAATTGTGTTTGAAAACAGGGATCTTAGGAAAATATTTGGGTTAAGAAAAATGAATATGGGGACTGGAGAAAACTGCATAACGATAAGCTTCATAACCTGTACTTGTCACCGGATATAGTAGGGTAATTAAATCACGGAGGAAGAAATTGGTTGGATATGTTGTGCGCATTGGGGAGGAAAGATATATCTCAAAAATACTGATTGGGAGACCAGAAGGGAAAAGACCTCTTGGAAGTCCTAGATGTAGGTGAGAGGACAATATTAAAATAGATTTAAGGGAAGTAGGATTTGAACCTCCAGGTTCCATAAAATATAAATATTCCTTTAGCTTGCTTAGAAACGTCTATTGCCATTGGGTAATTGGAATTCAATTTACGAGTGATAATCTTTGATTGAGCCTTACTTTACGTATACCTTTACCCCAGACACACTGTATTTACGATAATTCTAGATATTGTCTACTCTGTAATTATTGCATGACTGTGTAAGCTGTATGTAAACATTTGGTGTCTTCTCCAGTAGCCTGTCTCTATGGGCGAGGAATACAAAATTCATTTGGGAACTGCAATAAATAAATGTTAACTCTTGTGGTTTTCTTGAGCTACCAGGAACTGGACTTGTAGCATTAACAAGTCTCCTGAAGTGGGTTTTTGATGGAAACCGAGATAAAGTCATTTATGATGAGGATAACAACAATGGCTCCGTTCTTCATAAAGTCCTGTCTTCTTGTGACCGCTAACCTGCAAAATAAATCAAAGTAATTAATATACCAAACAAAAATTTCCCTATTAAGCATAAATTAAGAGAATTGATAAATTTCATGTTTGCTGCAGAGGGAGGATTATTTTGAACAGAATTTACCTCCTTATACCCTCTGATATTTTAATATACATACAACATACTGTGACAATGATATTTATGTATAGAAGCATTAAAAAAACCATTAAAAATATGTACAGATTAAAATTAGTCGCACATTACACAGGTCTATGTTGTAAAAATACTAAAATGTGTATATACAATGAAATTTCCCTATTGTCAGGAGTCTTTACGCCATATATGACGGCAATGTCCAAATCTTCAGGCTTGTGGAATGTTCCTTTCTTGATTATTTTGTGAATTTTTCTTGTATAATTGGATGTCCAATTGTCATTCGCCAAGTTCCAATCTTCAACACAAGCAGGAACTGATGATGGCGTAACTATTACGCTGAAATGCATATTCAGTATATAAACAACAATACAACACACTGGACTTCTTGAAATAATGTCAACGGCATATTAAGCAAGTTATCATTACACAACTAACAATCTTTTCCAAGAGTTCTTCGGACTATAGCACAGGTGTTCAATATGACTGCCTTCTGCAATTGGACACAAAGCGAGGCTTGTAGATTCAGCTTCTCTAGGCTCGTTATCGTCTTCTTTGGGATCATACCAGTAGCTGATATTACCACTGGAACCACATGCACTGATGTCTGCTTCCACATCTCTTTTATTTCATTAGCCGGTTCTTTCCAATCCAAATGGCATGCATATTGTGTGCATTGGGTATTGATACATCTATCAAATAAGTACTATTTATGGATTTATGTAGGAATTGCACCTTTTTTTTTGTCATTTAGGATACTGCGGTTCCAGTAGGCCTATATTTTAATGCTGTCATTTTCTATGATACTAGGAGGACTGTAAGCATAATATGGGCTACAGTCCTAAATTAACTTATGCTGTTGAGCTAACTTCTGATAAATTATTTTGGCAACTTCATCATGTCTCTTCAGATATTCTATGGGCGCTAGTTTTTTGCACCCAGATGTGATATGACCTATTGTCTCTTTTTGTTCTCCACAATTTCTTCACTGATCTTCAGTAGGGCCTACCCTGCTCATTTAAAATGTATTTCCTATAATTTTTCGTTGCAATCACCTGATCTTGTATTGCCATTAGGAAGCCTTCTGTTTGCACATACAAAGCTGCATGAGTGAACCAGCTCTTTGACGCTTGTATGTCAACATAATCTTGGTTAAGATCATTTGCATGCTTACCATGTAGTTGCTTCCTCATCCATTGTATCATTTGGGAATCAAGTGCTTCTGATTTTGATTTTGGAGCTGGCTGCAATGTTTAATGGTGTATAATGGTGTATGTTTAATTAGGTTTAATGGTGTATATCCTGCATCTGTTTGTGCTACTACTTGGTGTAATAATGAATTATTATTGTAGAAGTACTGCCACAGGTTCCACAGTTGCTTTTGGTGCAATAATCCAATGTCAATGAGACCCCTGCCCCCTTTCTCCCGTGGGACCCTCTTTTAAACACTGTTGGTATTTGAGGTAGGATCTGTGTTACTTAAAACTAACGAGCCCAATCCAGAGGTGAATTAAAGGAAGGAGACTCATGGACATTCCCAGTACATCAGAAGCTTCCAGACAAGATGGAAGCAAATAAAATTATAACACAGTAATTATTAAAACTGAAAACACATTTTGGAAGCAATACATACTTTTTGTTTTCTTCTTTGTGTTTTCTTGGTTCTTTCTTCGTTTGTTTTGTTCAGTAACCTTTTACATTAATGCTTTTGTTACATCTTTAAAGGAAGCAAGTTCATTCTAAAATCTACCCTAACAGCTTTGATTTGAATACTACGGGGGCCCTGAATAGCTAAAATATACAAATGGTTAACATCAATTCATGTTTAAATAAAAGACCACCTCAATTAATATTACTAATCAAATTGTAAATAAATCAAATATATAAATAAAATCACTATTTCTTTTAAAACTTATAGCAAATCACACTATCACACCTGGCAGCACTCTTTTTAAAACTAAAATGTTTGTAATTGACATCATTTTTGTTCAAGTTAACATCCATCATTATCATCCCCTGCTATAGGTTGATGACGATTTTGTCCTGGTCACCAGAGTTAAGAAAAGCTAAACTGAATTAATCATGAAATAAACAAGCAAGCTACTTGCAATGAGGTGCACAAAAAGACAGCAAAGGATAAATGTGAAGCAGAACTCTATGAGAAACTAAATTTAAATAAACTGAAAATGCAAATAAATAATAAAAAGCTATTCCCAAATAAACAGAAATAAAATTATAGTTCACATGAAGCCAAAAGCAAGGGACGCTGTTGCCAAACCATAGTTTGAACAGGGGACACTTATAGAATTTTCTTTAAAAGGGGGAATAAATACATATTATAATTCACAAAACTATAATAAAACTACAGAAAGAAAAGAACTGAATGGCTTTCCTCATTTCAGGAGCTATCTACTAAGTAAAAACTAACAAACCTGAGGCTTCCTCCGTCAGGAGAAATTTATGTGAGAGTTTCATGGCGACCAGACCCAGAATGGCTTGCAGTCACCCTCACATACACCAATCATAACGAGGTATCCAATGTCTGTGCGAGTCCAATGAGGAGATGTTAAATTACTAATAAGAGCGAATCTTACATATTGGCAATGGCTGTTTGCCCAAATCGAGACTGATAATACAAGTTCTTTAGAAACAATCTCCTGCGTGTCACTAGGTCATTTTCAGCTTGCAGGCTGGAGAATGAGAAGACATTGCGAGGTGGCAAAGATTTCTTTGGCATGTAACTTGAGGTAGAATATGTAGATTTAACAGTTTCTTAGCAACGATATGTTCTCATACACTTCATTATTGTAAAACTTGGCTATTTCATGGCTTGACTTCTAATAAACCAATGTTTTGGTGACAAAATGAGCATGTTCTCCCCTCTGCCTGATTAGGAATATATCTCAAGAGTATATTCCAACTGATTAGGTGAAGGAGAGAGACATGAATAGAAAGGTGGGCAAGTTAGTACTTTGCGACTCACCCTGCTCCCCTTTCCACTCGCCACTCGCCTGGCAGCTTCCACCCCTCTCGGCTTCTTCCCGCGTGCCGCCTGCTCCACTTCCCCGCAACGCATACCTTCATGCCTGTAGCCGTTGCTCAACGCCGGTAATGCATAATTGCAATTGATATGTCACCTAATATTTCATAATAAAAAAAGCCCCTTGCACCTCCACATAATATTCCACAATTATAAAAACGACCCTTCCAACAAAATAGGCTATTTCACAATACAAAAAATACCTTTGTGCCATACATAATATTTCATAATTATAAAAAAACGCCGTATTATAACATAAAATGTGGCTTAATTGATGCAACAAAATTCCCTTGTACCAACACTACTTATAAAAACCGATTCTTGCATTAAAACTCATGAAATCCCCCTAACATAACTCTAATATACGAAAGCTTCCTTCAGTGCTCAACATTCACTCGTGGCGTAGTGGTCAAGACTCCTAGCTCGAATCCTGGTCGATCCAAAATTTACTATTAGGAATAGGTCTCAAATAGGTAGGTAGGGTGAAGAGTAGGTGAGAGGAAGAGAGGAAGGAGACGGGAAAGGAAGAGAAGAAGAGAATAAAAAAGAAACAAATTATTTTTTCTGTTTCATCAGTTCATTAAGAGATGGTGCTACCGTCGCTTCTAGTAGTTCAAATGCCACCGCTAGGGGAGGGATTGAGAGTGGGAGTGGGGGACTCGGGTGAGTCGCAATGTATAAATTTCCTGAAAGGTGAATCATTGTTAGTCCAGGAGCACATTTTAGACACTTTGACATTGGAATGATGGTTAGTCACAGCTAATATGATATGTGTTGGGCATACCTGCATTCACAAGATGGCAATTACATTGTCCAAACCTTGTCTTGATGAAAACACCACGACATGCACAGTTTGCCTTTTAGCTGCTGAAGACTGGGTCACATTCCATTTTTCATTGGTGTTGAATTGGTCCTTTTTTTATAGGAGAATGATATTACTGCTGAGACATTGTAGCAAAATAATTTCTTCTTTCAGAATGCCGTTGAAGATGTCTGTTAGAGCTATCACCACTTCTTGCCCTCCCATTTTTAGTATTTCATTTGATATCCTGTCTCCTCTTGGAGCTCTCCCATGTTTTATGTCTGCAACTGATCACAATTATACAAATGATTTAGGTTTAGTTTCAAACGCTACCTGACTTCTCGTTTCAGGAGCCATTCCTTCTAAAATGCTTTGATTGATAATAATAATAATTTTTATTATTGTTATACAATATGGTTTCAGACATTGTCCCATGTTAAGATGAAATAATAACATAAAATTACATAATAAAAAATCAGCTTGATTAAACAATAAATACAAGACTTATAATATCAATATTCCTCAAACGAGTACAGACATTTATTTATCAATAAATGTTTGAGACTTTTCTTAAATTGTAAATTTCTTTTTTCTTTTATTTCTAAAGGTAATTTATTATACCAGTATATTCCACTATTGAGAGGAGAATTTTGTTTGATTTTCAGCTGAACATGACTTCTATGCATATTGTTACAAGTCCTGGTTTGATGCGTATGAATTTCACTGTTGAATTTTATTTTATTTTCATTATTTCTAGCCAAAAGAATTACATTAAATATATATATATATATAAACCAAATACAGTTAAAATTTTGTTCTCAATAAATAAATCTCTGCACGATTCTAAATAGTTTAGATTAAAAATAGTTCTTAAAATTTTCTTTTGTAGCAATAAAATTCTTACCAATCTTCCTTTCGTTGCAGATCCCCATATCACAATGCCATAGTTTAGATGAGGAAATATTGTGCCGTAATATACTTTTAATAAAACATTATTATCAACTATTTGAGCTAACCTACGAATCAAATAAATACCACTGGCTATTTTATTGCACAAATTATTTATATGATTTTCCCATGATAACTTGTCATCAATAGTTATACCTAGAATATTGCAGTATTGGCTGTTTGATAATTCCATACCATTTATGAATATCTGAATACTACTATCATTTTTATTTGTTTTAAATTTTAAAACTTGACTTTTTTTAAAATTAATTGTTAAATTATTTTCTACAAAATATCTTGTTATGGTTTCAATTGCTGTGTTGGAATTATTCCTTAACGAATTATTATCTGTACCACTTATAAGAAGTGAGGTATCGTCCGCATATAAAATGGTTTTACTATTTAAAATAGTTGGCATATCGTTAATATATAAAATAAACAGAAGAGGGCCCAGTATTGAGCCTTGAGGGACTCCATATTTAACGGTATTAACATTGAATTTCATATTCTTAATAAAACCATTTTCCACATATTCAATTTCAGTATATTGCTTTCTACCTATCAAGTAAGACGAGATAAAATTATTAGCTAAACCTCTTACACCGTAATATTCAAGCTTTTGCAGTAATACTTTATGGTTAACCGTGTCGAAGGCTATTGTAAGGTCTAGGAAGACCCCCATTACTTCTTCACCCATTTCTAAAAGGTCAACAAGTGTTTCGATGAAATCAGCGATTGCTGTAATGGTGGAGTAATCCTTTCTGAAACCATGTTGGGTCATTCCACCTCAATTCATCCAGGGCATGTAACCCTCCGGTCTCAGATTTTGATGAAAATTTGTAGCGTGGTTCCCATATGCATGAGAAACAAAGATCTGAATTTTTAGCTTCCTGTCTGTTATAGATTCGGAGATACACTTCTTTGAAAACATTGTGTTTTAGGAAGAATAGAGTTGGGACAGGAGTAGGTTTTGTGTGCAGACTGTTACATTTTTGCTTGTACCATGCCTGTGAATGTTAGCAGAACCATAACACATGATCATTCCAATGCAAAAATGACTGCTGAGTTCAAATCTGGTGTCAGAATTTGTCTAACACTTACAGAAATGTTGTTATGGGCATGCAAACTTAAAAGTTGAAACTATAAAAAGGCAATCGCGCCTCCTCATAAAAACCATGATATCTCAAAAAGTAAACTAGATACAGCTGAATGCTTTGCACCATTGGAACGAGCAGGAAATTTCCATCTAGATCAAATAAAAAAACTTGAGGGACTTTGTTAGGTGAATTTTTTTTCTGCACATATGTAAAAATAGAATATTTGAGTATGGATTACATACATATGTTGAACAGAGTTTCCAGATAATTATGGAGCTACAGTCTTACAAGCCAAAGTAATTCAGTGTTATAATCAGTTCTTACCATTAAGTGCACAGAAATCCATTACCACAATTATAACATTTTTACACAGTAAGTTAAACATAATATTTTTGGAGCAGACCTGATACATGACATTATATTAATTTATTAACAGCTCAGTACCCAAATTATTAAGTGTGCTGCCAATCCAAATACATGAATGTTGCAAAATTCCATACACAAACTGCTATGGATTGTAGAGGAGACCAAAACAAACTTTTTTGTTAAATAACCATAGGTCGGAAACCAATAGGTATGTCAGTAGTCACCTTCGAAGACAGACATCGTTGAGTAGAAACAAACATCCCTGTGCATGACAAACACATGACATGTTGCAGATTGTACACAGTTTAGGTAGCTGTTTGCTTTTATTCATTCTGCTTGTTCTTAGGCATTGAGTAAGGACGATGGAAGATTACAGTTTTGTTGAACTCGCAAATATCCACCTAGTTTATGGTGCAGGCAATGGCAATTCCACAGCTGCACAATGTCTCTATGCTGAGCGATATCCTGGTCAGCGTTTTTCAAAATCCTCGCACATTTGTTTCTGTTTCAAGTTCGAGGGCATCTACGTGACACATTTGGTGAAAATTGGATTGGCCGGGGTGTACCCATTGCATGGCCTGCTCGTTCTCCTGACCTTACCCCACTTAACATTTAAAGAGTTTAGTGTATGAAACACCAGCTGTGTCAGAGGAGGATCTTGTTGCACGGATTCTTGTAGCTGCCAACCAATTACAACATACCCCTGGAGTATTCCACCATATGAGAGAAGCAGTATTGTGTCGTTGCAGATCGTGTATTGAAGCAGGAGGCCGCACATGTGAACAATATCTGTAAATAAACCTCACCACAACCAGCTCGAATGGTCACCATACCTTCATTGTGTGTCAGCATGTTTCCATTCGAAGGTGACTACTGGTGTAACTATTGGTTTCCGGCCTATGGTTATATAACAAAACAGCTTTGTTTTGGTCACCTCTACAATCCATAGCAGTTTGTGTATGGAATTTTGCAACACCTTATATAAAAATAGACCACAGATGTAATTTTAGATAGGCCTATAGATGTGCTATACATCAAGTAGGCCTATTGATTATAAAAGATATTTATGAGTGGTGATAAGTAAATATTCACAGTTAATAGATATAATAACATGCCTATTACATTTGTAAGGACAATTTTAATTGGAGCTAACAGATGGTTGCACTGATTTATAACAATCTGTTACTCTATAATAGTTAGGCTACTTCATCTTCATGAAGTAGTAGGCCTAAGCATCACATTTAGTAGTATGAACTGGGGGTGCTACACTGATGTTCCAACTGAGGGCCAGGAAAGAATTTGTTACATAGAAGTCTTTGCAATATATTTGTTCCATTTTTCCTGAATTTCAGCAGTACATTTATGGCAAGTCATCTTGTGATGGCATTGAAGATGCTTTCAAGATAACTGCCACCAAGGCTAGAATGCAAAGGCCGTACAAAAACAAATACTGGAGTCAAAGCAGATGTTTGATTTCTGTAGCCAGCAGTTCTCAAAAATTAAATTTCAATTTATATCTGCAGCAGAAGTGGAAAATGTTCACAAACTGCAGAGTGAAAAATCCAAAGCAGCAAGTAGGGTTGCAGGAACACAAAGTTTTTATCATTTCATATCTCTATCTTGTAACATTTTTGGAGCGAAACGTCTGAGCACAGATGATCATTTGTCTTTAGTCTTCCAGTTTTCAGATGCAGAACTTACAGTACATGAAACTGTAAAACTAAACAGTTTTGTTTGTTGTGTATACGACAAAAAATGGTATATTGGTTTAGTTAATGAAGTAGATACAGATGAAGGAGATGCAAGTGTAATATTCATGCATCCTAATGGCCCATCTACATCAAATCATTGGCCAGAGAAAGAAGATAAGTGCTTGGTTCCATTCAGTCACATCTTACTACATGTACCCATTCCAGATACTGCAACAGGTAGACAGTACCACATATCTGATAAATGTACTGCTGAAATTCAGGAAAAATGGAACAATTGCAAAGACTTCTATGTAACAAATTCCTTCCCGGCCCTCAGTTGGAACATCAGTGTAGCATCCCCAGTTTGTACTACTAAATGTGATGCGTAGGCCTACTACTTCATGAAGACGAAGTAGCCTATCTCTTATAGAGTAACAAATCATTATAAATCAGTGCAACAATCTGTTAGCTCCAATTTAAATTGTCCTTACAAATGTAATAGGCATGTTATTATATCTATTAATTGTGAATATTTACTTATCACCACTCATAAATATCTTTTATAATCAATACTTGATGTATAGCACACCTATAGGCCTAAATAAAATGACATCTATGGTCTATTTTTATATTTGGATTGGCAGTACACTTAATAATTTGGGTATCGAGCTGTTAATAAATTAATGTAATGTAACAGGTCTGCTGCAAAAATATTATGTTTAACTTACCGTGTAAAAGTGTTATAATTGTGGTAATGGATTTCTGTGCACTTAATGGTAAGAACTGATTATAACACTGAATTACTTTGGCTTGTAAGACTGTAGCTCCATAATTATCTGGAAACTCTGTTCAACATATGTATGTAATCCATACTCAAATATTCTATTTTTACATATGTGCAGAAAAAAAATTCACCTAACAAAGTCCCACAAGTTTTTTTATTTGATCTAGATGGAAATTTCCTGCTCGTTCCAATGGTGCAAAGCATTCAGCTGTATCTAGTTTACTTTTTGAGATATCATGGTTTTTATGAGGAGGCGCGATTGCCTTTTTATAGTTTCAACTTTTAAGTTTGCATGCCCATAACAACATTTCTGTAAGTGTTAGACAAATTCTGACACCAGATTTGAACTCAGCAGTCATTTTTGCATTGGAATGATCATGTGTTATGGTTCTGCTAACATTCACAGGCATGGTACAAGCAAAAATGTAACAGTCTGCACACAAAACCTACTCCTGTCCCAACTCTATTCTTCCTAAAACACGATGTTTTCAAAGAAGTGTATCTCCGAATCTATAACAGACAGGAAGCTAAAAATTCAGATCTTTGTTTCTCATGCATATGGGAACCACGCTACAAATTTTCATCAAAATCTGAGACCGGAGGGTTACATTTCACTTTTTTTCTGGATGAATTGAGGTGGAATGACCCTGTTGTGATTCTTTTAATATATTATTTCTATTTAGATATTTGAGTGATCTATTTAAAAAAAACTTTTTCTATAATTTTACTGATTGTGGAAGTTAATGTAATTGGTCTATAGTTGTTTTTGTCATTAATGTCTCCCTTCTTGTATATTGGTCTAACCTTACCTAGCTTAAGGGTTTGGGGAAATTTGCCATTATTCATCGTCTCATTAATTAAATGAGTTAGTGGTTTTAGTAATGGTTTTTTGCAGTATTTAATTATTTTGGATGAGAGACCATCCCATCCAGAAGAGGATTTGTTTTGCAAATTGTTAATAATTGCTTCAACTTCCTTTTCATCAGTGTCAAATAGAGCCATAGAGTCCTTAGCAGAATGATAGCTCATGTCAGACATTTGATGACCCATAAAATTTCCTACAGTTAAAAAGTGTTCATTGAATATTGAACATATGTCAATAGGATCTGTGATTAAAATATCATTATCTTCTATAGATATATTAGAGTTGCTAATTTTGCTAGTATTTCGAATCGAATTAACAATGTCCCATGAGACTTTGGTTTTATTGCTAGAATTTATTATCATGTCTCTATATTTCTTGCGTTTAGAATCATTCAAATACTTATGATATTTCCTCGTATACATTTTATACAGTTCGTGATATCCGTTAAAACCTGTTTCTTTGTGTAATAAGTGCATATCCTTAATTTTATTTCTTATTTCCTTAATTTCTGTGGGAAGTGTAACTTTATCTAAAATATTTCTTCCAGTATAATCTTTATATTTAAGAGGACAAGTTTGCTCAAAGTTTTGCAGCAAAAAATTATAAAAAACATCCCACTTTTCTTCGAGATCAGTAGCTTTATAAACTATATCCCAATTTGTCTTAAGTAATAACTGATTTAATTTACTTAGATTCTTATACTGTTTTTTCAATTTTTCTTTATTGACCATGAAAGAGAAAAATATATTAATAACTTGTGCAAAGTGATCAGATATATGCCAGTTTTGTATATCCACCGTAATATATTCAGAAGTCATGTTAGTCATGACAAGATCAATTACGGACAAGGAGTATGGGGTAACCCTAGTGGGCGAATGAACTAGATTTTTAATATTATAGCATTTCAAGACATCCTGTAATTTGTTATACATGGCATTATTTGTACTCGCGTTGATATTTACATCACCAGCTAATATGATGTAATCGCAACATTTTAGCATATCCTCAATTAATGTATCCATTACATTAAGAAACAGCTGAAGATTACTGTTTGGTGGACGATAAATTCCAACAATTATGCATTTAACATTGTCCCTACCTAAAATTTTCACTGCAGCAAATTCAGCTACACCCTCTATATTAAATTTACTTATGTCTATTTCCTTAGAACATAAACTTATTTGCATATAAATAACTGTACCCCCTCCTTTGAAAGAGGATCTGCAAAAATAAGAAGCTAATTTGAAATGTTCTAATTTGTATAGTACTAACTCACTATCCTTCAGACCATGTTCAGTTAGAATTAATACCTGAGGTTTACATTCACCTATATGTACCTCTATTTCATTTAATTTATTTTTTAAATACTGAATATTCAGGTGGACAACCTTAAATGCATTCGAGCAGTTTTTAACACTGCTTACACAATCACTATTTCTATTTATAAAAAAAGTTTGCTCAACAGTTAATTCTGATGATGTATTAACATGACTCATACTAGTGCTGGGCATATTAATATCTTTATTATTTAGATCATTAGCTAGTAAAGAAGCAGGTAGCTCATGTGACATAGTAATAGTCTTACCAATACCCTGTTCTTCTGTCAATTTGTCATTACCCCCGATTTCATTGGTTAATTCATCAGAATAATAAGTTAACTCATAAACTGGACCTGTTTCACATATTTTCAATGATTGAAGTGCATTCACTATCTTTGCAGTCATCTCATCCTTTCCAGAGGAATTTAAGTGCATTCCGTGTTGAGTATGCAAGTTCCTTTCAAGGTTACTAACATCAACCACTCTTACATTCTTGAAGCGTTTACACACAAGCTTGATCCTTTCTTTAGTTAATGTTATTTCTTTGTTCACACTAGATAATTGTAACAGATGATCTCACGCTGTGACAGGTTCAGGGTGAAAGACAGCAGCATAAGCACGAATAGAACTGACATATTTAGAAAATGTCTCTCCAATATTTTGTGCTTGATGGAATAATTTATTTACTAGAGAAGCCTGGCTCTGACAGGGAAATACATTTGTAAAATTTTCACATGGAACTTGTCATGTCCAAGTCCAGAATTAACAGTTTCCAGAGCAAGATCTTTCCAAGACCCAGATAACCGTGAGAAAATGTAAGCTAGTAGCTATTCTCTCCCAAACCAAAGATGTAAGCAGTTTCTTAGCAACGATATGTTCTCTTAGGCTTCATTATTGTAAAACTCGGCTATTTCATGGCTTGACTTCTAATAAACTAATGTTTTTATGACAAAATGAACACAATAGAGATCACTTTACTTTTAGTAGTAGTGATAGTAGTTTTGTGGAAATTAGGAAAGAGTAGTATTATTTCGTAGATGGTAGTTGCATCGCTTGCCTCCACGCTGTAAATAGAGCTCCATAATCATTTTGTTGATACAGTCAAACCTCTGTATAACGAAGATAGATATAGCAATATTTTTGTTTGGTCCCGGCGAATTTCCGGTTGGCAGATGTACATCGTTGACAAGCATAAGATGGTTACAGATGTTGTAGTGCTGTACATTGGCTTTGCATTTTGCACACAGCACTTTGAGACCTTTTTCCAGCATAAAGCATGGAATTAGGGGTGTCGTCTGGCAACATCATGATTTCTTTCACAGCACTTTTTATTAATTTTTATGAGATCTTGCAGGAAAGATTGTGACAGCTGATGTAATGGGTAGATTACATGCATACTGTTTATGATTTTTAATTTCTGATAAGATGTTAGTAATTTGGTTCTAACAGGATCATTAAGTTTTTAATGATTTTGCCTTGTCAACAGATATTTCATCAGAGAAATCTACTCCCAGATATTTGATGTGCTCATTTTTATCTTGTGATGAAGTGATAACGGATCCTTGTAGAGAAGGTATCTCATCTCTAGATAATGTTCCATGTTTTATAACTTTATCTGTGCTTTTGTCTGGATTAATTGAGAGTCCTATCTCAGCAAGACAGTTTTAGCTAGGTTAGCAACACTCTTGCATTCTCTTTATTACTACGTACTTATAACTAGCCTGGATTTGAAGGTTTTAACCTATTGTTTCCCCAGCTTCCTAATTAGAACTAAGGAGGAACTTTGCTGAAAAACTAGGGGCTAAAAAGGACTTTTGCAGAAAAACAATTTTTAAATAGATTTCCCAATTAATGCAAAGGAAAATAAATATGTGAATTGGTGCATTTTAAGAAAAGACATAATAAAAATTAACTTATACACTGGACCGAAATTAACAATGTATATGTCGCTTGTCTTTTTAACTCGAAAATGTGTTGCCTCGCTGTCGCAGGAAATGAAACCATCACTGAAACTCAATGGCTATTTAATACAATTTGTTAATGTTCCTTTGAGTCGTAATATAATAATTTCTTTTCACGATTATTCACCAACTCTTACGCTTTTATCGGTAGCCATTGTCACTATAGCTTGTGATGGTCTTTGTTGCCATCTTAATGACTACACCACTAGATTGTATGTTTTAAAAACATTTCTTGGTAACAAAATGTTGTGACTTTATATTGTTTAAATAGGTCTTAAAAACTCTTAAAATATCTTTATTGAAGTAAATGAACTAAACTCAATGGCTCTACATCCCTGGCCTACCACCCGACCGCTCCTCACTGCAGAATTGGGGGCATGTGGTCAGCATGCCGACACCCACTGCTGTTATTGGTGGTTTCCGTAATGTGAAATAAATAAAGGTCTGTCAATCGACAGTACAAGATGTTCTAGTCTTGTGTTGTGCTCCTGCTTGGCAATAATCTAAAAGGCAGGGTTGGTTACTCATGAAGAAAGTTAATTAAAAACACCCCAAGTGGATATCACATAATTATTGTCTTGTAAAGGAGGGAATGTGATTTCTTTAAATTGAGATATGTTAGGGAAAAATGTTGGGTTAGCATACCATCTCTGGATTTTTCTCAATTCCTTCACTGGGTACACCACATTTAAGACCAATAGGTTTCGTTGTTTGACAGTTCTATTCTACTGGAATTTGTTTTCTGATAATAATAATAATTCAACAATGGTGCATAGATTTTTTGGAATAGCAGACTGTCTGAGTGTCTTTTTAAATGTTCATGCACAACGGAGTCGAAGGCTTTTGATACCTTTTGATATTACACACAACATGAATGCTACTGATGCTTGTCCAGTTTGCAAGAAAGTATGTACTACCCGCACACGTTTTCTTGGGCGCTGGTTTTATGGGGAAGTGAGGGTCAGGGGGAAGAAAACATCGCTAGCCTACCTGTCTTTCTGTAGTATTGTCAACCAAAGAAATCACATTTCAGCAAAATCGTGCATATGGTAAGTGCACATCAACAGCGTAAGTGAAGGTAGGCCTATGTGGACAAACAATAAATTGGATGCCGAATTTGATAATTACCTCTGATGAATCATCCTCGCTATTTTATGTAGTGACATTTAGTATACACCGATTTTAATGCAGTCCAATAATATAACGTGGTGACGGTATTGCATAACAATTAATTACATAAGGGTTTGGTTATCAAATAAGTCATTTTCCTCCGGGAATAGAATATTATATAATATAGGCTCAATATTTTTACACTGGATGACTAGTTTTAAGCATAAAGAAGAGTCTTAGCAGAACATGCTTCACCATTTCATCTTGTAAAACATAAGAGAGGTAAGGTATCTAAAAGTGGAGAAAACTATAGGCCTAATTTTATACGTTTTGTGAAAAGTTCGCTCAACTTTCAGTCCGTGAAATTGACATCAGAGTTCATGGGATTGTCAGAAATTAGCACATATGGAATTCTTAAAGAGGTGAGGAAAGTGTTGGATATACAATGACGTGTTTGTGAAATCACCAATACGAAAAATTGTATTTTTTCCCCATAACTCCATGCATCAGAAAAGATAATGTCAATAAATAAATACGGATCCTGGGACAGAATGAAAGCTTACTATTTAAGCCACTAGATGTCAGGGTGTATAGCGTACTTCGTGTTTCAATGTTGTCAACCTGTAAACCTGGCCCTCCTCAACACCCTGCTGTCAAATATTTCAAAGCTCGTAAAGTGAATGCAAACCATAGGGCCAAGTTTGCAACATCAAAGTATAATCAGCAAGAAAATCCAAAAGGCAACAAGAAAAAAATAGAGAAAAGTGTCATTATGATGTTGCTCAGTATAATTGTTATAATGGAACATGTAAAATAGCTCGATATATTTTACATAAATCAAATAAACAAAAAAACATGTAAAATCAAAATAAAGCTTACAACTAAGCATTTCGAAGGCATTTTTGGATAGAAAATAATAGTACCCCAATTTCAGATGTTGAAACAGAAAGTGATATTAAGACGATATTCATAGAGCCCTTTGTAGCAAGGACACCTTACCTGGTCCTGATAAAATTACAGTTCATGTTCTGTGGTACTTAAAAACAACTAAATTTCTCATTCTGTTTGCGAATGCTATACCGGTACTGCAGTTTTCCTACATCCCAATGCCTCTGTGCTCAGCACCAACTATTTTTATTCGCAAACGAGGTGGTGAAAACATGATAAAATAATGGAAATCAATTTCTGCACTAAGGAGAATTTTTGACGACTTCTAGATTCAAAATTAAGATCATTCATAGAACTGAATCCTTACCAACGGGGCATTATATCAATCCCAGGTACACATGTAAATACCTCCACAGTTAATGGTTGCCTTCAAACAGCAAGAAGGTTGTGATATATATAAGAAATATTCAATTAAAGAAAATGACATGGAGCATATTTTAATAATTACAATTTTAAAGTTTTGGTCACAGATACTTTTAAACTGCTTATTGTTAGTATTAAATATATCCATACTGTCCATTTTCTGCAATTGATTGTACAGATGAATCCTCCATTACATTTAACATAACTGCTGTGTAGGCTAGGGTGTCCATATAATGTTTATATAAAAATGATATTTTTTTTCTGTAAACAACCTAGGACAGTTAAGGAAAAAAAGGGACACAAATTTAATTCACAAAATTTAGGGAATATTTACAATTTACCTTTGTCTCATGCACACAAATTATCCCAAATGATTTCTTTAATTTCTTCTGCAGACTGCACAGTGGTCCAATACGCGAATCTAGCGGGACAAAACTCATTTTGGTCACCCTTGTAAAATTAAGCAACAACAGTCTGGTCTGTAGGCTTCCGCGGCCGGAGTTATCACAGTCTAGGATGTCCGGGTAGCGCCGCGTCGAGTGTTGAGAGGCCAACGTTTCTACAGCCATGTAGACACAGATATATAAGAGCCCGATGCCCGGCTTAGCCAGTGACTTTTTTGGCCCTGAAGAAGACAGCAACATGGCTGTAGAAACGTTGGCCTCTCAACACTCAACGCGGCGCTACCCGGACATCCTAGACTGTAACAACAGTCTGATAATACTGAAAACAGGAATGAGCCTTTAAATAAGGGTACTTTGACTTATGACAGCATGACACATCCGCAAAGTTGAATGAAGGTTTGCCGATTTTGCGTCAGGCATCAGACGGTTTATTTCTCAGTAAGGTTTGTTAGTGGCTGGAAGCAAGTGTGAACTAGTGGAGGAATTTATTACTACTGGATAATTTAATCCAAAGTATGTGGAACTCTTTGGTATAACAAGTATACATATATACATATTTGTATTTCCGTCATATTAGTTTGTATTCTTTAAAGATAAAAAAGTTAATTTATTTTTTTCCAACAACTTTAAATTAGGATATTAAAATTAGATACAAATTAGGATTTGAATGTAGTAGGGGTAGAATAATGTGAAGGACAATGAAATATTTGGGAAAAAGTATTTTATTCCACGCATAAGTTTTTCACTCCCACTCCTATAATTGTGAAATATGATTTTTGGTGCAAAGGTATTTTTTTTTTTAGTATGAAATATTATTTTGTTGTTTATAGTTGTGACATATTATGTTTGGTGCAAGGGACTTTTATTATTCAGTGGAAGGAAAACCTGTGTGCTGCATAAAGTACCGTTTCGCCAAATATTTAAACTGTATTAAACATGAAAACTTTGATAGTATTCTATACGAATGTTTTAGTTTTTTAAACAAGAATAGTTTTCAGAACAAGTGGTTAAATAAAATCAAGGATGAATTTTTTAGACTAGGTCTCATGTAGTTATGGTTAAATCAACTTGCGCATGGAAATTCATTGTATACAATTGTGACGAGAATTAAAATTTTATATTTTATTGCTTTTAACTCTACACATTCAATTAATTAGTTTCATTTTTCCTGTGGTATAGTCGAATATATGGTAGTTTTGTAAAATCCGCCTATATACCACAAATGAAACAATAAGCTGAAGTTTATATGAGAGATGAAAATATATGAATGAACTATGAAATAATGTGGTTTATTAAGATATTTAAAAGTAAGATTGTACATTAAGTGTATCAATTAAATCTAAAATATTAAAATATCATTGAGCTCAATGAAGTCAAATTGGATAAAATCTAATAAGTGACAATTTTTATCCAATTTGACTTCATTGAGCTCAATGATATTTTAATACTTTAGATTTAATTGATACACTTAATATACAATCTTACTTTTAAATATCTTAATAAACCACATTATTTCATAGTTCATTCATTTATTTTCCTCTCTCATATAAACTTCAGCTTATTGTTTCGTTTGTGGTATATAGGCGGATTTTACAAAACTACCATATATCTACACATTCAATATTCTCACTTTCTCTCGTTGTAACATTACTGGCTTATGAAACATAAATCCAGTTCTTATGTAAAGTAACACACTTTGTATGCTTATGAGGCCAATTTAATTTGAACTGCAATGCTACATGTGCTCATCTCTATCTCTATATATATAAAAGGCTTTGTCCTGACTGACTGACTGAATGAATGACTGACTGACTGACTGACTGACTGAATGACAGGAATCAACGTACAGCCTAAACTATAACAGGTAGAGACTTGGAATTTTGATAGTACCTTCGTTTCATAATGTAGATGCTCACTAAGAAAGGATTTTGAAAAATTCTGATTCTAAATGCCAAAAATTAAATGTTTTTGAAAATACTTAATCCCTTTTTACATAGAATTATCAATTCCAAATCACAGAATATATTGTTGCCAAATGGTATCAGATGGGCTTGGAAAAAACAAATGAAATGCACTTTTGACAAATAAGAGAAGTTATCAAAATAATTCATGTTATAAATAAATATTACAGAATGAAATCCACTAAAAAATAATGGAATCACATAACTTTCTCTACCCTGGACATAGAGAAAACAAAACGAGGTATGGTAATATGTATATTATTATATTATATCGCAGGTTTTTGGAGAGAAAAGTATGAAAGTGATAATGCTTTCTGTTTAATTTCATCCCCAAAACGGTTTTATGGTAACATAAGAGTGGGAAATTTCCCGCCTCGATATTACAATTTTATGTTACAGGAATTTCTGTTTCTTCTTATTTAAACCTCTACCAGGCTTGCTGTGCACTGTACAAGCGATGGGATGCAAAATTCTAGATCCTCTATGAGCCATAAAAAACTATATTAAGCGTTTTCTGAGGGAATAGTTTGAGTGTAATAAGTCGTTCTTCCTATTTCAAATTATAAATGCCTATATAAGGACCTAGAATTTAAAATTGAAAATCCTTCATAAGTTAATTTCCAATTACAAAATACAAAACCCGGGCGACGCCGGGTCTTTTAAGCTAGTATATATATAAAAGGCTTTGTCCTGACTGACTGACAGGAATCAACGTAGAGCCTAAACTATAATAGGCAGAGACTTGGAAATTTGACAGTACCTTCCTTTCATAATGTAAGTGCTCACTAAGAAAGGATTTTGCAACATTTTGATTTTAAATGCCAAAAATCAAATGTTTTTGAGAATCCTTAATCCCTTTTTACACAGAATTATCAAATCCAAATCACATTTCACATGACAACATATTGTTGCCACTGGTCTCAGATGGGTTTGGTAATATGTGAAATGGGACTTTGAGAAATTAGAGAAACTATCAATATAATTTGTGTTATAAATAAATATTAAAGAATTAAATCCACAAAAATAATGTGGTCACATAACTTTCTCTACCCTGGACATAGAGAAAACAATACGAGGTATGGTAATATGTTTTGGGGAGAGAAGTATAAAAGTGATATTGCATTTCTGTTTAATTTCATCCCCAAAACGGGTTTATGGTAACATGAGAGTAAGAAATAAAAATTCTCTGCCTTGATAATACAATTTTATGTTACCGGAATTTCTGTTTCTTCTTATTTGAACCCCTACCAGGGTTGCTGTGTACAAGCGATGGGATGCAAGATTCTACATCCTCTATGAGCCATAAAAAGCTATATCAAGCGTTTTCTGAGGGAATAGTTTGAGTGTGATAAGTCGTTCTTCTTCGTTTTGAATTCTAAATACCTATATAAGGACCTATAATTTAAAAATCGAAAGTCCTTCATAAGTTAATTTCCAATTACAAAATAAAAAAACCCAGGCAATGCTGGGCCTTTTAAGCTAGTCTCATATATGTGCATTGTTAAGAATATTTGCTTAAGTTTAAGTTTTTGAGGGTATATGGAGAGATCATATTGTAATTATAAAAGTTTAGTTGTGCATAGAAATACAGAGTAGTGTGTTTGTGTGTGCAGGCCATCTCCAAGTTGGTAGACACGATAGAGAGCAAAGCGGCCTCGCAGCCCAACAACATTCATGAGGTAAGTTAGACCATACTGTATATACTGTGTGGTTCCAGTACTCAAGACCAATGAGTGCATTCAGCAATTTTCCACTTTACTTGGTTTCTTTCCTCCTCTGCCTACATTTGGCAAGATATATAGGCAGTCATTCTCCACAGAAAACGTAAATTGTAAAATAATCATATGTGATTTTAATAAGTTGTTAATAGAATCATCAAAATTAAGCTGTGACTGGTTTGCATCCTTAAATTAAGGGACCTATCCTCTGGCCGATTTCACTGACCTTGGTTAGGATGCTCGGTTACTTGACCGCAATAACCACACTGGCTGGATTAAAAATCCATAGTTATCTGCTGCCTGCTCATTTCGCCATTACCAGTATTCCTTTCTGAATCAATTCATTAGTAATATTTAGACAGCAGTGACTACTGGTATTTCTTAGTGATTTTTTTTGAAGCATAATGGCATGTTATTGTCAAACCACATGGGAGTAAACCCAATAGGTAAAATTTTATTGCAGTTATAATATTCAAAATTCAGGTCAAAATGTAAGTGAGTGTTTATTACATTAATTTGTTTTTTACATAGCCAAATGCACAGACATTTGTACAAGAAAACGATAGAGAACAAACAATTAAATACCGATAAATAAAATACAAAATAACACAAACAAACTAAGCCTATTCCTCACCCTCCACCCCCACTCCCTGATTTGCTGCTTTTGTGAACCTGAGCTGTCTCGCCTTCATTAAAAATTTCCCAATTCTTTCCTCAACCTTTTGGTTTGCCAGTAACAACATTTTTTGAACCACGCACCTTGATTTTAGGATGGAAATTTGAGGAAAAAATGTACTTTGATTCTAGATGTAAATTTTTAAAGGGATTATTATTAGGGCTGAAAGTCGATTAAAATTTTTAATTGAGTTAACGCTTGACTTTAATCGATTAATCGACAAACAGGTCGGTATTTTAAACGAAACCAAAGTGTACATTTGATATTATTTTACACGTTTAATAACTACTACACTACAGATAATCAGAAGAAATCCTGAATTAATGAATACCGTTATTAGTTAACTAGTGAAAAAATATATACAAAACTTTCATTTCCGGTTACTTTTTCAGCCAAGACTTGAGACACACGAGTTTGTTGACATTTGATTGTTCAAGACACGATCATAGCTTGTTTACAATAATACCGGCAGCACTAAAAACTCTCTCACTCGGCACTGAGAGAGGAGTTTGGTCATTTGACCCATTTCTCGAAAAAGTTTTTCAGAATTCGACTAAACCGATTAATCGGAAAATATAATTGATCAACGATTAAATATTTAATCGATTAATCGGGCCGATTAATCGATTAATCGGTACAGCCCTAATTATTATACTTTGTTGCAGCCCCCGAGCTATTACCGGCCCTCTGAACCCTATTAGGTATTTGGCCTGCCTGATCTGTTATTGAAAAAGTATTTCTTATGTAAACTCTTAAACTGAAGTGGGATTTCTCCTGACCCTGATAGCGACTTGGCAAACCTGTTAACCTACACCTGTAACCCTTTCAGCTTTGAGCTGCAAATCAATGCATTAGCTATCTCAAAATTAGGATTTTTTAAAAATGTTTGCTTATGCTTATACTGTTACAATCCTTGTTTATGGAAAGCTATTTCTAAAAAATTTAACACCGTATCATAATGATAATAGCCTATATCACATTTTAAAAATGAACTAGTTTGTACATTGAATGTGGCTATTTTATACGTTCTCCGGTCATGGAAACCACCATTAACAACCGTGGGTGTCGGCATGCTGATCACATGCCCCCCAATCCTGCCATTTGCCTATGGCAGAAGATGCAGCTGTCGGGTGGTAGGCCTTGTCCCTTCAGGGATGTAGCGCCACGAAGTTTAGTTTAGTTCATTATGTTTCAACTTGCACATGCCTGCTTTATTGCAATGGAATCACTGATCATCATTTTTACAGGTTCCTTCACTCATGATGCAGGTGGCATTGCATACGTTTTAAGGTTAAGTTTCCCTTATTGAACATCTGACAGCTAATTTCTCATGAGAGATTGAAAATACTTTTACAATAGAGCATACAGTAAGTTTAACGGAACAAGGTTGTTTGCAGGTCATTAGACTACTCTACAAAAAAACCAACATTCCTTTCTTTTTGCATTAAGTATACTATTTTACAATTGTGACAAGTACACTGATGTACAGTCTTGCTTCAATTTGCAGCTAACTTTACGTTATAAAGGGTGTTTCAAAAAGCGCGCCGATTTTAAAATATAAAAATATGAACTTTATTTCTCAGCTAAACATTTAAAAAGCACTTGAACTTGTTCATCACACCTTCCCATTTCAAGTATGGAAAATGATATCGGGCATATGACCCCCTCTGCCTTGCTGGCATGTAAGAACTCTGTTCGTGAAATTGTTGATGACTGCCTCACAAGCTTCCACTTCAATTTCGCCGATAACTCGTCGAATTTCCTCCTTTAGCTGCAGGGTGTTTCGGGGTTTATTGACATAAACCAATGATTTAACATAACCCCACAAAAAAAAGTCGCATGGAGTTAAATCACATGACCTTGGTGGCCATTCATGGTCGCCATGACGCGAGATTATCCGATTCGGGAACCTCTCACGGAGCAAGTCAATTGTGGCTTGGGCAGTGTGACTGGTAGCCCCATCTTGCTGGAACCAAAACCCTTGATTGTCCATGGCATTGAGGTGAGGCCACAAGAAAGTTCTTATCATTGCGCGATATCGGTCTCCATTAACTGTTACAGCTTCTCCGTCCTCATTTTCGAAAAAATAAGGGCCGATGATACCACCTGCCCACAATCCACACCAAACATTCAATCGCTTTGGATACATCTCCTTTTCATGAATCACGTGAGGATTTTCTTGCCCCCAGATACGGCAATTCTGTTTATTGACAAATCCGTTTAGGTGGAAGTGTGCCTCATCGCTGAAGATTATTTTCTTTGCGAAGTCCTCGTCTTCCTGTTGTCTTCTCAGAACCCAGCCAGCAAAATTCCGCCTCTTTGCATGATCTGTCACTTTTAGGTGCTGAGTTAGTTGAATTTTATAGGCATGGTACTGGAGATCATGGACAAGAATTCGCCGCACTGAAGAATATCCTATGCCCAATTCTTGGGAACGGTGACGAACCGATTTCATTGGACTAACATTCACACTATCCTGAACCAATGCAATGTTTCGGGCAGACCGGCCAGAACGAGGACGCCCAGAACTTTTACTGTTCACTGTTGAACCTGTGTCAATAAATGTTTTCATAAGTCTGCGCCATGTTGATTCATTTGGTGCTTCATTACGCCCGAGAATCACACGAAGTCGTCTGACAGTTGCTGCATAACTTTCGCCGTTTTGATAAAATGTTTTCACAATCAACACACGTTGCTCAGTTGTGAACTGCTCCATGATGCCACACAGAATGATCAACAATGGTAATCGGAATATTCCCGGATGCAAACATGGGGCAAAACAATGTCGCCAACCGAAAAACAACAAAATGGCGAGCAATTAAAAACCGGTGCGCTTTTTGAAACACCCTTTATAATACCTTGTTTATGATCATGGCATTACCAGGAATATTTACCATAATTTTAATATTTACTTTTAGTTTACTTTGGACCATTAGATGCACCCAATTTTCAAGGCTCTGTTTTCATGGTAAAAAAGTACATCTTATGGAAAAGGATCTAAGGAGCAGCATACATTATTATCTGGTCAACACCGATATTTTCCAACTCCTAGAAAGTGACATAAGTGAGGAACTACATAGTAGACAAAGACACTTGTGTAAGCCAAATTATATCTCTTGACTTTCATAATTTATGTGATAAAAGTCTGGGATTTATCTTAAGAGAAACTGGACCTTGAGTTAAAGGAGGTCTATGTTTTATGTGTCTAGTATCTTCAGAGACACAAACAGATAACAGTTCAGGAAAAAACCAAATGCAGAAAATCTTAACCTAAAATCCCCATAGAGAAGTTGGGAAGTTCATGAGATGTCCACAAAAGGATGCTCATGCCGACCAACCAGCAAATGGAATGTAGCTGAGGTCGAGTGTAAGAACACTGGCGAACACAGAGAATGTAGCCCAACGAGCAACAGTTCTAAAATGGAAATGGGGAGGATACCTAGCTCGACTGCAAAAGCAGCAGATATACACAAATCGCAACGATGTGAGATCCATGCATTGGAAAGAGACACCGAGGCAGACCAGCCACACATTCAAGAAGTCCGTGGGAATGCATTGGTCCACAACAGCAAGGAGCTGGCCGGGGTGATTGGAACGAACTAACTCACATGTACATAGTGTAGGACTGAACAATAGGGCTCAGATTAGTTAAAATTCTGTAGAATCAACACCCTCACAATCTCTATATATATAAAAGGCTTTGTCCTGACTGACTGACTGGCTGACTGACTTATGGCCGGTTTCTATAAACTCGCGAATTACCTATGGGTAAATTATCCCATGAACAGAATTTACACAAGGAAAACTCTTACGAACATAAATAATTTAAAGATAACGATCACACACAGTTTTGGGGAGTTTCTAGATAAAAGTCCACTGGGTAAATATGAAAATGAGAGAAAAAATGTTCCTACAAACTCGGGCTAGATCTTTCCAAGGGTAAATCTTTGGGTTAATTTATCCTTTCATGGATGGCTGGATAAAATTTAACCTCTCGTAGGATAAATATGGCGGACGTGCACGGAATGCAGTACCTGTAAAATACAGTTTTAGAAGTGCTGAGATGATCTGTAATGTTGACTTTGTTTCTCCGTAATAGGATGGGCTTATCAGAATTTATATACATATTTCTTATTGAAATTTTCATGTACCGTACATTGTCGCTAATGACTGTATTTGCCGGTATTTGGTAACACTGAGTGTGCAAACATTGCAAACTAGAGTCGTACTTCTCATTTTTCCTTCCTCTTACGCATTAGATCTCGACAGTAGTAGTATTTATATGAAGATAATGTTCTTCCGAACTAATTAGTATGATATATATTGCAAAACCATGTCTTGACTTGCAGTAGTGGAATCATAGGCTGAAACAATTACATCTCCGTTATTCAAGATGTGTTCTCAGTGTTCATCGTAGCTCATTGTCAGCGTGCTGGATTACGGTTCAAGAGGTCCACTGTTCGATCCCCGGCATGGTAGTATATATTATTTTTTGTTTCCTCATTATACCATTAGTGCTCTGGTGGGTGATTCTGGAACTAAGTTGTCCATTGGATAATATACCCATAGGTATTTCGCGAGTTTATAGAAACCGGGCATTAATGACAGAGAATCAATGTAGAGCCTAAACTATAATAGGTAGGGACTTGGAATTTTGACAGTATCTTCGTTTCATAAAGTAAGTTCTCACTAAGAAAGGATTTTGCAAAATTTTGATTTTAAATGCCGAAAATCAAATGTTTTTGACAATACTTAATCCCTTTTTACATAGAATTATGAAACTCAAATCATAGTTCACATGACAACAGTGTATTGTTGGTATTGGTATCAGGTAGGTTTGGAAATAAATGAAATGGGACTTTGACGAAACTATTGATATAATGCATTGCTGTAATTAAATATTGAAGATGAAATGTATATTATTATATCGCAGATTTTTGGGGAGGGAAGTATAAAAGTGAAATGGAATTACCTTTTAATTTCATCCCTGAAATGGTTTTATGGTAACATGAGGGTGAAAAATAAAATATTCCGTAAAGACAATACAATTTTATGTTATTACAATTTCTGTTTCTTCTTATTTGAACCCCTACCAGACTTGCTGTGTACTGTCCAAGCGATGGGATGCAAAATTCTACATCCTCTATGAGCCATAAAAAGCTATATCAAGCGTTTTCTGTGGGAAGATCCTTCATGAGTTAATTTTGAATTACAAAATACAAAACCCGGGCGATGCCGGGCCTTTAATACTAGTTTAAGAATAAGCCAGAAATTTACAATTCATGTGGATTAGCTCACCACATGAACTTCACATGAGCTTTTCCTTATAGGAGGTCATTGCCCTTCATGGGATCAAACTGGCTAATTCAGTTCAATTCAATATTCAACACCTCATTACTTGTGTATGACCCAACCTATGCTTGAATATGAATTGTGATCCATTCACAATTTTCAGTTGTCTCCAATATCTGTCGGATTAGGTCTTGAAAAGCTTTGATGTTGTTTTGGCATGGAACGAGTTGAGTGTGTTAATTTGTGCTTACAGCTTGCGGAGTTGAAGTTGTTGAAGGTGAAGTGCATGGATAAGGAGCCACTGATCTGCATCACCGCATGTCAGGGCATCATCTCCTTGGTGGAGCACGGCATCCTGGGAGTCATCCCCACACTGTCCAGCTTCATTTCCAGTCTTCCCCAAGTCAGGTGAGATAACATGTCAGTCATCCAAACCATTCATTATCCAAACAACCTTTTGTGTACTTACCCAAATATAAGCTGCCCTTGAATTTAAGATGCACACTGTCTTTTTAGCACTAAAGTAAAGGAAAAAATTAAATTTACACCAAAGTGAAATAATAAATTGCCTCATTTTCATAACACTAAAGTAAACATTTCTTATCTGAAATAGGCTACAAATAAGAGAAAGGAAGTATCAATTGACAACCATTTCATAATTATGGGTGGTTTAGGTTAGGTGGCTCTAGGCCATTAAGCATGAAAAAGATATAAAAAGGAGAGGAAGGTGCCAGAGAACTTACCAATTGGCAGGAGAAGCTGGTCTTCAATTGGTGCTGGCTCTGGTATCATAGAAACACATAAAAAGAAAGAACAATAAAAACGAAAATTTTCGGACAAACTTTGCCCTTTGTCAATCACTTAGAGAATGGAGCAATGTCACAAGAACAACTCTTGCAATGCTTTCCATAGAGAAAAAGATAGTTGCAAACATGGGTGGATTCAACACGAAAGTCATCGATAACTTCTGTAGTAAGAAGGAACGTCGCATGGACTTCACTCTGAGACAGTATTTTATCAAGGCCCGGATTTTAATGAGATGTCATCTTTTTATTGATGCTGCATACACATTGCCAACTTGTAAATAAATCCTAATCATGGCCTCTAGATTACAGAAATGCATTTTTGTTAGGTCATTTTTTATCATTTTATGCAATTTTATATTTTTAGGGCATTTATTTCAATTTTAGGTCAATATTTTGTCATTTTCGTGTCATTTGCTTCCTTATTTAGTCATTTTCATGTATTTACATTGAATGTATTAACTTTTTTTTCGTCGCTAGCGGCGGTGTCTTTGAAGTGTTGTTTGTTTATGGAAGAAGGAAAAATTCGGCGTTAATGTGTTGACATGTCTCAGCCGGAAGTGAGAATAAAAAAAACGCAAAAATTTTGATTATATTACTATTGTTATTAGATTGACTTGGCACCAGAGTCTGCCACCTGCTTGGATCTGAGAGTGCAAAGTACTGTTTGCCCTCAATAAACAACAATATAATCCGGTAGACCACAATAGGATGTGCCGAATTTTGACTCACCAGTGCCTCAGTGCCAGTATAAATTTCCGTGAGAAAAGAACATTCACAACATTACAGTTTTACAATTATGCACAAACTAGTCTATAACTTTGTGTGAACAATAATATTTTTTATAAGTAAAATGTCAGTTTTTAGGTCATTTTTTATAATTATTAAGTCATTTTCTTTAAAATTTAGGGTCATTTTATAGGTAATTTTTCAAACAATTTTAGGTCATCAGAATCTGGGCCCTGGTAATTATGTAAGTAAGCCTACTAATTTATTAAATATTTTAAGTTTGTTGTATGAAATGGTATTTGCAGCACACTCTCGTTTTGAGCCACGAGCCGCTACTGCTACTTGGTATTAAAGAGTGTTAAAATCATGCTAAAAATGGCAAAAAAAAGTAACTCAACACAATAAATAGGCAAATCGACCGATTTTACACATGAAACCACTTCAGATACACCTAAGTCCTTAATATTAAGAGAATTTGAGGTTTTAAACTTATTTTTCACCACCCAATTACAATAATTTTATAACTTCTCTCTTTGAGGGAAAAATTGCCATATTTTATGAAATGGCTGTTGACTGAAATTATGAATGTTATGTCATCAAACATTAAATAAAACTGACTAAAAAAGAAAAAGAAATCTGTTCTTTACACTTCATATGACTATCAATGCTGAAATTCCCACAATTTTTCTATTTGTCATAATTCCACTTTCAGTTAACATCAGTTTAGAATTAGCAACATATTGTACACACACATTTCGCATACCGCTATAAAAATGACAAAATACACAAAACACTTATCATAAAATGAACATCACTTGTTTGTTTCAATTTAAATCAATCTATTTTCAATGTTGAATCGATTAATATATCAATATTCTTGGATATTCAAGTTAATCGATATATGATAATGCTTGGGAGAGGGAAACCGGTTGAGGTAGATCAACCGGCTAAGTTGTCTGCATTTTTGCCATTACTGCCTAAAAACAGTTGTGTGCAAATTTAAGCTTCAGGCATATTTTGCTAAGCAAAAAAGTGCAGCTTGAGTTTAATAAACAAATGTGGGCTAGTATTTGGCCAAAAAAAAAATATATATATATATACCGTATTGGCCCGAATATAAGACGATGTTTTTTCCCTGAAAATGTGCTTTTAAAAACTATACTCGTCTTATATGCGCAGCCTAAGACTCAACAACTCTCCAATCATGAATGCAGCTGTGCACGTGTGTAGCGGCCGGGGATCCCCACGCAAATGGCGTGCGTCCGATCCAAGGTCAAAGTCGCATGGAAATTACCGAATTTTACCGAACTTTATTGTTCCCGAATTCGTGCTTCTCCTTGTACTGCCGTGTACTGCACTGCTTGGCATCTCTATTCTCTATGCATAATGCTTTGTTTGACCACCAACATGGCAGACCATGTGGAAAAGAAAGAATCTTCATTGTCTCAATGCGTAAATAAAGACGAGAGAAGAAGATACGACATGAACTTCTAACTTCTGTTTTATCTGAAGCAAAATGTACTAATAAGCTATTTTATTTATTTTTTCGTAACTACCCTTCAAAAATTCAGGGTCGTCTTATATTCGAGGTCGTCTTATTTTCGGGCCAATACGGTATATTTACCTTGTCTTGTCTTCCTCTACCAAAACCAAAATATAATTATGTCGATAAAACTGAAAAATATAAAATCAAATAGGCTACTGGACTGCCCGTTCAGTCCAACCTTTTCGGGTCCTAATATTGTGTCCAATAGCCTTCAACTTCTCTGAGAGCTGCTATCCTGTGAATGCCATTAGGCATGTGCAGTAGCTCATATCGGCAACTTACATATTTTAATTGGTAGTCGGTCCCCTTTTTTTCCCTACCTGTACAAATAAGTAATTAAAAAAAAGAACAAAAGTAAGAAGGTCTTTCGGAAGACTGATTGTCAGTTGTACTATTTCTATTAGTTTTATCTTTTTTTACCCAAGTAGCGGAAAGTTCCCTTACTTAGCTACAAAGAAATAAAGATAACAGGGAATTCAAACATAATTTTTTTCAAAAGTGGAATTTTAACAATTTTTTGGTACAACGTGACATTTGTAAAAAAAAAAAAAAATCCTGCTGTTGGTTTATACTTTGTTAATTTCTTTTAATAAGAATTATATGCTTTCTCACTAGCACCTATAGTGAGGTTATTAGGTGTTTAGGGTCTTACAAGGGAACTGTATGGGCTGTCATGTCAAAACCTACCCCCAAATTTTGCATTCAGTAGGTGTTCATTACAGATAGACACATGCCAAAAATTAGCTGCTCATATGAACTTTAAGACCCGGTATTATAAAGAAAGTTGATCTTTAGATTAAGTTAAACCTAATCTAAAGTTTAACTCTAGCTGCCGTTTTATAATGTTCTGGTTAAGTTAAACCGTAGTGCAATGGTGTTGGTAGACCTGTTGGCTGAGAAAAGAAGACGAATTGGCCTTGGAAATAAAAGAAAAACAATAAGATCTGCTAATTCACTTGTATTTGTTTGTATATTGCGACGAAAATGACTGACACAAATATTTCAAAACATTGCCAGAACTTTTCATCCAATGAAATAGAGTTATTAGTCAATTCAATTCGAAAGTATAGTGAGATTGTAGAATGCAAAGGAAGGATGCCAGACATTTTATTATTAAAGAAATAGTTAAATCTGAATTGAACTCAGTTTTGTTGAGTGTAAGTTAAGTTTATTTCAATCACAGCTAAAATAAGAAGCTATTCATTGCTCATAAAAATAATCTTGTATTAGCATTTGTCTCACAGTACAACCTTCTCTGTTTAGGCCTACATTAAAATATTTTACGTTCTGGAAAGTAATAAAATAAGTTTTGTCTCTTCTTCTCATAGCATGTTGTATCCGAAATCAAATTTGTTGATACTGTCTTTTCATGTTTTGATAGCCATTTTCATTAAAACAATTATTACTTCTTAAACTGCAGGTTAAACAGTAGAAAAGGTCCAGTTAGGTTAAACTCAAGATTAACTTGTAGTTATCGTTTATTATACGCAAAAATCTGAAAAAACTAAAGGTTAAACCATGATTATAATACCGGCCCTTAGTGGGTGAAAACATGTTTGTTATGTTCCATATGGATTCAATGGCAGGCACTTGTAAGGCTAATTGGAGTAGCCTGCATGCTGGGTGCAAACAGCAGCAGACAGCGGGTGTGCGATAGAGAGGGGAGCAGCTACCTTGTTACTCATAGAACGTGTCTCCCTAGATAACTTTTAGATAATAATTTCTTATCATTTCCCCATTTTAAAACTCTATAATCTGTATAGACACTGAGGGTTGCTTATGATTATTAGTGTGTTTAGGTGTTAATGCAGTGTGGCTACTCAATTTGCATGATGTTTGAACATATTTGCCATACACTAGTGATGGGTCGAACCAGTTCATTTATGTGAACTACTTCACTATCTCTCACTCTTCTCTGTGAACGCTTCAAATGAAGTAGTTCGTTCGTGAAGTACATTTTTCCTTCTGGCCGGCCTCACCCATAAGCTATTTTTTCTTTCCCACTCTTCTGTATGAACACTTCAAAAATGAAGTGTTCCTTCTCATAACATCATTCACAAAGCTCACGCTCTCTCTTTCACACACATTTACCTAGGGAGAAATACTTGGGGTTCGTGACGATACCAAGAGATGGCATAAGCATGTCCCATTGCTTTTAGGCTTGCATCCAACGCGGTATGCAAGCACGGTTGTTTCAGACCGGAGGAGGAGGTAAAGATATATGTGACTTGACATAAAAGACATGACTTAATTGGTATGTAAAAAGGGAACATCACTTATTAAAAACAGGTCCTTTTTCCATTACGTCGTGAATCATAAAACACAGAAATTAAAACATTTATTGCAATGGATCACTCCGAAAAAGTTCTCATAACGTTTCAGCCCCACCACGGGGTCTTCCTCAGATGCAACTGAATACTGCTTCTAGGTTATACGTTCAAAACCACACCCCCCTTTTATTGACCTCGTTCAAGAATTCTCCACCCGGCTCCCGTTGCGCTGATTGGCTTTTGACAGCCTTTTGACAGCTCATTTGTTGGAATTAGAACATGACCTATATGCCGACGCGAATAACCAAACGTTTGCCAAAAGGCGAATTTGATCGTTAGCAATACCAATGTGTTGAAAAGTGATAGTTGTGCAATAAATTTAAAGAAAAATTTGACCGTGAGCAACAGGCATTACATACTGACATAGTTATCTTCTTTTAAGAAATTAAATGTGTTTTTCAGTTATTGGTATTGCCTGAAAGCTCCACCGTAACCCGAAGGAAAGAATTTGAAAGGCGGTGAATATTAGTTTAGTCTGTTTCCTCTTGCAGGATGGCTAGCAATTTGCGATCGCGGAAACATAGTGATATTTAGGGTTTTTATGCCAATTTAAGTGATGGAAAAGCTAAATATAACTTCTGTTCAAAGTCTTTGTCATTCAGCATTAGAGATTGAAGTAGAGTGACAAACAAACGAGATCGGAATGAGTAAAGCATTCACTGAGTTGGATTTAACCTCTTTGAAGTGTTGAAGTATAGGAATGAGTGAAGTAGAAAACAAACGAACGACAATTGGCACTTTTTGAGTTGGATAACTTCTTGAACTGTTTGAACTATTAGTTCACTAAAAATGAGTAACTCATTCACACTTCAAACGAGTGAAGCGTTCATTTTGAACGACTCACTCACAAGTTACCCATCTCTACCATACACAGTGAATCACAATACCAGTGCTTCAATGAACTTATTCTCAATATTCACATTTACTGTTCAGACAAAAGTGAAGTGTTAAGAATGCAGACTAACATACTACGTAATAATAAATTATACTTGTCATTATAGGCCAAAATAAAAAAAGTAATGAACCAATGTCAACAGTAGATGAGATTCACTTAAACAGGTACTAATTACTTCACGACATCTACTGGAATATAATTTGTGTTTCAGAGGAGGGCATTATTCGTTACTGTAATATTATCCGTTCCCATAGTGATAAGTAGAGCCCGGATTTCCATGCAAATGCATGTTTTTATATACTTCGGTTACACTTCTCAAACTTCGTAGTTACTCATTACATGACTTATGGATTCCAAATAACCATACTTTTTCCGTGCATGTTTGCATATTTCGGCCTTTTTATGGCAAAATTAATGCATAATGCATGTTTTGGATTTTGTTGGTTTAATATAGCATATTCAGACGTTTTTAATGCATATAAACCCTCATTTTCTGGTTTTAGTGCATATTATCAAGTTGCTATGCATAACTGTGCATATTGTGAATGTGCTTCCCTAAAATCTCGGCTTTTCAAAGAAACGTAAAAATGTTGTATTGTATTACCATTGTTATTTGATTGACTTGGCAACAGAGTCTGCCACCTGCATCAATTTGAGAGTGTAAACTACTGTTTACTCTAAATAAACAGTAATATAATACTCCAGGCTACAAAAGAAAAGGCCGATTCGCCGACCCCCACCACCATCCATTGAAAGATAACTGCTAAACAGAATGTTCACTGATTGAATTTGTCAGTCACTAGCCATTGAACTAGACGTTGAATTGCCTTGAGAATAGTGTTGTGGAGAAATGGGTATGACAGTTAGGGAAAAACTTAAGAAGGTACTTAGTTCAAATCCTGATCTTAAACTTCTGAAAACAGTGAAAGACGTATAATGTGGAAAAAATGTAAAAGACATGGAATTCGATCTCACCCTCAGTCAAATTTCTTCCCTTAAGTATGCACCTGTTACTTCTTGTGAAGTAGAAAGATCCTTTCTGCGTTCAAGAATGTCCTAACTGATAAACGCACGAGTTTAAGTGAGGAGAATTCGGAAAAACTCGTTGTATATTGTTTTAAGAGAAATTTAAATATATTGCAGTACAGTGCGGACTTTTGATAGTGCATGTTTCGCCCTTCATTGTGCATATTTGGAGATATGATAGTGCATGAATGCATGCATGTTTTTAAGTTTGATAGTGCATGAAAATCCGGGCTTCAGTGATAAGGAAAGGGAGAGATAAGACAAACTGCAATACTGTGACAGCCAACTCACCATTGCAGTGCACTCTGGGTAGGGAAGGCCCAAACCCCTGTGTGAGGCTACTCAGTATTTCTAATTTCCACATTCAGAATCAATTTTCAACCACTAAAAGTTCATATGATCAGCTAATTTTTGGCATGTGTCTATCTGCAATGATGACCTACAGATATGCAAAATTTGAGGGTAGGTTTCAACATGACATCTCGTACAGTTCCCTTGTTAGTGAATTGTTGGCATCAGCAAGCAAGTTGACTTTCACTGAGTTTGTTCCCAGGAACTATGCTGGGATTGTGCCGTCTGTGGGCGCTCTGCTTGTCACAGACCTCAGAGCAAGATTAAGTGAGAAAGACTGTTACAAGTGCCCATTCATCTTGAAGAATCCACAGCATCCGTTCGTGACAATTCTGAAACAGAACAGAGATGCGTGGCCTGATGTTCTGAGTGTCATGCAGTCCATCTCTGCACATCCAGACCAGATGTGAGTATTGGTTCTTGATTTATTTATTTTCTTTTAGGGGACTCTCGTAAACAATTTGCATAATTTAAGTCATTTAGGACCAGATGGAACCTCTCTCCTATGACCGATTGCCCTTAATAGTCTACCTCACTGACAGACAAGTTATGTCATATGCAATGCTGATTGCACTAATTGCACTAATTAAGGGCAATCAGTCATAGTAGAGAGGTCCCATCCAGCACTGTGAAATGAACACTGGCTTAGCTCAGTTGGTAGAGCAGTGGCATAGCTCTAGCCAAAAGTAGCCAAAAGTCCTGGGTTAAAATCCCAATGTCAGAGGAATTTTTCTCCTGTAATATTCCCATGTAGTGTCCAACAGTGACAATAATCTGTGGTTCATGAATGCTTATATATCTATCTTGAATGTTAACTGTCAATAACAGTGGAATCACTAATTAGTGTGCCTCACAGTACTGCATATGACATAACTTGTCTGTCAGTGAGGTAGACCATTAATAGACCTATAATATTCTCATGTTCCATAACCTTTCCCACATATCCATGTTAAGATCGGTATTATTGAGGTTTTTGGTTGACGGAAGAGACCCTTAATACCTTTCAAAAATTAATGTACAACTTCCAGGTTAAACAGATTTAAAGATCTTACCTAATGTTTCATATAATATTCTCCTTATAGCATCACACATATTAAATGAATAAATAATACGTCAAGAAAATAATGTACATTAAGCAAAGTCAATATCATATATGGTTACTTTAAGTTGTGATGGTACGTCATACAATGTCTGGATATTTTTCATTTTTAAAGTTCAGGTTTGCTGAAGAAAATGTAATAATTAGGGGGCGGATTTCTATGACATGTCATATTTTTCCCCTTTGCATTATTTCAGGTTTCCGACTAATTTAAACCCGATTCCAAGCATCCTGGTGAAAATGGAACGACTTTTATTGTGCATATAACTGCATATCTCTGAAAGTTTCAACTATTGTAGCATATTTAGTATGAATATGCATATTTAGGTCATTTTTTGGCATATTTGTGTGCATATTAAAGAAATTTTGAAGTTTCATATCTTATTTTTTAAATTTTGCAATATCATGATACTTTTTGAGAATTTACAGATATTTTAATAAAATGTATTGTAATGAAACTAAAAAAAATATACACAATGTGTAAGTGGTATAAAGTCATACTTTAATTTTTATTGGTCATATTTTAATGTTTTTTAGGTCATAAATGCATGCATATATCCTATATTTTAGGTCATAGAAATCAGCCCCCAAGTAATAATGTATACTTAAGCCTATTGGCACGGTTGGCAGCACAGCTGCCTCCCACTTTGGTATCCCGGGGTTGATTCCTGTGTTCAACCTCTTCACCTGAAATCCCAAGACGCCTTTGTATAAATAGTTAGGGTAATAAACACAGCTTATACATTACACTGCCTTCTGGATTGTCACATTTGTTTTGTCTCAGTGTGGCTGAGAACTCTTTGGAACTCCTTCGCCCGGTGTTCCTGCATGCTCTGTGTGACCCGGCTCTTGTTTCCCTGCCGTATCGACAGCAGATGTGGCGCCTCCTCCTGGACACTACGTGCAGACATGGGAGGAAGGAAATCCTCGTAGACATCTTGTCTTGGCTACTGGTGAGTTGACACATAGCAAAATAAGTCTCCTTCAATCTTCGATTTTGTTAAGTCTTCCTCCTTGTTACAGAACGGTGTGTACTTGCTCTAAGGCCGGTATTCATAGTCATAATAAGTTGTACTTATATCAAAGTCCAACTTTAATCTCGTCTTAAGTTGAGTTTCTGACACAAATAAGTCGGACTTATGACATAGTTACTTTATAAAGTCAGACTTGACAAAGTCGAGCTTATTGCTTTTCATAGTCACTAAAGTACGACTTATTTGTCGAAATAAGTCGTACTTTATCAAGTCAAGGATTCCCTGACTTATTTCAGTTTAAGCCAGAACCATGAATAGTAATTTTGAGGATCTTGGCGAGTATTAGAAGAAACTCACGCCCCAAAGTGTTATTTGCGAAACATGATGAATCGATTCAAATTCTACAGTGTCAATTAATTTAAAAATAGATTTCGTTTCAAGCAGACACAATTTTGGAAATATCAATCGCTTATCTTTCATCGGTATTTATCTCTGATGGTATTTCATATTGGCCAGCACTTTCTAAGCTGTTTTGAATCTCTCTAAGACAATAATTAACATCGTAATAAATTCATAAGCGTACCGGTCTTCATTCTGAACGATCTCCAAGGTAATATAGATGCAGAATATTCTCAAGAAACTATTGTTCAGTTTACTTAAACGCTGCATAATATGACTGGATGAATCGAATTCTTTGTTTACAATGCACAGCGCCGTCTGTGTTTTTATATCACGATAGCGAAATACTTACTCAGTTGACTTTGCTTTACACAAATCTGAAAAAATCTTAAACACGATTGGCTAATTCAATTGTTACGGTAGTGAACGCCTGATTTTTCATATTATTGCGTTCAACTTTGATATGTAGAATAAGTAGAGCTTTATGAAGTCAGACTTGATAAAGTACAACTTTAAAGAAGACTATGAATGGTTCTTCTACAATAATTTAAGCATAAATCAATCAAAAACTGAAACTATAATGTTCTCTATAGATCCAAAATTTAGCAACACTACTGAGATAAAGTCTGTAAAATTATTAGGCCTATACTTGGACACAAAGATTATCTGGCAAGACCAAATACTGTACACATGTAAAAAGCTGGCAAGAGTATGGTACTTGATGAGAAAGTTAAAACAATGTGTAAATTTTGAAATGCTCATAACAGCTTATTATGCTTTTGTTCAACCACACCTACTATATGGGGTTATGCTTTGGGGTGATTCCCATTCAGCAAACAAAATCTTCATCTGGCAGAAAAAAATTATCAGATTGATAGCAGGAATTGGAACAAGAGAATCATGTAAACAATACTTCAAAAGGTACAACATTCTTACACTTACCTCTATGTACATTTTAGCTAATATTACATATGTTAAAGAAAATAGCACTAAATTTACAACTAGATTGTCAATGCATAACTACAACACGCGAAGGAAAAATGATTTAGATAAACCACAACTTCACTTAAGTACAAATATAAAAAGTCACTGCTATCAACAGATAATTTTTTAAAATAAAATTCCATTAAAGATAAGAAATCTTGCAAAAAAACAACTGTACAATATTCTATCTATTTGGTTCAAAAGCAAAGCGATATACACCGTAGAAGAATTTTTAGAGAGTAATATACCAGAAAATATTATGGATATAAATTTGTATTCTTAGCTTTTTTTTTTGTTATTATATAAAACTAACCAAAAACTGACGAAGCCTATTGTACAAATATATTGTATTTAAAGGTGAATAAAGATTTGATTTGATTTGATTTTGAATACGAAAAACATATAAGTCGACTTGTCAAATAAGTTCAGCTTTATAAAGTCGGTTCTTAAGTTACGGACTATGAATGCCGGTCTAAGTGTTTCTTGTTGTTTCTATATTTAGACCCATCTGTTTTTCTCAAATAGCAAAATGCAGAAACTTTTACCAAAAATTCACAAATTTGGCTACATTGCAACAATTATTCACCTTTCAGAAAAATGTCAAAATAATTGACAAAATTATGTCAACTGTTTTTAGTGAAATTTGAAGGTGGATATATTCTGTGACAATAGAGACCGAAAACAAGACATTTGCATTTTTTCAAATGAAGCCAAGCTGCACCACTTAAAATTATTGGTTGCTCAGACTTGTTTTTCTTACGAAATACAGAAATAAGTACCGAAATGGCTATAAAAAATTTATAAAATCTGGCAGAAATTTTCACCCAAAATTGACTGTTAAATAAATTCTGATTCTTTATAAAATAAAATCAGCTAAACTGTTGTAACAAAGTGCCAGAATGCTTTTTAATCAGTGATAATTGTAATTATCATAATGCAGAAAATAAGTTATTTTTTAAAATTGATTTCCCAGTTAAGCTCCAGATTGATTCATTAAGCAGGACTTATGAAAGAACAAAGGTCTAATGCATATATGGGCAACGTCCGGCCCGCGGGCCACACGTGGTCCACCCCGGCTTTTGATCCGGCCCGCGGAACATTTTGAAATCTCGCTCGAAGAAGTAAATATTTTCGGTTCTCTGTTGTTCGATGTATAGATATGATGGCTGATGATATCAAGAAAAAATTGATAGGATAAATCATGTAATATTTTACCACCCTTATTACATTTAATAGAATCAAACTGTTCCCCAAAATATCAAAAATTTTTGTGCACCATGATTGTGTGACTAATTTTAAATAATTTTCGATTGCTTTGGACGAGAGCACCGACTTGTCTGATACAGCGCAACTAGCTATTTTCATACGAGGTGTTGACGAAGAATTTACCGTAACTGAGGAATTGCTAGCTTTACAGCCTCTAAAAGGGACCACAAGTGGAGAAGATATTATTCATGAGGTTAAAAATGCTATCGAACAGTATGGTTTGCAGTGGTGCAAATTAATTGTGGTTTGCACAGATGATGCGCCTTATTTGATCGGTTCACGAAAGGGTTTCATGGGAATTTTGAAAGAAAACGCAATTGACTTGGACGTTCAAAAAGATGATTTAATAATCCTACATTGGATTATCCACCAACAAAACTTCTGTTCTAAGTCCATTCGATTGCAGAACGTCATGGACGTGGTAATCAAGAACATTAATATTATTTGATCCCGCATGCTTAACCATCGCCAGTTCAAAGTATTTTTGGATGACTTCTCTTCAGAACACCGTGCACCCATAGATTTTCATCTTTTCCTTCCCCTCAAGAAATAACAGAGCAGGAAGATGGTTGTCACACAGTGGTTCAAATCCCAGATGGCAGACTTCTACGACACAGGTATTCAAATGTTGGTCCCACAGAATTCCGGTCAATTCCGGTGACAAATATGCTGAAAAATAGCTGAACACTTGCTACATCTGTTGCAATAAATATTTCCATGAAGATTAGTTTTGTTTGTGTAAACAGCCCTAGGGAAACTTACTTAATGGACGTGCCTCGTATTCTGATTCTGATTTCCCATGAATTCTTGGTTCCAATATCAGTTTGATTCCTCACATTGAAAAGACACAGCAAGACTGAATTTGGTTATTCTTGTGTCTACAGGTTGAATCAGAGGTGGAAGTGGTCGGAGCAAGTCACCTGTTCCTAGAGCTGGTGGAGTTGGTGCTAAGGAACGAGGATGGTGCTGTATGCACGGCGCTGGCGCCATTCGTTGCCATGCTTGCGCATCGCCTCACAATTCACGGGCATGACCCCCAAGCTTGCTTGAGAACGTTGAGCCAATTGCTGGCAGTGGGACCCGAAGCCAGTAGCTGTGTGCTCATGATCCTGGCAAGAACCATCGGCTCCTGTCCTGTCATCTATCTCAAGGACATAGTCAACTTCTGTAAGTACCAGACCTTCTCTGTGTTGTAGAATGGCGGCTATATTGCATTGCAAAGACAAAGCTGCCATTTTCTTATTCACAGTCAATTACTATTATTAACACAAGATAGAGAAAATTGACAAATGATGTGAGCCTACATTACGTACAGTCAGACAGTCAGTGCTTTTTGTGACGGTATGCAACAGTATGCAGTACTGGAACATTTTTTCTTTTAACAAAAGTATTTTTGATATTATTTGGAATAGTCCTATCACAGTTCCTAAAAATGATGGCCTATTACTTAAAATCAAGCGTGTTTGTTGGTTTTGTTTAGCCGGGTCTCCACTACTTAACATTTAGCACCAACATGTTGCAGTTAAAATACGTTAAATGTTTATCATCAACTTGTTGACGTATACAAGTCAAGTGGTTTGACAATTAACAACTTCTCCACTACAGTGTTATAGGTTAACATGGGTTGGCGCAGTTACGAACGAAAATTAATGAATAATAAATAACATTCAAATAGAAGAGCCTCTGAAGTGGACAGCCAACATTACAAAACGAGAGTAGTTTTATATGCTCGTTATTATCTTCTTGTTAACTGTCTATGACTTTCTTAAATACTAATTTTGTACAGATATCTTGAACTTTTTAAAATAACTATCACATTTTTCAACAATGGAGTATGCCTAAAAAATAATTTTAAAAGTAGATGCAATACTATTGAGAACACTGATATACCAAATACTCGCATAATACAAAATGGATGCCGGCATTGTTATGGAAGCTGCCGACTGCTTTTTGTTTACACAGAAATTCCTGAACCAAAGCGGATTAAGCTGCCGATCGCTTTTTGTTTGCAGGAAATTCCCAAAACAAAGCCGATATCGACCGACTAATAAATTGACTTGATATGTTGTCCATTTTCTCTGGAAAACAAATTAACGTTTTAAAATGTTAAGCGCAACATGCCGGGTTTGCATGTCAAGTCAAATGGAACGCGAAATTGCAATATACATGTCAATATCAACTTGTTAATATTGATATGTTGGTGTTAAATGTTTATCAATGGAGACGTAGCTTTAGATTTTTACATACATAATAGCCTACGTACAAGTACATGATAGTGGCTACTGGACTACAAGAGAGTTTGGGGATTGGTTTTTCCAGCCCTCAGCAAACAGCTCCTGTGGTCAAGGTCATTCTAACGGTTTAAGTATTGCACCAAGCGCAGTTAATGCTAACGTAGTAACAGACAAGTAGTAAATAGCTAACCACCATAGTTAATCAGGGGTTAGAGTGGGTTTAAATTCGTTGCTTACATATAATTTGAAAAGAATAAACTCTTGGTTCGTGCTGTAGAAGCAAGTGAATTCATAGTTGCTTATTACAATTTTAGGATCAAAGTGTGCACGTGGTTCACAAGTAGAGAAGTGAAATGAGTAAAATAAGTTCTGTAATTATTTTGCACTGGTGCGCAATAAAAGAAAGCATGAGGATGTTTTTGAATTATTTCATAAACCTACAAACGGTGAACAAATTGAATCCGTCACAAGTACCGGTAATTTTACTGCAATTCAGGGGAGATTTATTTTAAAAGTTTCAGTGGGTACCACACCTTGTTTTTTAGAAAAAAAGCACTGCGTACAACAATATGTTATGAAACTACTTCGTAGAGTCTTGTGTTCGAAGTTCTGTTGTTACGACATATTTAAACAATTCAGTCCGCAAACTTTCCAACTGTGTCAGTTTATTAAAACATAAAAGACAAACTAAAATTTTCAAACAGTGGATAACACGATGATAACTTGTAGCACAACGTTTCAACTGGTTCCTCCCAGTTTTCATCAGGTACTGGTTGGTAGATCGGCTGGGTTGAATGGTGTGACCCCCTCTACGTCACCATCATCATCGGTGAGGGGTGGGTGGGTATATTCACAAAGTAGACGCTCAGGTGCTGAAGGTTTTATACCGTGAAGAAACAGGGTGTTACGTTGAAATCTATTAATCCATTCCGTAGGGATTGCAAAATCAGATTCAGGGCATTTTCTAATCTGCCAACTAATTTTAGGGGTAACACTGTCTTGAACCATTCTACGGATGACATTAATCCATTCATCTCCCAGGTCACCCTCGTAATTATTAACACATTTGTCCTGATTACTGGCAATATGTACAGCTTCACATATCTGTCTCTTAATCAAGTCCCTCTCTACTTTCACCACTTCCATTTCTTTAATGCTGTGCTTTAAGGAGACCATATGTTGGCTTAATCCTGTGTTTGTCTTCATATTTCGAATGTCCCTAGCATGCTCCTGGAGCCTGATTTTAGAAGTTCTCCCTGTTTCCCCAAAATATACCCCATCACAGTCATCACAAAGAACAGAGTAGACCCCAGGGGCGTCAAGAAGGTTCTTTTTACTACCTGCTTTTTTATGCTGTGAGAAAATATTCTCCAAAGTTCTCCCCACTTTAAAGGCAGGTTTTATACCAAATTTACACAGCACTTTGCCAAAATTCTGGCTAACACCCGGTTTGTAGGTAACACTTATGTATTTATCTATGGGGTTTTTTCTTTTTTTAATTGTATGCTCCACAGTCGCTTTTCTTCAAATCCTTTGTGCTACAAGTTATCATCGTGTTATCCACTGTTTGAAAATTTTAGTTTGTCTTTTATGTTTTAATAGTTTTGTTGTTAATTCAAGCTATACATGTGTATGAAATTAACTGGATGAAACTGAAAAAAACAATAGTTTAATTGTTATTCACTGAACAGAACACTATCTGCTATCTGTGATCATTCCCTTTACCGTTCACATTTACAATATGGGATTCTTTTTTGGGGCAATTCCATTGTGTTCAAATGGCAGAAAAAGGCCATTAGATTTACAAGCGAAATTTGTAATCAAGAACCTTGTAGAGCCACTTTTAGGAACCATAACATTATGACATCATGCATGCTCTGTCCTACATAAAGAATAACAGACATGTTTCTAGTGAGCGTAGTCAAATCAATACATATAACTCAAGACAAAAAACAAACCTAGACACCCTGTATTTAAGATTATCAAGAACACATGACAGTTATAAGTACATAGGTCTCAAACTGTACAGTAAATAAAAAATACCCCAGTTGATTCACAGCTATTTCATAATTACGGGTGGGACATTCTAGCAAATTATAAAAACTATTTTTGTTTATTATGTATCATAAATAATAAACTAGAATTGGTTCTTTACATTCTGTAAAATTTACAATGCCTTCTCCTCCACACTATATGCAAAGCATTATTTAAAAAATATTTTAAATATTTTAAATTTGTTTTTCAAAATCTGTTACGGGAGGGACATAATTTGGACACTGATTTTAGTGATGCAAAACAAAAGTTCATTTGCTGTTCTGCTGTTACTGTTAGGGTCTTAATGTTGTTATTAATGAAGGTGTGAGGGATTAAATACAAATTATAAACTGTTTCCAGGTTGTCAGAACATTTATTTAACTCATCAATAATAATTTAACAAAACTATCACCATCACGGGTGGGACAAAAAGTCACTTGTTTTTTATTTTACATAGTAATTAAACACACATCTTTTTTTAAGTTAATCTTATACCAAATTGTACCTTAAGATGCATATTTTCTCAAATGAAAATGGACATAGCTGATTACTCTTGACTACTTGGTATTAAAGAGTGTTAAAATCATGCTAAAAATGGCAAAAAAAGTAACTCAACGCAATAATTAAGTAAATCGACAGATTTTACACGTGAAACCACTTTAGATACATCTAAGTCCATAATATTCAGAGAATTTTAGGTTTTAAACTTATTTTTGACCACGCAATTACAATAATTTTATAACATCTCTCTTTGAGGGAAAAATTCCCATATTTTATGAAATGGCTGTTCAGTGTTTTTGTTTCTGTTAGGTGTATCGCTGTCTGAACAGAAGACCTGCAATGCAATGGCTACCAAGATGGTAGTGTGCGCATTACTGCAGTGGCTCTTGTACCCTTCCTATCTGACGGGAGAAGCTCTCCAGCTCAGCACCAGTCTGCTCGCTCGTGTGGACAGCGGTGCCCCCTGGGCATCCAACACCGGTCGACTCTGTGCAAACAAACTGTTCAGTCAGCTGCGCAGCACAGACCCGCTGGTGGCATCGACATCGGAGCTGTGTCGGCTGGCAGAGTCATGGCAGAGCAACCCCTCCAGCGTGTTGGATTGGCTGCAGAGAGTGGAGAATGTCCCCCCGGGTGTGATGAACCAACTGCAGCTGTTTGTGTCAGCCATGTTCATCCACGACTTTGAAGAGAGCGAAGCAAAGCTCCAGGCTTTCAATCTGCTGCTCAAAATGGTGGACAGCAACAGTGACCTGGCAGGCGATGTCATCACGCTCATCGTGTACAAGCTCGCACAGGAGAAGGAGCCGACTGCGCAACTCGAGTACCTTAGAGGGCTCACAAAAATGGCTATCCAGAAAGTAAGTTGAGTCGCTGTCTATGTTAAATAATTGTATTGGAAATTAACACAGTGAAGTTATACCTAAAAAGTAAAGTAAAGTGATCCCTATTACAGGCCATGGAGGCCCAGAGAGTTCCAGGAGGTTGAGGCTCCAGATTTTTAGACATCGGCACATGAAGGTGGTAAGGTTGTCAGCCTTAAGCACCGGCCGCCTTTACCCCCAGGATTGCTCCTGGTACTCATTTCTGTTAGAGGCTGGAAGTTATACATAGTATAACATAATAATTATATAGGGAGTTAACCTTCACTTACAATAGAGTTCATCTGTAATAGTTTCAGAAATCATTGCCTTAATTTTAAGCAGCTATACTATACTCCATTACTAGGCATTTAACTTTTCAAATCATTGGGGTGGCGCACGAAATGTCATACCATTTAATTATCTCATAAATATTGTAATATAGCAGTTTCGCTGTTTCTAACAGTGCTGATGTAAGCCGAAGTTCGTGGAAAATTTGATAGGAGTCATCACATGTCGGATTTCACCATGACAACGAACACAAACATTAGTTGTAAAATGGCACACAATGGGCATTTGAATGGTGAACATAAAGTGAAAGTTGTTCTGTTTTTCGCCGAAACGAAAAGTGTAGTTCTGACTCAGAGACGTTTTTGTGCTCACTTTAATACAAGATGGGCTCCTAGCAAGCAGAAAAATTACAGACTATCTGAGCAGTTTGTGTTGGTAAAAAAGCGGTCGCGACAGGCTAGTGTTCGTACACATGAAAATATTGAAGCAGTCCGCGTTGCTTTGACTCAAAGTCCGTCTAAAGGGCTTCTGCAGAGTTGGGAATCAGCTCAGAGTGCATGTAATGGAGTTGTGTCATGTGTTATCTGAAGACTTGTGTCGAAAAGTGGTGACGAATGTAAGGGTTTGTTTACAAGAGATTGTGAGGCAAAATGGCGGTCATATTGAACACACTCTGCATTAAAGAGAAAATTCCATGTCCTAATGATCAATTCTAAGTATTCTATGTAAAGCTATAATAAAAATTAATATGTGTTATGTGTAAAATAAATGGTAGGCCTATGTCATTTCGTGCGCCACCCTGTATGTAAAAACTTACCACAATAGAACGTGTGTCAAGGATTTTTTCACTTCAATCATCAGCTGAGTTAGTATTAGATTGCCAGTAGATATCAGTTGAGCTTTCGAAGCATATTATGTTCTAATTTGGCTCGTTTTTACTTACAATAAATATGTGAAGTGTACAGTATAATATTTTCCTGAATAATTTAATGAAAGCTATACTTCATGAGTTGATTCTTCTTCACATAGACTGGACCATGGACCATATTTTATCAGTTCTAGATCCTTGACATCTTCATGTCCTGCATCCCAAAAAGTCTGTCTGTGTTTGGTTTTTGATGTGTTTTACAAGGCGCGTCTGCAAAGTAAGTTTCCCTGGGGCCGTTTACACAAACAAAACAACATTTTATGGAAATATTTATTGCAACGGATATAGCAAGTATTCAGCTATTTTTCAACATATTTGCCACAGGAATTGAGACATTTTTCATACCGTGGGATCAACTTTTGAACACTTACGTCGTAGAAGTCTGCTGTCTAGGATTTGAACCACTGTGTGACAACCATCTCCACTTCTCTGTCATTTCTTGAGGTGTAGGAAAAGATGGAAATCACCAGGAGCTAGATCTGGGCTGTAGGGTGGATGTTGAAAAATCTCCTAGCCGAACTATTGCAGGAGGTGTTGAAGTCTCCACCCCACAGCTCGGACCGCACACCCAGAGATTTCCATCTTTTCTTACCCCTCAAGAAATGACAGAGAAATGGAGAAGGTTATCACAGAATGGTTCAAATCCCAGGCCACAGACTTCTACGACACAAGCATTAAAAAGTTGGTCCCATGGTATGACAACTGTCTCAATTTCTTTGGTGAATATGTTTAAAACTGCTGAACACTTGCTATATCTGTTGCAGTAAGTATTTCCATGAAATTTTGTTTTGTTTGTTGAAACGGCCCTGGGGAAACTTACTTTGTGGACACACCTCGTCTGAACTACTTAGTTCTGACTTCCAATGCCCTCTTGGTTTTTCCTATACAGTCAACTCCCGATTATCCGGGTGCGGATCAACCGGTTTTCGGATTAACCGTTGAGCTATTCCTTTAAAAAAATCTTTAAAAATATATTCACTTAGTTCACTTAGTGATAAGTTGATGTTATGCAGGCTCTGTTCCGATATTCGCAAAAAGGAAAATGCGGTCAAAAAACAAAAAGTGTTGACAGACTATTTCAGCAAAGTGTAAAAATTCCTTGAAAGTGCTAAAACCAAACTGTTAATACAGTAGTCTTAGTGTTTTATTGTTGTGCTGAAACGTTTGTGACCTCTGATGATGAATGATTCTAGCACTGCAAGACGTTTCCACATAGGCCTATGTAAGTTTTAAATAATTGTTCAATTACAGTATGTTTAGGCATAATTTTGTTTTAACCGTGTTTCCGTTTATCCATGAGGTGGCTACCACCCATTATCCAGGATAATCGGGAGTTGACTGTATACCCTTTCTCACTGTACCGTGCGTATTCTATGCGGTACTTTTTCTTCAAATCTTTGTCTTAATATATTGATTGCTTTATTACATGATTATGAGTTTCTTGCTGAGTACTCACATGAGACGATACACTGTCTATCCATTCTTGTTGCCCGATTAGTGACGTCAGTATCTGCATTGCAGTATTTAGTGCTAGGGGCAATGCCTGAAGAGCAGGAGTCAAACTGTAAACTTGTGCGATGGTTTATTGCTGTGGGCAGAAGGAATTTTTAAAGAAAAAATAAGTTATTGAAAAACCAATTGAAAGTAACTTAAATCATCCATATAACATATACCTTGGAGTTTTGCCGAATTTTGCCCCTAATCTGCTCCAGAAACAATTTTTATTATTTAATGTGAAAATATTTATGTGGAAACGGCACAAGTCTCACTGAACGCATTATAAGTATTCATAGGCATAGAGTAGGTTATGATTTTCAATTAGATCAGTATCTTGATAAAAATTAGAAGGCAGAAATGGCCCTTGCTGGATATTGTAGAACCCTTCCAAACAAATTAAAAATATAAAATATACCTTGTAATATGTAGAAAATCTTCTCGGGTTTGCAGCCAGGTGAGAAGTTTGTTGTGGTCCAACGTTTCCGAGGCTGACGCTGCCTCCATCCTCAGGGAATCTGAAGTGTCGAGTTTTGACATGTGGGGGATATATATACCAACCCGAGTTGGGCGGAGTCGACCAATCAGGGAGCAGCTGCTCCCTGATTGGTCGACTCCGCCCAACTCGGGTTGGTATATATATCCCCCACATGTCAAAACTCGACACTTCAGATTCCCTGAGGATGGAGGCAGCGTCAGCCTCGGAAACGTTGGACCACAACAAACTTCTCACCTGGCTGCAAACCCGAGAAGATTTTCTACATAAGATTCGCCAGGAAAGCCTCAAATCTTACATACCTTGTAATAGTATGTGATGGGCCTGCATCGAAATGACTCACTTCCATTCAGCTGGGTGCACTATTGCCTCCGGTGTCACTTATGTTGCTCTCACTCTCACTAACGCTGCCAGTAGCGATCTCGAAAAAACATCCCTTACTATCGTTAAATGATAATTCTGGCACTTCACTATCACTTTAACTAATTGATTCTTCAGTTTCAGAACCTGTAAAACCCTTTCTTCTTGCCATTTTATCAAAAATAAGGAAAAAACACGGAACAAAAAGAGCACGCTATTTACTAGAAACGCATAGCCAATGAAATCCTCTACTAAAATCATCCTGGGCATGTGTATAGGGGAATTCCCAAGCTGGTGTGGTTAAGAGAACATTCTCCTGCCATCTGTTGAAGATTTTATGTACTTTGTGCATGAAAAGAGCCGGTCACATTATGAGTCGGTCAGAGAACCCATATGTGGGTTTCCGCCTTCGAGGCTGCGGAAAGGTGTGTCATATATGGGTTTCTGCCTGCAAATGGTTAACCATGGGAGTGACCCATAGATTTTAATTAACTGTAGCTTTTGTCCTTCAGCCTTGTAAATTTTAATGTTTTTATTTCAGCTGTATTTTTTGGTCATCCATAACTTAAAGCTGAATTGTTTTCGGTTTGTTAGTTCATTTTCTTTGGCTATGGCTTAATTTATTTTGTGTATAATTTGTTTTCAATTTGTGGATTCTTTATTTTAGTTTTCTTCTGGTTCTTGTTAGCTATGCTATGCTGTCACGATTAGGGTCTTTTGCCCGTTTTATATTTATGATTAATTTGTTTCAATCATAGGCCTGTAAAAGCATAATAGGGATAGAACAGGGAGATGTTAGCTTACTTGGTCGCAGGCATGTGTAGTCAAGTTACTTATTATTGAATGTTGGTTGATTATTATGGATTGTTATTTGTTGTTATAGATCATGCTTAATGATTTAAGAACAGAGTTAGGCCTATATGAAATTAAATTGTATTGTATCAGATATAAAGTAATCTGAGAATATGTCGTTAACGACTATCAATGTGGTGAATGACGTACCTGTGTTGTAACTTACTGAATGTTGCAGGAGAATGTGAACCTCATCGTCCACACACTCGAGTCGATGAAGAGCAAGCAGAGTATGAAGCCTGTGCTGGTCGACCTGTATGTGCGACTATGGAAGGTTGAGCCCCGATGCTACCCATACTTACAGAAACTCCTGCTGGAGTCTCCAATCGATGGTAAAGCTTGGGAGTTTGATCTGGCGCGTGCACTGGCTATCAGGGAAATATGCGAGATAAGGTATTTGTTGTCAGTTAATGTATTTATTGTGACAGAAATAAGCATGTAATGAATAATTAAACCATAAAAATGATTAAAACTCATCAGCTTCTGCTATGTGGGGAATAGAAACTTAAGACTATCGATATGAGCAGGTGGCATGATAATCGATATATTGTAGTGTTGGTGATGTTGCTAGTGGTAATTAACAACACTGGCTATTCTATCTTTACAAGGAACCTTCACTACCCTCATATCGAAACATGCCTCAATATTTTTACTGGGTCATCAAGATGCTGTAAGAAGTCCACGCTCCAAAAATTAGCTGCTGGTTTCAACTGCAAGTACCCTAAATCAAACCTGGAAAATGTCGGGTTGAAGCAGTGCAGTGGGAGAAGTTGGACAACCCTTATCTGCAGTTCCAAGTTCCGGATGCGCGGAGACGATTGACGGTCGAAAACAAAACGAAAGTGACTGGTGTTGATGCAGTGATTAAAGCACAAGTTCATTCTGCACCATGCACAGCAAATAATCGCGTCGTTATCACATTCTTCTTAACATGTTTTCACATTTGTCTGTAGACAGAATTTGATCGCTGAGTTGTATATTTGATTGCAACTAGACAGACAACAGAAGCTAGGTTAAAAGCTTGATCCTTTCATTTGGGAATCCAAGCCCATGTAAACAAATGCATGTGATTTGAACAGCAGCACACATCATGCTGTGAATAATTAGGTGAAAGTTCGAAGGCTTGTTCCGATATGTTTCTGATTTGAGAATTACGCCACTGCCGGAGAACTCCGCTTAATGTACGTAGGCCTAATTATTTCACAGTAATATTCTGTACATACCATTATTCATTTAGCACTCAATTTCAGCTTGAACAACGAAATAAGCAAATAAACATGACAGCTGAAAGTAGCCCTCGAGGATATTTATTATGGAAGGAAACACGGCCTACTAGAAATATTTCGTTGCCCGCGGGAAGGAGATGATTGACGTAGGCTAATAGTTGACGAATCAAATACAGATAAGGGCGGAATGATACCAGTGCAATGTTTACATGGACTTCCATTCTCAAAATGAATGGATGACGTAATACTCCCGCCAGTCAGGGTTGTCCAGTCCCATCTCTAGATTACCATGTTATATTCCCACTACTAAAAAAATAAATATTCCATATATGTTCCAAGATATTTGCAAAGCATTTTAGGGTACTTGCAGTTGAAACCAGCAGCTAATTTTTGGAGCGTGAACTTCTTACAGCATCTAGATGAACCAGTAAAAATATTGAGGCATGTTTCGATATGAGGGTAGTGAAGGGTTCCTTGTTAGATTAAACGCTCTGCTTAAAGTAGAGGAGTTCGTTTTTGTTAATAAGCTGTAAAACGAAATGCTGTATTTCAGGTTAAGATTACATTTTCTTAACATATTAGGATGCAAGAAATTATTTGGGGGTAAAATTAAATCACGTAATAATGCTAATTTCATAAATAAAACCACAAAACTATTATGAGCTAAATGAAACCTATAGCAGAGTCGAGTAGGGAAATTTATATCAGATAGGTTTGCCATTAGAAGCGGCTAGAAGCAAGGAGATGCACTATCACCTTTACTTTTTAATTTCGCTTTGGAATATGCCATTAGGGAAGTTCAGGAAAGCAAGGTAGGCCTGGAATTAAATGGCAATCATCTGATTTCAGTTTATGCAGATGACGTTTGTCTGTTGGACGATGATGTAAACACAATCGAGAGAAATGCAGAAAGTCTTTTCGGCTGCAAGAATGTTGGATTGGAAATTAATACAGAAAAAAACTAAGTATATGATAATAGAACGTCAAAAAAATGCTTCACAAAATATTAGAATAGCTGGTAAATCGTTCAAACAAGTGGAGGAATACAAATATATGGGAACAATAATTACAGACACAAATAATATTAAGGCAGAAGTTAAGGGTCGACTCAAATCAGGAAATGCTTGTTTTTATGAAGTTCAGAATATCTTTATCTTCTCATCTTCTGTCCAGAAATCTAAAAATTTAAGATTTATAAGACTAATCCTGCCGGTTGTATTATATCAATGTGAGACATGGCCACTTACTCTTCAGGAAGAACATAGTCTGAGAGTGTTCAAAAACAGGGTGCTTAGAAAAATATTTGGGCCCAAGAGGGATGAAAATGGGGACTGGAGAAAATTGCATAACAATGAGCTTCATGATTTGTACGCTTTACTGGATATAATAAGGGTAATTAAATCACGGAGGATGAAATGGGCTGGACATGTTGCGCACATGAGAGAGAAAATACGTATCTCAAAAATATTGACTGGAAGACCTGAAGGGAAAAGACCACCTGGAAGACCTAGATGTAGGTGCGAGGACAATACTAGGATAGATTTAAGAGAAGTAGGATTTGCGAGGGATGGTTGGATGGAGTTATCACAGAATAAGGTTGAATGGTGGACTCAGGTAAGCGTGGCAATGAACCTTCGGGTTAAATAAAATAGATAATATTCCTTACCCTCGCTTAGGAATTGCCTATTGCCATTGAGTAAGTAAGTAAGTAAGTAAGTTGGATTGTCAAGCAAGTTTTGCACTACCTTCATGAATGGAAATTTCTTGCTAGTTTTTTCAACACAGGTCAACAACACTCTTCAATTAAATTTTGTTATTCAGGTAAGGATTGTCAAATGTCATTACCATAACTTTTACCCTTTAATGTAGCATATTTCAAGGTTTTAAAAATGAAATCTCCCCAAGATTATTTCACAATGTAGGTAGGTATGGTTAAAATCTATTTAATTATTGAAATCACACAGTTATTTAAAATTTTGAATGCTTCCTTCATTTTACTATCAATTATAATAGTGCCATAATTGACAACATATTTTCTGCTTTAACAAAAGATAAAAAAGGTAAACCCTTGAAATTTGTGAAGTTGCTTTGTTTTGATAACTTCTTTCAGCAGAGTAGGAAATTTTTCTTATTCAGTTTTGCAAGTGCATATTTTCAGCTACATTCATTAGATATACATTATATACAGATATACTGTACAGTATACAGTAGATGTACAGTAGATTATACAGGGAATCCATTTTATGCGGAAACTTTTTAACAGCGTTGCCCCTGCTCACACTTTCCCTGCTGTTGTGCTTGCAACGGCGGGGACCGTGTTCCGTTACTACCGGCAAATCAAGACTTTAACATAACATAGGCCTACATGTAGAGGCGTATTACTTACCATTTATTTGAGATACTGTTGAAAATGACCCCCGTCAGCAGTAAGACATGCCTCACATCGTTTAAACAAATTATTTGCCACTTTCTGTAATTCCGCTTCGGTAATACACTGCACTGCGGCAATGCGGCAGTGATGCGAGGTTTCCTCATAAAATGGACTCACTGTATATGACAGATTACTTTTTTGGGGGGTACAGTCCAGGGGCGGATCCAGAGAGACATTTTGGGGGGGGAACCAAAGTAGAGAGGGAAGTTTTTACTCATAAAAATTAATTATTCCCAGTACATAATTGAAAACAAAATGAACATTTCAGCATTTTCTTACAAAGGTATTTCAAAATAATGAATATCGTTGCTTTAATTTAAGTATTTGGGTTATGTTCTAATAAATTTTGAATTATTTGTGCTTAATGTTACAAATTTTGGGGGGGGGGAAATTTCCCCCATTCCCCCCCCCCCCCCCCCCCCCGTGGATCCGCCCCTGGTAGAGTCCACATTCTGTAGTTTCTTTTCAGTGAGATGCAGTCCTTCTGATTTGTAAATAAATAATAATTCATTAAAATAAGAATTAGAATTAGAATTTATTTAGTCCTTCTAAACATGTACAGGTAGGGGGAAAAGAAAAGCGGACTGACTAAAATACCTCAGTTGCCGATATGAGCCACTGCGCAAGCCTGGCAGCATTCACAGGATAGCAGGGAATGTATTGAAATTTGTTCTACAGCTGATAAATTGCCTGAATTGAGAAATAATTTCACGTAATTTGCATTGCTTGTGAAAACAAACGTTTTTGTTACATCTCTTACATTTATTTACGTATCACTAGGCTCTGAAATCAGCTACAAGGTTCGGTCTGCTTTTTTCTCCCCTACCTGTACATGTTATAGGACGCATCCAAATATTTAGAATTCATTACATGTATGATATAATACATATTAACTAGGGCTGTACCGATTAATCTATCAAACATTTAATCGTCGATCAATTACATTTTCCGATTAATCGGTTTAGTCTAATTCTGAAAAACGTTTTTTGAGAAATGGGTCAAATGACCAAACTCCTTTCTCTCGCTTCTCCGGCCTTCGCACATCTTGTGTCATTCAGCCTATTGTGTCCAAACAATTCCCGTTATTCAGAAACCTGAAGGGTAGTTTAGTCAACAAACTCGAAAATGTAAGTTTTGTGTATATTTTTTCACTAGTTAACTAATAATGGTATTCATTAATTTAGGATTTCTTCTGATTATCTGTAGTGTAGTAGTTATTAAACGTGTAAAACAATAATAATGCACACTTTGGTTTCGTTTAAAATACCGACCTGTTTGTCGATTAACCAGTCGATTAATCGATTAAAGTCAAGCGTTAACTCTATTAGAAATTTTAATCGATTTTCAGCCCTAATATTAACACAATAAATTCAATACAAGGTAAAGATACAAAGCTAATGTTAATGAAGAGTTGTATACAAATGCTATAATATTGGGTTTACAATTTAATTTAATTACTGTCACGCGTTATAACTACGAGTTTTGTCATTGGTGCTATTGAACCATCCTATGAAACTTGGCAGTACACGTCAACATTTTGAGAACCAGTTGTGAGTTACCTGAAACATAAAGAAAAGGGGCAGTATCTACATGGAAAAGTAATTTTTAGAAATCAGATTTTTTTCTTACAAGTATTTCATATCTTCTAATTTTACCATTATTAAAATTTTTTTTTTAGTTTACTCTTTAGGTAATGTCTATACAACTTTACATGCTTATCGTATAAAGAAAGAAATTCATGCACTGAGTAAAAGCATTGTGTCTGCAGGAAGGACTTATCCTCTTTTTAAACATTTTACTGTTTTCTATAGACTTGATAGTTGTAGGTAGTTTATTAAATAACTTTACACCAGAATTGCAAATGTTTGACTTTGAAATATTTGTTGTACTGTATTGGACATGCAGGTCATTCTGTTGTCTTGTTTGATAGTTATGGATGTTATTGTTCGTTAACAGATTTTGCCCATTTGGTTTAATATATAAAATTAATTCTAGTATATATATAAACAAGCTAACCATTATGTTAGATTATACATGCATAACATGTTGTATTTTCAGTGTCTCTAACAAATAAAAAACACAAAACACCACCTTTTGAATTTTTAAACAACAAATCTTGTAAAAAATAAAACCATTTTCAAATTAGAAGGGCTGTGGCCATACTAATTGAATGAATAGTCATTGTATGCACGATGATGATGGAAGTCTCTCTTGTTTAGATAGTATGGACGTTTGGGAAATGGAAGATGTTCATCTTGATGTTGCGATTATGTTTATGATTAATTGTTTAGATAAAAAAATGTATAAAGATATTTCAGTACACTAGCATGAATTCACATAAAACAAATTAAACATAGGTGCTATAAGAGTAAAATATGATAAAATAAGGCCATAGTCAGTGATGATTGATTGAAGCCTTACCCTTCACTGAATTGGTCACTGATTGAATTGATTCAGTAGAATGGATTACAATCATGTTTGCTTTAGTAGAATAGTTTCTGTGGCTTGCTCGCTTTCCACCCCGGTGGCCCAGGTTCGATTCCCGGCAGGGGAGGATTTTTAATCTGACCCCGAGGGCTGGATTCAGGACACTTGTTGGTCACTAGTTTGTGCACCAAATATACCTGGGTTCAATTCCAATCTCTTTGCAGTGCATATGATGCTAAGGCATATACCTGTTACGGCTAACAGTCCCCTGACAAGAGTAGGCTGATCATCACCATCATCACTCATATCCCACACTTCACTACATCACCATGTAATGTGGCCCACTCAAATGGTGGATCACACTGTCACCATCTATCTGTGTCAGGGCACACTCGAAATGTGTTAGAGCAATAGGGTTGGCATTCCACACGTACACACACACACACATATTTTTGGATAGGAATTTTTTGACGATTTCAAATTGCAGAAATGGTACTTTGAAATGGGATTTAACTTTTCAGTACTCTCAAATGACAGCGGTTTCACAGGAGAGCGTTCTTTTCTTGAACCACACAAATAATTGATATGCTGGACGTTTCAGCTTAAACCATTAGAGAGGCTGTACTCTATTAGGACTGACAGTAACTCATCGTGTAGGGAGAGCCTTCTATAATCCAAATATAGTCATGTTTCAGTTTAGTTGCGGCTAGAAAATATATTACAACTAGGAGTCCTAACTTTTCCCTCACTATATATATATATATATATTTCTCACTATGCTATGCTTACAGGAACAAAAATAATTATCAATTGAACAGTGACATAGACACAATATGAGAACTCAACAACTAAGCCACAGCAGTGCACAAAAAAATTTTCAATTCATGTCAATAAAATTATACAATACATTACCAGTGGAAATAAAACAATTACCATATAATATGTTTAAAAATAAAATTAAATATATTTTAGAAACAGGATGTCATTATACGGTAGATGAATTTTTAGCAAATTTTAAAAATTAATTAAAAATCCATACAAACTGATAAAATTATATATAACCAACAAATTATTTATTGATGATGCCCTAGAATTTTTTCTAAATTTCTTCATTTTCAGGTACTGGCATATTGTTTGTATGTATGTTAATATTATGTATGTGTGTGTATGTGTGAGAGGATAATGACGTGTCCTATATTATATATATTGATCAAGGGATGAATAAAAATACTATACTATACTAATACTGTATAAAATTCCCGGAAATTGGAAAACTGTATCTATTCCCGGACAGTACTTTACTTTAGTGTATCTATTTCTGGACATCAGATTTTAATCCATATTTTAAGTAATTATGCAATTATTAAATCTGTAATAAACCTAATATCCATTCATTATTGCTCTAAGCTAAAATCACAATCTTTCTCAATTGTATTTCCCAAGCGATACTTGGTTCTAAAATGCATAACCGAAATGTAACTTGAACTGTTCGTATCATATTTGTATGACATGCTTAAATAGTACACTATATCAGTGCTTTCTCAAACACCGCCAAAATACATAGAGAAAGGGAGAGAGAGTGGGATTCCACAAGGTGCCATTTTAGGTTCATTTGTTCTAATATAAGTACTAACACATTTTGCTTTGACAAAGAAGTCACCTAATATTTTATGGTAGCATTTATGATATGCAATCTTCACGTTGCCTAATAAATAAATACTGGAATTGCAGTTGGTAACATTCTTTAAATACTGAACCTGTGTGATTTGTTTCAGTCCTGAACAGCATGGAGCTGAACTAGTGAAGCTCTTGTCACAAATACTGAACCTATGCGGCAGTGATGAGGGAGGAGTTCTGTCCGCTGTCGCTCTTGAAGGCATCACGGCTCTGTGCAGGGTGGAAGTTGTCAACATCGGCACCACCTGGCAAGCTCTGGCTCCCAAACTCTCCCGTGACAAGAGGCCTGTTGTCATCAAGAGGTATGTCAACAACTAATAATAATTGGTTAATGGTTTCTCGGGTGAGTAAGCTGCTGTCTTCTGGAGAGAGGAGGTCAACAGGAAATTCATAGTTTTCTCTTGGTCACTGGTTTAGTCCTGTGGTTCTCTATCCAAAAATGAGCCACAACTGCTGATTTATCTAATTCAAGATTTTGTTTCAACCTGTTTTTGTTTTCTGAATGTATACTCGAGTAAGCTTGCATTCTATCTGATATAACATGCTAGGTTTGTTACTATGTAATATCTTTTTGTGGAGATGTTAATTACCGTATTGGCCTGAATATAAGATTATGTGTTTTTCCTCAAAATGTGTTTGTAAAAACTATACTCTTTTATACACGCAGCCTAACACTTTCAACAACTCTCCATTCATGAATACAGCTGTGCAGCGGGAATTTCCAAGTGATGACCCAAGGTCAAAGTCACGTGGAAATTGACCTAACTTTACCAAATTTTACAGAATTTTATTTTTCCTGAATTCGTGCTTCTGCTTGTACTGCACAGTTAACTTGCTTGGTATCTCTATTCTCTACGCATAAAACTTTGTTTGACCAACTGTCATGGCGGACCATGTGGAAAAGAAAGCATCTTCATTGTATGAATGCGTAAATAAAGGCGGGAGAAGAAGTTACGACATGAACTTCAAAACGGGAGAAGTGGTATAAACGGTAAAGCTATTGAATCATTAATTACAATGGTCAATTTTTTTAAACACTTGTAGCTCTACTTACGTCACAATTTTGTAAGTAGAGCTACAAGTGTTTAAAAAAATTGACCATTGTAATTAATGAATGAACTTCAAAATTCTGTTTTATGTTAAGCAAAATGTACTAATAAGTTATTTTATTTATTTTTTCGTAACAACCCTTCAAAAATTCAGGGTCGTCTTATATGCGAGGTCATCTTATATTTGGGCCATTACGGTAATATCTTTTGGTGGAGATGTTAAGGGCCTGTATTACCACTTGCCAACAATTCCTCCCGATACATGACTTCCAGATAGCTTAACTAGAAGATGTCTTGTAATACCACCGCTGAACTGCTATCGGAGAGAATGCAGTAAAATTTTGTAAAATGATCCTTAGCTCTTTGAGCGAAGAGGTGTGTTTGTTGTAGTGCAGTAGGCATCCTTTAGGTGCAGCAGCTCGGATTTGTATTTGTACAATTAAATTACGTAAGAAGAAATCATGGTCCAATATTTTGGTGATCGCAGTTTATTTGCTGCTCTTCCTTATCATGGTGAAATATTCTTCTATGGCAGAACCAATATTTTGGCTTCATCCAAATAAAACTTTTTTCTTAATTTTGTCTAAAACCTAGGGTAGGCCTAATGTTTATTTTGTCATCTTTTGGTGATTCAAAAGTGCTTTTTTTGGCGGGGGGGGGGGGGTTATAGGAAGTAGTTTTGTGTATTTCCCTGGATGGTTATACATAGAATTATACATTATACATATACATATAAAAACTAAACTTCGTGGTGCGACATCCCCGTAGGGTCAAGGCCTACTACCCGACTGCTGCGTCATCTACCTATAGGCAGACGGCAGGATTGGGGGGCATGTGGTGAGCATGCCGACACCCACGGCCGTTAATGGTGGTTTCCATGACCGGAGCCGCTACTTCTCTATCAAGTAGCTCCTCAATTTGAATCACGAGGCTGAGTGCACCCCTACCACACCTCCCTACCTCAGAAAAATCCAAGGAGGTACCGGGGATCGAACCCGGGCCGGCAGATCCGTAGTCAGCGACGCTAACCACAAGACCGAGCCGGCGGTCATACATATACATTATACATATACATTATACATAGAATTATGGTTATACTAGAATTATAAAACTGACCTAAGTACCCTTCTAACCTAGGAAATTCTGTCTCTGTCCTCAGCATCTTCTCTCCTCTGACACCATCCCTCCGTTGTTCATGTCTCCTTTTACCCATGTCATCCTTTTTCCCACTCAATTATTTCTATGAGTTTTTTTCTGCGTGTTATCCATGTCTCTGCTTCGTATAACAAATACTCTACACCAATGACCTGTATATTTATGCTCTTACTCTGTAGAATTTTACATGCCTGCGTTTATTCTTTTCTTCGTTTAAGAAAAGCTTTTCCCACAGACTTCTAAACTTTTCTAGTTTCATCCTCTTCAAGACATTCCATTTTATCCAGTCTCCAATTGTTATGTTCATCTAATAATTTGACATCTTCACTTTCCTGTGCATTTAGGAGCTGTGATTTTCAGAAAACAAGTGATGCAAAAAATGTTGATGAAATACGAGATTTGTCCAGAATGTGAGTTCCGATTGCATGTAGAGATGGCATGACTAGTCAGACATGCTTGTACATACATTGCAGTATGTGGGAATGCTATAGTGAAGTTTCAGTCTTGTGACCCAGTAGTTTTTGAACAGCGCTTGGATATTGTCTCCTGCCAGCTACATTATGCTTTTGCACGACAATGCGCGACCCCATATAGCCAACACCATATGGAATCAGTTGCTTCAGTTTGGATGAGAGATCTTCAACCATATATCCTATAGCCCGACCTCGCGCCAAGTCATGAAGTGATTTCTGGCAGGAAAACGTTTCCACAATGCCACTGAGGTATAGACGGTGGCAGAATCCTATGATACGGGGATACAATTTTCAGTACACCGCTAAGATAAATGCCTCAATAACAGTGGCGACTATGTAGATAATTAGCCTGTGAATCTCTGTACATATTGCAATAAATATTTCTCACTTATTGATTTTTTTTTTAATTTTTAATTTTATTTATTTATTTATTTTATTTATTGTGATCGGAACTTACTTTCTGGATGATCCTCATATCTCATGAAACTTGCAGTCTCTCAGAACACATAACACATAACAGTGAGCCTTTGATTTTATACACTGAGATTTCCACATTCCTAAAAAATTTACACAAAATAAAATTTTGTTCTCAATTTTTACAGTTCTAATGATATGGCAAAATACCAAAATTTTAATGAAATGGGTTAAGACTAATAAGATTCCAACCGGGTGAAAATAATTGTGTAGTCCGAGCTTTCGGCTGCTGCTAGCTCTGCGGCCATCTTCTGGGAGAGAAGTGAGATAGGGACGACCCCGACCAAATAAGCTAACTGAGATCAGAGCATTGCGGGTGGGCAAAGCCCGCAATGCGATGATCTCGACTCCGAGTCCATACCTGCATACGAAATGCATTGCTCGAAATGAAAACGGGTTCCTATCCTATAACTTAAATATGCTTATGCTAACTGTGTTTCACATAGGACTTGAACCTATGCAGGGCAACTGTATTTTATTCTGGGGTTCGGGCCGTGTCCCTTTCTAAATTAAAGTTCCGGTATTCACCTTACAACCAGGGAAAACCACGGAAAACCCTGGTCGGAACTAGCAAGGGGGATTTGGTCATGGTCCTCCATTCTATAATGCCTGGTTGTGGTTGAACCAACCAGTTGGGATACGTGTCAGCTGACGGCTTATACATATTGGGATGGGGCATTATTAGGCTGAAGGCCTCAAAAATTTTGACGACTTTAATCGTCCCCTGGGAAGCGCAAGCGCTTTCCAAGTTGCCTTTCAAAAGGAATCTCAGCATCGAGAAGCTTAGAGTCTGAACTCTGTGCAATGCTTCTGATGTCGTTGGCAGTTGGAGAAACCTTTAGGTCCTCCTGAATCTGCCTGTTACAGACGTAATGATACGCCTATATCAGGCGAGGACAGTGCTGTGAACTCCATCGGCGTTCCAGTGAGCGAGCCTCATGAAGGGCCATGCATTCCTTGCTTAGTTTGCATTGCCATAACCAGCCAGGAAAAGGGCTATCACTTTGAGAACTGCCTTGGGACGGGCATTCCCAGTGGGAAGGAATGGAGCTTGTTTAAGCAGACACTTGGTCACTTCAAAACAGTCTTCCAAAGGAAGGTCATCGATAAGTTGCTTCAACTATCCGGTGTGGTTGGTTCGGGTCCCGGAACAGCTGGATTGCTATCAGATGACATCTGCGATGCACCTGAGTCGCTAGGGATCTGGGGTGCTAAAGTGGGTGGCTGGGTATGGACCACACGCCCCCGCTCGGTAACATGCCTCCAACCGGGTCCAAGCTTCTCCTGCTCAGAGGAGAGACTGGGTGCAATGCCTTTATTCACAGCAGAAGCGGAGCGTGAGCTCCCAGAACCTCTGGGTCCCGCCTTAGTGCGCTTCGCCGCTGCCCCTTTAACTTGCTTCCACTTACTGCAACCCTTAAAGTTGGCAGTGTGGGAGGAGTTGCAGTTACAGCACCTCAGGGCATCCTTGGGCGTGCTACAACCCCCTGAGGGGTGGTCTCCGCCACAAGCGACACAGCTTGGAGTGTAACCACAATTACGCTTTGTGTGACCAAAGCGTTGGCAGTTGCGGCACTGTAGAGGGCTGCTCGGAGCGTGGTAAGATTCCACAGAAATGTGCAGACCACACAAAGTGGTGAGAGCTCTCACCTTCGCTGCCGAGGGTCCACGCGACACTGACACAATAAAGTGTGGCGTTAAAGGCCTATCCTTAGCAGGATCGGCGTCACGCCGTTGCGACCGAAGTTGCAGTACAGAGAGTGCGGGAACTCCAAGTGCAATGAGCTCCTCGCGCACATCTTCTGTTGGCATGCGACGCCCTAGATTCTTCAGAAGCAGTCTGAGAGACCGCTCCTCCGGCTGAGAGTAGGTATGGAACCTGACTCCCTTCTTCGGGTCGATGGCGCGGAGAGCAGAGATGGTGGCCCGGAAACAATCGACAGTATCCGGAACTAGCAAAAGTGAGATAGGGAGGGTACATGGAGCTCTTATATCTTGTAGTTGAGTTGGTGGAGGGCAGGCAATCAGATTGCAGGAAAACTTGTAGGAAAGCACCAGCATCCTATTGGTTGGGTTCCAGGCCTGACTAAGATTCAGTCTAAGGCTAGTTTACATGGTGAAACTAGGTTTCGCAACTGTTTTTACTCATAACACTGAGTTGTGCATTTTCGACAGATTCCAACTTTCATGAAGCTAAATCTGTAGTTTCAAGGTTACACGCAGTGATGGGAAGTAATTGAGTAAAAGTAATCGGATTACAGTAACAATTCCTTTTTTGGTCCCATTTACTAGTAATCAAAACTTTCTACTTGTAATTTACTTCTGGAAATAAAATTGAAATTGTTATAATTTAGTAGTTGTTAGTATTAGTATCATTCTCACTTGCTGTATCATCTTCATTACTGTTTTTGCAACTAATATCCAAATTAGAGTTAATGTTAACAAAAAGTTACTCAATGTTTCTGAAAATATTCTCATTGTTATGTTTTTTGTTGTTTGTTTGTTAATAACTTGGGCTTTGTGCCCAAAAAAATAAAAAAAACAAGGAATTTTTAGGTACTGTCATTTTGTAAAGTAATTGTAATTATACTGACTACTTTTTGAAAAAGTAATTTGTAATTGTAATTAAGTAAAATGCCTCAAGTAATTATAATTCAGCCCAATTACTTTCTTTCTGTACTTTTCCCATCACTGGTTACACACATATTTGGCTTGGGTGTAAAATGAAATGGGAAGTGAGGAGATTGAGACATGATTATGGGATTGAGAAATGAAGTTGATATGTTGCAGCCTGTGTGAGTTGTTTGGGTGCGCTCTGAGCATGGAGTGTACAGGGCGGGACTACGATAAGCTGGTGGCCGACATCGTCACCAGACTCTGGAGCTACGTGACCACAAGCAAGGATCCAGATGTACGAGACAGTGCGTTCAAGTGAGTGTAGCATAAACATGATGGTTTGATGTACAGTAAAACGTCTGTATGACAGATATTTTTTAATTCTCCAGCAGAAATATGCATGTATATATACAGTGTATTGCCTCTCATCAGTGAATATAAACAATCTACAAGAATAATATTTTAGACATATCTTCTACACAAGGAGCAAAAAAATTATGGTAGGCTTTTTTATCTCCCGGTTTTTGATGCAGGCACACACATAAGATGTAGACACAGTCTGTATATAAGATCATTGTGACTCATCGAAGTAAACGTTGATTATTCGTGTATGCGTGTTGTCAGCCTGGGTGGAGCAGTCAGTATTGCGCTGGCTTTCTGTGTCCAAGGTGTTGGGTTCGATCCCGGCCCAGGTCAATGGCATTTATGTGTGCATAAATGTGATATGCCCATGTCAGGATGTGCGTTAATAGTGTGCAAGCATCAAACATTGGACATGTTCCAAACTTATTGCTACATAATGCACAGGAATGGTAATAAGCAGTGGCGGCTCGTAACAAAAATTAGTGGGGGTGCTGCTCCAGAAAATTGTTAGCCTTTGTTTTAAAATTGTGTAAAAGGAGACAGATATATAAAAAGAAAATTTATTGAGAAACTTGATGAAACCCTAAAAGAACAAAATCAAAATTTTTTACTTACTGTAACCAGGCTTGATCTATTCGTTTAATTTTTTTTTTTATCTTTTATTTATTTTATTTTTCATTATCATTATTACATTATTACATATTTAATACAAGTAAAAACAAATAAAACCAAACATTCTCCTATATGAGCAAAGCTCGTGTTTAGGGGATATATTAGATTAATATAAATATAATTACATATCACTGCACAGTATACTATACACGAAAAAGTTATAAATTTATGAATACATGTAAATAATTGATTCGTTTAATCCATTCCTCTTGTTTTAATTTCCGTGAAAAGATCAATAATTTTTTCCTTGATCTGCCATGGTTAAAGTTTTCTCTTAAATGGAAGAACCAAAAAATGAATCAAATAGAATGGCTGGAAACAAGATAATAAACTAATTCTACACTTTATCACATTCAAGAATATTGTGCATGGTTTTTAAGCACAACATATGCAGAGCGCTCTCTCTGTCCCTCGCAGCCACAGCTAAGCCTTGCTATGTGATACAATATTGGTTTAGGTTAGGTGGCTCTAGGCCATTAAGCATGAAAAAGATATAAAAAGGAGAGGAAGGTGCCAGAGAACTTACCAATTGGCAGGAGAAGCTGGTCTTCAATTGGTGCTGGCTCTGGTATCATAGAAACACATAAAAAGAAAGAACAATAAAAACGAAAATTTTCGGACAAACTTTGCCCTTTGTCAATCACTTAGAGAATGGAGCTTGAAGAGCCTTCAAGCTGCATTCTCTAAGTGATTGACAAAGGGCAAAGTTTGTCCGAAAATTTTCGTTTTTATTGTTCTTGAAGGCTCTTCAAGCTCCATTCTCTAAGTGATTGACAAAGGGCAAAGTTTGTCCGAAAATTTTCGTTTTTATTGTTCTTTCTTTTTATGTGTTTCTATGATACCAGAGCCAGCACCAATTGAAGACCAGCTTCTCCTGCCAATTGGTAAGTTCTCTGGCACCTTCCTCTCCTTTTTATATCTTTTTTATGTGATACAATAGTGATACATCACGCTGCTGGAACTGTGAAGCGCATAGTTCCATACAAAGATTTTCTTTTATCTTTGTAATAAACTGAGGGATGGCTACTGGCATTAAGCTTAATTTATTGTTCAAGTATAAAGGAAGAATTAGAGGAAAAAAGGACGCATTATATTAAATGTTATCGATAATATCAAGTGGAAATAGGGGTGCTGCAGTTCCACAGTGCCTATACAAGACCCGCCACTGGTAATAAGGGACAAACAGAGGAGGCACAAGAAAGTAGATTCCTGCAACATAACTAGCTGTAGACCTCTACAATAAAATTGGCTGGCACAGTATTTCCCTTTTCAGTCTTCTCTATTTCAAAATTGCAAGAATTTATTAGTGTATTTAAGATTAAGCAAAATGTATATTTCATTTAAAGCATGAAGGATACATCGCAGATTTACATTGTAACATTCCTTTGATATTCTTACTTGTGAGATTTTATCAAATGAAGTTGGTTTAGAGTTACAGTCAATTCCTGATTATCTGTGGGTGGCTTTTCTGGTTTTCAGATTATCTGTGCATGATAGTTTGAATTTTCTGCGGTTAATTTTGAATTTCCCATACCTTATTTCATCTGATGTTAAATTTCCCGCACCTAATTTTGTCATATGCACAATTCAAAATCTCGCACTCAGTTAATTCTAACATTCGAATTTTCTGTGTTTTCTGGTTACTCGTGCATGTCACCATCCCAATTAACATGGAGGAAGTTCACTGTATTTACCAAACAGAAAACTGTCAGCATCATTATGTTGTCATATCATTTTCTCTGCAATTTATTTCCAAAATTAAACAGATGCACAGTAATCAAAGGTAAAGATCTGAGTATTAACCCATGCCTTCGTCATGCACTTGAAAATCATGTAAAAGTTCTTGATATTTTCTGTTTATAATATACTTAATATTTTTGTGTCATAGGGAGTTTTGCAACAAACACTTTTTAAAATAAAACATATTTATAAAATTTATAAGTATCCGTATCCCTCACTTGCAAAATTTGTTTACTGTGTATAAGCTGCATATACAATTTTTCAGAAAACTTTTCTTATCCGCATTTCTTGTGGCCAGTTTCTGGAGCTGTGGGGCTCCTTGATGCCTGCTGTGGTTCAGATTCCACTTTTCTGATGCAGTAATTGTGATTTGCAGGGCACTCTCTAAAGCCTACGTGGACAAGCTGAGTCTGAAGACGCTGCCTGAATGTTACCGCCAGAGACTCCAGTTGCCGCCATCGTATGCTAAGACTCCAGTGGACGCAGCTCGCAAGCCAGAGGATGTGCTGCCCTACATCCCGTGTATGTTATTAATGTTACAGTTAATATGATTCTAGTGTGTTTTGTTGGAACTTCCTTTTTACACTCTCCGATTTTAGGTTTTCTTCCATTTTTAGGCCATAAATTAAAAATCCCAACTTACTGTCAATAACAGAAATACAAAAATTGTTACAATTTTACATTCTCTGATTTTACTTTTTCCTTGACTTTCTCCCTGTAATACATAACCCTCCAGCAGGTGCACTGTTGTAAAAAGTACAACAGCAGCGGTTTTTATGCTTTATCGATGCCTTAACCTTGAGCTATTGCACCCACTCTGCAATTTATTTCATTGTTGATGCTTACTCAAAAATGTTACTATGGCTCCAGTTTCCTTGTTTAGCTTCCTCAGTTTTTACTTCCTCTGCCCTTACCATAGGTACTATAGGTAGAGGAAGTATTGTTTTCGACCCTAAAATTCGAAGTTGAGTTTTTAGCATATATACACGTTTCAAGGCCCCCTGAATCCAAAAATACTATTTTCGGAAACATGTCTGTGTGTGTGTCTGTCTGTCTGTGTGGAAGTTTGTGAACAGGCTAGCTCCGAAACGGAGAATCGTATGAAAACAAAATTTCATATTTGGGTCAGGTACCTTTTGAGGATGTGATTCGAAGATTGGCGACAAATTTCCCTTATTTTTAAGGGGACTTTACATGAAGAAATTTTCGTATTTCACGATTTTCTCGAAAACGGCTCTAACGATTTTCTTTAAAATTTGCACATGTGTTCCTTTTACTGAGAGCTAAAACTTTTATTTGAAACTTTTTTTCGAAAAAATTCTCTGAGGGTAGTTACAAGCCACCCACTGTTCACCCACTGTTTGTAGAAATTTTGTCTTGCGTGATGAACAACTGAATACGCGCTCTTTCACGGCCTCTTATTCTATATAAGAATGTGAAGTGAGAAAGATGTATTGTTGGCCAGGTATAGAGTAAAGAAGTATCTGAGGGAAATATTCGATAAATTTCGGAAATTATTCTTTAGTTCAATAAACGTCTGCAGTCACTTGTTCTTTTTTTTTTAAAGTTTGTTATATAGACTGCGCTTCTAGTCGCATCATTGAAAGAAGAGGTATTTATAGGATAATTAGCGTAAAATTGTGTCTTGCGATTCTGTAAAAGGATATGTGAATACTGCTAACTTTTATTTGGGCAGAGGAAGTTATGTGACTTTCACATCAGATTTTAGAAATTTTGTCTTGCATGATGAACAACTGAATACACACTCTTTCACGGCCTCTTATTCTATATAAGAATGTGAAGTGAGAAAGATGTATTGTTGGCCAGGTATAGAGTAAAGAAGTATCTGAGGGAAATATTCGATAAATTTCGGAAATTATTCTTTACGGCGGAAAGTTCAATAAACGTCTGCAGTCACTTGTTCTTTTTTTAAGTTTGTTATATAGCCTGCGCTTTTAGTCGCATCATTGAAATAAGAGGTATTTATAGGATAATTAGCGTAAAATTGTGTCTTGCGATTCTGTAAAAGGATATGTGAATACTGCTAACTTTTATTTGGGCTGAGGAAGTTATGTGACTTTCACATCAGATTTTTTTTCCTGAATTTTAAGTAATGAGGTGGTGAATGTTGTAAAAAGTACAATGCTTGCCTGCTCTTGTCATAGATGCATGTTTAGTTCAAGCAGCCAATATGCAGAAAAATACGGCTTCATGAAGTTGCCTCTGACTTTGTGAAGGAAAGTGATATTTGTAAATTGATTCCAGCAATGTTCAAGAATGTGAAAAAACATAGCCAATGGCCATCATCTTGTAATCATTCAAACGGAGTAAGAGGCACACGTTTTATCCACGATGACAACTCCATGTTTTGCCATGTTATACTCAATGCAGTTGTAAGAAGTAGCAGAAGGCCTTATGAAACAAGAGCTCAAATCTAGAGCGACTGAAAAGAAAATTGCTTACACAATCTGGGTTAGAGCAAAACACATGTCCCTCACTGGAGCTAGTTATTTTCCTTTACTATTCCATATTTTTTTACAATTTTCATGACTTTCTCCATTATTTCTACATTAACTCTCTTTTGTGTTTGATTTTGTATTTTCAATCTAACATCAACGTTGCCTGGCATGTCCTGGAAATATAACTTGTATGCTAATGAAAATGGTCGGTCCTTTGAAATAGAGTAGCCTGTTTAATAACGAAATGGAACTTAAAAAAATTAAATTTCTTGCGATGCACACTTCTTACATTTCAATTACAGATACTTCAAAGGGCTTCTTTAATTTGAAAGTAGTTAAGGGGCTATATATATCTGTTCTTCCAGGAAAATTTCCAATTTTGCTATGGATAAAATCAACTTCTTGAACATTTCCATGTCCTGGTTGAGAATATTTTTGTTCAATCTTCGTCATTTGTGAACTTTATGCCAAAAAATGCTTTTAGGTCATATTCTATTTTTGTTCTGTGGTGCACAAGAATCCGAAAAGAGGATTATCATTTACAACAGTCACGTGTCCAGCTGGACGTAGAACAAAACAAAACTGAGGAGGCTCGTATTTAACATGACATAGAACAGCAAAATTTTTAAATTTCAGTATTTAGAGGTTGAAAATTGGTTTTGAAGCATATGCATATGATGTGTACTTAAACTAAGAATTTAAAACATACATTACCTCATATTTCACATAAAGAAGAGTTAATACACTCCAATGCTCAGGTGACAGACAATAATTTTAATGTGTTGTGCTTTGATCGTGTCTTTTTAGTTTCATATGTTCTCTTTTTCCATCTGTAATCATCTGATAACCCTGCCTGTGTGACTTCACTGCACACTCGTCATAATTGTTTATTATTTTCTTATTGGAATCATTATTTCAACAATATTATTAATGAATTGCTTACATTTCCCAGAAGTGAAACTCTAGACTTAAAATCTCGTGTATTTTCAGATTGAACCACTACTTTTATAAACTACTTACTAAAAGTAAATTACTCCATGAGGAACAGTAACATTCTAGAGACTCTAATGTTGGTGTTAAATAAAGACCCATTAACTTGCATTGCAGGACACTAATCTGACTTATATATCTTGTGGAGCTGTGACTATGCTTAACAGTAGTACAGTGCCCTAGCTGTGAAGGCGAGAATCCGCTAAAATTCAGAATTCAGTTCGTGTATGGTTGTAATGTTCTGCTATAGTATATTGCGATACAAGTGCCATAAGCGGAAAGAGTTTTTTCAATTTCTGAGATCCGTTATGCGTTTACTACGGCACACGTATTGCATGCTATTTTTTGCACGATGATTATTTATATTAATTGAGATATTAGCTGAAAATATTATGTTTATACACTATTGAAGATGGATGTTATATTTCAGAAAGTGATTCGCATGTGTTGGTTGTTATGGGAACTGAATATTTGTCCTGTTAAAGTCACCACAAACTGGGGTGCCTTGGTTCCGGTCTTCCATAAAGGCTTGTATTATGATGGTTTTACTTACGGCACTTGTGCTTTTTGTAATTTTTACCGCACGGAGATTTCTTTTGTTTTCATAGCAACCAGATTGCTTGCGGGAATGTCAAGTCACGATCCACGGCAACAATATTCGTAAGTACCACTATTTAGTTACATCGTGCAAAATAATAATTTATGAAGTAAGAAATAAGGTTAAGATAAAACTCACCTATTTAAAGAAGTTTTGAAAATGTTTACACAAACTCACATGCTTTAATTAATTTTCGAAAACTTTAATTAAAGAAGTAATGTACTTACTTATTTCTGTTTGGACTCCTCAACAATAGCAAACACCATCAATTGTTAAAATGGTGTACCTCTGGGACTGTAGCATTGTATAGAATGATAAGTGTGAGTGTTGTTGTTGCCAGGTGAATGCTGGGTGCAGCTGCTCCAGAACACGCTGCCCGAGTCACTTGACTCAGCAGGAAGGACGCTGGCAGCCTGGCTCAACACCGAACTCTCACTGTACCGGTCCAGCATCTACACGATTGCCACTGCAAAGGGGGAGCCACCAAATTACTCCTATCTGAAACCTTACAGCGTGTGTCGAGGGCTGGTGGACTACTTGCAGCGAATCTCTGACAGTCCTGTGGACCCTGCCAAGCTTCCTGTTGCAAAGCAATGTCTGTGCCTTCTGGGTCGCAAGCTTGTGAAGCCCCTCCCTCCAGTCTCGTGGACGTTCCTCAAGGCGTTCCTGGAAGATCCTGAACTGCAGGAGCCGACCCTGGCACTGGCTATCAAGCAGTCGGCCACATCGCCCTCGGCAAGGAAGATTGTCGAGAACTATCTCATCTCATTGGAGCCTACACTGGAATATGTAAGTGTCTTCTTGTATTTTATTGATTTGTTTACTTCTCTGTGGTGGAGCTGAGGTTTTCTCTTGCACTCTTCACAGGTGGATACAATACAACATGTAATAAATATATAGCAACTACACACAGTGCTAATGTTTTCTGGTTAATTTGTTGCATAATTCTGTCCACAAGTACTAAAGATGATTGAAAGTATATTAAACTACAATCATGAAATTCAATATTAATCTATATCATAGGCGTAACTAGACCGACCTTATGGGGGGGGGTTATAACATCCGCGGGGTCTGGGGGGTATGGAATACCCTCCAGGGAGAGGGGGGTTCGGGGGTCCTCCCCCGGAAAATTTTAAAAAGTAAGATGCAAAATAACGAGTTTTAAGCTTCCGGGGGTCCCCCCCCCCCGGAAAATTTTAAAAATTAATACCCAAAATAACGAGTTTTAAGCTTCCGGGGGTACTCCCCCGGAAAATTTTAAAAATCAAGACGCAAAATAATGAGTTTTAAGCTTCCAGGGATCCTCCCCCGGAAAATTTTAAAAATTAAGACGCAAAATAACGAGTTTTAAGCTTCCCACGCTTTATACTTGTATTAAGTAATTTATGGGCAGACTTTAAAAAATTATACAATTTTCCTTTTTTAAATCAATGGGGGGGGGGGGTTCGAACCCCCAAAACCCCCCCCTCGGTACGCCTATGATCTATATTAAGAAAAGGAAGTGTCTGTCTGTCTGTATGTCTACGATGCCCAGCGCAGTCTACACAACGCAGAGATCTGAAATTTTAAACATAGGTGGACTGAAGGGTCGGAAAATGCACCTCGAAGCCGGAATTTTTAATTTCGCTTTCGTTCGTGAGTTATGGCTATGAGTGAAAAACGGGCAGAAAACTTGCATTTTTTCCATTTTCGAAGTATCAGTTTTCAGTTATACATTTCAATGTCAAATCACATTACAGTTGGCTTTGGCTATTTTTGTCATACGCGATTGCTTGATGATTCATTTGTTTATATTGTCAAGGCCCGCAGACATATGAAATTTTCAACCTACACAGAAGAGGGATAATCAATATAGACCTAAATATGGTCAAACGTTCAATTTTAACGAAACTCACTATACAGGGGTTTTCTGGGCCAAGGAACTTTAATCTGAGGTCGCTTTTATGAGGCGACGCTATCTAATCGTGGTATGTAGTTCATGTGATTTAGGTGTTAATAAATATAATGATTTAACTATTATGCTCTTAATTTTTAATTTTTAATCCTTGAAATAATTATCGCGGGCAAAGCCGCGGGCACATGCTAGTTCAGTAATACTAACCCATTGACACACTACTTTTCTTATGCATAGCACATCCATAAACACTAATATTTTCAGGCAAAAATTGATTTTTTACATTTATTATTACTTTATGCAAATTCAATTTTTTATTGACTTCACTACATACCCCTTTTATGCTGTGACGTTTTGTTCATCCCTGGAGTGTTTGTTTACAGATATTTTGTGGTGTGATACACCCTAAAACAGTCTGGAACGCCACACACAATTTCTTCCTCGAAGCCATTTTTCTAACTGAGTGACTGGGAATCCCATGATCACGCGATCATTATATCAATTTATAACTTAAACTTGACTTATCATGTTGAATACAATAAGGTAGATAACTTTTGTGGGTATAAAATGCTAATAAGGCATGTCATGCCATCTACTAACGGAAAGCAGGAATAACCACATATTCACAATCGATTTATAGCTTGAAGATCGATATGAAGCATATCGTATTGCATACCATTGCATAGAGAATTTATTCAGCTTTAAAATGGTATATGGAATGTTGTGCCATCTACTCAGAGAAAGCTAGAACTAAAAGAAAAGGCATCGGTTGCTCAGCCCGTCTGGCAGCCGGGAAAGTGCATATGGACTTGGATTGTTCGCCCGTCTCCCAGACGGGAAAGTGTGCCAATGGGTTAATAAAGGCAGGTAAAAAGAATGAAACAACACAATAACATAAATAATGTCTTGTTAAATGTTCACAATATGTACCGGTACTGTAATTACTCGGCTATAAGACCCTTTTTAAAATGGGAGGGGTCTTATAAGTGAGAATGTCTTCAATAGGCCAACGGATTGGGGGTGGTTAATATTAAATAGAAATACCAGTAAGTTATAACCTAAAATAAACTGCTTTAAAAATACATTGAAGAAAATACCTTTAACAAACATTCAATTCTAATTACTGTAATAGCATAAATAATCAAATACAGCAGATACAAAATGGCTGCCATTACGTGTTTGGCATGCACGAATGAACTGCAGCCTACACTGTTGCCACATCTACATGACTGCACCAGTAACGAACCATTTTCGGTTGCACATCAAACTTCCTACCTGCAGAACTCACACCATAAGCTTAGTTTCCAAGAGGCAGAATAACTATTTGTCATGTCATTTTCACATGCCACTGGTCTGTCTGCTCTCCAATTAAACACTGACCACCCCAAGCCACGGACCACATGCTCACGAAACACGCAGCTGCGAAGAAGTGTTAAGGGTAGAACCAGGAGGAGAAGAGTAATGCAGCCGGAAGTCAAGGTCAAGGAGGAAGCTAAAGAATTTACTGCTACATCAAAAGAATGTCCAACATTCGCACTTTTATCCAAGTTTGAAACTTCAATTTTCATGATTTTTAATATTTTTAAAATTGTGGATGAAAATACTAGGGGTGTCTTATAGGGGACTGTGTCCTATAGCTGAATAAATATAGTAATACTAGCTTAGTGTCCCCTGGGTTTTGTAATTTGGAGTTCGAAATTAACTTTTTTTTTTTTTTTTTTTTTTTTTTTAAATCAAGGACTTATCCTTATATATTGTATAGAGCTGACGAGATGATCACTGGCCTGACTGTGGAGCGTTATCTTGAGCAAGGAAGGACAATCTTTGTAGTTATTGCTATTATGCTAGAGAATTTTGGAACTAATGTCTTCATGTTAGAGAGTAGCAGTAACTTCCACGATTGTTCTTCCTCACTCAAGATAACGCTCCACAGTCAGGCCAGGAATCATCTCGTCAGCTCTATACAATAGGTATCTAGAGTTTGAGGCAAAGATGAACGACCTATCATACTCAAAATAGGCCTGTTCCCTCATAAAATGCTAGATATAGCTTTATGTTGGTCATACAGGACTTAAGAATGTTGCAACCTATTGATTCTGCACATTATGCCTGGTAATAGATCGTGGGTTTCACTATTTTACAGGAATTAAATACATAGGCCTAATTGATTGCTGCGAAGGTTGCTAAGATTACTTGTTTATGAGAGTGTCTAATAGGACCACCTGCATGGTCTCATGGTTAGCATTGCTGGCTACGATCCACAGTACGTACTCAAATTTTTCTGATGTAGGGAGGTTTGGAACGGGGTGCACTCAGCCTCGTGATACAAACTGAGGAGCTACTTGATAGAGAAGTAGCGGCACTGGTCATGGAAACCATTATTAATGGTCATGTGGAGGCTGACCACATGCCTCCAATGCTACTATCTGCCTATCTGTAGATGACACAGTGGTTGAATGGTAGGCTAGTCCCTTCAGGGATGTAGAGTCATGAAGCATCTCTGTGAGGGACTTTAAAGCTTGCACTCTTGGAGAAGGGAAATCTCGCTTACAGACAGCAGACGATGCAATGTAGAGAAGCTCACATGCTTCAGGGCGTTCTAGCAGCAAAGGCAAGAATCGAATCATGTTGTTGCAAATTTTATGCAACAACCAAAACCCAAAAAGCTGGGATTTTTCCTACAAAGTTAAGCACCTCGCATACACTCCTCTTCTGCTGGACAAAGCAGGAAATCGTTATAACTGGATTGCGATGACCAACGCGTGTTTACATGTTTAAATGATTTAAAATTGTTAAATATCATGTGAGGCATGTTTTCAGTCAATAAGAACCTATCACAAAGACGATTTCAAAGTAGTTTAATAGTATGTTCCATCCTATTTTGTCTCTTTTTCATGCTTGGCTTACAACAAACACACCTATTTCTCAACTAATACAAAGCCTACAGCGATGAATAAAGTATATTTTATTTTAGCATACCCGCTACCCATCGTTGGCACAAACTCAGGCTGAGACAACTGAAAGTGCTGTCCCCACAATGTGACCTCTTATTCTACATCAAAATGTGAAAATTACTAGGAGGTGCCCGCGGCTTCGTCCGCGATAATTAATTGAAAAATAAAAAATTAAGGGCCTGTATTACCACCTGTCGACAATTCCTCCCGATACGTGACTTCCAGATAGCTTAACTAGAAGATGCCTTGTAATACCACCTCTGAACTGCTACCGGCAAGAATGCAGTACAAATTTGTAAAATGGTCCTTAGCTGATTGAGCAAAGAGGTGTGTTTGTTGTAGTTCGGTAGTCCTCCGCTAGGTGCGGCAGCTCGGTTTTGTATTTGTACAGTTAAATTGCATAATAACACATCGTTTTAAGTGCATTAATCGATTTGTGCACTTCTATTTCATTCATATGTGAGCATAAAATGACATTTTTGTGTAAATTAAATCTTCCAGCATCAATTCTGAAAATAAGGTGGCCAGAAAGGTTCCGCGTCCTGCCATCTTGTTTCAACCAAGATCCCTAACTAGCAGTTGGTACTTTGTCAGCCACTCCTTCCTCCTGCTAGCTTATCTGGAAGTTGTCTTCCCAGACAGATTTTGTCAGGAGACCATAATATGCAATTCTTGGCCAACTTCCAGATAGGTTCTCTATCTGGTAGATAAATACGATAGCAGTAGGTCGTCATACCCTAAGAGTATTATATTTATTAAAGCATTATATTTATTAACACTTACATGCAAATCATTCATAAACTAAACTATTAATAATTAATGAAACAGCTGAAATTCCGGCTTTAGAGTACATTCCACTATTAGAAAGCGCCGTCTGGGAAAACGATCTCAGATTCGATTATGCAGTTCCAAAGGAACCTGTGAACACATAATACGTATTGTTTCTCAACTGTTTGTTGACAGATGAATATGATGTGAATTTTTTTTGGATAAATTCAGTGTAATTTTCAGAAATGATATAATGTTTCAAGGGAAGGAATGGTTTGTTTGGATTATTATTATCAGCGATATTTCAAGAGATAAAACCATCAATATTTTACAGCTGGTGCCAGCAGTTTCGCCCGCCATTATTAATTGACTCCAGGATTTTTAAGAAATTTGCACTGGCAGCTTATTAAAAATGTTTGTGGTTCAGAGCTATGAAAATTGTAAGTAAAAATAAAATTAGAATATTTGTTCGTTGTGTTCATTTCACTTAGGCCTTATATAATAAAGAAACGGTTTTCCTAATTTTGTACTTTTCGTGAAAGTTTAGACTGAGAGAGACGAATATTGCCGAGTATGCCCGATGTTTCACGAAGCGGGTGAGCGAGTGAGCATGCTATTTAGGGCCGTTGAATTGTATAAGAGTAGATATTCTTTATGCTTAGGGTATAGAAAATTATGTAATGCATCACACCCGATATTTCTTAACATTGGTTTTGTTCTCTATAATTGATTTACTTAAATGAATTATATCGATAAGCTCTCTAATTATTTGTAACACCCCACCCCATAGCCCAGTGAAATGCAACTTCCAAAGCCTTATGTAGGCCTAAACACTGCAAACAATATTGTTGTCATGAGAACTTAATTGCATTTTGATGAATTCATTGTAATATTATCAGAAATGTTATCATTTTTGAAGGGAAGGGGGTTTGAATTTTAATGTTGACTGTGTTACTTTCAGAGTTGAAATGTGTATGTGTGCAAAATCTCATGCAAATTGTTCAAATCATGTCATGTCAAGGGCTGTATCCATACCCAATTTCTGCCTCTTTTCCTCAATGACCATTGTATGGAGTTGGTAGGGTTGCCACCTGTCCCGAATTAGGCGGGACATCCCGCATTTTAAGGACATTTTCAGTGTCCCGAATTATGCCTATGAGGGACGCATTATATTGCGGGATGCCAAATTATTCCAAAACAAAATATGAAACAGCAATTCTTGGTGGCATATTTTGTGAATTTCGACTCATAGTCAAGATATCGATGTCGTTCCATCGCTAAAATATATCGTGTTTGCAGTATTGAAATCACTGCCCATGATGTTATTCTTTGTAATTTATTTGTATAAGTCGCGCGGGCATTCTTGTCCGTGATCGGCACAACCAGCGTGCGAGCCATTAACTGGTGATCCGACGGGGAAGTACCGTAAACAGTCCCTGCTGGAATTATAGCACAGCAAGACGTGTGTAGTGTTATCAGTTGTAATTTGAATCCACGTTCTCTGTGTGTTTTATGTGTCGTTCGTTGAGTAAGAACTAATTAAATATGCCTCCTGTTATTTCTGAACTTAGTGGTAAGCCATTATTTAGTCAGAGTCTGGATCGCCAATGTTCATAATATTTTCGAAACATGTCTATGAGTGTACATTGTTTTTTTGAAATTCTATGAGAAAGCTTTTCGTTCCTTAGATAAAGTATTTGACTTCGCAGAAAACAATCTTTATGGCACACTGAAGAACTTGAATCTTAAAAGAGTTCACTATCTTTCAAACATCTCAAAGACTCTGTGAAGACACTTAATGTAGAATCTGATGTTAATTTGGATGAGTTATATGAGGAATTCTGCTTTAGTTCAGATATAATAAATGCTACTAAAGTGAACTATGCAGAAGGAGAGACTAAGTATAAGTATGAAATGGAAGAAAATTATTCGAGAGATTGGTAAAGAACACATTCCCAATCTCATATGCTTTGTTCTGAGCATTCCTGGTAGCAATGCCTTTGTGGAAAGAGCGTTCTCTCTCATGAATCTAAAATGGACAGAACCCAGATACAGGTGCTCAGCTGACCTCATAAAGATTGAAATCATTTCTACAAATGTTACAGATACCTGCAAAGACTATTTAGTGAGAGTGAAACAGAACAAACAACTATTAGAAGCTGCCAAATCAAACAAGAAATACAGCTTCAAGTCATGAATTTGCCCAGGTTTCTTTTTATTATTATTATTATTATTATTATTTTGCTAATATTTTCTTTTCTAATGTTAGTGTTACTGTTACATAGCCTATTCAGTTTTGGTTTTGTAATATATTCCGTCTTTCTGTTTTTAATAATTTGTTCCGTGTACAAATTTAGGAATGAAGATCGGCGATCTGCATATATTCGATAAGTGTCCCTCCTTAGCCTTACCAAAAGGTGGCAACCCTAGGAGTTGGCCAGCTATGGTGCAGATGGCTTTTGCTGGTTTACTTTGAAGGTTTTTGACACTATATATGTGGGCTATTTTTTTCTCAACCTCTGATGGGGCATAAAATGAAAACCACAGTGAAAATCAAAACTGTTTTATTTGGAACATTTAGGTGCAGTTTCGTTCCGTATGAGACATTTTTCATAGCATGATACCAACTTTCCAATACCCTCTTCATAGAAGCTGCTGCCAGCATATTGAGAAGGTTCTTCATGGCATTTTAAAGTGTTTTGAAGTTCTTCGTTGCTGTGGAACCACTGTCCTCCCAGATCTTTCTTCAGCTGCTGAAAAAGATGAAAGTCGCTTGGCACGGGGACGAGTTTTTGAAATCCACTGTGACAGGGGATGAAACGTGGATTCATTAGGAGAATCCAGAATCTAAAGAACAGTCTAAACAATGAATGCATGCACACAAATTTCCCTGGCTTCCACACCAATGAAGAACTTCAAAACACTTCAAAATGCCGTGAAGACCCTTTTCAATACGCTGGCGGCAGCTTCTATGAAGAGGGTATTGGAAAGTTGGTACCAAGCTGCGACAAATGTCTCAATCAGAGCGAAACTATGTAGAGAAGTAGCCAGAAGGTGTACCTAAATGTTCCGAATAAAACAGTTTTGATTTTCGCTGTGGTTTTCATTTTATGCCCCATCAGAGGTTAAAAAAAATAGCCCTCGTATAATAGAGAAATCATGTTAAGATATCCGATGGGAATCACATTCAGTGAGTGTTATCTGTTGGTATCACTGTTTCAGGAGAAAACATTGAGATATTTGTATGAGCAGCTGGCAGACCTGTGCAGAGGAGTCCCTCCCAATGTTCTGAAGCCACTCGTAGAGAGCTCCTTGTCACTGGCAATGGAAGGTAAGGAGCTCAACCTCTCTTCCACTCAGCCAGAATACAATACAGTTGTACAAGTGAATAAGTGATAATTCTGAGTAGTCTTATGTGTAGTAGGTCTGGATACATAAGAATCTACAGGATTTGATGTTTGACATCTTAAACACAATAATACATTTTTGTTGACATGTAACTCGCATTCGTGCCACATTCATGCCCCTGACTCCTACTCTGGAACCATCTGCACAACAGTATTTAAGAAATTATGAAAAAACTACCGCATTAACAAATGAATATTAATAATTAAGTGGAGGGAAAGGAAGTACACATTAAATCCATGTCTGGGATATTAATCCAAGTAAGAATCAGTTTGAAAAATTTTATGTCATAACCGGGATTTGAACACGGATCTTTGGCTTAACGCGCCGATGCTCTACCATTGAGCTACCATGACAACATGCCAGTACGACATCAAATTCCTCAACTGATTCAGAAGACAAGGCAGACCACGGGACCTCCCAGACATGGATTTAATGTGTATTTCCTTTCCCTCCACTTAATTAATAGTATATGAATAATAACTAGGCTTCAAAGTACCTACAAATGTAGGACGCCATTGGATTGTGTGTTCTCAACGGAGAAACCTCCCGTGGTCTGCCTTGTCTTCTGAATCAGTTGAGGAATTTGATGTCGTACTGGCATGTTGTCATGGTAGCTCAATGGTAGAGCATCGGCGCGTTAAGCCGAAGATCCGTGTTCAAATCCCGGTTATGACATAAAATTTTTCAAACTGATTCTTACTTGGATTAATATCCCAGACATGGATTTAATGTGTATTTCCTTTCCCTCCACTTGAGTAATAAAATGTTAAAAAATCGTGATTTTTAGCAGTTTTTTTATTTTTCTTGCAAAAAGTTAACTTATTTTTATTGTTTGGGATGCATTTTCTTCGTCTTTTCAAGCTCTGTCCCTTGTAGTTATTCGTTTTTCCCATATTTTTCTTTTTAATAACAAGGAATTGGGAAAGGTTGGCACCCCACACACTAATGCCATTACTTTTATTGACTGGCTAATATTTATCCAATTAGATTGTGCTGAGGCAAGGTTCACAGGTTCAAACCTTGCCAGGGTCAGTGGATTTATCTGCAAGTAGAAATCCTGGGAACAACTGACACATGTTTTGGGACTTTACTCACATCTTCAGCTAGCTTGTCGGCTGCTTGTCTATGTACAGTCGGTGGGCGGTATTTCATAAAGTATCACGAATGAGTATATGCGCATGTACAGTCGGTCAAATAAAAAACGTCGGGCGGTATTTGATTAAGTATCACGAACGAGCATATGCGCATGTACAGGAAGACTTAAGGTTAGGTTCACACACGCCTCTTGTCTATCCATGTATTTTCTTGATTATTTAGTCAGTTTTGTTCCAAAACAAACATGTATAGAAGGCTGTGGCTATATGCCTCAAATCCGCCATATTCTTGGTTGCAAATTGTTATAATATTAATAATTAATAGATTCGCGAGGAATATGTTTATTCAAGGAGCATTTTTTAAAGATTTTATTTTATAATACCGGTACTTGTAGTGCAAAATCAATAACTTACGCTCAGCATCTGCAACCAATCTTAGCATCGAAATACGCGTCCGGCCAGATCAACGTTTGCTATGAAAACTTCCGGTCGCATTATAGTAACGTTCCCACCTCTGAGCTTCTTTTCATAAATATGGAACCTTCTCGCTGCTTCAGAGACCGAAAAATGCAGGTCAATTACAGCCCTAACCACACTTTCTCTCACGTTAGCATTTGTATGTGGCGATGACAAAGCAAAATGAATTATGACAATGCATTAAGTTGAATATCGTGTGTTGCGATTTCCGCGATGTTCATTTTTTCCCTCCTTGTTCATACTTTCCCTCCTGCCGCATGGCCTCATATGTTCCGAAAATGACCTGTATTTTGTGTTTTTTATAGGAAACTTGTGAACTAATGCGTCAAAACTTTAATTTTAGCAGCATACGTGTCCCGACGTTTTTTATTTGACCGACTGTACAGGAAGACTTAAGGTTAGGTTCACACCTGCCTCTTGTCTCTCCATGTATTTTCTTGATTATTTAGTCAGTTTTGTTCCAAAACCAACATATATAGAAGGCTAATGGTCAAGACATCGGATTTGAACGTGTGAGGTCAGGGTTCGATCCTTAGTGGGTTCTTGTATTTTTTTATTTTTATTTATGATTATTTTTTCAAATGTGGCAATGACTTTCAAATGTGGCAATGACTGGAGTAAAATAATAATTACTTCTAATGAATTATCATTTTTGGTGTTGACACACACAAAAGAAAGCAAGAAAGAAAGTGTGATTTTACAACAAATGCGTATCTGTGGCATAAAATAATAAGGAACATACTGAAAATAGAAGATAACATAGTGAAACATAATAACGAACTTAAATAAGAATAAAGCAAAGCGAAAAATTATGATAATATATTAAGTTGAATATCGTGTGTTGCGCTTTCCGCGTTGTTCATTTTTTCCCTCCTGTCGCATGGCCTCATATGTTCTGAAAATGACCTGTATTTTATGTTTTTTATAGGAAACTTGTGAACTAATGTGTTAAAACTTTAATTTGAACTGCATACGAGTCCCAATGTGTTTTATTTGACCGACTGTACTTTGCTATCAGGCTGTACTCAATTGGAATGAGTATTGTCATGTGTTCTCATTGCGTGTTGTAGTATTCACTATTGTTGGCATGATAGTGTAGTAATTTCTAACACTTTTTGTTTCTTACTTGCAGGAGACGGGTGCGAGTCCTTGTTGAAGTATTTACTAAGCGAAATCAAGTCAACGTTGAAGCGGGACGACATCCACAGTGCCAACAGAGACCAGTTGTCCCTCATTGTGGAAGGCTTGTTGGACAAGTTCGATGCCAACAGCAATGTAAGTCACTCCTTCAGGAGAGGGAAAATAAAAGTATTACAACTTATTACAAATTAATATGTTCTGATGGAAATTGAGAACTCGTTAAAAGTGCAGAGTGTCTATATGGAAAACTAATTTAAATGTTTCAATCAATAAATGAAAAGATAGTACAGAATCAGTATTTATGATCGATTTCACTTGCTTTATCCAAGATCATCCAACTGTTTTGTATTCACATTATTTGCTGGTCCTGATAAAGTAGATGACCTTGAAGTGGGTGTGTGAAATATTTGGTGAATCCAAATGTTATAAAGATAGGAGGGAGTGGAAAACGAATATGAAATTTATCAAGCACTGTAATCTGTGAAAAATGTCACAAAATTCATATTGGAAAGACAGAGAGTAATATAAAAATCCCTTTAGGCAGGCCTACAGGCTGAGGTAGATTTCAAAGTGCTTTTGGTTTAATTTATTATCGCTGCGCAGCACTCTTCTTTTTTAGCCTTGGCATGGCAAATCTGCAGTAAAGAGGAAGAGCCTACAATCATTTGTTTTGACAACAAGAATAGGATACAATATTCTGGGAGGCCAAGCGCAAGATCAGCAATGAATAAAATTAGCAAAGCCGCTAAACAAGACAAAATTATGATATTATAATAATTCTTTTAAGTGTTATTATTTTCAAACATTAAAATCTCGCGTCATATGAGAGCTATCAAGAAACTATTTATTGATTTGTAGAGTACTCATCAAAAGCTTTTCAACGATCTCCCACAAGACGTGGTTTCAAAAGTTTCGAATTTTAATCCCCCACCCCCTCCCTCACTCGAACCCCCGAATCGTTGGTGTCACTGTGAACTCCATAGGGAGTACTCTAATTTATTCAAACAAAGTTTCCCTCTATACTTCATAGGGGCCGAGATATAAATGTTTTAAAATTTCAACCCCCTCCCCGACCACCCCCTTGGGTCAATTTTGCTCATTAACGAACTTGTCCGAACTATTGGGCCTAGAAATAACATATTAAAATTTGGTTCAAATATCTTCAAAATTACGGCTGCTATCGTGTAAAGATAAAATATATATATAAATATCACAATTTTTTTTTTGAACGGGCGGTGGTTTCGTACTTAGGGGAGCATGAAACTTAAAGATATGAAAGAATTTTTCGAAAATCATGACATGGTATCTATTGCAATAGGTAGATTTTTCTTCGAAATCTACCTAAAACCAGAAGGAAATAACAGAAGTAGCAGTACACAACATTAGTCAAGAAACAAATTTACTAAAGTAAATACTGTATTGGCCCAAATATAAGGCAACCATGAATTTTTGAAAGTTACAAGAAAATAATTGCACGATGATTATTTATATCACTTTATTTATATTATATTATATTTATTATTATTTATATTTTTATATTATATTTTTTAACCTCTTTTACAACACTGAAATAATACCTTCTCAGACTGGAGTGCAACAGGGAGATCCTTTGGGGCCACTAATGTTTAGTCTCACATTACACTCTGTTATTTCCTATTTACGTAGCCCTTTAAATCTTTTTTATTTAGATGACGGCACTCTGGCAGGGGATCCTGAGGTGATCTTATCTGATTTCACATCAATTATAGATGCTGGAAAAGCTATCGGTTTGGAGATAAACCCAGATAAATGCGAGCTATATTTTTCCTCTGAGCAAGATCCTGATGTTATCACGGCTTTTGAAAAAATTGCTCCAGGGATAAAGGTAGTCTCCAAGTCCGACTTAACACTTCTTGGTTGTCCCATTTTTCTTCCGGCTGTTGAGCCATATCTTAGAGATAAGCTGGAGACAATGAAAAGATTATTTGATGGACTGAGCTCACTGTCTTCCCACATTGCTTATTTTCTGCTAAAGAATTGTTTTGCGATTCCTAAATTAACGTACTTTCTTCGTTCAACTCCATTATGGCTTTTTCCTTCTCTCACTCAAGAAGTTGATGCTTTGTTGAGGAACTGTTTGGAATCAATTTTAAACATTCTCCTAGAAGACAGCAACTGGACCTTAGCTTCATTGCCCATTTCTTTCGGAGGACTTGGAATTCGTAGCGTCAGCGATGTTTGTTTACCTGCTTTCCTGGCTTCTGCTTATGGGGTTATCGATTTTGTTAAGTTAATTCTTCCCAATCACGGTGATGAAATCGATATTTCTCATATGACCGATGCTCTGGTTAAGTGGTCCAGCGTTACAAATGATCATATCATACCATCTAATCCTGACATACAGAAGTCCTGGGATTTCATCCTCACCTCGAATACCTATGAGAGTCTTCTGAGGTCTTCTGTTTTGGACGCAGAGTGTGCTCGATACCTGGCAATTCGAGAGAAGGAATCAGGATCATGGCTTCAGGCAATTCCATCTTCCAATATTGGAACATTACTTGACAACATGTCGTTTAAAATAGCTGTTGCTTTAAGGTTAGGTACGAAGATCTGTTTCCCACATAAATGTCAATGTGGAACACTTGTTGATGCCTCTGGACACCATGGCTTAAGTTGTTTTAAGAACAGTGGCAGACTTTCAAGACACCATGCAATTAACGACATTATCAAGAGAGCACTTGTATCTGCAGGCTTTCCTTCAGTCCTAGAACCTATGGGTATAAGCCGCAGTGATGGAAAAAGACCTGATGGCCTAACTCTGATACCATGGTCTAAAGGAAAATCGTTGTTATGGGATGTCACTTGTGTTGACACTTTCGCACCATCTCATTTGCCGAACACATGTAAACTAGCTGGCTCAGCCACAGCATCAGCAATCTGTACAAAGCCGAATAAATATAAAGATCTGGTTAGCAATTACAATTTTACTGTGTTTGCTGTGGAGACGATGGGACCTTGGTGTACAGATGCGAAGATCCTGGTGTCAGAAATAGGAAGACATCTGGAGGCCCTGACTGGAGATTCACGGTCTACAGATTTCCTACGGCAGAAGATCAGCCTTGCCATTCAAAGAGGAAACGCTGCTAGCATTTTGGGGACGTTTCCTGAAACACAGGCGCTAGAGGAAATATTCTATATTTGCTAATTAGTGAGATCTATGCAAGGCTTGTCACTCCAGTCTTCAGTTTATCTGTCATCCTCTTAGGCCCTTCACATCTGTAGAGAACTCCAGGAACTTACGAACTGCTTTTAGAGCTGCCCGCCGAGCCTCTGCAGCTTCTTTCACTGCTGCACGTCTTGTCATGTTTTTAAATGTATATTTTAGTGCTTCTTTGTATTGAGTGAATTGTATAGTTTGTGTTTATTGATATGTAATATACTAAAATCAGTTCCACAATAAATTGAGATATTAGCTGATGTATATACACTATTGAAGATGGATGTTATATTTCAGAAAGTGATTCGCATGGGAACCGAATATTTGTCTTGGGGGGCCTTGTCCATAAAGGCTTGTATTATGATGAGTGCCGTAAGTAAATTCTTACCGCACGGAAATTTGTTTTGTTTCCATAGCAACAAGATTGCGTGTCATGTCATGACATGACATTGTGACTGTTGTATCTCAAAATTCTGAACTGAAGATGATGCAACTTGCATCGAAATGCATTTTCAAGTAATAGACGCATCTGGGACCAAGAAGAAGTTTTAATAATATGACAACAGTGTTTTTAACGTGTGCTTGTGCCTTCTGTGTTATTTTATATTTTATAGGCCCCAGATAAGTGCAACGACAAGGGTTCTAAGGTGGACAATCTCTCTATTTTTAAAATGTCTGGTCTATTGTGAGTTATTGATCTGTCCCAATATAATATATGTAAGTCGTTTTTCTGAACCACATCGGGAATACATTGATAATAGGGAACAGTATTCAGCACCAAGTTGTGTTGATGTGCCAGAGTCTGGTGTACAATTTTTGCCACATGATTGTGCCGTATCAAATATTCTATTGCCACAAGCACCTGGCAAGCACCCGTAATATGCTGGATTGTCTCACGTTTGCTTTCACTATATATTTCAGGTAGTCTTTTTTTTTTGGCAACAGTCTGATCCTGAATTGCCAATAAAAAGCCCTCAGTCTCCGTGAAGATATTCGCTCGACCAAGCCAAGCATTGGAAGCCTCCCGATCAATATGCGGGCACTCCAAATCATGTGTCCATTGCTGTATAATGTTGCAACATGGGCTGCATCTGTTTCTAAATCAACAATATTGGCACGACAGAGATCCAGTGGTGTAAACCGTTTGTCAGCTTCATTAACTGCCCAATGTAGAAGACATTTCTGGCTAAGGAAATAATTATGTAGGCTCTTAATTTGCTTCTGACATATCCATGGTATGTCTATCAGACCTTGTCCTCCTTTATTGTGTGGCAGAATCAATCTTTCCACTGCCAACCTTGGATGATGTGCACGATGTTTTGTCAGCAGCTTACGTGTAGATCTCATTATATTTTCCAGTTCCGTTTCAGACCACTTGACGTTGTTGTTGTTGTTATTATTATTTTTAATTTTTTTTTTTTTTTTTTGGGAACATCTTAAATGTCATAAACATGAACTCGTCCTTTCTTTGTAAATCAATTTTGTGTTTTTGATTGTAAATTTAAATATTTTGTCAATAATGAATTTAGTCAATAGAAGAAACCAAATCCTCCTTTTTGTGTAGCGAGCTGAATACAGAATAACAGGGTGCAGTTTATGTTGCCATATTGTTACTCGCCTTCTCTGGAAACTATGCACAATACCACAACCATATTGCATTCGAGATCAAGCAATGATACATTTCTGACATATCAACTGAGACAATTTTGAAGTGAGATTTTAATCAGTGCAGTGGTACTATAGATGGAAAGGTACTCAATTTCACTTACTTGGTTTTTCCAAGAATACTATTTTGTATTTCCATTATTTGCAGGTCAACATAAAGTAAGTGGCGATGGTTGGGGTGGTGGGAAGACATTTTGAATGGTGAAAATATAATGTAGTAACTAATGTACACCTTATACCTCACAGATACAAGGTTACACTACTAATCTTATAAATATTGTTGGTAAAGATTTAGTTAACATCCATAAGCATTAGACTGTATTACAATACAATAATTATAACATTATAAGTACCATATTGGACAATGTTTTTTCCTCAAAATGTGTTTATACTAACTATACTCGTCTTATACATGCAGCCTAACACTTTCAACAACTCTCCATTCAAGAATGCAGCTGTGCAGCGGGAATCCCCACACGATGGCGCACGTCCGACCCAAGGTCAAAGTCACATGGAAATTCACCGATCTTTACCGACTTTTATTTTTACCGAATTTGTACTTTCTGCTTGTACTGCACCGTTACTTCTTATTCTCGACGCGTAAAGCTTTGTTTGACCACCAGTCATGGTGGACCATGGTCTCAATGCGTAAATAAAGGCAAGAGAAGAAGTTACAACATGAACTTCAAACTTCCGTTTTATGTGAAGCAAAATGTACTAATAAGCTATTTTATTTATTTTTTGCACGACTTAACTAATTAGTGGTACTTACGAATATTGTTGCCGTGGATCGTAAGTTGACATTCCAGCACGCAATCTTGTTGCTATGGAAACAAAACAAATTTCCGTGCGGTAAGAATTTACTTACGGCACTCATCATAATACAAGCCTTTATGGACAAGGCCCCCCAAGACAAATATTCGGTTCCCATGCGAATCACTTTCTGAAATATAACATCCATCTTCAATAGTGTATATACATCAGCTAATATCTCAATTTATTGTGGAACTGATTTTAGTATATTACATATCAATAAACACAAACTATACAATTCACTCAATACAAAGAAGCACTAAAATATACATTTAAAAACATGACAAGACGTGCAGCAGTGAAAGAAGCTGCAGCAGCTCGGCGGGCAGCTCTAAAAGCAGTTCGTAAGTTCCTGGAGTTCTCTACAGATGTGAAGGGCCTAAGAGGATGACAGATAAACTGAAGACTGGAGTGACAAGCCTTGCATAGATCTCACTAATTAGCAAATATAGAATATTTCCTCTAGCGCCTGTGTTTCAGGAAACGTCCCCAAAATGCTAGCAGCGTTTCCTCTTTGAATGGCAAGGCTGATCTTCTGCCGTAGGAAATCTGTAGACCGTGAATCTCCAGTCAGGGCCTCCAGTCACAATGTCATGTCATGACATGACATGACATGACATTGTGACTGTTGTATCTCAAAATTCTGAACTGAAGATGATGCAACTTGCATCGAAATGCATTTTCAAGTAATAGACGCATCTGGGACCAAGAAGAAGTTTTAATAATATGACAACAGTGTTTTTAACGTGTGCTTGTGCTTTCTGTGTTATTTTATATTTTATAGGCCCCAGATAAGTGCAACGACAAGGGTTCTAAGGTGGACAATCTCTCTATTTTTAAAACGATTTTAACCCTGTCTGACGATGAAATTCATTACTAATGAGACCAGACATAGTGTTGAAGGATAAAAACAGCCGGATCACATATCTTGTAGAGATTGGCATACCAAATACTCACAATTTAGAGCAGTGTGAAAATGAAAAAGTATTTACCCCTAGGTGAAGAGGTTCGACAACTCTGGAGGCAAGAAAAAGTCATTGTGCTGCAGGACTTGTACCAAAGACCCTAATGAAGAGACCTAAAGACTTGAATATCACAGAGTGCAGACATCGTATTATATCTCTGCCGGTCTGTCACGTGACTATTTCCTGGTAGGAGAAGAGATTCTACTAGCGTGCACAAAAACGTTTCTTAAATTTACAACGGGCAGCAGATTTGAGCTCGGACAAGCAATGACTAGAAAGGGAACTGGATGTCTTTTGTATTGGAATACACGGACTACCTGCTCCTCGTAACAAAATTCCAACGGTCGGCGAGAGGCACAGATATAAAACGACAGCTGTACGTGAGGAATTGTATGAAAAAAGTGGTCATCTTGAGTACTACATCCATTGTCCGCGGTATACTAAACATTTCTGTTTAAATTTAACGGTGTCATCTTGCTAAAAGCCAATGACATCGTTTTAATACCTGTAAAAGCATTGGAATTAATAATAATAATAATAATAATAATAATAATAACAGCAACAATAATTGTTGTGATATTAATAATTAAAATAATAATAGTAGTCTTAAAAATAGATTATTATATTTTCTTTATCAAATCTGAATTTAAAAAAGTGAAAAACATTCAGATTGTACTACATACGTACATAAAATTAAAGTGGGCCTAAGTCATAAAGTGAAGTGACTCCATTTAATTTTCACTCTCTTTAATGATTTATTCTCTTGACCTCCAAGTTCTAAACGGATAACCTGATTATTTATTCATTTAATACGTGTGGGGCTGTACAGGGGAATAATAATCAATAATTCTGTAAGATCCCTAAATCTATTTAACCTGTAGCTTGTATGTTACTTTTTGAATGATCCACAACAGTTTCTTTCCCGATCCAAAGCTTTAATAATACAGATTTTCACACATATGTGAGAAAGTTTGTGGAACATATTTTGCATCATTTACTTTTACTCAGTGAGATGTGCCTGTGTCTAGATGTTCGATGCATACGTGGACTGTGCGACGGAGCTGACTTCCAAGTACCTGGAGAGGATGAGTTCGCCCTCGGTTCTGTGGGAGGTGACGCCTGCCAAGCTACGACAGTCGCTGGGTATTCGCAGTGCCCTCGCTCGCAAGGGGGAAGGAGATGTTCCTCTGGTGTGGCTCAATGAATGCATTGACTCGACTCTAGAACTTGTGGGGTGAGCAGTCATCTACACATTTTTTGGATAATTTTTTATATAAAAAATTCGGGTAGTAATGAGAAATATTCAATTTAAAGATAAATTCGATATTGTTATGGTATGGCTACCACAAATTTCCAAAGTTGGACTAGCTTTTGCTTTTCAGATGATGGCAGCTTATACAATGAAAATGTTACCGGGAAAGTTTGAAAATCATGCATTAAATAAAATCAGGTAAACTGATATAACAAAGTGCCAGAATGCTTTCGTTTAATCAGTGATAACTTAATTGCAATTATGATATAAAGAAAATAAGTTATTTTTGTAATCTATCTCCGAATTAAGCTGCAGATCGATTCATTAAGCAGGACTTACGGAAGAAAAAAGGTGTAAAGTTTGATACTTAACCTTAATTCAAACTCGTAGACTCTGATGTAAGACATTCCTAAAATATGTGAACATTTCACAAAATACACAGTCCTAATTATTTCACAGCAATATGTCTTCTGTATAGTATTCAACTTGATCAATGAAATAAACATCTGGCTAGTTTCATAATCAAATGTGAAGGGATATGTCATGGCTAACTGTATTGCAAATTTCAAAGCTGTATATGGACAGTGTAAAACATACGTTGTCAGGATAACCGATTTGCATTTGTTAGATTCTTTGTAATATATTACCATAAAATAGGCACTAAATTGGGCATTACTCCAATAGCAGTCAATCAATTTGGTCCAATATCAATAGGCTTCTTCCCATGGACGTTATAAATGCCTATACCAAGTTTCATAAAAATCCGATAAAGCGTATATGAGTTATCACGCCTTTAAAGTAGACACTAAATTGGGTTTTTCTCCAGTACAGGTCAACCGATTTGGTCCAATATAAATAGGGTCTTCCCATGAACATTATAGATACGTATACAAAGTTTCATTAAAATCCGATTAAGCGTATTTGAGTTATCGCGTGTACAGACACACGGACAGATGGACAGACATTTTCCCGTCCCCCACACAGTCTCATAAAGTACCATACTGGCACTTAATAAAATACTTAGGAATTGTATAAAATGCTGGACAGTTTTTTGCCTAGAGCAGGTGCACAGGGGTATTTTGTACAATTAACAGTTTGTCCTATACTGAAAAAAATGCTAAATCTTACAGTCACCTAATTGTCGATACCTTTCGCATCATTGTTTAGTTTCACTTTAGTTGTGTTAGAGTGTCAGCAGGTCAAGAGTGCAATATGTTTTTCTTGGAACTGTAGCAATCAAGTATTGTGTATTGCGTACACCACCCGCTTGGTCATGGTCATGTAGGCATTCCAGTAGGAACATACAAACAAACAAACTGAATGGGGTAAAATTGTTATGCATAAAACATCTCATGTATCATAAAATATATATTATCAAGATCACTCACTAACAGGTCCTTTGGAAAAAATGCAGCATGCGTTCACATGAGTTCCAAGTGGAGTCATTTGTGATTGAGGAGTTATATGTACAAGGGGCTTATGCCAGTATAAGGCCTTTTTAGGGATAATGCACATTCTTGTTCCCCATGGTCCTATTAGTTAACCTGTAAATTTTCGTTTCAATATCTCAAAATTTAGAGGTTTGGCACTATTTTGAAAATGGAGAACATTTCATACTTTAGGCGACAGCACACAGAACTTCACACAACACAGTCGCCAGAACGCTAGCCGACGATGGGAGGGTACTTACCTCTTGAAACATGTCCTAGTAAAGGTACGTAAGTGAGCTAAAAGTGTTTCAAACGTTCGACTACTTTTGAATAATTAAGAATTTTAATGCTTTCAAATTGTGAGGATTGTTATCTACCTGTTATAGTTATTTACGATGTAAAGACCATCATATAGAACTAAACAGGCAAGTACGAAATTAACAAAACAAGTGATAGCAAGTTCTGTTATTCGTGCAAGCCTGCTAAGTTCTTATAATGGTCGAACATTGTACGGCATTTTATGTTATTTTGCACTCTAAACTTTAAAGGAAAAATAATTTCAGTTTGCTTGTGCTTAGAATAGTGATCAAAATACTTTTTGGTAATTTCGTATGTAGCGGAATTCAGGGTCTTTTGGTTGGCAACAATTTGTTTGGAACAAATGACATAGCATAGCAGCACTATACTAAAATAAATACCTACACTATTATCTTGTTGAGTTGTTTGTATTTCCTCTTCAAAAATGAGCCAGAGTCGGATAATCTGCCAATCGGTTAATAGGGTAACAGAAAATCGGGGTTCTATTGTATTTACTGTTTGAATTAATTTTGATTACTGCAATATTGTGTTGACCAACTTAAATATCAGCATTACTGACAAACTTCAGTGTGTTCATAATGCTTGTGTTAGATTTATCTGTAATATCAGACAATTTGACCATGTGACACAGTCTTTTCAAACCTTGTCAACACAAACAACACAGAATGATCCTAATCCCTCAAGTTTAACCCTCCCTCCTTCATAACATACTATTAACTTACGGGGGGGGGGGGGGGAAATTTGAGATAGATCCATACACTGCTTCCCTTATTTTAATTACTAACCTGAACCCAGGTTTCGGTGAGCCTTCCCACCATGTTCACCAGTTATACTCCATCTGACTGTTGGTCTTCATCAGCATCCTCTCGTGGGCTTTTGATGAACTTCTTGACGAGGTCATTTTCCGAGGGAATCTCAAAATTCATTAGATTGTTCTTATTCTTGTGGATGTAGATTTTCTCCCAAACCGTAAGTTGTCTGTGTCCCTGAATACATTTTTTCAATTCTGGTTCCAATCCTATTTGGTGACCAGTTTCCAAAACATGTGCTGCTACTGCCGATTTATCCCCTTGAGCATATTTAATGTGTCTAAGATGTTCCTTTGTTCTAGTTCCCAGATTTCTTTTTGTTTTGCCTATGTATTTCAAGTTGCAGTTGTTGCAATTGAACTGGTAAATTTCACATTTTTGTTCCTGTGGGATTTTGTCCATGTGCGTGGATTGTATCAAATTCTTAATACTGAACTTATTTACTGGTGCCAAGGTGATGTTGTATTCCCCAAATATTTTCTTTAGTTTCCTGTCTGCAATTGGATGATATGTTATTTTTCTGTAGGTTAAATTTTCTTTCTCTGTTTTTAGGGTGGTTGTTTCATTGATTAATTTCTGTTTTTTATATTTTCTTACCTTCTTTATGACTAGGGAAGCAGTGTATGGATCTATCTCAATATTATTATTATTATTTTTTTTTTTCGTAATATTAACTTCCCTATATAAACTTTCTAAAATTCTATATACTATTAACTTCTTCTCTTTCTTATTTACAATCTAGTTTTAATCTCCTTTTGACCTCATGGATGCATAACCAAAATCTACTACAAGTAAGAATCAGCTTGAAAAATTTCATGTCATAACCGGGATTTGAACACGGATCTTCAGCTTAACGCGCTGATGCTCTACCATTGAGCTACCATGACAACATGCCAGTCTGACATCAAATTCCTCAACTGATTCAGAAGACAAGGCAAACCACGGGAGGTTTCTCTCCATTGAGAACACACATCCAAATGGCGTCCTACCCTTGTAGGTACTTTGAAGCCTAGTTATTATTTAAATACTATTAATTAAGTGGAAGGAAAGGAAATAGACATTAAATCCATGTCTGGGATATTAATACAAGTAAGAATCAGCTTGAAAAATTTCATGTCATAACCGGGATTTGAACACGGATCTTCAGCTTAACGCGCCGATGCGCTACCATTGAGCTACCATGACAACATGCCAGTACGACATCAAATTCCTCAACTGATTCAGAAGACAAGGCAGACCACGGGACCTCCCGTCTTCTGAATCAGTTGAGGAATTTGATGTCGTACTGGCATGTTGTCATGGTAGCTCAATGGTAGAGCATCGGCGCGTTAAGCTGAAGATCTGTGTTCAAATCCCGGTTATGACATGAAATTTTTCAAGCTGATTCTTACTTGTATTAATATCCCAGACATGGATTTAATGTCTATTTCCTTTCCTTCCACTTAATCAAAATCTACTGCTTATTCCCCAACGTACATCATCATCCTAGTCTCCCTGCATCTTTTAGTGTGTCAATCTCTTGCTTCTGGAATTTGTTGCCTTATATCAAAGACTGCTGAAATGTATTACAAGTTAGAAATAAATTGTATGTAATTTTTATGTTTGTAGCATGTTTAGTTTTAATATCTAAGGGAAGTTAGTAGTATGCACCACAACTGAGTCCCCCTTCCGCTTGGCGTGGCCACTTCCCCGCCTGGCCGCTACCCTTCACTCTTTCCCCACCTGCCTACTACCCCGCACGCCTGCCCTGCTTCCCTGCAGCGCGTGCCACACAATAAAAAAATCTTGCACCTCCACATAATAGCCTATTTCACAATTATAAAAATGACTCTTGCAACAAAATAGGCTATTTCACAATAAAAAATACCCTTGCACCATACATAATATACTACCCTCGCTGCTAGTACAAATGCTGCTGCTAGATGTCTCCCCACCCAAAACCCCTACTTTCCAGGCGGGTCCAGTTAGAGAGTTGGAGTAGAGGACTCGGTTAGAATAGAATAGAATAGAATAGATTTATTAGTCCGACGGAACATATTCATGTTTTGGGACACGTCAAAATGGTTACAATTAGAATATAACAGAATGTTACAACAGCTTGGGATAGTAATATACAGACTATACAAAGTGTACAGGCCTTAGAATCGAGACCTAATATTAATACATTTCCTTATTTACACACCAAACTAACATATATACATGGAAGTCAATGTTATTTCCACCAGTTAACACTGGGCTCTGCACGTGGCCACATTGGTCCATTTGCTTCACATTGTCGTTACTACTTAATTAATTTCAACACTTCACTTTTTCACTTTCTCCTTGGTCAGCAGTTAGTTTTCTCCCCAGAATACAGAGAAAAATTCATCCAATGAATAAAAACAATGATCCTGTAAAAGTGAACTCATCTGTTTTTTGAATTTAGCTAGAGCAGGTATCTCCTTTATGTACTGGGGTAATGTATTATATAATTTGAGACCAGTGTATGTGAAACTCTTTTCATAAAGACTAGTACTGTGTGGAATAGAAGCCAAATTATTTCTATTCCTTGTGTTGTAAGAGTGTGCACTCGAGTTCTTTTGGAACCCACTAAGGTTGCCTTTTACATATGTAAGTGTCTCTAAAATGTAGATACTTGGTAAGGGTAAAATCCTTAATTCCTTGAAGAAATTCCTGCAGCTTGCTCGATTATTTGCATGCATGATTATTCGTAATGCCCTTTTCTGGAGTTTAAATATAAGTTTACTGTTAGATGAATTTCCCCAGAAAATTATACCGTATGTTATAAGGGAATGAAAATTAGCGTAATAAAGGGTACGAGCAGAGTTCCTGTTTGATAATCTTTCTATTGACCGCAGTGCAAAGCATGTTTTGCTCAATTTCTTTGATAGTATGTCTATGTGTTTATGCCAGTTCAGATGTTGATCTACCCAAACCCCTAGAAATTTGGTTTCATTTACATAATTAATTGAACTATCCTGGTATGGGATTCTGGGGAAGTCCGTACTTTTGCTGTGAACTAGTTTAAAGGGGACTGCTACAGTTTTTTCCTTGTTAACAATTAGTCTATTTGTATCAAACCATTCAATTAATTTGTCAATTGCCTCTTTTATGTTTCGTTCTGTGGCAGTGATGTTTTCTCCTGTTACAAAGATACTCGTATCATCAGCAAATAGAGTTGACTTTATATGAGTGGAGTGCATTTTTAGGTCATTGATATAAAGCAGGAATAAAACTGGTCCAAGAATAGACCCCTGTGGGACACCATATTTTATGCTTTTTTCACTAGATAATTTACTGTTCATTATATTATTTTCTTTATCTATGTATGTGATTTCGACTACTTGTTTACGGTGTTGCAGATAAGATTTGAACCAATTTAAGGCTATACCACGTATGCCAGACGCTTCTAGTTTTTCAAATAGTATATTGTGGTCTATTACGTCGAATGCTTTTGATAAATCTAGAAACAACCCTATATTTACTTCCTTTCTGTCAAGTGAGTCATATATGTGTTTAAGAAAATTTGAGATTGCTGTGTTTGTAGATTTTCCTTTACAAAATCCATGTTGAGTGTCTGTTAGAATATTGTATTTCCTCATGAATGTTGTAAGCCTGGAGTTCATAACTTTCTCCAGTATTTTTGAGAAACCGGACAATAAGGACACTGGCCTATAATTTTCTACTTCTTCGTCTGACCCTTTTTTATATAGTGGCTTTACCTTTGCAGTTTTTAGTGCATCAGGAAAAATTCCTGTGCTAAGCGATAAATTTGCTATCCAGGATAATGGTTGAACGATATGTTCACAACAATTTTTGATTACATGATCCGAAACTTCATCTAACCCCGATGATTTTTTATTCTTTAATTTTCTAATAATAGAGGTAATTTCAACTACTGTTACTGGTTCCAGGTATATACTACTACTCTGTCTTGTGTGGGTGCCTAGACTACCTGCTTGTTTTGACAGATTGCTATCTAACAGGTTGTGTGCTACGTTTGCATAGTAATTATTGAATAATTCTGATATTTCCTTAGGATCTGTTATGGAGTTCCCACTATTATTTATTTTGTAGTCCCTAATGGATTCTCCTTCTTTACCTATTTCCTTTTTAATAACACTTCACATTGCTTTTGATTTGTTACTTGAATGCATTATATATTTGTCATTATGTAGTTTTTTAGCTTCATTTATTACTTTACTGTATATTTTCTTATACTGTTTATAATATTCTTTAAAATATTCTGGTATGTCTCCCCCTTCCTTTATGATCCTATTAATAAACTTCAGTCTCTTGCTGGATACTTTTATACCTAATGTTATCCATGTATTCTTTTCTTTCCTTATTTTAGTTTTGATTTTAGGCATTGCAGTTTGATAGTAGTATTGGAAAGTGTCTAGGAAATTTTTACAGGCTAATTCAGCTGATGTCTGATTAAATATATTTTCCCAAGATTCTTTGCTCAGCAAGTAACAAAGATACTTAAGGTTATTTTTGGTACAAGGCCTACTAAACCTATACAAGATTTCTGTTTTTTTCTCTTTCCTATTCTCCCAATCCTTTGAATGAATTTCCAGCACTTGGGCAAAGTGATCAGAAAATCCTGTATTAATAATCTCTACACCGTACTTCCAAATGTGTTTGTTTAATATAACCTGATCGATGGCTGTACACGACCCATTTGCCACTCTAGTTGGAGAATCTACTACTGCCTGTAGTCCATGGGAGTTCAGCATTGTTTGTATTTGGCTGTTCCCTTTTCCATTTAGGAAATCAATGTTTAGGTCACCAATAATAACTAACCTGTTGTATTTTTCTTGTATTGAACTGATTATGTTATCTAATTTTTCTGTTAGTATCTGTATGTCACTACTTGGGGATCTATAAATGCAGATTATAATTGTTTTCAGGTCAAGTAATTCTACTACACTAGTCTCAAAATGCTCCTCAACATTAAAGGTATTGAATTTTGGTAGCTCTTTGGCTGCTATGTTGTTTTTAACATAAATACAGGACCCACCCCCCTTTTTTTCTGTTCTGCAGAATTTAGAAATTAATGAGAAATCTGGAAAGTTAAAGAAATCTGTTTCATGTTCTTCAAGCCAATGTTCCGAGATGCACAATATGTCTAAATCTTTAAGTTGGTGAGCTAACATAACCTCAATGTTAATTTTCTTATTTCTTAGGCTCTGAACATTCTGATGAAATACTTTTATGGGCTTACATATCCCCAGTGCATCTTTGGTGATACCCGATTGACATTTATTTATAAAAAATTACTGCTTAGCTTTTGTGGTGGTTTTCTGGTCCTGGTAGATGTTCGAAGTCTTACTTGCTCTGTTGTGTTGGTAGACCTAGTTCCATCGTCTAACCCTGTATCCCCTGCCGTAGGTGGTTCCTCTTCCTGGTCTGCTGGCCTAGCTCCGTTGTCCATTTCTGTATCCTCTTCTTGGGCTCCATTGTCTATTTCTGCACCCTCTGACGTAGGTGGTTCCTCTTCTTGGTCTACTGGCATGTTTCCCCTAGTAGGCCTACAGGAGTAAATTGCATTACTAAGTAGCCTTCCTAATTTATAAGACCCTCTCCTGTTAAGGTGTACCCCATCTTTTGCCATGTCTTCTCTTCTTATCCAGCAGTTTCCATCCACTAGTAGACAGTTTCTGACTGAGCACATCCAATCCAGTTCAATGTTTATTCTCCTAATTCGACTATCACTCACTTCCATTCTGTTTAGTACTCCACTGACTATTATTTTCGTGTGTGGGCTTTCTTTCTTGATATGGTCCACTATGTCCAAGGTATTGCCCATAATGTCTTCAGCCATTACTCCTCTGGTGATGTCATTTGTACCAACATGCAGGGCTACAACATCAGGTTGCAACTTCTTTAAATCCATGTCTTGTATCTTGTGTTTCAATTCTTCCGTTTTTATGCCAGGGAAACACTTTACTTCATGCCCATTCTGGCGGCACACATCTCCCGAAAATTTGAGTAGGGAGTCTCCTAGAACAATGACTTTGCTCCCTGGGCCTACCTGTTCTTTGTTATGGAGTAGGTTATGTGGCTGGATTTGCTTGTTTTTCCCGGTTGTATTAGGCCTTTGATGTTCATTTTCTACCTCGTTTAGGGCTTGGAATCTGTTTGAGATAGGGATTGACGTCTGTGGTCTTGGCCATAAGCTGCTGTTTGCTGTTTGGCGTGGGTAGGTGGATCTAACCTCCGTAGGCTTCGGTGCTCCTTTCTTTACAACCGTAGCATACTTCCCTTGTGGCGCATACTACTATTTTTCCGTTTATAATTTATTAAATTTTGTATTATTTGCAATATGTACAGTTTTACTGGTGCAGTGGTATGGCCTTAACTTTGCCAGTATAAATAAATAATAAAGAAATGTTTAAATAAAATAGACTACAAAATGAAAGAGAAGTAAAAGGAAGTAGTATTTTAATAAATATATAGTAAAAAATGTTGCAGTTAACACGAGACGCAGCAACAAGTTAGTGAGATGAAATAAATTACATTTGAGTTGGTAGAAATAGAAAAGCATCATGTTAATCCTGTCTTTTTATTTTCATTTTCTCAGAATCATGTGTTTGTTACTTGGTCATGTATTGACTGTTTGATTTTAGGGAGCACTCGAGTACACTTCTCTGCATAGCGCACGTCCAGAGCTGTATTAGGAGCCATGAGAGTAACAGCAAATGGGCACTCGAACTGCTCGGACAGATCCAGAACGTCATCAACAAGAAGACAGAGAGCGATAAACAACAGGTATACAGCACCAGCTGGTTTATTGTGTTGGTTAAACACTACATAAGAATAGTTTAGGAGAAAATTTCTCTGACACCAGGATTTAACGTTTATAATGCATGGGTATTTTTGGGAACCACAAGTGGTTCCACATGGGACACAAGATGGCATTGCAGACATTCGGTACACGTGTGGATATATTCCCATGCACAAGTCATAATCTTCAATAAAATGAATAAAATATTGCATACACTGATGCTCCACTGACTTAGTGGCGCATCAGTGTATGCAATATTTTATTCATTTTATTGATTTAGTATGTTCCACTGTTTATATTACTTCATTTTTATTTATTTTAAGTCATAATCTCTTTGCAAGCAGTGACAGGTCAAGACACAGTTCCGATTGGAAAGGCATTATGGCACATTCTAAGCCTTTGTAGAAACGGAAATTTCATGATGAATGGGAAGAACGGTTTTTGTTCATTCCCAAAGGAGACAAAGCTCTTTGCCTATTATGTTAAAAAATGCTGGGTTTCCTCAAAGGCATTATTTGGCTATGTTTGCTTCTACGAAATTGTGTGAGCAACTGTTTTCAGAAATGTAACAAGCCAAATGAAAATACAGGTCTTGTTTGACTGACGAACATCTGTTGGCACAGCTGAAAATAGCATTGTCAGGCCTAATTTATTCAACATAAAAGAATAATTAAAAATACAATATTGTTTGTATTATTTGTTTATTGTAGTGTAAATTATAAAGTGAAATTAGTGTTTCCCTAAGAATGAGGAACAGTCACTGCACTCATTGTCTGTTTGAGTCTCCATCTACCGGTTCTTTTCATACTACGTGTAGTTGACCAACTTTGCGGGTTACGTGTCAAGTGGTTAGGGGTTTGCCCATGGCTGCCTTACCCTTTCAGGGCTGTATTTGTATAGTGATATAAACCCAGGGTTAAACTTGAAGGGATAGTGTTAGACATATAAGTAAGGGAATATGTATGTAGTTGTGTGTAAATAAAGCAATCATGAAGTGAGCTCAGAACTAACATGTGGGTAAAGATACATAATTATGCTGTTATGCCTCACCACATCGTGTACACTGTTATTGTACAGCTCCTTCCTTCTGTACACTATACATGCTCTCTTTCCTGTCACAGTATTCTGAATATCCCATAAAACCGCGGAATATTGTATGTGGCTGCTGTAAAAGTTAAGAGACAGAAAAGAAAAGGTGTGCATCTCATCCTCTAGAATAAATGTGACATTAACAAAACTTAACCACTAACTTATCCCTTGGTAAGATTTGAGATTTTCCTGGCGAAGAGTATGAATAAATTTTTCCCGGGTAGACAGCCAGGTTTGAAGATCAAGTGTCTCCGACGTTTCAGAGGCCCACGCTGCCTCCATCCTCAGGGATACTGAAGTGTCGAGTCTGTCATGCCGAGGTGGTATATATACCACCTCGACATGACAGACTCGACACTTCAGTATCCCTGAGGATGGAGGCAGCGTGGGCCTCTGAAACGTTGGAGACACTTGATCTTCAAACCTGGCTGTCTACCCGGGAAAAATTTATTCTTATCCCTTGGTAGTTATTGCTACAGTGGAACCTCGTTAGCACGTTCCTCATTACTATGTTTTCCTGCATAGTACGTCGGTTTTTGGAAGTCCCGGTCCCAATCTTAATAATTGCATGTTTAAATGTTTCTTAACACGTTTTGGTTTAACGCTTAGTACGTTCGTATTTGGCTCGCCAACCACACTTTGTCAAACATAAGCTTTGAACGCGCATCCGATTGTGTGATCTCTATGTCAGAATTCTTGTACTCTCTGGTGTCCAAGTCTCAATCTTTGCTCTATGGGACCAATCGTCAGCCATTTTGAACCATTGCAGTTTGCTTCTCATTGGCCATTTGACTTGGCGCCGATTTTGCCGAGTCAGTTGTTAGGCCGCCATTTTATATCGTGATAATTTTGAAGTAGTGAAATATATTTTAAATTTCTTACGGTTCGTGTGGTGAGGAGAAGAAAATATTAGAATGTTTGAAGAAATGTATGCCAAAAAAGCAGATCGTGCTTCTCACGTCGGTATTGGATCGCATTTCATTAGCAAATTGTGGCTGTGAACATGACCATGTACACGACTGTTTACAGAACTGGCACGTGTGAAATTTTGCACAATTACAATATTTCGTGTTTGGTAATAGATTGTGGAGTGCAACTTGTTTCATGTGTGATTTTCAGAATAAAATAGATGCTTTCTTTGTGAATTTCGTCTTGATTTATCAATCAATTTTTGAAAGTTTTTTTTTTCCAGATAAAATTGTTAGGCCTATGTATTCGTTTACATAATATAAATCTCTCGTAACAAATGGCTTGGCATTGAAGCACCTGTGTATCACTGTGGGTATTTCAGAGCCATTAGGATGCACTTTTGGGTGGTTCTGAGCAACTTAGAAAACATAGGCCTATCTACATATTCCCTACGATTTTTTTTTATTTTCAGTAGTACGTTTTCCCGTTTAAGACGTCTATTTTTTTCAGTCCCTAGAAAAACGTCTTAACGAGGTTCCACGAATTATGCTAGAGAATTTCGGAACTAATGTCTTCATGTCAGAGAGTAGCAATAACTTCCGCAATTGTCCTTCCTCGCTCAAGATAATGCTCCTCAGTCAGGCCAGGGATCATCTCGTCAGCTCTATACAGTATCTGTTATTCAACATTTTATTTATACACTATTCAAAACAGAACCAACATTCTTTGATGATGCAGTTGTTGTAGGGTTCATAAGAGGGAAGACATCCAGAAAATCACCTCTGGAAATGGAGCATTTATAGTGTATAGTACAAAAATGAAGGATTTATAGATTGTGTAAGAAGTTAATCATCTCCCTTACATCAATATAAATATTAGATGGAAATTTACAGTGAAGTGTTCAAATCTGTTGCAAGATTGAGATCGGAAATATACATACAAAACTTCACTAAAAGGTATATTTACCCAGAATGATCATTTCAACGGGTCTTCCCGCCATCATCAGCTGATTCCGACTGGCCCTCTGGCGGCGGATGAATGAACTTGTCAATCAAGGTTCCATGTATGCCAACTGAAGTGTCAAAGTTTAAAAGATTTTCTCGGTTCTTTTTAATGAATATTTTTTCCCATACCATAAGATCTATTGGTTTTTCAACTTGTTTTAATAATTCAATTTCATGGCCTACTTCCCAAAAATGCATTGCCAAAGCGGATTTTTCAATTTGTTTATTCATAATGTTCCTAAAATGTTCTTTTCTCCTTGTGTCTAAATTCCTTTTTGTTTGGCCAACATAAAATTTTCCACAATCTTTGCAATTAATTTTGTAAATTCCAGCTTTACAAAAAAGCTGGAATTTACAAAAAAGCTGGAATTTACAAAATTAATTGCAAAGATTGTGGAAAATTTTATGTTGGCCAAACAAAAAGGAATTTAGACACAAGGAGAAAAGAACATTTTAGGAACATTATGAATAAACAAATTGAAAAATCCGCTTTGGCAATGCATTTTTGGGAAGTAGGCCATGAAATTGAATTATTAAAACAAGTTGAAAAACCAATAGATCTTATGGTATGGGAAAAAATATTCATTAAAAAGAACCGAGAAAATCTTTTAAACTTTGACCCTTCAGTTGGCATACATGGAACCTTGATTGACAAGTTCATTCATCCGCCGCCAGAGGGCCAGTCGGAATCAGCTGATGATGGCGGGAAGACCCGTTGAAATGATCATTCTGGGTAAATATACCTTTTAGTGAAGTTTTGTGTGTATATTTCCGATCTCAATCTTGCTACAGATCTCCCTTACATTCAATTTGAGTTCCAAAGAAGTAAGACTCATCAGTAGGAATAGCTTCTCTTTAATCATGAATAGGGTTCGGATGTTTATGACATGTCATATTTTCATCCAGACCTTCATTCTCGCCGCAAACACAAATTAAACACAAATTGCAGATTTGTTATCCTAATAGGACTGTTTTTATCTTGCATATAAAGTCATATTTTGGTCACATTTGTTATTTAACGTCATGTTTCAGTTATAAATTCGATAAAATAGCACAATTATGCAGCATGTGCACTAGATTGTCGATTTTTTTTTTTTTTTTTACGGAAGAGAGTCACAAATATTTTGGTTTTACTGTAACTGAAATGTGAAGGGACAATAACAAGTAATAGCACAATTACTTCTTCCTCTGTGTTGTTAACAACTTCCAATAGACATGATTTAAAAGATTTTCAGCTCACATTTGCAGTGGTATCTGAAAACATTATCAGATTAGAAGTTCTTTGCAAGTAAAACTGTAAAATTGTTAAAAGTGATTATCTGTTTGAATTAATGTGGTGTAATAATTTGTCATAAAACATTTTAAATTGGAACATTTATTTTTAGAAAATATGTTCCTTTAAGGTTGTATTTAGGATTTTTGGGTCATATTTAGTCATTTTAAGGTCATATTTGCAGTCATATTTTCCACTTTTCTAGGTCATAAACATCCGAACCCTAATCATGAATATAAGTGATATTATATCCCCTTTCTTAACACTTCTTATTGGTTATTGTTAGGGCCCTGATTTATTGGTGAAATAAAGTGGTTGATTTTGGGGTTAACTTCCTTCTATTTCGGTGGGTATTTCGTGAAATAAATTACTTATACCACATTGGGAACATTGGGCAATGATAAACTTTGCTTCTTTATTTACATGAACTAACACCCCCCCCCCATTTCCATATTCTTCTGCCCTTGTATGAACTTATGTAACTTTCGATTTAGGCATGATTGGAGTTAATGTTCAAATATAATGACGAGAAATATTATCGTAATTTCTACTAAACACCATCAGATAGCCATTTGCAAACAGAAGTGCCAACCATACCACTGTGGATAAAAGACGAAATCTGTTGAATACAAGTAACAAACATTCTACACTCTTCTGCTGTAATCGATCATAGGCATCGCTAACTTGGCAAAGACATAGCAGGAAAGGAGTGTATTCAACAGTACAAACCAGGCCACAGACAATCTTTGCGTAAATTCCGCAATCTTTGTAATTGATCACAAATATCGATATATCGGTAAATCTTAGACAGCCACAGAAACAGCAGATAAAAAGCATGCTGCTAAGAAATAAAAAATACAGTACCGGTACACCAAAACACAATATTGTGATTTTAAGGCACATTTTCGTGCTCGTTTCTCACTTTACGGACAGAAGGGGCATATTTCGCGCTTATAGACACATTTCGCGGAATCGAGTCAATATCGCGATATTTCGTGGATTCAATTTGGTTCATATTGGTATTTTAAGCATATAACAGCTAAATATAGCTATGGGAGGTTGTTTTATAAAATTTCGTGCTTATCGTTGTTACCAAAAAATACGGCCCCTAGTTATTGTGTAATGGGTAGGTATTCCATCTTCAACACACTTTCCTCACTAACTGAAAACTATAAAAATATGATGATTGATTTTAATTTCTGTGTTGTTTTGCAGGCCACGGTGTTCTTGTGTGATATATTCCTCGTGTCTATCATCGTACTGTCTGGCTACAACTGTCTGGTGCCCTCGCTTGAGTATGTGTCGTCGTCACGAGAGAACAGACTGCAACTGTTTCCACAGGCTCTCGCTACACTTCTCGCCACAGAGCAATGGAAACCCATGGCTGTACAGGTAACTAAGCGCAGGTTCCATTGCAGTGAAGTAAAGTGAATATTACGCATTATAACATTTAATGGGAAATGTATTCCATAGTTCAGCAACGTTGGCATTTAATAATTGTAACTATAGTCCGTTCCATGCTAAGAATGCAGCATTGGTCTTATGGGGCTATTCCAGGCTTTGTTACAATGCTGCCTGCAGGCAGAGTTTGAAGGACAAGGTTACACTATTCTCGGAAAAAGGGATTTCCCTGCACTGTTGAACTTTTTTTCCATCCACAGAGTACAGTTTCCCTCATGAATCATACAGCACACTTTTATCTAAAGGTCTTTATCTAAGAATGCAGAATGATTATAACTTAACAAAACATATGTTAGTGTTATTTGAGAAAAAACTAAATTATAGGCCTAAAGGATTGAAATAATGATATAATCAATAGCAAATGTCAATAGCAATTCTGGGACAAATCTTATATCTAATAGTCTATACATAAAACAGATCTGAAGAAATATAATGGTGCCTCGTATTGTTATGCTGGTGATACGGCAGTGATCTTCAGTGAATTAACGTGGGAGAATGCCTACAAGAATTAAAAAAGTGGCTGGATGTTAACTTTCTCTTAATGTATCTCAAACTGTTTTAACGCCTTTCTCCCTAACAGTTTCTGGATTAAAACAATTCCTCTTGAAAATTTAATATTAATAATCCATAACTCTAATTGTGAAGACCTTACGGTTTGCGAATGCCCTTCTCTGAAAATATCTACAGAAGTGAAATATTGGGGATTGTTATTGATCAGTATTTGAAATGGGATAAGCACATTTCATATATGTATAGTAAAATACGAAAAGGAACATATCAATTTGTAAATCTCCGTAACTGTATGGGCATTAATGCTCTAAGAGTACGAAAAAATAATATTGAGATAGATAAATACACTGCTTCCCTTATTTTAATTACTAACCTGAACCCAGGTTTCGGTGAGCCTTCCCACCATGTTCACCAGTTATACTCCATCTGACTGTTGGTCTTCATCAGCATCCTCTCGTGGGTTTTTGATGAACTTCTTGACGAGGTCATTTTCCAAGGGAATCTCAAAATTCATTAGATTGTTCTTATTCTTGTGGATGTAGATTTTCTCCCAAACCGTAAGTTGTCTGTGTCCCTGAATACATTTTTTCAATTCTGGTTCCAATCCTATTTGGTGACCAGTTTCCAAAACATGTGCTGCTACTGCCGATTTATCCCCTTGAGCATATTTAATGTGTCTAAGATGTTCCTTTGTTCTAGTTCCCAGATTTCTTTTTGTTTTGCCTATGTATTTCAAGTTGCAGTTGTTGCAATTGAACTGGTAAATTCCACATTTTTGTTCCTGTGGGATTTTGTCCAGGTGCGTGGATTGTATCAAATTCTTAATACTGAATCTATTTACTGGTGCTAGAACAAAGGAACATCTTAGACACATTAAATATGCTCAAGGGGATAAATCGGCAGTAGCAGCACATGTTTTGGAAACTGGTCACCAAATAGGATTGGAACCAGAATTGAAAAAATGTATTCAGGGACATAGACAACTTACGGTTTGGGAGAAAATCTACATCCACAAAAATAAGAACAATCTAATGAATTTCGAGATTCCCTCGGAAAATGACCTCGTCAAGAAGTTCATCAAAAGCCCACGAGAGGATGCTGATGAAGACCAACAGTCAGATGGAGTATAACTGGTGAACATGGTGGGAAGGCTCACTGAAACCTGGGTTCAGGTTAGTAATTAAAATAAGGGAAGCAGTGTATTTATCTATCTCAATATTATTTTTTCGTAATATTAACTTCCCTGTATAAACTTTCTAAAATTCTATATGCTCTAAGAGTAGTTTATCTAGCCCTAGTCAAATCCATTACTCAATATGGTATTATTGGATGGGGAAGCATTTCTAAAACTATTCTTAATCCATTAACAATTTGTTTAAAAAATCGGCTGGGCTAAACCATTAAACTAATCTATTGCGAGTTTGATGTACAGGAATTTAACATTCACCAATTTATAGATACTCTTTATTAAAATTCTACAATAAAAGTAAGACAAAATTGCTTACTGTTTCACATGAAAACAGCACAGGACGAAATAAAACAAGTACTTTAGTTGAACCCAAATGTTTCACTTCTGCTGGTCTATCATATAGCTCTGGTTTCGGTCCTTGTCTTTATAATTCTAAAAAAATCATAAAACCTTAATTTTAAACTCTTAATTTTTTTCATTATTATAATTATTATTACGTATATCACTTGAATCATGCCATTGCTCTCAGCTTTTCCCTTTTTCCTCTGTTATTTTTTCATCATATTTTGTCTACTTCTTAGTTTTAAGATAATTTTAGTTTAACATTACACTTCTACTGTAAGACATAGACCTGTATAAATGTAACAATTGAACTGCCCCCGAGCATGGCCTCCTGCGCTTTCGAAGTTTCAGGACCAACATGTGCATTATTTAAGTACTAGGTTAAAAGACCCGGCGTCGCCCGGGTTTTGTATTTTGTAATTGGAAATTAGCTTATGAAGGATTTTCAATTTTAAATTCTAGGTCCTTATATAGGTATTAATAATCTGAAATAGGAAGAACGACTTATTACACTCAAACTATTCCCTCAGAAAACGGTTGATATAGTTTTTTATGGCTCATAGAGGATCTAGAATTTTGCATCCCATCGCTTGTACAGTGCACAGCAAGCCTGGTAGAGGTTTAAATAAGAAGAAACAGAAATTCCTGTAACATAAAATTGTAATATCGAGGCGGGAAATTTCCCACTCTTATCTTACCATAAAGCCTTCATACTTTTCTCTCCAAAAACCTGCGATATAATATAATAATATACACATTACCATACCTCGTTTTGTTTTCTCTATGTCCAGGGTAGAGAAAGTTATGTGATTCCATTATTTTAGTGGATTTCATTCTGTAATATTTATTTATAACATGAATTATTTTGATAACTTCTCTTATTTGTCAAAAGTGCATTTCAATTGTTTTTTCCAAGCCCACCTGATACCATTTGGCAACAATATATTCTGTGATTTGGAATTGATAATTCTATGTAAAAAGGGATTAAGTATTTTCAAAAACATTTAATTTTTGGCATTTAGAATCAGAATTTTTCAAAATCCTTTCTTAGTGAGCACCTACATTATGAAACGAAGGTACTGTCAAAATTCCAAGTCTCTACCTGTTATAGTTTAGGCTGTACGTTGATTCCTGTCAGTCAGTCAGTCAGTCAGTCATTCATTCAGTCAGTCAGGACAAAGCCTTTTATATATAGTGCAGTTACTCATTGGATGGCCAGTCGACTTCAAAGGTTTCGGTGTCTCTTTATGTTAATTGATCTGACTAAATCGGTCTTGGGCTTCCGCTATCCAAAACAAAAGCAACGTTGCAATATTCTCTCATTGTTATCACTGACCTCAGTTCTTCCTTCGCTTTATTCAATTCACACGTGTTATTGTTTACTGTAACTTGATCTTGCAACAACGCATTCACTCCACGCGGAGTAGACGAGTAGCTGTCAAAATCGCCACAGGATATTCTTAGATTTTGATTGGCTGGGGTAACTAGCTGATTGGTGCGGTAAAACAAAGAACGTGGGTTGAGCTGTCGGCAAACTTTTCCTCCTAACGAAAGGAAGCTGCCTGGGTATGCAATGAGTAACTGGACTATATATAGAGATTTGTTTACTCTATCTCAGTAATTTATGTAATGTATTATATGAATTATATAGATAAATAAAGTATATATTAGTTTATTTTTCAATGTGTAATAGATGCTAATCTAATGCCATACTGCCACTCGTAAAATACTACTTGTTGAGGTCACTGTACGGGCTTTGGATGCCCAAAAGCACGTGCCACCCGATAAGAAGGGGAGGGAAGGGGTGGAAATGAGTGTCCCGTATATCCAATGCTGCATTCTTAACGTGAAATGCTCTATAGTATTGAACAATAATTTTAAATATATATGCAGCCTCATTTTAACAAGATTTCAATATCTGCTGCACTTTGTTGTCAGTCACCTACTTAACACCTTTTCCCATAAATTATATTTTTTCACGATGTAACTAATTAGTGGTACTTACGAATATTGTTGCCGTGGATTGTAACTTGACATTCCCACACGCAATCTCGTTGATATGAAAACAAAAGAAATCTCAGTGCTGTAAAAATTACAAAAAGCACACGTGCCGTAAGTAAAACCATCATAATACAAGCCTTTATGTAACCAAGGCCCCCTAGTTTGTGGCGACTTTAATAGGACAAATATTCGGGCCCCATAACAACCAACACATGCAATTCACTTTCTGAAATATAACATCCATCTTCAGTAGTGTATATACATAATATTTTCAGCTAATATGTCAATTAATATAAATAAATTGATATAAATAATCATCATGCAAAAAATAGCATGCAATACTCATACCATAAGCACATAACAGATCTCGGAAAATTGAAAAAACTCTGCGCAAGCGCCTCGTTTTTTCAAACTCTTTCCTCGATCCGTATGCACTGCTTACGGCACTTGTATCGCAATATACTATTATCAGAATCATTTCTCTGACCATTTAGCTTATTCGTCTTGCTTTCAGTGTGGACCATATAAGAATGAGTCTGAAATCAGCCAATTACAGTGACTTATACATACGTCACCATTGTCTTGGTATGTTAACACTTACATCTGTTCAGGAATCATCATGGTATAATTTTACGGGAAACTTATTCCATACTTCATTAACTTTGGCGTTTAATAATTGTAATCACCTCCTGTAAAAATTATAAACACACAATCTCAACAGCATGAATGTACACTGGTGAAATGCGAGTAACCATCCAGAGAAGGGAGGTGAATTAGAGACAAGCCATCATCCCTCTCCCTTTTAATAATAGACAGCTAAGCATCTTCCCGTTCCTACATGTCTGAAGAAACAGTATTTACCAGTTTGTATCACTAGGAAGTACAAGGGCCATTCAATAATTAAAGAGACAAACTGACCTGGAGGAAAAAAACGTTCATTTTTACAAAACAAGGCTTTTCCTAATTTTCAACATAATCCCCATCAATTTATGCACTTGTCCCAACGGGTTACTTGCTTTTTTATAGCAGCTGCAAAGAACTCTTTGTCTTGGTGTCGGAGCCAATTTCCCACAAATTTCTTGACATCCTCGTTATCCTGGAACTTCTTCCCACGTAATGTCTCCTTCAGAGGACCAAACAAATGGAAATCAGAGGGTACTAACTCGCAATTTCAACAGGCTGGCCAGAACGGTGTTCTTCAGTCACTGATTCTCGACCACTTTTGAACTGTTCTACCCACTTGTAAAAATTTTCACGGTTCATACAACTTTCACCATACACTTTAGTCGTTCTAGAGTATATATTAGCTGTTTCTTTCCACCTTCAGCAATCAAAAAACGAATCACAGAACGTTGTTCAACCAATGTGGAATTTTCAAGAAGACCCGACATCGTTAAACATAATTTTGAGTTTATAAACAGAGCAATGTTGATCCATCATCTGATTAGAAATCGTCCCAGTGATGCCAACTTAAAATCCTAAATGTATCAAACTTGTACTACCAACCATCTTTTCCCCAGACCAATTTGTCTCTTTAATTATTGAATGACCCTCATATAATAATAATAATATGATATTTTCAACATGAAAATTCATTAAAGTACCGGTAGTTGAATAAATGGTTGTTTCTTAATACGTTGACTCTCCTGAAGAATATCCAAGTTTGGTCATTTTAAAACTCATACTTACGATTTTTAATTCTTTTTCAACTTTTGCGTATAATTCTTTCTTAGGACGCTAGATGATGTTCTTGTACACTTTATCTTAAACCGTGCTACTAAATTTTGACGGTTCTCTAGTTTGTTTCCATGTGTTTTCAAGAAAGATTCTTCACGGTCAGTCTGTGAATAATGGCAGGGCAGTGCTTCATGGAAACATAATAAGCTTTGCTCTTTAGGGTTGTATATATATTACTCGCTTCACTCATTGGGGGCTCTGCCCCCAAACCCCCACTGAGGTTCTCAGGAAAGGTTTTTTAAAAGATCTATTCCCATAGAGTGCGTGTATTTAGTCTGCTGCTATTATTACCTTTTTTTGCCACAATAAACCTGAAAAAATAAATGTGGGATTTTTTCAGAATTTTCCCGTTGGTTGCAAGCTAAAAGGTATCATCCTAGAATTTGAAGGAAGTTTATATAGTGAAGTTATAATCAAATTGAAACTTGAGATGGAGGTTTAACATACGTAACTTCACTTAATTCAAGCACTAACCTGTGCTTGAATTAAGTGAAGTTACGTATGTTAAACCTCCATCTCAAGTTTCAATTTAAAAGGTATCAGTTTGCCAAGTCTTAGTTTTCCAGATCAACTGGAAGTGTACATACATTTATGGTGTATTTTATGGAGTAAATTTCAACTGATATTAATTTAAATGGACATGGTACAAGATGAAATAGCGACAAGATAGGGTGACCAGATTTATGAACTTAAAAAACAGGACATTTGACAAAATTTGCCTTAAAAAACAGGACAAAACAGGACACTTGGATAACAAAGAGTGCAAGCGTTCCTTCTAACTCTTGCAGTTACAATTTAATATTAGATAACTTGTTACTATAAATGAGTCTTCGTTGTCATCAAATATCGCCATTCTAAATAATAAGATTAAAACTTTAAAACACTTATGCACCACTTACGTCAAACATAAAATTAGTAGGACATGTTTCGGGAGACCTTCTCCCATCCTCGGCTACTGGTCTACTGGTCTACTGGTCTACTGGTCTACTGGTAGACCAGTAGCCGAGGATGGGAGAAGGTCTCCCGAAACATGTCCTACTAATTTTATGTTTGACGTAAGTGGTTAATCTTATTATTCAGTTGTGCCACGGTTTTTAACAACTTCTTCGTAATTTTTTACAATTTTACAATTTTATCGCCATTCTAAATTAAAAGCAGTCTTATAAATTCAATATTTTATGACTGAAATTACATTTACAACTGCCAACAATTAAAACTGTTAAAAATAATAATCTGTCATATTATAGAAGTAGGATATTTGATGAAATTAGGTAAATTGGATACAATGAACAGATATTTGTTTCAAGTTCTGCAAAACAGGACACTTGGCGTCCCGTTAAAAATTTGTCGGTACACCGGGACAGTTAATGAAAAAAAGATTCATGGTACGTAAATATTCAATTTGGCATTTGCCTTTATGACCAGGGAAATCATAGAAAAACACAAGTAAAATTGGTTATAATATGTTGTAAAGAATGAAAGACTTCATCTGTAAAGTATGAAATTTCTTGAACAGATAGAAGAAAATTCTGTTAGTTCTGGACAAAAATATGTTAATTGGATTTAATTATTATGAACCTGAGACTTCAGAATGCGAGTCCAAGACGTTACTATCTCCACCACCTCGTTAGGTTTAGGTAAATAATTATTTCTAAACTTTCATAGCCCCCTGTTTGATAATACCGTTACCATGGGAACCGAGCACTTTTTCAGGGGGTTTTTAGGGCTAAAAATTAAAAAATGAACTTTTTGGAATTTTCCTGTGTTTTACAGCTTAAAAGCTATATGTGTACCTAATTTCAAGTTTCTAGCTCATCTGGAAGTGGGCAAAATTAATGTCATTGAGTGAGTGAGTCAGCCATATGGCTTTATATTATAGGGATATGAAAATTAATAAAATAAATAAATAAGTCATATTCTGAAACTTAATTATTATATACTTTATATGATGATGATTCTGGGAATGATTTCTTTGCTTTACTGCCATAAGGTCGTAAGTGCATTTCTTCCAAAAAGTTGAATATGCAACTTACAGTAGACCACTCAACGCTTCTTTGTATTGCTGCATGTAAAATGAATTCTCCTTAAGGGCTATTCAAAGTGCGTGAGTTTATATTGCCTTTCTGACGCCATCAGTAACTATATTTCAGGTCATGCACTACTAGTCTGCACACTGAAGTAATGTGGGAATAGCTACACAATCTTGTTCAATAATTTGTCAGGTTATATGCAGTGAGTAGTATTTAATAAACGGTCCTTGTGTTACAGGTGTTGGAGTGGCTGTACCACATGCTGAATCTGAACGCTGTCACGCCCTTGTACACCAGCACGTTCCTGCGTGGCATCATGGCAATGCGCCACCATAACCACATCAAAACCTCATGGACACGATTTGTGTCTTGTACATTAAACTCTGGATAACGTAATATAATCGTTACAAGCAAGCCTCTTAAAGGTAATTTCATTTCCCAGCTGATTCTTTGTACTTTCAGCATAACATTTATTCACAACTGATGGTGGTGGTGACCCATGGCGTGATGACAAGGCTGTTTCAGGCAAGGGCGATACCACTAAGATTTGCCGTTGCCTCTTACGGAATGGAGGCAAAGGGACAACACAACACCCACCAGGAAGGAAGTTTTCCACTCCAGAAGAAAACCAGCCTGGCAGGGAATTGAACCTAGGCCATTACAGTAGAAGGCAGCCATGCTATCAACTCCCCATGGTACGAGGCGTGTTTTTTAAGTAAGTACCGTTTTGGAATTAAAAAAAGACGTGCAAAGATATCGCAATAATTTTATTTTTATGGTTACCTACATCTCTTGTCTACGCACTGACGCCATTACAGTCTGATTCTTCATTGTATACGTTGTTTACTGAGTGTTTAAGATGCCTCCGACAATCGTGAGTCCCGCCGATTGTGAAGTACGGGCTGTTATACGATTTCTTAGTGCTAAAGGCGTAAAACTGATCGATATTCATCGTGAGATCTGTGAAGTTTACGGACAAAACATTATGAGTGATGGAATGGTAAGGAAATGGGTGAGAGCATTTAAAGATGGCCGCACAAATGTGCATGATGAAGAACGGAGTGGGCATCCTTCGGTCTTTAATGAAGATTTGGTGCAGAAAGTGGAAGAAAAGGTGAGAGAAAACAGACGCTTTACAATTTCATCAATGTGCGACTGGTTTCCTCAATATTCTCGTAGTGTTTTGTATCGCATTGTGACCGAGAACTTGAATTACCGGAAATTGTCAGGCGGCAGAATTTTATGAGGAGGGTATTCAAAAACTGGTGCCACGTTATGACAAGTGCCTCAATATTCACGGAAATTATGTAGAAAAGTAGATTAAGGTACAGGCTTTCATGTAAAAATAAAATTATTGCAATATCTTTGCACGCCTTTTTTTAATTCCAAAACGGTACTTACTTAAAAAACACACCTCGTATTTAGGTCCAGTTGCATAAAACTTCAGATATCAATTAGATAACTATTGGTTCTAGGTCTAGCATGCCATTAACAGATGGTGACACTGTGCGAATTGTAATATCAAAATGAGCCATGATGGGGTTGAGCCATGCCTGCATTGGCACGGAAACTGAAGGGTAGTGTGTGGCACTTTGTCTTGGGGTAGTCAGTATTGAAGAGAGAGCTTTCTTATTCACAAAGGCAATCAGTTTACAGAAAATGTAAAACTTAAACTTACGAGTCCTTTACCAAGGTAGATAGATATATAAGCATTCATGAACCACAGATTATTGTCTCTGTTGGACATTACATGAGAATATTATAGGAGAAAAATTCCTCTGACACTGGGACTTGAACCCAGGACCTTTGGCTATTCGCACCAATGTTCTACAAACTGAACTTGCCCTAATACTGTACTGCATATGACATAACTTGTCTGTCTGTGAGGTAGACCATTAGGGCAATTAGTCACAGGAGAGAGGTTCCATCTGGTGCTGTGAATTGAACTCCAGCTTAGCTCAGTTGGTAGAGCATTGGCGCGAATAGCCAAAGGTCCTGGGTTCAAGTCCCAGTGTCGGAGGAATTTTTCTCCTATAATATTCTAATATTAAGTGGAGGGAAAGGAAATAGACATTAAATCCATGTCTGGGATATTAATACAAGTAAGAATCAGCTTGAAAAATTTTATGTCATAACCGGGATTTGAACACGGATCTTCAGCTTAACGCGCTGATGCTCTACCATTGAGCTACCATGACAACATGCCAGTACAACATCAAATTCCTCAACTGATTCAAGAATACAAGGCAACCCACGTGGGTTGCCTTGTATTCTTGAATCAGTTGAGGAATTTGATGTTGTACTGGCATGTTGTCATGGTAGCTCAATGGTAGAGCATCAGCGCGTTAAGCTGAAGATCCGTGTTCAAATCCCGGTTATGACATAAAATTTTTCAAGCTGATTCTTACTTGTATTCTAATATTCTTTACCAAGGTATTGAAATCGGTATTCTGTTTGAGATTTGATAAATAAATTTTGTCAATAGGCTCACTTCACTGGCAGGCTTACCTTTTTAACAGACGAAAAGCTTGACCAAATCTCAGGTATAATGCTCCATAATGTACAAAATCAACATACAAATTAGCTCTAAGCAGACAGCGAATAAAGCTGTAAGCGAGGAACTTGAGTTGTACCCTTATAAAGTTACCGTGGTTCATGAGAATGGTTCCAGAAACATGGTTTTGAAGTTTCATTACAGCTGAAGCATGGTTTCACTTATGTGGCTCAAGAATCTGGTCTTCAGACAATCCCACTGCAATAACACAAACACTGTTGCCAGTTCTCTTGATTCTGATGTTTACTGCTCTGTGATAATTTACAATTTTTTGCTCAGTTGAATGAAGACAAAATTGAACGCTTCTTTCAAAAAAGACAGTGCTACAGCACATATGTAAATCCAGTCACTCAAACTTTCAACTGTATTTTTGGGGGGAAAGAATAATAAGTAAATATCTCTGGCCACCACAATCTCCTGATTTGACTCCACTAGATTATTTCCTTTGGGGTGCAGAAAAATCTGAGCTGCATAAAACCAATTTGAAAACAATCGATGAACTTGAAGTGAATATAATTAATTATGTGCAGTCAATTACACAAGAAACTTTAGTGAAGGTCTTCGACAAGCACGAGGACAACACTTCCAGCATCTGCCATGATTGACTGGGGAGTGCACAATTTACAGTGGAGGGAAAGGAAATAGACATTAAATCCATGTCTGGGATATTAAAAATTTTATGTCATAACCGGGATTTGAACACGGATCTTCGGCTTAACGCGCCGATGCTCTACCATTGAGCTACCATGACAACATGCCAGTACGACATCAAATTCCTCAACTGATTCAGAAGACAAGGCCGACCACGGGAGGTTTCTCCGTTGAGAACACACATCCAATCAAGCTGATTCTTACTTGTAATAATATCCCAGACATGGATTTAATGTCTATTTCCTTTCCCTCCACTTAATTAATAGTATATAAATATAACTTGGCTTCAAAGTACCTACAAATGTAGGACACCATTGGATGTGTGTTCTCAACGGAGAAACCTCCCGTGGTCTGCCTTGTCTTCTGAATCAGTTGAGGAATTTGATGTCAGACTGGCATGTTGTCATGGTAGCTCAATGGTAGAGCATCGGCGCGTTAAGCCGAAGATCCGTGTTCAAATCCCGGTTATGACATAAAATTTTTCAAGCTGATTCTTACTTGAATTTACAGTTTGTTTGGATATGAGCTCGTAGGCTGAAGGAAGGAATGAGGGACAAAACAGTCAAAAAAGGGGGACATTTCACAATTTTAGGGGACAGCTACATTTTTTTTTTGTTACCAAGAGTGCTCTTACTGAAGTCATAACATAGAAAAATACATTTTGCATTATATACACATATACACAGTTATTTTTCCCTTTTGCCTCGGGTTTAAATGATGGCATCATCATTATTATTATTATTATTATTATTATTATTATTATTATTATTATTTTTTTTTATTATTATTATTATTTTTTTTTTTTTGTTTGCAACAAAGTAGTAGTCATCACTAGGGCCTGGATTTTTAGGCTTTTATAAAAGGTATTTTAGCCTTTTATTTTTATGGAATAGCTCTTTTTAGGTGTAACAAACGATTTTAGCCATCTTAATAAAACTTAATAATGAACACTAATAATAACACCGAAAATTATATTATAATTTTGACGCAGTTATTGTACAATAAACAAGTAACTATTCCTTATATTTGCATTCGAAAAATAGCATAAACAATAGAGATATTTACCCTTTAACGATACAATTATTCAATACACAACTCAATTCACTTCCAATCTACAAAAATAAGTAGACTGGAGTGTCACGAATTTGTCCCTTTAATACACTTCTCTGTCGTCAGTGGGAAACTTGCTATTTGAAAGTTGAAACGACAGTGGACTAGTTGCAGATTTCAAAGTATTGCAGACGGCTCTAGTTTCATTCCTTGCGATGGCAAGGCGGCACATTTTCGAGTTAAAAAGACAAGCGACAAACCAACGCATATTCACATATTTATTTTCCTTTGCATTAATTGGAAAGTCTATTTAAAAATTGTGTTTTTCTGGAAAATCCCTCTCTAGCCCCCAGTTTTTCAGCAAAAGTCCTCCTTAGCCCCTTTTAGGCCTTTCAGTCCAATTTAACCCTTTTTAGGTTTTATGAAGCTCATAAATTCAGAAGCAAGGGACATGAAATGGAAAAATACGTTAAAATGTTCTAATTAGAAAGCTGGGGGATAAAATAGGTTAAAACCTTCAAACCCGGGCCCTAGTCTCTTCACTATCCAATGCTGAATCAAGTACCTTTCCACAACACATCTGTTGATGTGCTTTGTATAGAATGTACACACGCGCCTTGCCATGGACTAACAGTAACAGTAACTGGGGTAGTAACTCACATAATTTCAATCATCCACGTTGTACAAATAAACAAATGAGGAGTGTCGGTACAAAACGTGTTAAGTCCACCTCCAATCGTAATGTAGTTTTTTGCGGATTCACATTCTCTGAGGTGTTCTGCATGATACTACATAACGTTTTTGTTTCAAATTGCAACCTTTCCCCGTTAAAATTTAGCCTGTAATATGGGGTTCGATACAAAATGTGTTCAGTCCAGAACTTGATTCGGTGCAAATTACGTTGAGTCCACATTTTAGACGCGATCACATGCGAAACAGGTAGTGTGTTGAACTTGAACGACATCCTATTGTTGCAGGCGTTTCACCAGACGCCGAAACAGATGTCATTAGCGGTCAATAATAAAAGAAGAGAAGCATGGATTTTCCATGATTTAACATGCTTAAAAAACAGAAATTGTTTAAATTTTGACAATTTGGTACTTTGGCAATAGTTCACTTTGTATTAGTGCAATCAGATGTGATTGTAATTCTTAAATAAAATGCTAACTTTCATCTTTTTAAATGATTATTATTATAGTGTTGGGTCAAAACGCATTAAGTCCATTACTTTCAAAACTTTAACTAACAATAAAAGATGTATATGAAAAGAATGATTTGACACATCCAATACATTTAGCTATATATTAATTACAGATTCTGATCACAAAAATATATTGCAAATTCTTTGATAGTTTAACCACAAACAGTTTTTTGTCATTCCTGAAAAATCATTACTTGTGGACTAAACGCGTTTTGAATCTAAACTCAGGTGGACGTAATGCATCCCTTTGGCATTCCACAGTTGTTAGTGTCTGAACCCTCTATGGAAAAGTGTTGCTTTTTCACTTTTTGGCAAAGTCTCAGATGATCTCCCTCTTGTAACAGTACGCTCCTGTTGTGTTTGTTTTCCGGCCAAAACACGATGACCAACTTCGCTTGCTGCATGATATTATAGTTGGTTTTGTTAGATTAGTTAAAATTGCATGTGTTTTGTTGTAAGTCATTCAATCTCATGATTTTGTTATGTTGGTAACAATTTTTTGCCTTGCAATCATTCGTTTCTTGATAGTTCTGCAAAGCCAATATTGCAAAAGTTTTGCTAATTTTGCCACTTTATGCTGACTAAACCACTTGTGAAGACAACATATCTCTCCCTGTTTTATAAAGTGAATCTTGCTTTTAAATGTGGGGGGAGTTGATATGTGTTTTTAAAACTCATATTTAATTTTAATTTGGTTTAATTTTAATAGATTGACATGTCAATGTACTATTTACAATATTTACAAATTAAAGTACATATAATACAATAGTAATAAATATACAAGTATAAACATGAGAACACTAATCATACTGTATATAAAACTTACAGGTAATATAACGATAGGTTCGGAATTTATCTTCCATACCTCAAATTATATTTATTGCGACTAGCAAATAAAAGGGCAGTGTCACGAACATCCCACTTACAAGTGTTAAAATAATTAATTGAAGTACTATAAACAGTAGAGCATGTTGTAAAACTTGTACAGAGTCAACATTTATTTAATATTTACACTTCTTGCTCCACTTACATTTAATTTGCAGGACTAGTTTCCAGGGATTACTCCCAGCAGATGCATCAGATCAACAAGACATTGTTATCAGTCAACCACCAGCTGAGGATGAGGGAGTAATCCCTGGAAACTAGTCCTGCAAATTAAATGTAAGTGGAGCAAGAAGTGTAAATATTAAATAAATGTTGACTCTGTACAAGTTTCATCCCACTTACTTCCATTCCATTCCTGTCCCTGCACAGAACCAAAACAAAGTCGACTGTTTATTGTTTTTCATACTGTAGGCTTCACCACACATTGCACTTTGTATATACCCAATCAGTGTTCAGTCGTTATGAATTTACATAAAAACAATTGCACATAGGTGTGATGAAAATAAAACAAAATTACGACAACAGACGCTTGAGATCAATTGAAATTACACATATTCTTACACAGGATTGATCACAGACTTGTGAGCTAAACAGCCAAAAACAAACTTGAAGGCATCAACTTCACATAGTTATAACGTATGAGGGGTGTTCCATATTGATTTACACTCACTAAGGCCGGTATTCATAGTCGGCAACTTAAGAACTGACTTTATAAAGCTGAACTTCTTTGACAAGTCGACTTGTATGTTTTCCATATTCATAGTCTTCTTTAAAGTCGTACTTTATTAAGTTTGACTTCATAAAGCTCTACTTATTCTACATACTAAAGTCAAACTCAGTAATATGAAAAATCACGCGTTCACTGCCGTAACAATTGAATTAGCCAATCGCGTTTAAGATTTTTTCAGATTTCACGTAAAGCAAAGCCGTCTGAGTACGTATTTCGTTGTCGTGATATAAAAATACAGACGGCGCTGTGCATTGTAAACAAAGAATTCAATTCATCCAGTCATATTATGCAGCGTGTAAGTAAGTTGATAAATAGTTTCTTTCAAATATTCTGTGTATATATTAGCTTGGACATTGATCAGAATTAAGACCGGTACGCTTATGCATTTATTTCGATGTTAATTATTGTTTTAGAGAGATTCAAAACAGCTTAGGGCCGATATGAAATGCCATCAGAGAGAAATACCGATGAAAGATAGGCGATTGATATTTCCAAAATTGTGTCTTCTTGAAACATAATATATTTTTAAATTCATTGTCACTGTAGAATTTGAATGGATTCATCATGTTTTGCAAATAAAGCTTTGGGGCGCGAGTTTCTTTTAATACCTCGCCAAGATCCTCAAAATCCCTGTCCATGGTTCTGGCTTAGACTGAAATAAGTCAGGGGGACCCTTGACTTGATAAAATACGACTTATTTCAACAATTAAGTCGTACTTTAGTGACTATGAATAGCAATAAGCTCGACTTTGTCAAGTGTGACTTTATAAAGTAAATACGTCATAAATCCGACTTGTTTGTGTCAGAAACTCAACTTAAGACGAGATTAAAGTTCGACTTGGATATAAGTACGACTTATTGCGACTATGAATACCGGCCTAAGAACCTCTTTGCCTCAGTAGATATATCCACTTTCTCAACATAGTCTCCATTAAGCTGTACGTACTTGCGCCACCGAAGTGGGACTTCTCTAGGCCCTCTTAGAACCACTTTTTCAGAGTCTGTTGCACCCATCTCAGGCAATTCATGGAAGTTGACAAAATGATGTCGTAGCTCTGAATAGGTGGTAATCAGAACCAAAGCACAGTCAATGCAGTGGAAGCACAAAGGCAACTCCCCACCGAAGAAGTACTGTACAGCGCCCTCAGCAGGCAAACGCATGGCCACAATCTTTTGGAACAAGGATACAATCATCCATATTGACTGGCTGGAACCAGGGACCAACATTAACAGAACGACTAAGATGGGTATTAAATTGTATTGGAAGTTAACACAGTGAAGTTATATAACATAATAATTATATAAGACTTGAATTTTTACACAAAAACTTCACTGCGTTGAAGTATAGCTGTTGACAATGGTTGCGAAGGCGCCGAAACTAGTACAGGTAAACTATACCAAAAGTGAAGTTTTTGTGTAAAAATTCAACTCTTATATAATTATTATAGACTAGGTGCTGCCACATTCACTGTATTCTCACTTCTGCACAGACCATTTTGCCGACTTCCAGGAAATGTCCTGAGGTGGGTATGACAGACTGTGAAAAAGTGGTTCTCAGAGGGCCTAGAGAAGTCCCACTTGGGTGGCACAAGTATGTAGACTTTGCTGAGAAAGAGGTTATATTTGCCAAGGCATAGAGGTTCTTAGTGAATGTGTATAAAAAAAAATAAAATAAAAAAAATAAAGTGTAAATCAATATGGAATGTCCCTTGTAGGTAAAATCTCACCACTTTAGAACACATGTTTTAAAGGCTTCCCCTTCATCCTCAGCTGAAATCTACTGACGAGTTAGTTGCACGATTTCAGTATTCAAGCAGAATTAGTAAAATGTGTTTTGAAACTGCTTGATTTAACAGTTTGGCAAACAGTACAAATCCAGAAAAGCAGAGAGACTTATAAATGTTGACATCCTTAAGGTCAATGACCTCATTTTGAAATTCATACAACTTGTGAGTACATCTCAGCTGAGGATGAAGGAGATTTCTTCGAAATAATATTTACACTTCAGAATTTTTCCTGATTCACAGTCACTATGAAAGTCATATACTACCCGCGCGCGATTTCTTGAGCGCTCGGCTCCCTAGTCCTTATTCGGTATGTTTCGTTCAACTTCGTAGGTTAAGCTGACAACATTGAAACACGAAGTACGCTATGGACCCTGACATCTAGTGGCTTCAATACTAAGCTTTCATTCTGTCTCAGGATTCTTATTTATTTATTGGCATTATCTTTACTGACGCATCGAGTTATGGGGAAAAATACAATCTTTCGAACTGCTGATTTCACAAACACTTCATTGTACATCCAACACTTTCCTCACCTCTTTAAGAATTCCGTATGTGCTAATTTCTGACGATCCCGTGAACTCTGATGTCAATTTCATGGACTGAAAGTTGAGCGAACTTTTCACAATTTGTATTAAATACGTTTAAAATTAGGCCTATAGCTGTCTCCACTTTTAGATGCCTTACCTCTCTTACGTTTTAAAACACGAAATGGTGAAGCATGTTCTGCTAAGACACTTCTTTATGCTTAAAATTAGTCATCCAGTGTAAAAATATTGAGCCTATATTATGCATAATATTCTTATTTGATGACTTATTTGATAACCAAAGGCTTATGACGTGTAATTAATTGTTACGCAATACCGTCACCACGTTATATTATTGGACTGCATTAAAATCGTTGTATATTAAAGTCACTACATAAAATACCATACGCGCGATTCTGCTGAAACGTTATTTCTTTGGTTGACAACACTGCAGAAAGATTGGCGGAATAGCTATGTTTTGTTCCCCCCGACCCTCACTTCCCCGTAAATCCAGCGCTCAAGAAGTGGCGCGCGGGTAGTATATAGAATAATAGCATGTTTTGAAGCAGGAAATGGGAGATTTTGAATTTTCTTAGGGATAATATTTTAAAGTTGGCAGGGTCACTCCTGACATTTACAGTAATCATATTCATGCCTTTTAAAATAAGACAAGGCATTTAATAATGTATGTACATGAAAAATTCAAAATTTGGATTAGAAATCCAAAATTACCCATTTGTTTTGCATTTTGCACGGTGCAATGAATTTCCTCCCAAAGTTAACAAAGTTGCTGCAACGGAAGTTAAAAATAGACATTCCAAAGAATAATAAAGAGTAATCAAAATGTTTTGCATTGGAAGAAGACTATGATGATTCACAAATTGCCATTTTCTATTTTTCTGTTAATTTTAACTGCAAAAGGTGTAAACTTTTATGAGGAAAACCGAGACTCTTCTTCATTGTTACTTCTGTACAATACTTTCATAATTTGAGATGTTACAATTGCTATATTTAAAGTTGTGTGCAAATTCTAATAACTAATTTTATAGAAAACATTCACTTTTGATTTGAGACTTTATTACTTTATAACTTTTACACTTCTCTTATGATTTTATTCGTTGCTTTAAGGTGTGGTGGAAATAAGTGTAAAATTTCAATCCTTAAAAAAAATTGTGATTATCCAGTGACCTAGAATTTTAAGAAGAGGGTGGCATTGGAATTTGACCTCTAGCTTTATTTTAGTTTGTTCTATGCGTGTTAGTTTCAAGTCCTTTCTCATGTAATGTCCAACACAGACAACAATCTGTGGTACATAATGCATATGCATATCTTGTTACTACGAAGTCAAGCACTGCATATGCAGTGTGCTGGAAGGCTAAGACAGAAAATCATCGAGTCTGGATTGCAATGACCAATGTGCACTTACATGATTAGAATCAGGCAGTAAAAACCTCTCACAAAATTGATCTGGAAGTAATTTAACACTATAAAGTAAGAAAAAATGTAAATATTATTTAAGGAAACTGGTCATTGTGCATCACTGGGGAAGTCTACAGAAATAATATGAAAATATTCACAATCTGTCTGGTTTTTATTGTGCATGGAGATGTTTCTCAAGACCACCGGCATGGTCTTGTGGTTAGCATCGCTGACTACAGATTTGTTGGCCCGGGTTCGATCCCTGGTCTCTCCTCGGATTTTTCTGAGGTAAGGAGGTCTGGAACAGGGTGCACACTCAGCCTCATGATTCAAATTGATGAACTGCTTGATAAAGAAGTAGCGGATCCAGTCATGGAAACCATCATTAATGGTAGATGGTAGATGATCCCTTCAGGGATGTAGCGCCACAGAGTTTAGTTTAGATATTTTGTAGCCTAGTTATAAAGTCCACCGCTTCTCATTTTTCTGGTTAATTATTTTTTCTTTACAAGTGAAAGTTACATCATAAATATAAAATAATTAGATTCCAAGTTGGCATTTAATTCGCAGTTAATTGGGAAAGACCTTCACTTACAAAAGTATTATGTTCGAATACAGTACATAGCATATTTATTTCCCAGTGATATCCAGGTTTTGATTCTCACTTATTTTACTGAGATATTGACGCTTTTACAACACCTGCTTTCTAGAGCGCTTTTCCTGAAAATTGTGAGTTATGCCAGTCTTCTTCCAAGGCAACAAATATCTTAATTGTTTAATTGCAAAGCTAGCAACATTCAACTTCTTGGCTAAAATAGTTTCTTATGATTAGGGCCCGGTAGTATATGAAAAATAATTTTTTTTTAATAACGAACTCTATTACATGCAGTGTAAACATGAAAGAAATGACAGCAATTGATGTTTTCAGTTACATATTGTTGTTAGTTTTGTGATAATGCATCATATTTGCTTGATATCAAAATATTTGTGCATTTTTATTAGTTTGCCACATTTTTAACAGAGATATTTTTAAATATCTGTATCTGTATCTGGTACCGTACCCTATGATCCCCAGGTGGGGCGAAGGGGCCTCCAATGGAGGTTTCATTACCTATACTAATTTTGATATGCTTATTTTCCGAGAGAGGGTAGAGGGACAGGTGGTAAGCCCATCGCCTCGCAACCCCCCTCTGGAAACTAAGTATTTCTTGGACATGAAAGGGCCGAGAAATTTTGTCCAGAGGCTCTAATTTAGGCTTGGAGTTCTTTTATTTTTAAATATAGTGCACACTTATTTATTCAATAGCAACAGACAATTCCTAAGCAAGCTAAAGGAATATTATCTATTTTATGGAACACGAAGGTTCATTGCCGTGCTTACCTGAGCCCGGCATTCAACCCTATTCTGTGCTAACGCCATCCAATCATCCCTCGCAAATCCTACTTCCCTCAAATCTATTCTAATATTGTCCTCCCACCTACGTGTAGGTCTTCCAAGAGGTCTTTTCCCTTCGGGTTTCCCACTCGATATTTTTTTAGATATGTCTTTCCTCCCCCATTCCATCCTCCGAGATTTAATTACCCTTACTATATCCGTTAAAGAGTACAGGTCATGAAGCTCGTCATTATGCCATTTTCATCTCTCTTAGGCCCAAATATTTTCCTTAGCCCCTTATTTCCGAACACTCTAGATATGTTCTTCCCGAAGAGCGACCAAGTCTCACATCCATACAATACAACTTACACACTTGTGAACACAGTTTAATGTTTTTGGAACTGACCGTATAATATTAAAACAACATTTCTTATCATTACTTTTGAATTTACTAAAATTTGCAGCATTGACTTTAATGTAACTTAAACAACTTCTACTATCTTTTGTAATTCAGCTAAGAAGAGAATGTACAGTATTAAAATTACTTAATGATACTTCATTGGATCAGGAGCATATTTTACAAATTTTACAGCATGTTTCGTTTTCTGATAGGGCATTAACTTCCGGGGCTTAGTTATGATACAAGTTTATATCAAGTGTAATTTGTGTAATTTTTTTTGGAATGAATGAAGAGTTACAGCTTATTATACACTTTTTCTACAATAGCACTAAATTTATAGTAAAAGAATATTTCACCTAGAAGGAAATGATTTTATGGCTGTCACAAGTAATGTGTGTATATCGTGTCGGTATGACATCGTTTGAGCAGATTCGAGTCCATGCCATACAGTGCCTCCACATGTCAGACAGATGTCTCGTTGTTTTCCTCGATCGACACTGGCAAGGAAGTTGGTCTCGTGTCCTTCTCGTTCACGCACAACACCTCCTCGTCGGTGAGTTTCTTGTCTGGGCGCAATTTGGCTTCCAGTATATTGCGATACTTATCTTGGCCCCGTTTGAGTGGTGTGCGACTCGGACTCGACTTCCGACTGTTTGGATATGACTTGAGCAGCTTTGCTCTGAAACACAAATAGCAGATCAGTCAGTGTACTAGTGACATTTCAAGAGGAAGCAATACAATGATGGAACTTTTCCTTTAGTTAAAAAAAATTTTAAGGGCTCTTCAACGATGATGATGATAATAAAAATAATGTAAAGTTGCTATAAAATTTTAGGATCTCTTAGATCACTGGTTCCCAACTGGAGGGGCGCAGAACGGTTACAGGTGGGTCCCGACTCGATCCTAAAACTATCAGAAACCACTACGTATTTATGTGAACGAACTTTTACAACTTTGGTTTTCCTAAAAAACAAATACAGAAATCAACTCAATGTTGAAAGTGACTTAAGATTAAAAACATCATTAAATCCTGACATTGACATGTTAGTTCAATCGAAACAGTCCCAAAAATCTCATTAATGTAGTATTCTTACTTAAAAACAGCAATTTTGCCTGAAAAATTAAAATGGTATTTGTGTACTTTTGTAATTGTAGTTTTTACCTTCACCTAGGAACACTTGTTAGTGAGTATGAAACCACTTGTTGCATATATTGCAAACATATATCTATTGTTAAATAAATAACTGTTTTGTTACAAAGTGCTTATATTTTGTCAGCCATTTTCAAATCAGAACTCAAATTGTTGATCAATAATCAATCTGTATCTTCAAAAAAGCATATATAAGCTTATATAATATATATTTGCAATATTTGATGGTACATTATATATATGTAAGGAAGGGATACGATACAAATAAGGTTTTTTACTCCACCATGGACTGATGGATCATGGAGGTATTCCGATAAGGAAAGCTGGGTCGCCAGCTGAAATAGGTTGGGAACCACTGTGTGACATAATTAATTTATTAAATACATTACGCAGACATCTGGTGGTGTCAGTCTTAAAATAATTCCATGGCAATCATAAGATTAGACAACATTCCAATCCATAACAACAAACATCCCTCTGGGGAACAGACAGATGGCAGGATTGGGGTCACATGGTTGGCATTCCAACTTCAGGGTGACGAGACACTAAACAATGTGCCTAATATTCAGACTTTTTCAGCGAGTTACTTATTTCAACATATTGTTATTATTATTTATGAGGGAAGAAACTGAAAATTTAACTTTTTTAAATTTTACCATCGGTTATAGGCTAAATGCTGTAAGTTTGACAAATTTCAGGTTTCTACCTCATCTTAATAACTGGATGATCTAGATTGTCATGGGTGTGAATGACTATCCAACCAGTTTTTCCATACTTATAGGGCAGCTAGAAACATGAAATTTCGCATCATTTACAAACCATAAACTTTTATCCGCCATTTTGAATGTTTCTCGGGGGAAAAATTAAAAATCAGAACTTTTTGGAATATCATGTCGTTTACAGGCTGTAAGATATAAGTTTGCCAAATTTAAAGTTTCTGACTCATTTGGAAGTGGGCAAACAATTATGTCAATGAATGAGTTCTCCATGCGGCTTTGTGCAGGGAGGACCAAAAGTCGCGATCGGATATTTTGTATGTTAGTTTATGCAATAATAAAATGCCACAATTGACGTAAAAACTTTATTTATTGAGGTAGCAAGTGTTAAGGGATGGAAATATGGTAAAATAAAGTTCCCTGGGCCGTCAGTGTCATTGTTAAACGTCCAGAGTTTCAGTATGTGCACCATCGTTTTCCTCGCACGGTTGAATGCGCCATGTCCTCCTGCTTGCCCGCTTCAGCATTTCGGGAGTGATCGTTCTGAAGATACGGATGATCTCTCTCTTAAGTTGTTCAACAGAATCCATCTGAATCATTCCAACCCAAGATTTTCTTCTAAGGAGGACCAGAGCCAGTTGTCGCACAACGAAGTTCTTGGGATCTGCATTTCTGCCGATCGCTTCCTTGTTGATTTCATCGGTGAACCCTCCAATGATTCACTCAGACGATTACTGACATCATCGCCGCAATATTTTTTAAGTCTTCTGCTGCGTTTTGCATCCAATACAGAGCCTTTTGAGAAAGTTTTCGTTTCCAGTTTCCGTAGTTTGGCTTTAGTGGGAGCTGCTTTATTGAAACGAAGAAAGAAGTTCTCTCTGATTTCTTCGTACGTTTCGTCAGTTTGTTCTTCTTCATGAACCCACACACTAACAATGAGACGCTCCTCAATCATATATTTGCTTGTATCCGCCATTGCTTACAACACAAACATAACACAGCGTTGCACATCAACAACAATCGCCTAATAAACCTGCGCACAAGAAAACTCTGGCTTGTCACTAAAACATAACAATGTCCTTGCTCCATCGGAAAATCGAGAAACTTATCCTACAAAACGTATATGAAGGGGGTAAATATTCCTCTCAGCCTATGAATAGTTTTTAATTAGTTTTCGATTTTGGAAAATGAGTTATTACAATATAAACATTATCCGATTGCGACTTTTGGACCACTCTGTAATATAGTAATCATTTACTATTTTTAAACCGTTAATTGGGAGTTACTTTGGTGCTGGTCAACCAATTTGGTCCAAAATTAATAAGTTTAGTCCTATGTATGTTATAAGTGCATATACTAAGTTTCATGAAAATCTGATAAAGCATTTTGGAGTTATCGTGCGTACAGGCACATGGATAGACATTTTTTCCAGTCGACCACACAATCTTCGAAAGTACCATCTGGCACTTAATAAAGCACTCTTTTCAGAACTACTAATTTGTTTTTGGAGCTTCTGATTTATCTTTCCTCAGTTTCTCTTATAAAAGCATAATCTGTCTTCAGTGAATCACTCTATACAATTTTCTTTCCATCTTCATAGGAAATTTAAAACTAACAAATTACATTCAGAGCAAAACTAAACTAGTTGGCATTAACAGGGAAAGCACTGACATATGCCAACTTACTCTCCAACCTTTATGGAGACTGGCTAGCAAAAGAAGCCTTAGAAGGAGTTAGGGATTTTGTGATAGGAGGATACGCTATTAACACCATCAAATATGCAGACGACCTGGTGATTCTGGCAAAGAAACAAGAAATATTGCAAGGAATGATTGACAGGCTGGTGGAAACAGGAAGAAAGTATGGAATGGAAATCAACATAGGTAAATCGAAGGTGATGAGGATATCGAAGAGAGAAGAGCCGCTTCAAATTATCATGGGAAATCAAGAATTAGAGAACGTGAACCAGTTCAAATACTTAGGAAGTGTACTGACGAAAGATGCCTATTGCACCAAGGAGATAAGTTCAAGAATTGCCATGTCCAAGAAAGCATTTATGAAGAAGAGAACTCTGCTAACTAGTAGTCTGAACCTAGAGCTACGTAAAAACCTGGTGAAGTGTTATATTTGGAGTATTGCTTTGTATGGATCAGAGACATGGACTTTGAGGAAATTAGAGAAGAAATATTTAGAAAGTTTTGAAATGTGGTGCTGGAGACAGATAGAAAATATAAAGTGGATGGACATGGTGACAAACGAAGAGGTTCTGAGTAGAGTGGGTGAGAAGAAGTCAATCATACACACAATTCGTCAGAGGAAAGCAAACTGGGTTGGGCACATTCTCAGAAGGAACTGCTTATTACATGATGTCGTAGAAGGAAGACTGGAGGGTACAACTGGACTTGGAAGAAGAAGAATTCAGCTGTTGGACGATTTAAGGGAAAAGCGGAAATATTGGATGCTGAAGGAGGAAGCAGAGGATAGACAGTTTTGGAAAACAAAATTCGCGTACCAAGTTTGAAAACCTGCCGGAAGGCAGAATACTTACTAATACTCTCCCTAATAAATTATCCTATCTCTGGTAGACAATTCATACTCTTATTGCAAGTTGCGTTGCAACTGCCAGAAAATAACAAAAAACATTGTACGGACCATAATACGCACTTTTTTACTTTGAAAACAGAGCCTTGAAAGTTGGGTAATGGTCCGAAGTACACTAAAAAAATTAAATTTTGGTAAATATTGCTGGAATACCATAGTTATACACAAGGTGTTGTAAACGATAATTTTGGCACAGTTTGTACATCAGTGCACTTGTCACAATTACAAAATAAGAGTAGCCTAAAACCAGGTCTAGAATGCGAAAAGAAAGGAATATTGAGTTCTTTTATACGAAAGGAGTTGTCTCCGCTGGGTGGTTTAAATGAAGGTAATGACCTCTAAACAGTCTTGTCCCATTACACTTACGCATGCTGAAAATCATGAAAAATCAGTTCAGTTGTTAAAATTTACGCACTGTGTCATGTATAGAAGAGATTTTCATACGACACAGGTTTTAAATTAGAAGAGATTTACACTGATTCCATTGTACAAGACTATAATTTCTTTATGGAATGAAGTATATTATTCCCTTTAAAATGTTTCAATTAGAATCACATTAAATTTATTTTCCTTTAAATTTTCATCCTAAAATCAAGGTGCGTCTAATGGTCCAGAGCACCTTATAGTCCGTAAAAGACGGTATACTCCATCTATTCCAGCTAAAGTAACAATTCCTCAAAAACCTGGACAGTATGGGCCCTGAAAAACTTCCTTGGCAGACTAGGACAATATGCTCGGATGTCTGTTAGGCTCCTCAGTGGTCCATTCTATTCATCCATCACATCTCATTTTGCTTATATGAGCTTATATATATCCAATCACTGTTTCCAACAATTGTTTTTAATCCAAGAAGCTACAGATATGAAGATGTTTCAGTATTGAGACCTTGTGAATTGCATGTAGGGGGATAAAAATAAAATTATAAAATCACTATGATTACTAATTACTAAAATTATTCACTAAGGCTCGTTTTTATCTTTTAGCTTGCCTGTTAAGTTCTACATAACAGTCTTACATTGTAAATAACTCTATAAAGACTGGGTGTTGTTCAATGTATTAATTTACAACTTTACATTTACATGTGCAACTAGGGAAAAAGAAATTAAACGTGTTGACATTTTTAGTGCTTTAAGCTTAAAATGGGGTTTGTGAAGGAAGTTACTTACGCATCCAGCAGCTTGAGGAGCAGTTTGGAGTACACCTGGTATTCCTCGTCGCCAAACTCGCTGGGGTCGTGTCGAGCATGCTCATACAAGTCACAGAACTGGTGCACGAGTTTCTGCCCGAGCCCATTCAGCGGTGCGGCTAAGGTTGTGAGGAGATAGGCTCTCAGGTTTTCTGACGGATGGCGTTGCAAGCAACTGTCTTGCTTTGTTATTTCCTTCTCTGAAAGCAATGAAATCACTTCAACTAACATTCAGCCCATGAGGCTCACACTATGGTACAACTTTCAACCTATATTAAACTGTTTGAAAACAACCAAATAAAAACACTGAAATTTCGATAAAGCGTATTTGAGTTATTGCATGTACAGACACATAGACGGACAGACATTTTTCCTGTACCCCACACAATCTCATAAAGTACCATTCTGGCACATAATAATAATAATAAAAAAGAGTGCGTGGAACGCCATGCAACAGAAGTAAAACTTTATTTTATTTTTTCAATTTTTTATTATTGGATTTTTTCAATTTTGCATTATTGGACTTTTTAATATTGGATTTTTGGACTTTTTTAATTTTTGATTTTGGACTTTTTAATATTGGATTTTTGGACTTTTTTAATTTTGGATTTTGGACTTTTTAATTTTGGATCTATGAATTTTTAATTTTGGATTTTTTAAATTTTCAAACTTTGAATTGTTTATTTTTTGATTTTTTAAATTTTTTGATTTTTAAATTTTAAATTTTATTATTTATTAAATTTTGGATTTTTGGATGTTATAATTTTTAATTTTGTTTTTTTTTTTTTAATTTTGGAAATTTGTATTTTTTAATTTTGGATTTTTAATTTTTTTAATTTTGGGTTTTTGGATTTTTTTATTCTTTGTGATCGCTTTCTCTCTTGCGTTCTGCTGCAGTTTTGGCCGTTACACCTGTTGTATTTTCTTCAGTTTTCCTTTTCTTTGTCACTTTCATCCTCTCACGGTATCCTCTTGTTCTTTCTGCAATTGATTTCGGTTTTTTAAAGTCTGTCTGTGCCTTTTTATGAGATTTATAGTTTGCATAAGGCAAAATAGATTTTAATATAGGTTCACACGTATCAGTTCTATCATGCACTTTATTTAAAATCGCATGCGTTTTCTGCTACGACTTTGTTGATTATACTGCTGTTCAACTTTTTCCAAAATGTACACAGTCAAACGAAAAGAAAGATGCAGTGTAATTCTCGAGAAGGCGGTGGTTTTAACACACTTTACCAATGTCGGATGATTTATTTAAATTTTGGATAAGCTTAATCATTGAGTTGAATCATTAAGTTTATTGTTTTAATTTTTGGATGTTTTAATTTTTAATTTTGTTTTTTTAAATTTTGGAAATTTGTATTTTTTAATTTTGGATTTGCGCGGTAATGAACCTCTGGGTTCCATAAAATAGATAATATACCTTTAGATTGCTTAGGAATTGTCTATTGCCATTGAAGAAGTAAGGTCTGAAAAATTTCCTTTGATTACTTCTAATCATTGAGTTGATTGTTTTCTGTGCAGTCCGCACCGAAACAAGTAAGTAATTTCGTTCGGTTTTGAGTGTGACTGATTTCGTGACGGTTTTAGTGTGACTAATTTTCCTGTTTACCCTCTACCGCCACTAAAGAAGTTTTACTTCAATAATAATGATGATGATGATGGTGATGATTTGTTTTTCCTGGCACAGTTAAGGCCATAGTGCCTATTTTTTCACTCAATTAAGATAAAGACAAAATACATGATACGAGTCCCCCAAAAAATTCAATAAAATCAGGTAAACTGACATAACAAAGTGCTCGATCGAGTAATTAGGCCATATTTCATATACTTCTGATATACATGGCACAGTAACAAGAGTCAGTGATGAGCCACTATGTCAGCGGGTATTATATTCATTTAAACTGAACATCAGAAAAGAAGACATCACTGAATAGAAACAGATGCATATGTTACAATAAACTAGTGGTACACGCAAACATTCTAAACACATGATATGACCTATATCAGAGAGGGTAAAGATGCAGAGTGCGTCACTGAAGTTTCTGGGGGGTGTGTGTTGCAAAATTAGCATTTTATATGCAAAAAATAAAAATGTTCAAGTTTTATAACTTCAAAATTTAATAAAAACCTCTTCTAATTCTTTAGATGTGAATAAAATATTTAATACACTGTTCAACTAGTAGGCCTAAAGCAGTATCACAGTTAGTAAAATGCATTTGTTTGTAACCAAGTGCCATACCAAAGAAATCGAGTTGTTTTGCAAGTGCGAGCTCAGCTATGGTTGGCCCATCTCGTCATTGTGTCGCCTGCACTGTTGTTTAGTTATCTTCATTAATGCTTAACTGTTAAGAAGTTAAAATATTTGGTTCTTCTTAAATTTGTCTTACAGAATATATTCTGTATGTAGTCATTTGTTTATATATATATAATGTAAAAGAGCCTCATTACGCAAACTTTTTCAACTAAAAGTAGCAGCTGCCCATGGCTTTAATGTGTTTATTCATTTAACCACTAGATGTTTTATTTAAACGGAAAAATAATTAGTACGTTATATTTATTAACACTGACAGTGTTTTTACATAAATAGCATGAATTAATTTCATTTTCATTTATATTCTTATACATTGTAAATAAATATTGTGCTGCCATATGGACATACAGATTCAAAATGAAATGATTAAAACGAACCACAGATTCATGAACCTTGTTGTTAAGCTAAAAATATGACTTCAAGGTACAGTTTTTAATTAGAGTAATCCTCTTGTAAAAAAAAAAACTCAGGTTCGAGTTCCCTGGGCTGCCTAAAAAATAAAAAACACATAGTTTCATCCAAATCATTCAGTGATTTCCCATTTACGCCGGCAATGTGTCCACCTACGTAAAAAAATTCAGCTTTCTGCCTATTGTAGTGTATAAGCAAATGAATTAAAAATTGAATGTTCAACAAATTGATCTGTTATGTAGCAAAAATAAATTTCAGTGATGCTCCTTTTTCCCAGTTGCTATAGCAACAAAGCAAGGCCAACTGCAATCAATTTCCATCTATGTAAAAAAAAAAAAAAAAAAAAAAAAAAAAAAAAAAACTCTGCATGCTGTTATGTTATAAACAAATGAATCAACCTGAGAAGGCTAACAAAATTGAAGAGATCGACAAATTGATGCATTGTAGTTTGACGATGCTCTTCTTTCCCGGTTGTTATGGCAGCAGAGTAAGTCCACCTGCAATTCATTTTGCAATTGAAATATTTTCGCAAATACTGGTAACTCAACAGGGGGAAAAAAATCACGTTTTCTGTCAATTTTTTTTCGCTCATAACTGGTGAAAGAAAGAGGAAGTTAAAAATTCGGCTTCAAGATGCATTCAGATACCCTTCATTTCAGTTCTCTGCGTACCCTAGATTTAGACAAAAACTTCTTATTGTATAGATAGAGTAGGCCTAATACCTTTTATTTGGGAAGAATTTACTGTTATTCCACTATTTGTAAGGAGGGTTACTTTTTATGTAGGGTGAAGTTATGTGGTGCCAGTATTTTCCTACAAAAAGTTTCGGTCAAGACCAATTGTAGAGGACCCGTATTTTGTAAGCGATATTTTCTTCGTGAAACACCTAATATCACACTGTTTTGTTGACACCATGAATTTTGACTAATGTAATTAAATTCGTAAGACTGTAAATACTGATAGATTGAATTAGCATAGCTTAGGTTGTTGATATGTATTTATTGTAAATAGCTAACGTGAGCGATTGCAGTTGGTACTGCCAAAAGGTCAAAAATATGATTGGTCCGATGCGAAAAGTAGCATGATTACAGTCATATTTCTGTCCTCGAATCATTGAAGAAACTCGTGATTGGACGTTAGAGGTGTGACGTCAGACCGCCAGAGTTGTGGGTATACAGATTGAAAAACCTCGCGGGAGATATAATATGGCACATATTCGAAACGGGAGAATTTAGCAGCCCTATGCTTTACTAAAGTAACTGTTGACTCAGTTTATGCTACATTATTTAATAAATGCGTTTGTGCTCCACCACGGCGCTTCTTCTTATTCTTCTGGCAGTTTATTTTGTGACGCTCTGCTACGCTGCGCTCGCGGAGTTTGTCGTGTCGTGGAAAATTATTGAAAGTTGGGTGAGGAAATTCAGGAAGGGAGTGTTGGTACTAGGGAATGTTTATATTTTCATTTTGCAGTTAGTAAGGTGTTTGTGTAATATTTGGCTCAAGTTTATTTCTTCGTTGTGAACAAGTATGAAAACATTGCAGGGTCCTGGCCCTTTGTTTAACTATGTGGATATTTGTTTATATTATATTAAGCTATCTGCGCACTTGCCATTGAAATGACATCGTCGTCTGCTGCGATGTCACTGATAAGCAATGTACAAGAAGGGCTATTGGTCATCCTGCTTCCCTCCAAAACAAAACAAAATGAACATAGTATCGTCCGTGCAAATGTGCATACCGCGAAAACGGGTCCTCTGCACTGGGACTTTACGGGCTTGCTTCTAACTGGAAGTGGAGAAGAACATTTGGAATAATGGAGGATTTGGTGGCTTCGCGATCTAACCTACAAGAAATAAGGTAAGATAAATAAAATCACTATCCACATTCAGAAACTGATTTAGCTTCACTTTTCTTGTGAGCCGCCACTGGACTCTTTACTTGACTTAAAAAAGGAATTTTATTAAAAATTTAACATCCATCACAATATAGTTGATATTCTACATCTTGGTAACAAAATCCTGCTTATAATTATATTGACACAGTGCTTTTTTTCTAACGAAAATTTAAGGGGAACTCTCTTCCTGACTTGATGGAACATTGCCAAACTCACCCATATATTTAAAATGAAAGTGGAATCGCACACAATAGGCATAAGGTTACACGACTTTAAGGGGGGGAAAAGTTTTAGGTCTTGCACTAGGCTCCTCCCACCAACTCTCTAATGGGACCTGCCTGTGAAGGAGGGGTTTAGGGTTTTGAATGTCTCCTCCTAGATGGCGTTGCTAGCAATGCAAAAGGTGAAACTGGGAAATTTTAATTTTTATTCTCTTCCTTTTCCTCCCTTTCTCTCACCCTACCCACCTATTTGGGACCTATTCCTAACAGTAAATTTCAGATCGACTGGGATTGAAACTCGTGACTATTAGCACCATAACCAGCAGCCTTAATCACTACACCACGAGTGATTGAAGGAAAAATTCATCTATTTAAGTTTAGAGAGCATTATAGTACATGAGAAATAACCGTTTTGGTGCAAGGGTCATTTGCAGAATATTTTTATTTTTGTGTACTTTTGATAAGCAAGGGTCATTTTTGTAACGCTATGATTTTGTACATTTTTATGCATATATCATGAATGGTACAACAGTGAGGTGCATGCGCAAGGCTCGGAAGCAAGGGGAAGCAGCCAGAGCTTGGATGGTGCGTGACCCAAAGTTGTCTTTTGCCCACCGCCATCTCGAGAATTACACTGCCTGTCCTATGCTTTAGTTTAACATGGAGTTTAGAGAATTGCTCAATTGCCTAGTTTCTCCAGTAGAGGCGACACAGTTCACACCCAGATTGCAGCAATCACCGCCACCTATACAACTGCCGTCTCGAGAATACACAAGTAATAGAGTCTAGAAGGCATTGCCCTATACATTACCATACATTGCTTTTATGCGTTTGCTGCATCAAAATAAGCATTAAACAGACACAGAAACTTGTGTTATTTGTTTAGAACACAATATTATTCCAGTATATGACACTTACCTTGAAATGGAATTTTGGAGCAATAATTAAAATAAATATAAATTAATTAGACGTATAAATAGTAAATTTTATAATTATTATTTTACAAAATTTTATTCATAGCAATTAAGTACCGGTACCTAGAATAATACAAGTTTAAACATTCAGTTTATGCTATATTACGAGACAGCACTACATAATCAACAATGTCGTAGCAAAAAACAAGAAGCAATCTGGGTGTGAAAGGTGCTGCCATCTGTAATGTCGCCGAGTACGCAAAATTAGCCGTATAGGACAGGCAGTGTATACACGAGTAATACAGTTTAGAAGGCAGTGCTTTTGCCACTTTAAGAACTGTCAGGTGGACTCAGTTCATACACATCAATTCTACCTGTAAGCTACAAATTACCGTAGTCCACGATACACTCATAGGGTTCCTTGCACTTTTCACAAACACATTAGGTTACACCATAATATTGCTGATCATCTGAGGTGATCGTACATACATACACAAGGGTACGTATAATTTAAGATATGAAAACAACTGCATGATAACCAAAGACAGAATGACATATGCAGCAACATTAATGCTAATAAATGCAATTTTAGTTCATTGAGTCCTGTTTCCACTGATTGACACTATAATTCAAAACTTAGATAATAAAAACTTTGCTTCAGTGGATAATTTAAACTTCTAAAACAACGTTTCAACCACTCCGTCTGGCCTTCCTCAGGTTACTACCTCAGCATGAACTGCCAAGGGGTGGACGAGGTTGTAGAAAACCCATGCTGCCCTCTGGGAGGTTTGCCTTGTCTTCTGAATCAGTTGAGGAATTTGATGTCAGACTGGCATGTTGTCATGGTAGCTCAATGGTAGAGCATCGGCGCGTTAAGCCGAAGATCCGTGTTCAAATCCCGGTTATGACATAAAATTTTTCAAGCTGATTCTTACTTGTATTAATATCCCAGACATGGATTTAATGTCTATTTCCTTTCCTTCCACTTAATTAAATTTATTTACTTAAGTTGAAATTACATATCATTTTTATAATATTTTCCACAACAAAACTTATCAAGCCCTGTTAAAATAACCTTTTAATATAAGAGGTGCATCTGAACACATTCTTCTCAACTAGCAGTGTGGTCTTGGTCAAGGCTCCTTCTTCATAATATTAAAGCACACATATAAAAAGCATAAATAAAAATAATTAGCTAAACTTGGGAATCAGGTGACCGCCGTCTCAGCTGGGCCGTACCGAGTGGGACCAAGTCTACAATGTCGCCAATATTACAAACATGACTACATGCCAATTGAATTTGGTAGATAAACGATGGATGTAATGATGTTTTATGAAAGATGTGGAAGGGTAAAAAAGCTTCTACATTAACTTAAATAATGACAGGTAAATTCTAGGTCAGTGACAGGTTATGTTAGGTTAGGAACAGATATGTTAGTTTAGGAGCAATATACTGAGTAGCACGGGGTTTATTATGTCTCACATTGAATCTCTTCTGCAACGGGAAATTTTATCCTTGCACAAGTCTTCCTCCGCGGCTCGGAGGGGCATGGTCGCTACTGGCTGAGCATACCTCACTGTTTGCTGGCTACTCTATTCTGAAGGAGTTCCCTTCCGTGGAAGACACAATACAGACATCTCGTTGCTATAGTTGGAACTACCTGAAGGAAGAGATAACCGAATTCCACCTTTCCCACAGTAGATGGCGTTGGTAGTAGTTCAAATACAGTTAGGGGGTTAGCAGCCTAGGCTGATAACAGTCATGTTAACAGTCCGCAAAGCAACTGTTTTAGAGAGCATGTACTAAAAATATATTTTACTCATCCTTATTGTACAATTTCTTTTCCCCGTCTGTGGGTTGAAGAAACTCAATCTAAATGTAAACATACAAAAGTCAGCAAACCCTGAAATAATAACATAAATATTTAACAGTTCATAGCCTAAATAAAGCGGTTTCTGCGGTATAATTCTAAAAATATATTATATTTATATTTAGTATACTACTACATTCATTACTGATGCCTGAATGAACAAAAGCTCATGCTCGGGCACAGCTCAGCACAGCAACACAAAACAGTGACCACTGGAATTACAAAACCAAAAGTTATGGACAAAGCGACTCTACTTTTAATGCACACACACACACATGACACACAAAAATACACACACACAAAACAAGGCAAATATGAGGGGTATTCCGAAAGTACGTTTCGTCAGTTTGTCACACGGACACTTTATTGACCCAAAAGCAATACAGCATGGCAGCATGACCTATACACCGTGCACTACTTTTCGACATAGTCGCCAGCGACATTGAGACATTTGTCGTAGCGTGCGATCAGTTTGAAGAACCCACTGTGGTAAAACTCGGTGCCCTGCGATGCAAGGATTGGCGCACAGCCTGCTCCACCTCAGCTTCCTGACATTACTAAAGGTTCCATACAGACCATTTTGAGTGACAAATTGATGTTCCATAAGGTTTGTGCGAGATGGGTTCGTGGAGGCCGCACTTTGCAGGGACGGAAATCGGGAGATCAATTTCAAACAGCTCTATCCCGGACAATAAAAGATTCAGCGGCTGCAGCAATGGCTCGTTTGAAAGAGGGGAGATAGCGGTACATGGCAGTGGCGCCAAATCTCTCGTGCCATCGTGAGCGGTACACTAATACCAGCGGGCACGCCAGTCTGCTGCGACTCGCTCTTCTACAATGCAGTGCGCCTGCATCATGCCTCCTCCGCTGATGCCACTTCCGTCGTGGAACCAGCCATGGGTGGGGATTCGTCTGGCGTTTGTTTGGTTCCCCTGGTGAACACGCCGCTCCTGCCATACATTGACGAAACTTACTTTCGGAATACCCCTCGTAGTAAATAGTATAAATCAAGAGCAAAACAAATATATTAAACATTATGTGTTAAAGAAGAATGAGAAGCACGAATAGCCAAAATGAAAAGCAAAAAATTGGGATATTGTAAAATGAGTCATGCATTAAGTTGAATAAATTTTATAACTTTGTTTCTTGAATCTGTGTAAATTTAGTTCATATAGTTCAGGATGAGCTCTTACTAGTGAGTTGTATAATCTTGGGTCAAAATTTATACTATGATTTAATGTTATCAGAAGTTTTTATTTTTTTCCCCCTTAAAATCTGAAATACAGTAGGCCTACAGTCTCGATTAACCAAGATAAGGGAAACGTAAAATTAAGGATTTGCTGAAGATCATAAATCACGATCACATTTTCATTTAAGTGTTTAAATTTGAGTTTTTCAAAGGTACTGTATGTTTACTGTATTATTTGTAGTTCACATCAAGTCAGTGATACTGCTAATTTTGTATTTTCTTATTCTATTTTCCCGATCCCCTTTCACTGTACATCCGTGTTAACCGAGAATTTGCTTATCCGAAGTTGCTGTGGTTAATCGACACTCTACTGTATAAAAAAGAATACAGATTTGTGGCACAATTCTTAGTTTTATCAGGTGCATGAAATACTTTACAACAGTATTTCTTCTAACTACTAAGTGCAGAAATACTGAAAATCTAAACACAAGTAAACTATTACATAATTTATCTTGCTTGAAATTGTACTTATCACCACTTCTTACATAAACCAAAATTTCTTTGTCATTCAGTAGGCCTACAGCATTATACAGTGAGTCCCACGCAAGAGTTGGCCAATGACGCGGGTTTCTGCGTCGCGGCTGGCACAGCTCCAACTCCCGAGCGGGTGAAATATCTATGCAAAGAATGCCGCGGTCGTAATGATTCAGGTTCTCACATGTACAGTTAAAATTACAATGAAAATAACCACGTACCTCATCACAAGAGATATTGGAAATGTTCTCCTCCAATACTGGCACCTTTTTAGGAAATTTTCTTTCACGCGCGTAAGTTCAGCTTCCAAGACAGAGTCACTTTCTCTTGTGATAGGCCTATGTGATATTGTCATTAAGTTCTTCTAACAGTATGTAAATATTATTTATGGGGAAACTTGAAAAATAAAGTGTATAGGTCAATTTCCCATACATAAGAAGAACTTAAAGACAATATCACAAGATAAATTAACTCTATCTCGGAAGCTGAACTTACGTGCGTGAAAAAAAATTCCCTAAAAAAGGTGCCAATGTTGCACGTATGCAAGAGGAGAACATTTCCAACATCTCTTGTGATGAGGTACGTGGTTATTTTCATTGTAATTTTAACTGTAAATGGTAGAACCTGAATCATTACAATGACCGCGGCATTCTTTGCGTAGATATTTCACCCGATCGCCTGGGAGTTGGAGCTGTGCCAGCCGCGATGCAGAAACCCGCGTCTTTGGCCAACTCTTGCGTGGGACTCACTGTAGATATCTCTGTAACTCATTCCAAAATTTATTCTGATTTATAGTTCCAATTTAAGAATTTTCATATTCATCTGTTCCAAAGTTAATACAGCACGTCTATGTTGATGTGCCCCGCCACGGACTAATGGTAATTTGGAAATCGAAGGTACATCCAGAATGCTTCTCCAAAGATAATCTGCTTCTTTGCACTTTCAGAATTCATACTGTTGTCAACTGTTGGCTATGTTTAATTGAAGTTAAGTGGCAGAACATTGCAAACCAATGACAATAACACAAATACAGAGTGTTTCAGAAAAATGTATACCCGCTTTAAACTGTTATAGAAAATTAATTTCCCGTCCTACAAGGTTAAATTTCTGGGAGAAAGTAATGTTATATTTCTTCAACAGATGGCAGCAGAATAGATTCAACAATCATCCAACAATCGTGCCAATAATCATCCTACAATGAAAAGTACCAAACAATGCTTGCTCATTCCATATTCCCTGCCATTCGTGCATTATACGGTTTTATTACCAACAAGGTGGTGCTCCGCCCCACTGTCATATGGACGTACGAGCATACCTGGACTGAAATTTGCCAAGGCAGTGAATGGATAGGATGCAGGGAGCCAATGGAGTTTCATGTATGCTCTCCAGACCTAACACCGCTGGATTTCTTCTTATGGGGCACAGTAAAAGATGTGTTCAAACATAAACCACGTAACCTAGTCACACTTTGGAATGAGATTCAAGTGGTGTGCGCAGAAATCTCTTTGGTCCGATGTACGGAGTTAGTGGTGACTCGTACTCAGAAATGTATTGATGCTGAAGGCTACCGTTTTGAACATCTGAATATTTGAACATTAATCACACTTTCATCAGAAAGTCATTTATTTTTCAAATTGGACTTTAAGCTTTCCATTTCCAGAAATTTAACCTTGTAGAATGGAAAATAGATTTTCTATGACACTTCAAAGTGTGTAAACATTTTTCTGAAGCACTCTGTTTTTTTGTATTATTGCGAGGTAGAAAGGCGAAACAACTGCAAGACAAATAACATCCCATGTGACACATTTACAAATGCGAGATGGCTGGTCACCCTTCTTGTACCATAATTCATAGCTGCCTGCGAAACCTCAAGGAACGGAAAATTTGACATCCATGTTTTCATGGACTTGGGCTCTAGGAACACTGTGAAAAAATAGTTTCAGGTCGTGCACTAGGCTCCTCCCACCTACTCACTAATGAGATCCGTCTGGGAAGGAGGGGTTTAGGGTTTTGAATTTTTCCTCCTAGATGGCATTGCTAGTAATTTATGCAAAAGTTGAAACTGGGGAAAAATTATTTTTCCTTTATTCTCTTTTTCTCTTCCTTTCTATCACCTTCTCCTTGCCCTACCTACCTATTTGGGACCTAGTCCTACAGTAAATTTTGGATAGACCAGGATTCGAACTCATGACCGCTAGCACTGTAACCAGCAGCCTTAACCACTACACCACGAGAGATTGCTGAGCGGTGAAGGGAAAATTCATCCTTTTAAGTTTAGAGAACATACAATACATGAGAAATAACCGTTTTGGTGCAAGGGCCATTTTCGGAATATTTTTTTTATTTTATTTTGTGTACTTTTGATATGGTGCAAGGGTCATTTTAGTAACGCTGTGATTTTGTATATTATAATGTGTAGGCCTATATGATGAAGGGTATAATAGTGAGGTGCAAATGCAAGACTCGGAAGCAAGGGAAGCGAGCCAGCGGTCGAGAGTGGGCAGAGCTTTGGGGAAAAAATAGTTTTATGCTGCCCGCTAGGCTCCTCCCACGAACTGTCTAACGCGACCTGCCTCGGAAGGCGGGGTTTAGGGTTTCATCGCAGAACAGATTCAATGTGAGACATAATCAACATCGCGCTATTTAGTATGTTGCTCCTAAACTAACATAACGTTGCTAACCTAACAAAACCTGTCACTGACCTAGAATTTACCTATCGTTATTTAACTAAATGTAGAAGCTTTTTACCCTTACACACCTCTCATAAAACAGCGTTACGACTATCAAGGAAGCCATGGTACAATAGGTGCATCCGCAGGCTCGGAAGCGAGGGGAAGGAATCGGCGGGCTATTCAAGTCTAATCCAAATTCAGAATGCCCTCCTAAATTAATATCACTGTTCACAACCTAACTGCCACTGAACTATAATTTCGGGAGAATTCAGAATGCCCTACTAAATTAATAAAGTAATTTTACTACGGTACAATTATAATTTTCGTAGCTGCAGCATTGGCACTAAGCAAGTATATACATGGCCGTGATAGGAGATGTAGGGGAAGCAAGCAGTAACGTGCGCATTGGCTCGGAAGCGTGGGTCAGCAGGGGAAACGAGCGGGTGGAGCTTCGCCGAGGGGCAGCATAAATCTATCTTGTGCCGAGCTTTGTGACCTAAGTCTATCTTTCACCGGAACACCTGAGAACAATGTGTGCATGCACTAACTATGTGATTTAGAACCAAACCTATTGTAGGTTTCTGTCAACTAAACACAATTATTTATTTTGTACCAATCTAGGAACAAACTATCCACATACTACTTACCTAATAACTTGACATCATCTACAGCTCTCATTCTGAAATAATGGGGTGGTAATTCTGTACCAGGCTGCAAGATGTATCGTGGATCGTTGTCATTTATTAACTGAGGCTCGTACACAATGCGAGGAATTACATCTATTCTTCTCTCAATCTCTCTCTTTAATGACTGCAAAAAAAGATAACATTTCAAATAGTAATGAGGTTATGTTAGCTTACATTTACTGTCCCATGGCCTATCGGAACATGAGGTCCTCACCTCGATCTCAGAACAAATAGCTAAGTACAAGAACTGGTGAGGTTATGTTAGGTTACCTTTATCGCCGCATGACCTATCGGAACATGAGGTCCTCGCCTCGATCTCAGAACAAATAGCCAAGTACAGGACCTGGTGAGGTTATGTTTGCTTACCTTTATTGCCCCATGGCCTATCAGAATGTGAGGTCCCTGCTTCGATCTCAGAGCATATCGCTAAGTATAGAAACTGGTGAGGTTATGTTAGCTTACCTTTATCGCCCCATGACCTATCGGAACGTGAGGTCCTCGCCTCGATCTCAGAGCAAATCGCATTATCTGCCTTTTGGCAAACAGGAAGAACAATATGAACGTGAGAACGCCACAAGCTATGATAATCACCACTGTAACACCGGATAATTCTTCTGCCATTGTTTACGTCAATTTGACAGCCACTGCAGTGGTACCTGATGTAGAAGGTATATTTTCCCTTCAGGCACACCAAAATTTCCCTTCCGGGCCAAGGATTTCTCTTTTAAGCAAAACATTTTGTATAATAATTACGAACTTTTGCACTCGGGAGTAATCAAAGCGTGTATTCAAGCTAAAAGCTCGCCAGTGGTTAAACCACATTCGGGCACATTGATTTAAGGTGACAAACAGGAATTTCTCCCATTATGAACACGCAGGTAGTATGAGTCGACTAGTATGAAGCTCACGGATTTGTCGTTTCCGTAGTGTAGCGGTTATCACGTGCGCCTCACACGCGCAAGGTCCCCGGTTCGATCCCGGGCGGGAACAAATTTTATTATTTTCGCCACTTAACCTTAACCTTAACTATTATATTAATATTATCAATTGCGTACTGTTGAAAAATTGATCCAGATACTCCATCCACTGCTATGGGGAAATAGAAATCTTTATTTGCCATCAAGCTAGCCTATTACAACATAGTATCGACATCGTCATTGTGTGATTTTCCGTAAAGGTTTTATTTTTATTTATTTTTCCTCATTCCGTGGGATTACAAATGAGAATTATTGTAGGCCTACATGCCAACATTTCAAGTTGTGAATTGATGGGATGTAAAATAATAATTTTCAAGGGAATAATTTGACCCAGAACAATATTGTTATTGTTGTTATTGTTATTATTATTATTATTATTATTATTATTATTATTAATGTGATTTTCGTGATGACAGATAGACAGATAACGGGGGGCTGAAGAGAGTTTTTAAAAGCCTAGAAAGCTAGGCCTAGAGAGCCAACAATGGCAGGACAAGAAGGCTGTTCAGTTTCTGACATTATTATTATTATTATTGTTGTTATTATTATTATTATTATTATTATTATTATTAAGTGCCAGAATGGTACTTAATGAGATCGTGTGGGGGACGGGAAAATGTCTGTCCGTCCGTACGCGCGATAACTCAAATATGCTTTATCAGATTTCCATTAAACGCATTTATAACGTAAATGGGAAGAAGCCTATTGATATTGGACCAAATCGGTCGACCGGTATTGCCCAATTTAGCGCCTACATTATGGCAGTATATTAGACAGAATTTATCAAATGCAAATTAGTTCTCATGACAACATATTGTTTTACAGTGTTCATATACGGCTTTGGAAGTTGCAATACAGTTAGCTATGACAAATAACACTACCCACATATTCCTTCACATATGCTTATCAGACTAGACGGAGGTGGCCGAGATGGTATCGTCTTGGACTCGCATTCTGGCGGTTCCTGTTTCAAATCCCGTAGCCGACCAATGTGGCATGTTTTTTTTTGTATTTTTATGAGTGTGCGATTGTCAGGGTATCACAAATCTGTATAGTTCTGCTGATGCTGGACGATTTTAATCTGATAAAAAAAGGAAAAAAATACTAGACCTTTGTTCTTCCGTAAGCCCTGCTTAATGAATCGATCTGGAGCTTAACTCGGAAATCGATTAAAAAAAACTTATTTTCTGCATATCAGAATTGCAATAATTATCACTGTATATTGTGAAAACTATAAAGGGATGTAGTGAAGAATCTAGATTTATTTCTCAAGGAGTAAGACAAGGGTGTCCACTCTCACCCACATTGTTTAATTTATACTTGGATGAAGTCATTAGAGAATGGCAGATTAATTTTAAACGAAACTACATCTTAGGAAAATTTTATTTAAATACAGTGTTGTTTGCTGATGATCAGGCAATACTAGCAGGTTCAGAAGATGATCTACAAAGAGCAGTATACACATTAAGTAGAATAGCAGAAAAATATAATCTAAAAATATCCACTAGTAAAACTAAAGTCCTCGCTTTCCAAGGAACTGCGCCCATAAGAGCAAAAATAGTAATAAATAATGAGGCCATAGAACAAGTTATCTCGTTTAACTACTTAGGATGCCACATATCTAGCAATCAAAATAAAGATATTGACATAAAACTTGCTAGGTTTCAACAACTCTTAGGAACAATTAAATCAACACTACTAAGAAGAGTTAGACAAGATACAATTTTAAAATTTTATAAAGTAATGGCACTACCAACACTTCTATATGGTTCTGAAGTATGGACATTGACAAAGCAGCACGAACGAAGAATAGATGCGGCAGAAATGAAGCTATTAAGACCATTAGCAGGATACTCCCTCCTTGACCATAAGAAAAATGAAGATATCAGGAATGAAATAAACATGCCTTGCATTTTACAAACAATCAATGACTATAGAATGGAATGGAGAGATCATGTACTAAGAATGACTCCAGAACGAATACCCTCTAAAGTATTACAATATAGACCATATGGTCGAAGAGATGTTGGTAGACCAAAAAAACGTTGGAGAGATCAATTTTAGACTTGGAGACGGAACAGGCCAGAAGGTCTAAGCCATGGTGTTGAAGAAGAAGAAGATCACTGTATATTAAACAAAAGCATTCCGGCCCTTTGTTACATAAGTTAACCTGATTATTATTATTATTATTATTATTATTATTATTATTATTATTATTATTATTATTTTAATTCTTTTGCTGTAATCGTTCCCCTTGACACCCCATAAAGCTGGTAAACTCTGATACACCTCCACACATTCCTTCTGCTATTCTCCTTGTAGCCACTTTTGAAAATTTGACGTTTACTGCACGACTGTGAAGACAGAACTGAAGCAATATTAGGCAAATGAGCGATATTGCCAACAGACAAAGCAATACTTACCACATTGCACAATAAAAATCAAACTCTTATTGAATAACGCAAAATATGCGCAATCTTTCAATACTTCAATCTTATTATACGAGGCGTGTTTTTTAAGTAAGTACCGTTTTGGAATTAAAAAAAGACGTGCAAAGATATCGCAATAATTTTATTTTTACATGAAAGCCTGTACCTTAATCTACTTTTCTACATAATTTCCGTGAATATTGAGGCACTTGTCATAACGTGGCACCAGTTTTTGAATACCCTCCTCATAAAATTCTGCCGCCTGACAATTTCCGGTAATTCAAGTTCTCGGTCACAATGCGATACAAAACACTACGAGAATATTGAGGAAACCAGTCGCACATTAATGAAATTGTAAAGCGTCTGTTTTCTCTCACCTTTTCTTCCACTTTCTGCACCAAATCTTCATTAAGGACCGAAGGACGCCCACTCCGTTCTTCATTATGCACATTTGTGCGGCCATCTTTAAATGCTCTCACCCATTTCCTTACCATTCCATCACTCATAATGTTTTGTCCGTAAACTTCACAGATCTCACGATGAATATCGATCGGTTTTACGCCTTTAGCACTAAGAAATCGTATAACAGCCCGTACTTCACAATCGGCGGGACTCACGATTGTCGGAGGCATCTTAAACACTCAGTAAACAACGTATACAATGAAGAATCAGACTGTAATGGCGTCAGTGCGTAGACAAGAGATGTAGGTAACCATAAAAATAAAATTATTGCGATATCTTTGCACGTCTTTTTTTAATTCCAAAACGGTACTTACTTAAAAAACACGCCTCGTACAATATCAATTATTGTGCCATGTATTGATGATAATAATGATCGTCTAAGGGCCACTGAAGAATAAGCTAAAGAAGAAAAAAACCGTTGTCTCACTCTAGCACATTATTTGTTTGACGTAAGAGTGATGAGACAGACATAATGGTTTTTGTTCTTAGTTGTTCTTAAAAAAGTTATTTTTATAATTAATACACTTGTCTATTCACTGATAAATAAGTGTTTAATCCCTCCACACTTGTTTTAAAAGTAGACAGGCTTAATTTGTTGGAAATTTTCGATAATTTAATCAGCGTCTGTACTTTGTGTTAAAAAAAATTAAATATTTTATTTGGTGGAGTGATTCAGTTCATTTTGTTTTGGGCTAACATGAAATTTGATTTGTCCCCTCGAAAACATGACTCTGGGTACGGGCCTACATAACACGAACTACATAAATACAATATTATGGGCGTGCATTAGGGCATCGAGGGAAAAGGGGTCACAGATTTATAGCCTTTCTTAAAACGTAATGAAAAATAAAATCAGGTAAACTGATGTAACAAAGTGCCAGTATGTTTTTTTTAATCAGTTATGGCTGCAATTATGATATGCAGAATGTGTTTTTTTCTTAAATTGATTTCCAAGTTAAGCTCCAGATTTATTCATTAAGCAGGGCTTACGGAAGAAGAAAGGTCTACCATCTCGGCCACCTGGGTCATTTTAACGGTCTAGTTGGATAAGCGCATGTAAATCAATATGTTTTTTGTCATAGCTACCTGTATTTTAATTTCAAAGGCCTTATAAGATCACAGTAAAACAATAGGCTATGTTGTCAAGATAACTGATTTTCATTTTTTTTATAAATTCTTTCGAATACGTATATTACCATAAAATAGACACTAAATTGAGCATTACTCCGAAACAGGTCAGCCGATTTTATCCATTATGAATAGACGTCTTCCCATGGACATTATAAATGTGTATACCAAGTTTCATAAAAATCCGGTAAAGCGTATTTGAGTTACCGCGTCTTTAAAATATACACTAAATTGGGTTTTACCCCGGTACCGGTCAACAGATTAGGTTCAAATTCAATAAGGCACTTCTTATGGACGTCATAAATGGGTATACCAAGTTTCATGGAAATCCGATACAGCGTATTTGAGTGATGGCGCCTTTCTATTAGAAAGGCGCCATAATCTATTAAAATAGGCACTAAATTGGGCATTACTCCGGTACCGGTGAACCGATTTGGTTCAATATCAATAGGGTTCTTCCCATGGACATTATAAATGTGTTTTCCAAGTTTCATGAAAATCCGAAAAAGCGTATTTGAGTTATGGTGCGTACAGACACACGGACAGACGGACAGACATTTTTTCGTCCACCACACAATCTCATAAAGTACCATACTGGCACTTAATAAACAAGCTCTCTCGTGTGTCGTCATGTCCATACAAAGTTGGAACAACTCTCACAATATGTTTAAATTGGGGACTTTTTTTTTTCTACTTGTTTGGAAGACAAAAACACTCTTTCACAGATAGATATATAATATGCATTAATGAACCACAGATTATTGTCTCTGTTGGACATTACATGAGAATATTATAGGAGAAAAATTCCTCTGATTTGAACCCAGGACCTTTGGCTATCCGTGCCAATGCTCTAGCAACTGAGCTAAGCCAGAGTTCACTTCTCAGCGTCAGATGGAACCTGTCTCCTAGGACTGATTGCCCTTAATGGTCTACCTCACTATTAGACAAGATATGTCATATTATGCAGTACTGTGAGGCACACCAATTCGTGATTTTCGTGACCGGGGTCAGTTGGTAGAGCATTGACTCGGACGAGTCAAAGGGCCTGGGTTCAAATCCCAGTGTCAGAGGATTTTTTCTCCTATAATATTCTCATGTAATGTCCAACAGAGACAATAATCTGTGGTTCATGAATGCATATGTATATGTCTATCTTGAATGTTAACTGTACAATAACAGCGGAATCGCTAATATTAGTATGCCTCACAGTACTGTATATGACATAACTTGTCATTGGACATAACTGGTCAAATTGTCTGGAAAAGTGTTACTTGCAAAATACGTATATCATTTACGTACATTTTTAAGTAAAAAATAACATGCATTTTCCATATATATCCGGGCTCTAGTAATAAAATCTATATTAATAAAAGGAAGTGTTTGTCCTTCTATCTGTCCGCAATGCCCAGCGAAATCTACTGAACAAAGAGATCTGATATTTTAAGCATAAGTGAACTCAAGGGTGGGAAAATGCACCTCAAAGCCGGAATTTTAATTTTAGCTTTCGTTTGCGAGTTATGAGTGAAAAACCGGGCAGAAAACGTGTATTTTTTTTGCGTTTTCGAAGCATCAGTTTTCAGTAATACATTTCAATGTCAAATCAATTACAGTTGGCTTTGGCTATTTTTGTCATACCTTGGAAATAAAAGCATCGCGATCGCTTGAATATTGTAAGCGCACGCTGGTCGTTTATAATGTCAAGGCACGCAGGTATCTGAAATAGTCAACATAGACGGAAAAGGGATAATGAATAGCCTATAGACCTAAATGGACAGACATTGATCGGTTTAGACGGAACTCCGTATACAGGGGTTTTCTGGGCTAGGGAAGTTGATCGCTTGATTTCGTAAGTTCATCCTGGCCGATTCATTTGTTTAGAATGTCAAGGCCCGTAGACATATGAAATTTTCAACCTACACGGAAGAGGGATAATCAATATAGGCCTAAATATGGTCAGACTTTGTTCGATTTGGGCGAAACTCACTATACAGGGGTTTTCTGGGCCAAGGAACTCGAATCTAAGTCGCTTTTACCGGGCGACGCTATCTAATCGTGGTATGTAATTCACGTGATTTAGGTGTTAATAAATATAATGATTTAACTATTATGATCTTAATTTTTAATTTTTGAAATAATTATCGCGGGCGAAGCCGCGGGCACACACTAGTATTTAATAAAATTTAATTATAATTAATTTTTTGGAATAATAAATTATATAAGAAAATATATCGCATTAATTTCCATAACAATTGAAATGATGGATTTTCATTTTACACTTCAAGGAAAACATTTGTTTCCTCTGATATTCAATTCAAAACTTATTTATGAGCACGTAGTTCCTATTATTATTCAAGAATTAAAAATGTTCAAGTCAAAGATCGGATTTCTAATTTTTGCTCATTTTGGATTGGAAGGAAGGGAGGTTGCTGTGGCTCAGGGGATGCGTTCAATCCTCTCACCGGGCCCGGGTTCGATTCCTGGTCGGGAAAAGTTACCTAGGTGGGGTTTTTTTCTGGGGTTTTCCTCACCTTTGAGACAAATGTCGGGTAACTTTAGACCCTTGTGGTTCCCAGATATCATCTGGCCGTCATTATCATCTTCATCCCATCCTCGCCTTGTTTGGAGTGAGTGTGTGTGTGAATGGTGTGTCTCGTCCTATGTGTTCGTGTTGTCTCGGAGGTGGCCCCGGCATTGGGCTGATCACTCATCCGGGGAGGCCCTCCATGTCCTTGTCTGGTCAAAAAAGTATGTATGTGATCCAAAGATAATCCCTCTCCCGACAGGTCGCGGCCCTGTAAGGCCCGGGCGGCTTGGGTCGCTTAAATCCTAAAAGGGAGAGGTTAAACTACGAGAAGGAAAGAAAGAAAGAAAGAAAAGGAAGGGTGGTTAATTTGAAGAAAAAATGTCGTTATTTTAATTATTTTATTAGGCTTGTATCTTATTTCTAGTGTTACAACAATATTTTACAATTACATAAAAATTATGTCAAGAAAATGTTATAAGAATATCCTTATATCTTGGACATCTGTCAGGAAACCCTTCCTACACTTGAAAATAAACATCTACATAGAATATTTCTCACTTCGTCACCTTGCAATCAATAATTTGAATAACACAGTTAAACTGGTGTGAATTGAATTCAAGATGAAGCCACGCTGCAAGGAAAACATACGACGGCGAAGGAAATTTTTCGCCCAGTGTGTAAACTTTTGATTTCTTTGAACGGCGACGGTAAATTCTCCGCGACGGAAAAAAAATCCGCCGTGTGTGTAACCGGCCTAAGGGCTTACCCCCTGAGCCGCAAGAACAACATCAACAACAACAATGCTGTGTTTATATATCACCGTGCTGGAGTTTACACCCCTATTAGTTTATATCAAGCGGTGATGGGAAGTAATTGAATGAAAGTAATCGGATTACAGTAACAATTCCTTTTTTGTTCCCATTTGCCTGTAATTAATACTTAAAAAAATGTAATTTCTACTTGTAATTTACTTCTGGAAATAAAATGGTAATTGTTACAATTTAGTAGTCTTTAGTATTAGTATCATTCCCCCTTGCTATATCGTCATCTCTACTGTTTTTTGCAGCTAATATCCAAATTAGAGTTAATATTAACAAAAAGTTACTCAACGTTTCCGAAAATATTCTCCTTGATATGTTTTTTTTTTAAGTTTGTTCATTAATAATTTGGGCTTGTGCCCAAAACCAACCAAAAACAAGGAATTTTTAGGTACTGCCATTTTGTAAAGTAAATTTAAATGTAATTGTAATTTTACTGATTACTTTTTGAATAAGTAATTTGTAATTGTAATTAAGTAAAATGTCTCTCAGGTAATTGCAATTCAGCCCAATTACTTTCTTTTTGTACTTTTCCCATCACTTAGGGATGGGTCGATACCATATTTTCTCGATACTTGATACCGATACATGATTTTTCCCTCGATACTTCGATACGCGATACCGTCAATATTTCCAGTTTCAATAAATAGGTACATAAAAAATTAAAAGTTGAGAGAACTGTGTAATACCAACAAAATTAATTAAGTGTGCACATTTAATGATACAAAATTTAATATAATCAGTAGCCTATACTTATTTTTAAACTCTACATTAAAACTAAAATTAGTTTTTGAAACAGTCCACTTACAAGTTTTGGCAAAAATACTAGCATTCTCACTTAATTGCAGAATTACCAAAGTATCGAAAAAGTACAGAGCGAGTTTTCTGAAGTATCGCTCGATGCCGTTACCATGAAAGTATCGAGAGTATCGAGGTATCGAAAGTATCGGGGACACATCCCTACCATCACTGATATCAAGTTATTATTTTAGTTGCCACTGGTGGTAGTTGCATGTGCGTTCTTACTTTCAAATCCTCAAACACCCTCAAAATTCCGTAACGATTATTCCAATTAAACAGCAATCAGGTGTTTGATTTATTGAAATGTAAGAACGTGGTGAAAGCCAAATGCAAGGTGCACTTTAAGCTCCGCCCACTCGATATTCACATTTTGTTTCTCAGCGATGCAGGGTACCAACTATCCTTGTATATTGACGCCGACACTCCCGACCGTACCAAACTTTAAAACTGCGAGAGTGCCCCTTGTACCAAATATTAAAAATGCGAGAGTAAGTGCCTTGTACCCAACGGTTTGTCAGCCTGTTCATCCTCAAAAAATTCGCTAGATCGTGGTATAAAAGAAACTGCTTCATTGAGGGTAGGATATATCTCATGCGAAAAATGCACCTTATATTTGTTTTTTTTTCCAAGAATGTTTTACATTCCATAGTTGGAATGCCTTTAAATATCAAGCTTATGAAATGTGACTGTGTTGAAGACGCCTAATAACAAAACATTCTTTCTTTTTTCTGGATTTAACAGACCCATAATGAAATGCGTTCAGTTAAATGGTGTACAGAACAAGAAGCAAGACAAACGTTTAGAATTAGAGCTCAAAGCTAACTGATTTCTTCACACTGATTCCGGGTCAAATCCAATCTCAGGCATGAAACTGAGTAAACACAACTTCAAACACTTGGAATCACCGAGGTGACGTCATCACTGATCTCACTTTATATCCCTACTGCAAATGTTGGTTCTATCACGAGAGTCAGAAATAAATTAAATTATTCACAACTTAACTCAAATCAATCGATGTTATTAGTTGGGGGAAACAAGACACTCACGGTGACAAATCCAGGGCCTGCACCGTCTCAATGTCAGGAATCCTAAGCTCCAGATCCACAGGACTTATGATTAAACAGGGCCGTAACAAGATCCTTCTGCGCCCTTGGCGAGTCTGAAAAATCTGCGCCCTCCAATACTGGGGGTCTGAACAATTTTTTTAAATTTCTGTAAAATTGTTTATTATCTACTCTTATACAATTCAACGGCCCTAAATAGCGTGCTTGCTCGCCCGCTTCGTGAGACATCGGGTATACTCGGCGATGTTCGTCTCTCGCAGTTTAAACTTTCATGACGACTACAAAATCAGGAAGGAAAACCGTTTCTTTATTATATAAGGCCTAAGTGAAATGAACACAATAAACAAATATTCTAATTTTATTTTTACTTACAATTTTCATAGCTCTGAACCACAAACATTTTTAATAATCTACCAGTGTAATTTTCTTAAAAATCCTGGAGTCAATGAATAATGGCGGGCGAAGCCGGGGGCAACAGCTGTAAAATATTGATGGTTTTATCTCTTGAAATATCGCTGATAATAATAATCCAAACAAACCATTCCTTCCCTTGAAACATTATATAATTTATGAAAATTACACTGAATTGATAAAATAAAATTCACATCATATTCATGTCAATAAACAGCTGAGAAACAATACGTATTATGTGTTCACAGGTTCTTTGGAACTGCATAATCGATTCTGATATAGTTTTCCCAGGGGGCGCTTTCATGTCGTGGAATGTACTCTAAAGCAGGAATTTTAGCTGTTTCATTAATTATTAATGGTTTAGTTTATGAATGATTCGCTTGCAAGTGTTAATAAATATAATGCTTTAATAATTATTATACTCTTAATTTTTAATTTTTAAAAGAATTATCGTGGCGAAGCCACGGGCACCTCCTAGTTTTAATATAAAACATTCTTATTATCAAAGAAAACCTAAACCTCAATTTGAAAATGAACTAAGTGTTGAACTTTCAAGGTACTAAAACCTTATTTTCAGACGATTGAACTACTTAAAAAAATGATTAATTCATAAGTTAAAATCTATAATTTTTATTGCTTGATAAATTGCCTAAAAGTTTGTATTTTTCATAGTTAATTTTGCGCCCTCTTTATACCTGCGCCCTTGGCGGGGGCCCACCTCGCCACCGCCTAGCTACGGCCCTGTGATTAAACACGACATTTAAATAACAACACCCTTTATAAACACACCTTCTCACACTCCAAGCACATAATCTGAAAATTTAACATGAAGATAAACTATTCCCCTTTTTAAAATACCGATGAATTAAATCACAATACTGAAGAATTTCCCTGTCACGATTTCTTATTTTCGAGACTAAAGCAAATATAACTATTACAAACGTGTCCCTTTAACAAACAAGTTCAACACCAGACTATTTAATATTCACAGCAAATAACAAACACTACAACATTTACAGGGACTCACCTTTTAGCCATTCTTTCGTGAACCAAGAAAATACAGAAATAAGAACATGTACACTTGGATTCTAGCCCGGATCTAAACCTGATGACCCACGGAGACCAGCGAAGATCTCTGCTACCCATGCAGATGCAAGGCTTGTAAACTACAGAGGTAGCGTATTCCGGCGAGTTTATAGGACAGGGGGTTGCGGCGAGCAGGCGAGTGTATGACGTCACAAGATTCCAGATCTCGCAATTTTCAGTTTTTACTCAGTCTAGAAAATCTTACACCGCGTGATTAAACTCGTAACCTTTAATTAACCCGTGGTCGGATTCCTGTGAAATTTATACAGAAATAATCTACACACATCAGCCCTACTGATGGTTAAAACAGAGCCTTAGAAAAGCGGACACAAATGTTTTTATTTCACTTTATAAACATCATCCGTTACACAAAATTCATGGAGGGAGAAGCAAATTTCACTATGCGACAATTTTTTGTATTTTTGTGTCCCGAAAAAACTTCAAGCGAGAAAGTTTTAGTGAAATAATTGAATTTTAATACAAATGAAGTTCCAGCCCCATATCTCGAATGGTTTACGAGTAATTGAGTGGTAATTATTCCGAGCGCTTCAAGGTGTCAGAATGATTTGGCGCTTCAAGCACGACAGTAGAGAGCATGACAAAGCTTCTACCTACTGATCTCGGCCGCTTGACCGCAATCTTTTAGGATAGATATTACCAGCACATACTGTTTTTAATAATACAAATGGAAGGTGCTTTAGAAAGTGCAATTAACTGAACCATTATGCCGGGCCAGATATGTGCTGTGGCAGTGTGTAACAGTAATTTTGTAGATTGTAGAAAACAGCTAAGATGTGAACTGTTCTGTTATTCAAGTTACTTAAAATGTTCTTCTGATTCTACACCATTTGTCTTTAAAATCTTGTAAAAATCTCCCAAAGGATCTAGATTTGAATAGAAATTATATAATACAGGTAGGCCTATATAACAGCTAAAGGGTGATTTGTTCTAATATTTTGTTGCCTAGAAAATATTCCTCATTCTAGAGGTTATGTTAGTATAATTTTATGAAAATTTGTTAAAGAATGTATCCTATATTTGTATAGAAATTGTACCTTATAATAAGGGTAGAAAACAATTTTTATGTATCAATATTAACATGTACAGTACTAATGTTATTATTACATTGCGTAGACTATTGTAGAGTATTAATTTGTGTTAATATTGTAATCAAAGCAATACATTTATATTAATAATAATTTTCTCCGGGTTATATGGGGTAGTTATGTAGGTAATGATTGGTGAAACACGGACAAAAGTGTATATCTGTATACAAATTATGTGACGACAGAGATAATATAGACCTAATAAACTAAGGGATGGTTTGTGAATTGCAGGGCAGGGAAACTTTCATGAGCAGCACAACGAAAAGAGGCGCAGGATCTTTAAAATCGACGTCTCAACATAACAAAAAGGACACAAATTGCTTCGCAATTAATTCTACATAAATCACACAATATTTCAAATGATTTTTCCATGAATTTTTCATTAAAAAGAATCATCGTCTTGCCCTAACTATAACCCGATAGCATGCTTTTAAAGCCTCGGCAATTCAATTTTAACTGTAATACGTTTTCATGTTGATAAATTATATTAAAATATGAAAAGGGCGTAACAAGATATTAAACTAATAAGGCATTTGATAAGGTAATTAGGAATAAAAGTTACTAGCACAAAGGATCAAAAAATAAAATAAATAATTCAACAAATATCTAAATAACAGTAGTGCAGATTTACAAGATTGGGAAAAAGTTCAATTCATTCCTTTTTCCCCAGCGGGTCAATCTTTCAGTATGGGTACAAGTAGCCAGTTAATATCCCTTATTATTGAGTCCACGATTAAAATATTTAAGGATTTTTACGTAATTGCTAGTAGGCCTATTTTATAGAATAAAAAAGACCTCTGTACCGTCCGATAGCTTTATCGCCTGGAGTAATTACCACTCTATTACTCGTAAACCATTCAAAATATAAACGTGGTACTTGATGTATAATAAAATTCAAATATTTCCCTAAAGCTCACATGCTTGAATCATTTTCTGGTCAGAGAAATAAAATAAGCTCACATGCTTGAATCATTTTCTGGTCACAGAAATAAAAAAATTGTCGCATAGTCAATGCTTCTTCTTGAACATTTCACGGTCGTCACAAATCACTCCGACACTGAAGCGCATGAAATAATTACCACTTAATTACTCGTAAACCATTCGAGATATGGGGCTGGAACTTCATTTGTATTAAAATTCAATTATTTCACTAAAACTTTCTCGCTTGAAGTTTTTTCGGGACACAAAAATACAAAAAATTGTCGCATAGTGAAATTTGCTTCTCCCTCCATGAATTTTGTGTAACGGGTGATGTTTATAAAATGAAATAAAAACATTTGTATCCGCTTTTTTAAGGCTCTGTTTTAATCATCAGTAGGGCTGATGTGTGTAGATTATTTCTGTATAAATTTCACAGGAATCCGACCACGGGTTAATTAAAGGTTACGAGTTTAATCACGCGGTGTAAGATTTTCTAGACTGAGTAAAATCTGAAAATTGCGAGATCTGGAATCTTGTGACGTCACACACTCAAGTGCTGCGATTGGTCTATCCCGGAATACGCAACCTGTATAGTTTACTGATCTTGATGCAGATGGACTTCTTGTTGATCCCCGTCCGTAACATCAGTGCGACCGACTTTACGGCAGACAGAAACTAAAAGACGACCATGTTATAACGCATCAGAAAATCAAGTCACTTCTCGAATTAATTATTGTTCCAAAGCCCGCAATGGTTTCTTTACTTTGTGACGCAAGATTATTACGTAAGCAAACATACCATTGTTGTGATGACGTAAGACCTGTTTCCTTAATCCCAAAATCAATTATTCCTATTAGAACTTTCCAATTTATTATCATACAAGAAATAATAATTACGTAACGAAATGCAAATGAGAATAATATTATCACGCGAAATAAAGCCTGGCTTCCTTCCCAACTATCATTACGTTAAACTGGAAGTGATTATAAATCTCCTAATAGCCCAAATTCAATAAATTGACCTTTGTCATGATATTATAATGGCAAACTTGTTATTTTCATGGCAGATATACATGCATACTAGTCAAGGGCGCCCATATGATATTTTCTAGGGGGGAGGGCAACTTTTTTAATTAATTGGTGAAAGACAAATACTCCGCCCACTCCATATTCACAATTTGTTTCTCAGCGAAGCATGGTGACAAACTATCCTCGTATAGTGTCGCCGACACTTCCGGCAGTACTAAATATTAAAAAATGCGAGAGTGCCACCTAATATTAAAAATGCGAGAGTAAGTGCCTTGTACCCAACGGTTTGTCAGCCTGTTTATCTATCCTCGAAGAATTCGCTAGATCGTGGTAGAAAAGAAAGTGCTTCACTGAGGGTGGGTCAGGGCGGGATGTGTCTCATGCGACGATGCACCTTATGTTTGCTTTTTCCCAATTAATTTATTTTTTGTCGCTTTAAATTCTTTGGGCCACTTTGTAACATTACTAGGAGGTGCCCGTGGCTTCACCACGATAATTCTCTTAAAAATTAAAAATTAAGAGTATAATAATTATGAAAGCATTATATTTATTAACACTTGCACGCGAATCATTCATAAACTAAGCCATTAATAATTAATGAAACAGCTAAAATTCCTGCTTTAGAGTACATTCCACGACATGAAAGCGCCCCCTGGGAAAACTATATCAGAATCGATTATGCAGTTCCAAAGAACCTGTGAACACATAATACGTATTGTTTCTCAGCTGTTTATTGACATGAATATGATGTGAATTTTATTTTATCAATTCAGTGTAATTTTCAGAAATTATATAATGTTTCAAGGGAAGGAATGGTTTGTTTGGATTATTATTATCAGCGATATTTCAAGAGATAAAACCATCAATATTTTACAGCTGTTGCCCCCGGCTTCGCCCGCCATTATTCATTGACTCCAGGATTTTTAAGAAAATTACACTGCTAGATTATTAAAAATGTTTGTGGTTCAGAGCTATGAAAATTGTAAGTAAAAATAAAATTAGGATATTTGTTCATTGTGTTCATTTCACTTAGGCCTTATATAATAAAGAAACGGTTTTCCTTCCTAATTTTGTAGTCGTCATGAAAGTTTAGACTGCGAGAGACGAACTTCGCCGAGCATACCCGATGTCTCACGAATCGGGCGAGCAAGCACGCTATTTAGGGCCGTTGAATTGTATAAGAGTAGATATTAATAATATAATAAGTGCAACAATGACGTAGCCAGAAAATAATTTTGGGGCGGGGCGAAAGTGCCGGGAGGTTTGGGGTCCAAGAAAGGGGGGTCGGGGGTCCACCCCCGGAAATTTTTTAAATATTGAACTAATTAAAATCACATTTTTTGCTATTTTAGCACTAAAAAACCAAGCTAGAAAATTTTGTTTACCATAGTCTAAGACTTGCCAACGTAAACAAGAAATCGTCACCTAAGTTATAACACTTATTACTATTTATAACAGAAGTTAAATAATACATGGAGCAATGTAAATAATAGCCTACTCATTATGTTATGAAAACAGAATAACTACTGTATATTATATTTGACAGACCAACAAAAATTGCTTAGTTAAATAATTTTTATATGTATAAAATAGAATTTTAGCTTTTGATTTTTAGGGGGTCCAGACCCTCCTTTCCTAATCAACTGTGGATTCTGTTGTCGGTTTGGTAAAACTTCTGCAAACCTTTTATGACTACTGGCTTTTAAATGATTGTCCTTAAAGAAAAACACCTGACTAAATTATTAATACAGGCTACATTTTTTTTTCCTTTCCCTGAGAGGTAGGGGGGCCGTTGTCCCCCTGGCCCGGGCAGGCCCGACGAGAGGGAGGGGCAGCCGGGGCTCCAGCCCCGGGGCCCGGGTTCCAAGGGGGGCCCGGCCGACCAGGTTTTATTTTTTACTTTCTTAATTTACTCTAAAATAAAATTGGTTATAAGTCAATAAACAGCTTAAGATATATTTTGTGTGTTTACTTTATGTGCATTGTCCTGTCGTATAACAGTGACACGGAATTATCAGTTAATCTGAAACGGATTAATCTCTAAGAAAAAATGCCATTTTTAAAAGTAGAAGCACTGTTGAACTCAACAGTAGGCCTCACTAACATTCGGCATTTAAAATCATAATTTTCAGAAGATTATACTGGTACATACAGATAAAATTGTTCCTGATTGGAACATTTTAATGCGCTTTTCCGTTTCCTGACGGCGTCAGTTAACCGATTTGGTCCAAAATCAATAGGCTTCGTCCCATGGGCGTTATAAATGGTATACCAAGTTTTATGAAAATCCGATAAAGCGTATTTTGTGTTATCGCGCTTACAGACATACGGGCAGACAGACAGTCCGGTCTACCAGACAATCTCATAAAGTACCGGTACCATTCTGGCACTTAATTAAACATTATGTAATATCATTACATAATCGTTTTGTTGCATACCTTATAAAGGGCGAGTTGGGTAGTGAATTTAATATTTGACAGGGGCCCGGGAAAATTTGTCCCTGGGGCCCTTGCTTTCTTTCCACGGCCCTGACCCCGGGTATGGGCGCCCATGATACTGATCCTAATATGCATTCTTAAACTGTCTTCATCTATTGATAAGTATACATTAGAGAGTTATTGTAGTCAAGTACCATTATTCTCAAATTATTTATGAATTGATTATGTGTACTTTAGTGGCTTAGGTTTCTTGCAGTGCTATAATGTATTTCAATTATTTTTAAGAGCATTCCATGTTAGTCCATTGCTACATTCTGTGCTCATATGAAGGCGTATAGTGTGTTGAGTTTCTGTCATGTTTCCAACCTGCAATCCGCAGGATATTGAACAACACCAGTCCTGTTACTTACCTATGAAATGCTGTGGGCATCTTCACAATCATACTTTCAATAAAACTACGAACAGCATGGCGCAAGATTTTCTACTTTCCTTAAGGGCTCCATCCACAGTCGGAAGTCGGTAGTTGGTAGTCGAAGTATAACGTCTGGTGAGTAATGGGCGCCATTCACAATGTGCAGTTGCAATCGACAGCAGGAAATCGGCAGTTGGTAGTCGGCAGTCGAGAAATTCATCTTCGACTACCGACTGCACGACTGCAAGTAACATATTACGAGATTGAAAATGATTTACTAGTGCAAATAAACATATTAGCATACTACGAGAAAGCAAGATGTGTTTATTACATGTATTATCTCTATATATATAAAAGGCTTTGTCCTGACTGACAGGAATCAACGTAGAGCCTAAACTATAACAGGTAGAGACTTGGAATTTTGACAGTACCTTCGTTTCATAATGTAGGTGCTCACTAAGAAAGGATTTTGAAAAATTCTGATTTTAAATGCCAAAAATCAAATGTTTTTTAGAATACTTAATCCCTTTTTACATAGAATTATCGAATAAGAAACACATTTGACATTAAACAGTTGGTTTCAGATGGGTTTGGAATTAAATTAAATGGAAGTTTGACTATTACAGTTGGCTTTGGCTATTTTTGTCATACCTTGGAGATAAAACTTTCGCGATCGCTTGAATGTTGTAAGCCCTAATATGGTCAAACATTGTTTTATTTGGACGAAACTCACTATACAGAGGTTTTCTGGACCAAGGGACTCGAATCTGAGGTCGCTTTTACCAGGCGAAGCAGTGGTATGTAGTCCACGTGATTTAGGTGTTAATAAATATAATGATTTAACTATTATGCTCTTAATTTTTAATTTTTGAAATAATTATCGCGGGCGAAGCCGCGGGCACATGCTAGTGCAATTATAAAGCGATTCCTCCACATTTTTTATAGGCTACTCTAAAATGTTTCCCTAACCTTAATGTGAAGTGCATATTGTGGACAGCTATAGTGCTGCTCCCAAGCGGCCGACTGCCGACTGCACATTGTGGATAGAGCTTTAACAATGCTATTACAGAGAACTTCACATTTGAGCTTATCAGCGCCTTTACGACGAGAACTGCAGAGAAAATCTCCTTGATATTCACCACGATCGTGTAAAGTTAGGGAATGCCATGGCGATCTTATTGCAGAGAACTTCACAAAGAAACACAAACAGTGAGGACAATAAACCGTACAGTAGCATGTAGAAAGCTCCTTCCAGGTATGACAAAGAAAACGAGAACACATCTGTAGTAGTGTTGTTCTTGGCGTTCATTTCTTCATAAGAATTCAGCGCTCTAATAAGACGTTCAAAGAATCCAGCCTCCATGCATCTGGTGATCATGTTGTCGATATGGTCGTGTACCATGCAACTTAGTTTGCTCTCAACTAACGCGCTGAAATAAACCGTATCAACCTTCTCCAAGAGAGGAAGGAGATAGGGTTTCCCATCCGCCGTTCGGCGACCTCCAAAGTACGTATTCATGAAGCTACTGAACGTCAGTAATCCCACGTCCTTCTTGGTGGAAATTCTGGAAAGCCATGACATGTTTGACTCATACACCGTCACGTTCTCGTACTTATTTCCGAACAAAAGAGACGAGTTCATTAGAGCGTACGTTTCTAGTCCAGAATTTTCAAGTTCCTCTAAGGTCTGAATGGATGGAACTTCTCCAGGGTCTACTAGGAACCCAAATAGAGCAGCCTGGTAGGCAGTGTTGATATGAAGACAGTAGAAGAGCCAGAACGCCAAGAAAGTTGTAGCTATCGTCCCGGCCAGCTTATCCTCCACCCCCACTGCCAAGTGTGACAACAAAGCATTCATCGCCGCTTTTGTGAAACTGCGATCCACTGCCAGCAAATATGAAACAACTGTGCCCATGATAAATGTGAAGGCTGCTAGGATCCACAAGTCTGGACCGAATGCCTTGAATATAGCCAACCACCGCGGCACCGTGGTTCCGGAAGGAACGTACCACCCCAACTCCTCTTTGATGTGAGGATATGTTGCTCTGCACTCATCAAGAATGCGGTAGTCTGTGTGCGGTATGAATAGCCCAAAATGACTGCCAGATGGGGCACTGACGTCAAACAATCTAAACATTTTATTCTCTCTGAATAGGAAAAGTGGCATACTAATAATAGGAGCAGTGAACAAAAGATTGACATCTACTCTCCCGAACAGAATGCAGTTTTTAATGTCAACAAAGCGTTTTGACGGGAATAGATTGTCGTTTCTTTTGAACTTCTTTTCTTTACAAATCCATGTATCTATGTAATGAGGGTTTAGAAAGATAACATCAGTTGCGGCACATAAGTTCCTCTGGTGTTTTGGCAACCAACCCAGAACGTAGACTTCGTCATTTACATGGTTCAAAACAAGAGCTTCCGTATAACCAGATGCCAAAGCGATGGATAGAAGCATTGCAACAAATCGTTGAGGGAGATAGTCCGTAACAAACATGAGTGGAGCCCTGTTGTTCCTCATGTCAGCATCTATTCTTTTAAACATCAGCCGAGCCATTCCAAAGATGCTGCTGCGAACCCCTGTCAGTATAAAGAGATATGAACCTGGCTTCATTGCGTTATGGGTGTTTATGTCTAAGCTTTTCGTATGACCACTTATAGCTAGAGGTACGTTGCCTCTATTCTGTAGAGCTTCTATTATTTTGTCCCCATGCTTTCTTTTTTTAGAAAATTCTGGCATTCGTTGCAGACGCATGTACCAAGTGTCAGGTGTCTGCACAAGAAGCGGCAAGTCTGTCCTCAGATATGTTGCGGAAATGTTGAGGATGCAGTCTGACAAGTCTTCTTCCAAAGCGTCGTACTCAGGAGGTAACAGACGAGCACTGAGGTGACTTGCAGCAAGTGCCATCAGTAAGATGACAGAAACCCTAAAAACAAAACATATTTTATAATCTCAAGATGAATCTGCCCTCTCCTAATAGACCGGCGCGGAAAGCTATGTATCTATGAAATGAAGTTTCAGAAAGAGATCTCACTAACACTAATATCACTGTCTTAACCTAACTGCCACAAAGCTAAAATAGGAACTCATTATATTATAGGAGAAAAATTCCTCCGACACTGGGACTTGAACCCAGGACCTTTAGATATTTGCGCCAATGCTCTACCAACTGAGCTAAGCCGGAGTCCAATTCACAGCGCCAGATGGAACCTCTCTCTTATGACTGATTGTCCTAATGGTCTACCTCACAGACAGACAAGTTATGTCGTTTGCAGTATTGTGAGGCATGTTAATTAGTGATTTTTGTTACCGGGCTGCCACTGTTATTGTACAGTTAACTTCAAGATAAATTTATAAGCTTTCATGAATCACAGATTATTATCTCTGTTGGACATTACATGAGAACATTATAGGAGAAAAAATCCTCCGACACTGGGACTTGAACCCAGGACCTTTTGGCTATTCGCGCCAATGCTCTACCAACTGAGCCCGGACAATATCATTTTCTCACATTACATTATCATTTAGAATAAAATCAGGTAAACTGATATAACAAAGTGCCAGAATGCTTTTGTTGAATGAATTATAATTGCAATTATGATATGCAGATAATAAGTGTTTTTAATGAGATTAAAATCGACCAGCGTCAGCAGAACTACAGATTTCTGATATCTTGACAATCGCGGACTCACATAAAAATTAAAAATAATATTTTTAAAAATCCATGTCAAATCGGCCGGCTCTGCGATTTAATCCAGGGACCTCCAGAATACGAGTCCAAGACGTCATTCGGCCAAGTCAGTCAGTTTGACAGCCTAGTTTGATGAGCAGGGCCCGGATTCTGATGACCTAAAATTGTTTGAAAAATGACCTATAAAATGAACCTAAATTATAAAGAAAATGACTTAATAATTATAAAAAATGACCTAAAAACTGATATTTTATTTACAAAAAATTATTATTGTACACACAAAGTTATAGACTAGTTTGTACATAATTGTAAAAACTGTAAATACTAATGTTGTGAATGGTCTTTTCTCACGGAAATATATACTGTACTGGCATTGAGGCACTGGTGAGTCAAAATTCGGCACATCCTTTTGTGGTCTGCCGGATTATGTTGTTGTTTATTGAGGGTAAACAGTAGTTTGCACTCTCAAATCCAAGCATGTGGCAGACTCTGGTGCCAAGTCAATCAAATAACAATAGTAATATAATACAAAATTTTGGCGTTTCTTTGATTCTCACTTCCAACTGAGAAATGTCAACACTTTAACGCTGAATTTTTCCTTCTTGCATTAAACAAACAACACTTCAAAGACACCACCGCCAGCGACGAAAAAAGTTAATACGCTCAATGAAAATACATGAAAATGACTAAATAAGGAAGCAAATGACCCGAAAATGACTAAATAATGACCTAAAATTGAAATAAATTCCCTAAAAATACAAAATTGCATAAAATGACAAAAGATGACCTAATAAAAATGCATTTCTATAATGTAGAGGCCGTGATTAGGATTTATCCACAAGTTGGCAATGTCTATGCAGCATCAATAAAAATATGACATGTCATTAGAATCCGGGCCCTGTTGATGAGCATAGGCTATGTGAAGGAATAGTGCTAAATGTCAATTCAAATGTATTGGAACTCGAAATTCTTAAAATATGTCAACATTTCACAAAATTCAGTGGCATATAACTCCACTAATTATTTCACAGTAATGTACCTTCTGTATATAACAGTATTCATGTAGTAGGCCTACTCAATTTCAACTAGATCAACGAAGTAAGCAAACATCTGACTGCATTGCAGTACCTCAATGATAAAAAATGCGGCATAATAGGTCTAGTATAGACATGATTTAAAAAAAACATGTAACCTTTAATTAGTTTTTACTCTGGTACTGGTAAACCAATTTTGTCCAAAATAAATAGGCTTCTTGCCATGGACGTTATAAATACGTATACCAAGTTTCATGAAAATCCGATAAAGCGTATTTGAGTTATCGCTCCTTTTGTTATATAATACTATAAAAAGGCACTGAATTGGGCATTATTCCGGTACCGGCCAACCGATTTGGTCTAATATCAACTGACGTTTTCCTATGGACATTATAAAGGCGTATACCAAGTTTCAATAATATCCGATAAAGCCTATTTGAGTTATCGCGCGTACAGACACACGGACGGACGGACAGACATTTCCCCGTCCCCCACACAATCTCATAAAGTACCATACTGGCACTTAATAAAAGGGTATTGTGGAGAGAGCGTTTTCAGTTGTTTCAGCCATTAAAGCATCGGTAAAGTTGCGCGTGTCCTTCGTGACAAACGCTGTAACATTCATTCTGATGTTGTCAAACTTCTTCACGACAATGCTCGCCCCCCCCCCCCCACGTTGCAGAAGCTGTTTGTGAGAAAATCAACAAATTTGGTTGGGAGATGCTTCAGCATATATGTCCGACGGACATTGATTTCTTTGATCCCATGAAGAAATTCCTAGCCGGTAAACGCTTTGCATCAGATGCAGAAGTGAAAACAGCAGATGGCTATACTCCAACCGAACGGACTTCTATGAACAGGGTATTTTGAAACTGGTATCACGATGGGGGAAATGTGTTGAGAAACTTGGTGCCTATATAGAAAAATAGAAAAAAGATGTCCCTTCATGTGTGCATTTGTTTGTAATTGTATCTATTAAACTTTTGTGAATATATATATATATATATATATTGTGCGTTACTTTTCGATCCACCCTCGTAATAAAAAGAAGAAATTTTGGATTATCGAATTTTTTCAAATTTGGATTGTTGGACTTTTTTAATATCAGGTTTTTGACATTTTTAATTTTGGATTTCGGATTTTTAAAATATTTTATCTTTTAATTCTTTTTTAATTTTGGATTTTTAAATTTTGGATAAGCCTAATCATTGAGTTGATTGTTTTATGTGCAGTTCGTTCCGTCACAGCCCCACTAATTTTCTGACGATTTTGTTCGTAACGCAAGTTTGGGTTAGCTCTCGATTTACTCCTAGCGAAGCTAAAGAAGTTTCACTTCAAAAATGATATATCAATCCTCGCGTTTGTTTGAATCTGTCGCATATTTTAGGTTAATATTGCACATAAAGCATTTTTAGGTACATTTCGAAGAAAAATCTAACTATTGCAATCGATACCATATCATGACTTTCGAAAAATTCTCTCATGTCTTTACGTTTCATGCCTCCCTAAGTACGAAACCACCTCCCGTTCAAATTATATATACTCGTATATACAGGGTGTTAATGAATAACACTGAAATATTTTATCAGTGTATAGAGGGGACATAGACAAGCAACTTTTATTAGGAGATTTTTGCTCTATGGATTCAATTTTTCCTGTTACAGCATGAAATCTCCCAGGGCATGGCCCCCACTGACTTCTAACATTAGAAAAAAATGCAAAACAAAGGAACTTCGTTGTTAACACTGTAGTGACTAGTTATGAATAAAAAAAGACTAATGCAGTGGCGACCAGTCATGTGATTAGTCTGTAAATTTTGCAGATTATGTAAACACTAAATTAGGATATAGCTGTTTACGAATGATTTAAGAGTCAGGTTTTTATCGATCACTAGGAAGGCATGAAGTCAATTGAATGAACTTTTCAACCCTATTTCGCTTCATTATTGACTTATGAGCGCCAAATTGTAATGACTTTAATGCCCTGTAGCTTTCACATTTTAAGTCATAGAGCAAAAATCTCCTAATAAAATTTGCTTGTCTAAGTCCCTTCTATATGCAGGTAGAATATTTCGGTGTTATTCATTAACACCCTGTTTATATCTTTACACGCTAGCGGCCGTAATTTTTTGAACCAAATTTTATTATATTATTAGTAGGCCCAATAGTTCGGACCAGTTCGTTAATGAGCAAAATTGGCCCAAGGGGGGGGTCGGGGGAGGGGGTAGAAATTTTGAAATGTTTATATCTCGGCCACTATGAAGTATGGAGGGAAACTCCTTATGGAGTTCACAGTGACACCAACGTTCCGGGGGTTTTGGGGGTACGAGTGAGGTTGGGGGTTGGGGGTTGGGGGATGGAAATTCAACATTTTCGAAACCACGTCTTGTGGGGTATCGTTGAAAAACTCTTGATGAGTACTCTACAAAACAATAATTAGTTTTTAGATAGCTCACATATAAGGCGAGATTTGAATGTTTGAAAAACAATAACACTTAAAAATATACGGTACCTCAGCCTGAAGGCCTGCCGAAAGGAATTTGTGAGGACCGACTAAGGATAACATTACCAATGTAATAGAGTTTGAAATATTAAAAATAATAGTTACACAGCTTTAGAACAATAATGCATGGCAAAATCAAAAATCAATAATAAAATATAATATGCATTTAAAACATAATAAACAACTCTCTTTTTATAAAAAAAGATTTCAGGTTTATAAAATAATTCTCAGTAAAAAGGAGTTTCATATGTAAGTGTTGTCCTCAGAGAACATTGGGATTACTGTTCGGTTATGTTGATACCTTGAGTTTGATAGAGTTATCGCAGTCATGGCTCTCTTTAAGAATTATTTTATTATCAATAATTTGTCTTGTTTAGCGGCTTTGCTAATTTTATTCATTGCTGATCTTGCGCATATCCTTTTCGTGTTGTGAAAACAAATGATTGTAGGCTCTTGCTCTTTACCGAATTCAGTTCTTATTATTGCGGATTTGTGATTCCAAGGCTAAAAAAGAAGAGTTCTACGCAGCGACAGTAAATTAAACCAAAAGCAAATCGAAATCTTCCTCAGCCTATAGACATGCCTAAAGGGATTTTTTGAGGAATCAGGCGGTCTTCGTATTGATATTGTTTGCAGTTAAGGTAGAACTTATTTTATGCAACTCATGTATTTTTATTTGTTTACATAAATATGAAGCTCACTGCTCGCGTTCCAATTATTTTAGAGCGCTTACAAGCCAGGCAGTTTTTTTCTAACCCATTAGGGTGGGCGAAAGTAATAGAAAACTTTAAGGGTGAATAGCCTGTCATTTGTTTTTTGTCCCCTTATGGTTGCACTCTCCATCTTGAAAAAGGAAAGTGATTTAAATGAAGATAACATGTAAGTGGTTTTGAGGGTGAAATGGCCAAAGTTGAGAGTGTTTGTAGATTAATTTATGTACAGCCTATGTGTAGTCTGGAGAAAGTCTACAGAAAGAGTCCTTAGCGTCTGGTTAGTTCATGTTGAGATTTTCATATTTTGTCAGTAGATTTTTATACTTACACATAGCCTACTTACCTCATAGCGCCGAATTGTTCAGATGTCACAAAGAAGAAAGGTTCTCTCTTCGCTTTACAGCCTATTCTTTGTTGGCACTACAGGCCTTTGTGTTGAAACTAGCAAACATATAGGCTTATCTGTTATTGACTGAATTATGTGGAAATACACTACTAGGCTACATTAATGTCATGTGAAGGGCATACATCGTGAGTGTCGATAAATTGATGTGTTAGTATTCGCAATACACGTTACCTTTTTTTAAATTTTATATTTAGACTAGCATGTGCCCGCGGCTTCGCCCGCGATAATTATTTCAAGAATTAAAAATTAAGAGCATAATAGTTAAATCATTATATTTATTAACACCTAAATCACGTGGACTACATACCACGATTAGATAGCATCGTCTGGTAAAAGCGACCTCAGATTCGAGTTCCTTGGCCCAGAAAACCCCTGCATAGTGAGTTTCGTCCAAATCGATCAATGTTGACCATATTTAGGCCTATATTGATTATCCCTCTTCCGTGTAGGGTGATAATTTCGTAGGTCTGCGTGCCTTGATATTCTAAACAAATGAATCGTTTAGGATGGACTTAGAAAATCAAGCGATGGCCCGCGACAATTCCTTTTATTAATATAGATATCATGAATTATATTGATCACGGCCTCCTAAAGGAGGCGTACAATAAAGGAGGCCATGTATTGATACCTTCTCTAATTTGTCAAACTTCCATTTCATTTAATCCAAACCCATCTGATAAAACTGGCAACAATATATTCTGTGATTTTGTTTTGATAATTCTGTGTAAAAAGGGATTAAGTATTCTCAAAAACATTCAATTTTTGGCATTTAGAATCAGAATTTTCAAAATCCTTTCTTAGTGAGCACCTACATTATGAAACGAAGTTACTGTCAAAATTCCAAGTCTCTACCTGTTATAGTTTAGGCTCTACGTTGATTCCTGTCAGTCAGTCAGGACAAAGCCTTTTATATATATATAGAGATAACACCGGGTTATATGAAACCTAAGAGAACCGTCTGAAATAACTAAAACATTCAATAATATTGGTACCAACAAAATTCAATTTAAAATTATTTATATTATTAATTAATTAATAATAACAAGAATACTGATAATAAAAACAACTGAGCGGTTCTATCTACGCGTTCAGAGACACATATATATATTCTCAAACCAGGAAAAGGGAAAATTTCGCAGCGAATATATTCAAGAAAAAGTATCGTAGATAAAACAGCCGCAGATAACATATTATTATTTCTACACGCCTTCAGTGGCTGTGATACAACATCAGCACTCTTTAAACAAAGAAAAATAAAATGTGCTAATGTATTAAACAAACAAAAAAACAGAATTAAACGAGCTAGTCCAGGTATTCAAAAACCAAAATGCAGATCCAAAGATCATTGCTCAAGTTTCCTCCTTGCATTGTATGATTACAGTGCCTCACAAAATCAGCATACGAAAATAAATACCGACGGATGCAGTAGCACGACAACATTCGTTCCAAACCTATCACCTGGTTCAGCAGTGGTATGGAGTTGAATATATTCGTTGCGAAATTTTTCCTATTCCTGGTTTGAGATTATATAGGCTATGTTTGAACGCGTAGATAGAACCGTCAAAAGAATAAGATCTACATCTTCGCCGACAACTATTACGGAATCAAATGTAGATGAAATGCTGATTGCCGTATTGATTATATCAGCCTAGAAAAAAGACGAAAATTTCGGCGGTAAAAAAGAAAATAGGTGTGTTTGATTAAATTCGCTGTGCTAAATTCGATAATGCATTTCTTTTTTTCTATCACATCTGGTTAATTGACATTTGTGAAAAATATTATTTTGACATTTTGTATAATAAAATAAAAATCAGGTAAACTGATGTAACAAAGTGCCAGTATGTTTTTGTTTAATCAGTTATGACTGCAATTATGATATGCAGAATATGATTTTTTTAAATTGATTTCCAAGTTAAGCTCCAGATTTATTCATTAAGCAGGGATTACGGAAGAACAAAGGTCTAGTTTCTTTTTTTAAAAATTAGATTAAAATCTTCCAGCATCAACTGAACTGTACAGATTTGAGAGATCATGACAATCGCAAACTCACATAAAAATACCAAAAAAATTCAAATTGGCCGGTTTCGGGTTTTGAACCATGGACTCCAGAATGTGAGGCCAAAGCGTTACCATCTCGGCCACCGGGGTCATTTTAACGGTCTAGTTGGATAAGCGCATGTAAATCAATAGTGTTTTATGTCATAGCTACCTGTATTTTAATTTCCAAGGCCTTATAAGATCACAGTAAAACAATAAGCAGTGTTGTCAAGATAACTGATTTTTATTTTGTTTATAAATTCTTTCGAATACGTATATTACCATAAAATAGGCACTAAATTGAGCATTACTCCGAAACAGGTCAACCTATTTTATCCATTATAAATAGACGTCTTCCCATGGACATTATAAATGCGTATACGAAGTTTCATAAATATACGATAAAGCGTATTTGAGTTATTGCGCCTTTAAAGTAGACACTAAATTGGGGTTTACTCCGGTACCGATCAACAGATTATTTTCAAATTCAATAGGGCACTTCTCATGAACGTCATAAATGAGTATACCAAGTTTCATGGAAATCCGATACAGCGTATTTCAGTTATGGTGCCTTTCTAATATAATACTATTAAAATAGGCACTAAATTGGGCATTACTCCGGTACCGGTGAACCGATTTGGTTCAATAACAATAGGGTTCTTCCCATCGACATTATGAATGTTTATACCAAGTTTCATGAAAATGCGAAAAAGCGTACTTGAGTTATGGTGCGTACAGGCGCATGGACAGACTGACAGACAGACGGACAGACATGTCTTCGTCCCCCCACACAATCTCATAAAGTACCATACTGGCACTTAATAACTGTATGCAGATTTGATGCTGGATTTGGAAACTTTTTCCTTTGCGGTAAGTGGTGTGATAGGTGATCATAACCAATTTTGGGTCACTGAACATGAATCCGTTGACCGTTTCTACGTAACACGTCATGTTTTCTTGCAATAGGTACTTCACAACGAGTGATATAAGTTATTGCTTAGACTAGCTTACAGGTTAAAAAATAATTATTTAGGATAATTTTGATAGGCCTAATATTTTTCGGGGAAAAATCAAATAATATTTTCAACAGTCCAACACGTATGTATTCCAGTATTTTTTGTGAGTGCAGGCCAAATAAATTTATTTTTGCCAAATGATCTGATGCCGTACAAATGCTCAGTGACAAAAAAATCGAAGTTTGTTTGGAGGGGGAAATATTAAAGATTTGAACTTTTGGGAACTTTTACATTGGTTATAAGCTAAAATCCATAAAATATATTTTAGTTGAGCAAATGGTGTCTTATTTATCTTATTACATTGATCGAGCTGAACGGTTTTGAACATGTATTTTAATAAATCTAAAATCTATAAGTTCGCCAAATTTCAAAGTATCATCTTTGCGCGCCATTTTTCAAATATGGCGGCGCGAGCGGCAAAGATAAGAGGTAGCAAAGTGAAGATTCGAAATGAGCACGTCGAAATCTGCTCATCTGGAAGTGAATAAACATCAATGTTAATAAGTGGAAGATTAGACTTGATAGGATCATAATCATGGATTGAACATGGTTATAATCAGAACATATATCAAATATTATTGAGCATATTAAATAAGATTGAGTATATCAAATATGATTGAGCATTGATAGGACCACAATTAAATGTCATAAGAAATAGATATTAAATGATAATAAATTCAATAATAAAATAAATAAGTAATATTCTAGTAATATTTTAGTAAGATAAATTTCAAGTTAGCGAAACTTCACATTGTAACTGCAGATACTCAGACAGAATTCAAGGAAAAACAGTGAGGGAAATACACTCTGCTATTCAACCACAGCATGATATAAGAGACACTCATTGTTGAGAAGTGCTCTCTTATTGTGGTAAAAACTTACAGAATAGAACTTAGGAACTGTGAAAAGAAGGTACCGAGAATGTTGAGTGGGAAGAGCAGTCTGAATAGCTGTTCCGAGAATCCAGGAGTAATCACTGGAACTGAGTGAGCTGGGAAGCGATACTTCCTACCCAGAGTAGCATGTAGAAGCTCAAATGAATATAACCAATGAGAGTACATCTCTCATTGAAAAACATGGTAAAATGCTCTAATAGTAGTTATTATTGGTTGTAAAAATAAGAGGGGAGAGATAAACGAAGGAACGATGGACGCTGGAACACAGGTGATAGGGAGACACTTCTTCAAGACTCCTTCGCCGAGTTAGTCGGTGCAGGAGACATTTCTTGCTTCTTGGCTTCAAAGTGCCAGTGAAGTATATTATACTTTATAAAAAGTCATATTATCGTGATCAGGAGGATCCTGCTCACGGTATCAATAAATAATTAATATAAAAATCAGTTTGTATTAGGAATTGAGGTAGAACTTATTTACAGTTACTACCAAGGTAAATTCAGTGACGCACGTAAGTACTTGTGGGTTACAAGGAACAATACCGACAGTATTAACACGCAGCAATTTGCACGTCATTACGACATAAAATCACCGATATCAACAGCAGTATTACAAAGCGTTCTACCGTCCTGACATTCTGAGTTCATCACTCACATATTCAAGTTGTTAATTGTTAACGACATTATTGGACATAAATAAATCTTAGTCATACCAGTAATATTGTGACATCATTACTAGTATATACAGAACACACCACCCAAGTTCCCCCGAGATAAGATAGAGACACTCTGTTGCATCCACTGAGCTACCGAGGTCGGTCGTTTTGTGGTTCCCAGACACATTCTGGATAGTTCAAAATAAAGGGCTAAAAATCACACGACGAGCCGTTTCAGACTGTCGTAGATCTGAATGATGTCAAGGCTATCCAGTAAGTTTTTCTATACTTATGGGGCAGCTCGAAAAACCAAATTTAGCGCGCTTATGACTGTTGTATGTGCCCAAATTCCTACCAAATTGTATGAATCTATCTTTCATACCATGTGTGCCAATAGTACATAATGTGAGAAAAATATACAGAATTTAATTAAGATAAAAAAAACTAACTCAATCTAAGATACGTCAAAAAGTCAAAAGTCAAAAAGTCATAAGACCAAACTTGCAGATCTCTCAAAATCCGTTACTGCTTCTGCAACAGGTTTTTTATACGACTTACCGTTTAGCTACTACTTATAAGCCCCCAAAAAAGTCTACACAGACCTTAAAATTGCGTCCGCCATAACAGCAAACACGAAAACTAGATGTGAAACAACAAAAATAATGACATTTTTTAAATCAGGAGACCTTCTTTAGTTAAAATCGCTCATTAAATGCTTTACCGCAAAATGATGCAGGTAGTGGCGTATCCGCATCTTCTGTGGCTTTGGCCAAAACGCGTGTCGGAGTAGACTTTGCGGCTCTCGTACGCTGAAACTATCCATTTCGCCAAAAAAATCGTTACGACATAAATTATAGTAAATTTTCTCTAGTTTAATTTATTACATAACTATTTTCATCGTAAAATGAGTCGGAAAGGAGATATTGTGAAAAAACTGTTTTTGGGCGCCATTTTTTCAATATGGCGGCGCGAGCGGCAAAGATACGAGGTAGCAAAGTGAAAATTCGAAAAGAGCACGTCGAAATCTATAAAATCACAAATTTTCAAAACTCCCGGAAAACTTTCCAGGTAAAACTACCAAATGACTGAACTAATATCATTAGTTCATTAGTCAGCTGATTGATTTGGAGGTTATGTCTGGATTGTTGTCTGTGTTTTTCCCCTTCTTAGTCTTTTTGTCAATACCACCGCCGTCTCGAGAATTACACTGCCTGTCCTATGCTTTATTTTAACATGGAGTTTAGAGAATTACTCAATTGCCTAATTTCTCCAGTAGAGGCGACACAGTTCACACCCAGATTGCAGCAATCACCGCCACCTATACAACCGCCGTCTCGAGAATACACGAGTAATAGAGTATAGAAGGCAGTGCCCTATACATTACCGTACATTGCTTCTATGCGTTTGCTGCGTCAAAATAAGCATTAAACAGACACAGATACTTGTGTTATTTGTTTAGAACACAATATTATTCCAGTATATGACACTTACCTTGAAATGGAATTTTGGAGCAATAATTAAAATAAATATAAATTAATTAGACGTATTGATAGTAAATTTAATAATTATTATTTTACAAAATTTTATTCATAGCAATTAAGTACCGGTACCTAGAATAATACAAGTTTAAACATTCAGTTTATGCTTTGAGAACATCTTCTAGACTATATTACGAGACGGCGGTGACAGCACTACATAATCAACAATGTCGTAGCAAAAAACAAGAAGCAATCTGGATGTGAAAGGTGCTGCCATCTGTAATGTCGCCGAGTACGCAAAATTAGCCGTATAGGACAGGCAGTGTATACACGAGTAATACAGTTTAGAAGGCAGTGGTCAATACAATTTCAAAGCAGCACGGCCTACATATATCTTCATAAATGCAGGGCCGTGGAAAGAAAGCAAGGGCCCCAGGGACAAATTTTCCCGGGGCCCCGTCAAATATTAAATTCACTACCCAACTCGCTCTTTATAATGTAGGCAACAAAAAGATTATGCAACATAATTATTAAGTGCCAGAATGGTACCGGTACTTTATGAGATTGTCTGGTAAGGAAAATATCTGTTCGTCTGACTGTTTGTTCATGTCTGTAAGCGCGATAACCCAAATACGCTTTATCGGATTTTCATAAAACTTGGTAAGTTATACCATTTATAATGCCTATTGATTTTGGACCAAATCGGTTAACTGATGCCGGGTAAGAAACGGAAAAATTTTATCTGTATGTAACTTACCAGTTTAATCTTTTGAAAATTATGATTTTAAATACCGAACGTTAGTGAGTCCAAAAGGATTTCTGCTTCTACTTTTAAAAAATAGTAATTTTACTTTCTCGCATATACGTAGTATAGAGAAAGTATTGTGATCGTGACAAAAAATCGAAGTCGAGATAACACCGGGAGAGCACGTTTCATGAAGCGTAGAAACCGAAAAAAAATATTTTTGGAATGACGTCTGTCCGTCTGTCCGTGGACAAGCACAGCGGATAAACGGTTCATTGTATTTACTTCATTTTTTGAATTAAGAACTTTTTCGAAATTTTGTCGAACCGCCCAGAAATTTAGTTTTACAACTGAAATATTAAGGGGACTTTTCATGAAAACTTTTTTAAAAAATTTGTTTTTTGAAAAAATGGCTCTAACGATTTTAATAAAAATTAAAATTGGAAACTCTTATCTGTGACTAATAAAATGGCTATATCCGTATTTCTGCAAAAATGACTTAAGGGGTACTTTACTCGTATCCATTTTCAATTTTTCTAGATTATATCCATTACAGTAGGCCATACATGAAAACCTATCACAGTAAAGTTGTAGAAAAATTTAAAATGAACATTTTTTGTTTAACATATTTCTTTGTACATTTAATAGATAACAAGATAAAATCGAATTAAGGACACCTTAAATGCGAATTTCAGAACATTAATGTCAATTAAAATATGAATGACATTTTGTTGCCCCTAGTAACAAGAAAACTATAGGCCTAATGTACTTATTGTTACTTTCTCGCTTATACGTAGTATAGAGAAAGTATTGTGATCGTGACAAAAAATCGAAATCGAGTTAACACCGGGAAAGCATGTTTTACGATGCCTAGAAACCGAAAAACGTGTTTTTGGTTTGACGTCTGTCCGTCTGTCTGTCTGTCTGTCTGTCCGTCCGTCTGTCTGTGGACAAGCACAGCGGGTAAACGGTTCATTGTATTTACTTCATTTTTTGAATTAGGGACTTTTTCGAAATTTTGTCGAGCCGCCCAGAAATTTAGTTTTACAACTGAAATATTAAGGGGACTTTTCATGAAAACTTTTTTAAAAATTTTGATTTTTGAAAAAATGGCTCTAACGATTTTAATAAAAATTTAAAATTGGAAACTCTTATCTATGAATAGTAAAATGGCTATATCCGTATTTCTGCAAAAATGACTTAAGGGGTACTTTACTCGTATCCATTTTCAATTTTTCTAGATTATATCAATTACAGTAGGCGATACACGAAAACCTACCACAGTAAAGATGTAGAGAAAATTAAAATGAACATTTTTTGTTTAACACATTTCTTTATACGTTTAATAGATATCAAGATAAAAACGAAATAAGTACGGCTTAAATGCGAATTTCAGAACATACATTTCAATTAAAATATGAATGACATTTTGTTGCCCCTAGTAACAAGAAAACTATAGGCCTAATGTACACTTATTGTTGTGAAATGCAACCAGTTTCGCTCAGTCGCAATGAACACACCAAAACCAATTACAGCGAGGTGATATGGGCTAACAGGGAAGAGGTCCTGAGTTCAAATCAAACCTTGTGACCGCCCAAATTGACTTGGGTTTTTCATAGTTTCCTCATTCGCAAAGGCAAACGCCGGGTTTGTCGGACATGCTTACTTTCCATAACTCATCGCCGCTACGTCACTGGATATTATAATAGTTTGAACTGAATATCACAAAAGAAGACATCACTAAACAATAGAATCAGATGACACGAATGAGTTGCTACTATAGACTAATGGTTCACGCAACCATACTAAACACGTGATATAACCTACATGCAGTTGCGTGCAATATAACCTAAGTAGTAGTAGTAGTTGTGGCGAAATTCAATTATAAGTCGCCCCTTAAGTTCCGCCCATTCGATATTCACATTTGCACGGACTGTGAGATGTATTTTGTTTCTGAGCGAAACAGAGCGACCAACTGTCCTTATTTATTGCTGCAAGTGCCTTGCACCCACTATCCTTATATATTGTCGCAAGTGCCGTGTATTCACCTCTACATATAGCTAAATAATGCATAACACTAACCACATAGTTAAGTGCGCGAAGCGTAGGCGGCAGCCGTAGCGAAGCGCCCTTGCATTTTCGAATAATGTACGATACACTGTTTGTAGGTTTCGAAAATGTGGCATATTATATCTCCCGCGAAGTTTGTCAGCCTGTCACCTCTCGTCTAGTGGTATGACGTCACACCTCCAACGTCCAATCACGAGTTTCTTCATAATACGAGGAGAGAAGAATTCGCTAGATCGTGGTATAAAAGAAACTGCATTGGTGGGTGGGTTGGGTGGGGCCGATTCATCCCAAGGTGCGACGTATATTTGAATTTTCCCGTAGTAGTAGTAGTAGTACTAATAATATGCAGTTTTACTGTCATTCATTATTATTATTATTATTTCACGGTAAAACCATTAAACATGAAGATCGACTCTGATGGTTTCCGTTCTAGATACTTCTAAGTTTTATGAAAATGTAATAAATAAAATTTAATTCTCCCTATAATTTACTTTTTTCTGTGCTAGCCTTTAACACGTATATGCGAGAAAGTTTGTGCAATATATTTTTGCACCATTTATTGTGAAATGCAATCAGTTTAGCTCAGTCGCAATGAACACACTAAAACCAATTACAGCGAGGTGGTAGGCCTATGGGCTAACAGGGAAGAGGTCCTGAGTTCAAATCATACCTCGTGGCCGCCCAAATTGACTTGGGTTTTTCATGGTTCCGTCGTTCGCAAAGGCAAACGCCGGGTTTGTAGGACTTGCTTATTTTCCATAACTCATCGCCGCTATGTCACTTGAATGTTTGAATGTTTGAATGTTTTTATTAGTAGTCATTAACATCAAGCAGGATGTTCTGGACATTGTCAAGATAAAATACAATACAAATTCCAATACAGTATGCTAGACTTACAATAAAAAATTAAAAAATATTTAAAATACCAGGGCAGCATTCAAAGTACTCATTAACATTGTAAAATGGGTTTTGAGCCAACCATTTAAACACGTCATCTTTAAAATAACTGAAAGATACAGTATTTGCCCTTTGGGGCAGTTTATTAAATAATGACACAGCCATCTGATCAAAAGAGTTCTTGGATTTTGTTAATCTGACAGGAGGCCCAAGAAGCTAGTGATTGTTTCTTGTAGAATAATTGTGTATCTGGGTCCTGTTTACATGGTTTATATGATTTTTCTTTACTCTTAGAAGACAATAATAAATATACACATTAATAACAGTTAAAATATTTTCACTTATAAACAGTGGTCTACAGTGAGCAAGGTAAGCAGACCCGGTCATTATGCGCAAAGCCATTTTTTGTAGCTTAAGTACCTTAGGTACAGCATTACTGTTACCCCAGATACAAATACCATAGGTTAAAACACTGTGGAAAAATGCATGGTATGCATATTTCAAGTATATCTTTGGAATCTGAGTCTTTAGATGTCTAAGTAGATATATCACCCGTGAGAGTTTAGCACAGATGTTGTCAATATGGGCTGACCATGTCAACTTAGAATCGAGCGTTATTCCCAGCAGCTTAGCATTACTTAAATCATTTTGATTGTTGTTATTATTACATAATGAAAACAGTATGTGCTGAGTTTTGTTCTCATTGAGGCAAAAACCATTGGCTTTAAACCATTCAGAGGCCTGCATTAGTGAATTCTGCATAGTAGCATGCAACATATTAAGGTCTTTGAGGCTGAAATAAATTGTTGTGTCGTCGGCAAATAATACAGAATTACAATCTATGTTAGATGGTAGATCGTTTACCATTATTAAGAAAAGCAGCGGGCCCAAAACGGATCCTTGAGGAACACCACTCTCAACATTAGCCACTTTAGAATATATGCCATTCAAGAACACCTTCTGGATACGGTTTGACAGATATGATTTTAAGACATTCAATTCGTCACCAGTGATACCATAATAAGCTAGTTTAGCTATTAAAACTGAATGAGACACACAATCAAAAGCTTTAGAGAGGTCGCACAATGTAGCAGACGTTGCACTGTGTCCTTCGAAACCAGTTAAAATAGAAGATACCATTATTTCAATTGCATTACTTGTGGATAAACCGCTTCTAAAGCCAAATTGAGCACTTGAAAATAGTGAGTTGCTTTCAAAATATTCGATTAATTGTGCATACATAACTGATTCTAATATTTTGGAGAAAATTGGCACTATGGATATAGGCCTATAATTCTCGGGCTTATCTCGGTCACCATGTTTAAAAACAGGAATAATCTTACATATTTTGAGACTGTTTGGGAATATTCCAGTTTGAAGACACTGGTTGATACAGAATGTCAAAGGAACAATTATATATGGTAACACTCTCTTTATCAAATCACCACTGATGTGATATATGTCTTTGCATTTAGGATTTTTAAATTTAGAGACAATTCTTTGTATATCGCCCTGGGAAATTTGTTTCCATGTAAAGTGCATTGTCGGTAATTGACAATTGCTTAACAATCTCATTGACTCACCTTCATCAGGCTTAACAGTCTCAAAAATATCTTTTACAGAATTTACAAAATAATCGTTAAAATCATCAGAAGTTAATGTCATCTGAGGAGCAGCATTAATTTTATTTGTACTCTTAATCACAGTCCAAGCAGCCTTGCATTTATTAGGCGAGTTAACAATGTATGAAATATTATGTTCTAATTTAGCTTGTTTCAGTTGTTTTTTATAACTGCTACGTGCACTTGCGTAAATTAATCTCGCTTGCTCAACATTTCTATTGAGGTGTATTATAATCGTTTAAACTGAATACCCCATAAGAAGACATCACTAAACAATAGAAACATGACGCGAATGAGTTGTTAATATAGACCAGCGTTTCTCAACCTATGGTCCGCAGACATAATTAATTAAAAAATATCATAAAGCAAGTGGGAAGTAAAGAAGTAGAAATTTTTCACATAAAATGGACACTAGATGTCAAAGTTTTTAAAATATTCGAAAATACAGGTCATATTGCAAGTTTCCTCACTTTTGCAGTTTGATATTGGTTTGATATGGGTTTATACTCCTTTTAGCTTCGAGGTCCCAGGTTCAAATACAGCTGAAATAAAAAATAAAAATAAAACTTATTGAAAGCCAATCAAACATAATTTGAGCAAACAATGACTGTATTTATTACTCTTCAGATAATTTTTGCAACAACAAAAAAGTTTCAAATAAGTTAAATGTTTTAATTCATGGTGTATGCATCTTGGGTAGAATCTTTAAATTCGTTGAAGTAGCTTTCCAGAACCTATCTTTGTGAGAAGGGATTTTCATCACTCGTTTAACTAAAAACATAATATAGAAACCGACTTAATGTATCTGCTGATCTTCGACTAAATTTGACTAATATTGAGCCAAATATCCAGGAACTCTGCAAGAGGCGTCAAGCTCAACCGTCTCATTAAAAGTGAGTAATAACATAATTCCTAATTATATTATCAAATTGGTAATACATATTAAAGTCTGTTCAAAATATAATTTTACTGTCAATAGTTTCATTCCAATTCAATAACTGTGTTTCCGTCGGATTAAAAAAAAATGTATTTCGTTATAACGACCTATAATTTAATACCTCAAATATTAAGAATATAGCCTACTTTTAATAATGGGATGTAAAATTAGGGGTCCGTAAAGTTTTTTTACTCATTTTAGAGGTCCTCGGGTTCAAAAAGGTTAAGAAACGCTGATATAGACTAATGTTTCACGCGAATATACTAAACACGTGGTATGACCTACATGCAGTTAAAGCGTGCAATGTAACCTAAGTAGTAGTAGTAGTGGTGGCGAAATTCAAATATAGTCGCCCCTTAAGCTTCCCCATTCGATATTCACATTTGCACGGACTGTGTGATGTATTTTGTTTCTGAGCGAAGCAGAGTGACCAACTGTCCTTGTATACTGTTGCATATAGCTAAATAATGCATAACACTAACCACGGCTGCCGCCTCCGCTTCGCGCACTTGCATTTTCGAATAATGTACGATACACTGTTTGTAGGTTTCGAAAATGTGGCATATTATATCTCCCGCAAGGTTTGTCAGCCTGCCACCTCTCGTCTAGCGGTATAAAATAATAATTCTTTTAAGTGTTATTATTTTCAAACATTAAAATCTCGCGTCATATGAGAGCTATCAAGAAACTATTTATTGATTTGTAGAGTACTCATCAAGAGCTTTTCAACGATACCCCACAAGACGTGGTTTCAAAAGTTTCGAATTTTCATCCCCCACCCCCACCTCCACCCCCACCCTCACTCGAACCCCCGAATCGTTGGTGTCACTGTGAACTCCATAGGGAGTACTCTAATTTATTCAAACAAAGTTTCCCTCTATACTTCATAGGGGCCGAGATATACATTTTTAAAAATTTCAACCCCCTCCCCCGACCACCCCCTTGGGCCAATTTTGCCCATTAACGAACTTGTCCGAACTATTGGGCCTAGAAATAACATAATAAAATTTGGTTCAAATATCTTCAAAATTACGGCCGCTATCGTGTAAAGATATATATATATATATATATATATATATAATATATATATATATAAATATCACAAAATTTTTTTTTGAACGGGCGGTGGTTTCGTACTTAGGGGAGCATGAAACGTAAAGATATGAAAGAATTTTTCGAAAATCATAAAGTGGTATCCATTGCAATAGGTAGATTTTTCTTCGAAAATCTACCTAAAACATACTGGCACTTTGTTACATCAGTTTACCTGATTTTATTATCTATGTAATGTGTTAAAAAATTTTATTCATGGAATAGTCTTAATAAATCCCACTGAGATTATGAGTTTCATCAGAAAAAAACGTAATCTGTCGTGAGATTACTAACAATAATCCATTGGGTTTTAAGACAGATTTTTATTATCTTTAAATCACATGGAATTAATTCACTTCCTCTGTTGCCAGTATGGTACTTTATGAGATTGTGTGTGGGACGAAAAATGTCTGTCCGTCCGTCCGTGTGTCTGTACGCGCCATAAGTCAAATACGCTTTTTCGGATTTTCATGGAACTTGGAAAACCCGTTTATAATGTCCATGGGAAGAACCCTATTGATATTGAACAAAATCGGTCACCGGTACCGGAGTAATGCCCAATGTAGTGCCTATTTTAATAGAAAGAAGGTGCCATCACTCAAATACGCTGTATCGGATTTCCATGAAACTTGGTGTACGCATTTATGACTTCCATGAGAAGTGCCCTATTGAATTTGAACCTAATCTGTTGACCGGTAGTGTCTACTTTAAAGGAGCAATAACTCAAATATGCTTTATCGGATATTTATGAAACTTCGTATACGCATTTATAATGTCCATGGGAAGACGTTTGTTCATATTGGACCAAATCGGTTGGCCAGTACCGGAATAATGCCCAATTTTGTTCCTTTTATGTTAATATATAAGAAGTCGCGATAATTCAAATATGCTTTATTGGATTTTCCTGAAACTTTGTATACCCATTTATAATGTACATGGGAAGACGTCTACTGATATTGGACCAAATTGGTAGACCTGTACCGGAGTAAAACCCAATTTAGTGTCTATTTTAAAGACGCGGTAACTCAAATACGCTTTACCGGATTTTTATGAAACTTGGAATACACATTTATAATGTCCATGGGAAGACGTCTATTTATATTGGATAAAATCGGTTGACCTGTTTCGGAGTAATGCTCAATTTAGTGCCTATTTTATGGTAATATACGTATTCGAAAGAATTTATAAAAAAAATGAAAATCAGTTATCTTGACAACATAGCCTATTGTTTTACTGTGATCTTATAAGGCTTTGGAAATTAAAATACAGTTAGCTATGACAAAAAAACACTATTGCTTTGCATGCGCTTATCCAACTAGACCGTTAAACTGACCCAGGTGGCCGAGACGGTAACGTCTTGGCCTCACATTCTGGAGTCCATGGTTCAAAACCCGAAAGCGGTCAATTTGACTTTATTTTGTATTTTTATGTGAGTGTGCGATTGTCAAGATATCTCAAATCTGTACAGTTCAGATGATTCTGGAAGATTTTAATCTGATAAAAAAAAACGAGACCTTTGTTCTTCCGTAAGCCCTGCTTAATGAATAAATCTGGAGCTTAACTTGGAAATCAATTAAAAGAAACATATTCTGCTTTTCATAATTGCAGTCATAACTGATTAAACAAAAACATACTGGCACTTTGTTACATCAGTTTACCTGATTTTATTATATGTAAATTTTCAGTCGCGATTAGACTCCCATGAATCAAAGCGACAAAAAATAAATCATATTAAAAAAAAGATCTGATGTCTAGCACAAAGTAACCAACAGGTCCACATAAATCTCAGCGTCTATGCGTTCTGCTGTTAACAGTTTTTAAAAAATGGACAAGAAAACTACGTTAGTTCATTCTAATTAATACATTTTAACTAAAAGCAACTAAATGTTTCCATTTAATTGTAAAAGGAATCAGCAAATTTATATTTAATGTTGATAACCGCAGATAAAGTTCGACGTGGTTTTCTTATTATGACATGCTTCCGTTTAATCAGCAGGAAGAAATAGAATAGAATATTATGTAACTTTTTATTTTTGTAATCGATCTCAGAGTTAAACTCCGGATCGTTTCTTTAATAGCCTCTAATACAGGGTGGAAGATTTGTAACTGTACAGATTTCAACAACTTGTTCCTTCCGTAGAAACAAATATCATAGGCCAATTTGTCCTATGTAAGTATTTTTCTCAGAAAATAAATAAATTTGTCCTTAAACTTCTACGCTGCTTTACTTTTAGGCTACTTTCTCGCATATACATAGCATAGAGAAAGTATTGTGATAGGGACAAAAAATCGAATTCCAGATAACACCGGAAATACATGTTTCACGACGCTCAGAAACCGAAAAAAGTGTTTTTGGAACGACGTCTGCCCGTCCGTCTGTCTGTGGAAGAGCACAGCGGGTAAACGGTTCATTGTATTTACTTCATTTTTTGAATTAAGGACTTTTTCGAAATTTTGTCGAACCGCCCAGAATTTGAGTTTTTATAACTGAAATATTAAGGGGACTTTTCATGAAGATTTTTTGACAAATTTTTATTATTGAAAAATTTGCTCTTACTATTTTAATTAAAACTTAAAATTGCAAACTTTTATGTGTGGGTAATAAAATGGTTATATCCGTTTTTCTGCAAAAATGACTTAGGGGACACTTTACTCGTATCCATTTTCAATTTTTATGAAAAATCTCCATTACAGTAGGCGATACATGAAAACTTACCACAGTAAAGTTGTAGAGAAAATATCTTTTGTTTAACCCATCTCTATATACTCGTATATAAAAGGCTTTGTCCTGACTGACTGACTGACTGACAGGAATCAACGTAGAGCCTAAACTATAACAGGTAGAGACTTGTAATTTTGTCAGTGCCTTCGTTTCATAATGTAGGTGCTCACTAAGAAAGGATTTTGAAAAATTCTGATTTTAAATGCCAAAAATCAAATGTTTTTGAGAATACTTAATCCCTTTTTACACAGAATTATCGAACCCGAATCACATTTGACATTAAAACATATTGTTGCCGGTGGGTTTCAGATGGGTTTGGAATTAAATGAAATGGAAGTTTGACAATTACAGTTTTGTCATACCTTGAAATAAAACTTTCGCGATCGCTTGAATGTTGTAAGCCCTAATATGGTCAAACATTGTTTTATTTGGACGAAACTCACTATACAGGGGTTTTCTGGACCAAGGAACTCGAATCTGAGGTAGCTTTTAACAGGCGATGCTATCTAATCGTGGTATGTAGTCCACGTGATTTAGGTGTTAATAAATAGAATGATTTAACTATTATGCTCTTAATTTTTAATTTTTGAAATAATTTTCCCGGGCGAAGCCGCGGGCACATGATAGTTTCTTTATACGATTAATAGATATTAATATAAAAACGAAATAAGTACGGCTTAAATTTGAATTTCAGAACATACAGTCGATCAAATAAAAAACGTCGGGACTCGTATGCAGTTAAAATCAAAGTTTTAACGCATTAGTTCACAAGTTTCTTATAAAAAACATAAAATACAGGTAATTCCCGGAACATATGAGGCCATGCGACAAGAGGGATAAAATGAACAACTAGGGAAAAAATGAAGAACGCGGAAAGCGCAACACACGATATTCAACTTAATGTATTGTCCTAATTAATTTGCTTTGTGTCATCGCTCCACATACAAATGCTAGCTTGAGAGAAAGTGTAGTTAGGGCTGTAATTGACCTGCATTTTTCGGTCTCTGAAGCAGCGAGAAGGTTCCATATTTATGAAAGAGCAGCTCAGAGGTGGGAACTTTACTATAATGCGACCGGAAGTTTTCATAGGAAACGTGGATCTGGCCGGCCGCTTATTTCGATGCTAGATTGGTTACAGAAGTTGATCGTAAGTTATTGATTTTTGCACTACAAGTACCGGTATTATAAAATAAAATCTTTAATAAATGCTCCTTGAATAAACATATTCCTCGCGAATTTATTCATTATTATTAAGTTATAAGAACTTCCATGCAAGAATATGGCGGATTTGAGGCATATAGCCACAGCCTTCTATAGGCCTATATGTTTGTTTTGGAACAAAACTGACTAAATAATCAAGAAAATACATGGACAGACAATAGGCAGGTGTGAACCTAACCTTATGTCTTCCTGTACATGCGCATATGCTCGTTCATGATACTTTATAAAATAACGCCCGACGTTTTTTATTTGACCAACTGTACATGTCAATTAAAATTATATTTTTTTGCCCATAGTAACAAGAAAATTGTAATCTAATTATTGTTGTGAAATTTGTCAATTTAGCTCAGTCGTAATGAACAAATACACCAAAACCAATTACAACGAGGTGGTATAGGGTAATAGGGAAGAAGTCCTGGCTTCAAATCAAACCTCGTTGCAGCCCAAATTAACTTGGGCTTTTCATGGTTTCCTTATTCGCAAAGGCAAACTCCGGATTCGTAGGACTTGGTTTATTTTATGGGCAGGTAATAAATTTTGTCAAAGCATGATTTACTTAGAAAAAAATATATATATTGACTGGTGTGTAGGCTACACCCACTCAAAATATTCACCCTTGACCATTGATTAGTATTATTATTGTTGTTATTGTTATTATTTCACGGTAAAAGCATTGAATGTAAAGATCGACCATGATGCTTTGCGTTCTAGATACTTGTTAGTTTTCCGAAATTGTAATAAATAAAATCCAATTGTCTCTATAATTTACTTTTTTCTGTGCTAGTTTTTACACGTATATGCGAGAAAGTTTGTGCAACATATTTTTGCACCATTTATTTCTTCAAGAATAATCCGTTTCAGATTAACGGTTTAATTTCGTGTCGCCGTTATACGACAGGACAAAACAGATAGAATAAACACATAAAACATAACTTAAGCTGCTATTGGATTATAACCAATATTATGTTAGAATAAAAATCAGGTAAACTGATATAACCAAGTGCCAGTATGTTTTTTTTTAATCAGTGATACACGCAATTATGACAGGCCCATGCATAAAAGTTAACTCCAAAAACAAAATGTGCCGGCAATAATAATAATGATGCAATAGACCTACGATTCGCTGATATCTCTGTTTCAATTTAAAGCAGCCTTAAAGCTTATGAATGAATAAAAAGTCAATCTGAAATCTATTTGCCAGGAATTACATTAGGTATATTGCTGTACAGGAACAAATAAGAAAAATACTCACAGTAAAATATAGCCTAATGTAAATATCGGTAGTCTACATACCCATAGAATACACATTATAATATCAATATTTAACGGCTAGTTGTTATAAATCGTTTATTTAAATTATTATTTAGCCACACTGACATCGTTATGAAGAAACAAATCAATCAAGGTTGCTAACAATATGAATAAACGATTGGCAATTTGTTAAGTTTTTTTAATACATTGTGGGCCTTGAAAGAATATTGATTACAAAATTAATATTGATATACGCGTTACTTCGGCACCGATCAACCGATTTGGCCCTAATTCAATAGGCTTGTACCCAAAAACGTCATAAATTCGTATACCAAGTTTCAAGAAAATCCGATAAAGCGTATTTGAGTTATCCACGCCTTTGTGATATATTACCATAAAAAGGCACTAAATTGGGCATTATTCCGGTACCGCCCAACAGATCTGGTCCAATATCAATAGACTTCTTCCCACGGACATTATAAATTCGTATACCAAGTTTCATGAAAATCCGATAAAGCGTATTTGAGTTATCGCGCCTTTAAAATATACACTAAATTGGGTTTTACTCCGGTACCGGTGAACCGATTCGGTCCAATATCAATAGGGTTCTTCCCATGGACATTATAAACGTGTATACCAAGTTTCATTAAAATTCGACAAAGCTTATTTGAGTTATCGCGCGTACAGACACACGGACGGACGGACGGACGGACGGACAGACGGACAGACATTTTTCGTCCCCCACACAATCTCATAAAGTACCATACTGGCACTTAATAAATTTAGAAAGTAAAAAAATTAAACCTGGTTTGGACCCCGGGGTTGCAGCCCCGGCTGCCCCTCTCTCTCGTCGGACCTGCATAAATGTAACAAATAATAAAATCAGGTAAACTGATGTAACAAAGTGCCAGTATGTTTTTGTTTAATCAGTTATGACTGCAATTAGGATATGCAGAATATGTTTTCTTTAATTGATTTCCAAGTTAAGCTGCAGATTTATTCATTAAGCAGCGCTTACGGAAGAAAAAAGGTCAGGTTTTAGGTAGATTTTCGAAGAAAAATCTACCTATTGCAATGGATACCACTTTATGATTTTCGAAAAATTCTTTCATATCTTTACGTTTCATGCTCCCCTAAGTACGAAACCACCGCCCGTTCAAAAAAAAAAAAAAATGTGATATTTATATATATATTTATATATATATATATATATATCTTTACACGATAGCGGCCGTAATTTTGAAGATATTTGAACCAAATTTTATTATGTTATTTCTAGGCCCAATAGTTCGGACAAGTTCGTTAATGGGCAAAATTGGCCCAAGGGGGTGGTCGGGGGAGGGGGTTGAAATTTTAAAACATTTATATCTCGGCCCCTATGAAGTATAGAGGGAAACTTTGTTTGAATAAATTAGAGTACTCCCTATGGAGTTCACAGTGACACCAACAATTCGGGGGTTCGAGTGAGGGTGGGGGTGGGGTGGGGGTGGGGGATGAAAATTCGAAACTTTTGAAACCACGTCTTGTGGGGTATCGTTGAAAAGCTCTTGATGAGTACTCTACAAATCAATAAATAGTTTCTTGATAGCTCTCATATGACGCGAGATTTTAATGTTTGAAAATAATAACACTTAAAAGAATTATTATAATATCATAATTTTGTCTTGTTTAGCGGCTTTGCTAATTTTATTCATTGCTGATCTTGTGCACGGCCTCCCAGAATATTATATCCTATTCTTGTTGTCAAAACAAATGATTGTAGGCTCTTCCTCTTTACTGCAGGTTTACCATGCCAAGGCTAAAGAAAAAGAGTGCTATGCAGCGACAATAAATTAAACCAAAAGCACTTCGAAATCTACCTCCGCCTGTAGGCCTGCCTAAAGGGATTTTTTTTTTAATGAGATTAAAATCTTCCAGCATCAGCTGAACTGTGCAGATTTGTGATATCTTGACAATCGCACACTCACATAAAAATACAAAAAAAAAAATCAAATTGGCCGGTTTCGGGTTTTGAACCATGGACTCCAGAATGTGAGGCCAAGACGTTACCATCTTTGCCACCGGGGTCATTTTAACAGTTTAGTTGGATAAACGCATGTAAATCAATAGTGTTTTTTTTTGTCATAGCTACCTGTATTTTAATTTCCAAGGCCTTATAATATCACAGTAAAACAATAGGCAGTGTTGTCAAGATAACTGATTTTCATTTTTTTTATGTAAATTCTTTCGAATACGTATATTACCATAAAATAGGCACTAAATTGAGTATCACTCCGAAACAGGTCAGCCGATTTTATCCATTATAAATAGACGTTTTCCCATGGACATTATAAATGCGTATACGAAGTTTCATAAATATACGATAAAGCATATTTGAGTTATTGGGCCTTTAAAGTAGACACTCAATTGGGGTTTACTCCGGTACCGGTCAACAGATTAGGTTCAAATACAATAGGGCACTTCTCATGAACGTCATAAATGAGTATACCAAGTTTCATGGAAATCCAATACAGCGTGTTTGAGTTATGGTGCCTTTCTATTAGAAAGGAGCCATAATCTATTAAAATAGGCACTAAATTGGGCATTACTCCGGTACCGGTGAACCGATTTGGTTCAATATCAATAGGGTTCTTCCCATGGACATTACAAATGTGTTTTCCAAGTTTCATGAAAATCCGAAAAAGCGTATTTGAGTTATGGCGCGTACAGACACACGGACGGACGGACAGACAGACAGACGGACAGACATTTTTCGTCCCCACACACAATCTCATAAAGTACCATACTGGCACTTAATAAATAGATCTAAGAAAAGAATAAATCTGCCAGGCATTTATTCAAGAAAACAGTAGGCTTATGTACTAAAATCTAACCTCAAATCCTAAAACCAGGTTCTGACCAAATTTCCTTTGATAGCGTAGGCTTTTTCTAAATTGATAATTAATTCAGAGATCACAAAATCTGAATTACATGGGTTTGAAAATAAGTTATGGGTCCAAAAACACTTATAGAAAAACATTTAATATTATCAGTAAATTTTAGTAGTTCTGCAGTCTATGAAAGAGTTTACTAATAATATTAGCAATATTTACTAATAATTTAGAGCCATGAACTCATAACTAATATTATTAGAAAATATTCTTATGAAACAGAAGACTAATAATAATAACAACTAATATTATTATATATTTACTAATAATAGGAGTGTAAAAATTCTATGGAACAGGTCCCTGGAGAGAAGTTACGAGGGAGTAAACACCAGCAACAGCACATCTAATTGGCATTGAAGTTAAAAACGGATTTTTCTCTTAGTCGGTGGTGTTTGTGGATCAACTCTACCGAACACAGAAGGAAATAGTGACACGGTGATAGTGATTGGAGGCACAAATGACGTAGGACGAAACCAATCAGACTTTGGCCTAAGACACCGTACGGAATTTATTGAAAGTGAGACAAACACAAACGTAGTGGAGATGAAAGTGCCTCTCAGACATGTCTTACGTGAAGACTCTTGCGTTAACAAAGTAATATCAAGATATAATAGGCTTCTTCCCTTGGACGTTCTAAATGTCTATACCAAGTTTCGTGAAAATCCAATAAAGCGTATTCGAGTTATCGCGCATACCAGGTATTCGGAAATTCATATTACAAACTTCTAGGGCTAGTAGAGGGGCCTTAGTAGACAATATTTCGAATACAGCCATTACAGTGTGTCGGATTTTCCGGTGTTGTTTTGCAACCGGATAGGCAGTACATGCCGGTACGTTTCCGGACTTTGGTTCCTATTCAAATTATTATCGAAATTATCGACTTATTTTGAGAAGCTATGCCTTGCTTGTGTCCCGGTGGGAACAGAAACACGTTAAATTATTTACCAAAATCAAGCAATGCTAATGGCTGCAAGGAAACAAGACACTCTCGGTGACAAATACAGGGCCGGCACTGTCTCGATCTCAGGAATCCTAAGCTCCAAATCCACAGGACTTATGATTAACAACATCGTTTAAAAAACACACCTTCTCACAATTTAAGCACATAATCTGAAAATTTAACATGAAGATAAACTATTCCCCTTCATTTAAATCACTTTCCTTTCCCAAGATGGAGAGTGCAACCATAAGGGGACAAAAAACAAATGACAGGCTATTCACCCTTAAAGTTTTCTATTACTTTCGCCCACCCTAATGGGTTAGAACAAAACTGCCTGGTTTGTAAGCGCTCTAAAATAATTGGAACGCGAGCAGTGAGCTTCATATTTATGTAAACAAATAAAAATACATGAGTTGCATAAAATAAGTTCTACCTTAACTGCAAACAATATGAATACGAAGACCGCCTGATTCCTCAAAAAATCCCTTTAGGCATGTCTATAGGCTGAGGTAGATTTCGATTTGCTTTTGGTTTAATTTACTGTCGCTGCGTAGAACTCTTCTTTTTTAGCCTTGGAATGACAAATCCGCAATAATAAGAACTGAATTCGGTAAAGAGCAAGAGCCTACTATCATTTGTTTTCACAACACGGAAAGGATATAATATTCTGGGAGGCCGTGCGCAAGATCAGCAATGAATAAAATTAGCAAAGCCGCTAAACAAGACAAAATTATTGATAATAAAATAATTCTTAAAGAGAGCCATGACTGCGATAACTCTATCAAACTCAAGGTATCAACATAACCGAACAGTAATCCCAATGTTCTCTGAGGACAACACTTACATATGAAACTCCTTTTTACTGAGAATTATTTTATAAACCTGAAATCTTTTTTTATAAAAAGAGAGTTGTTTATTATGTTTTAAATGCATATTATATTTTATTATTTATTTTTGATTTTGCCATGCATTATTGTTCTAAAGCTGTGTAACTATTATTTTTAATATTTCAAACTCTATTACATTGGTAATTTTATCCTTAGTCGGTCCTCACAAATTCCTTTCGGCAGGCCTTCAGGCTGAGGTATATTTTTAAGTGTTATTGTTTTTCAAACATTCAAATCTCGCCTTATATGTGAGCTATCTAAAAACTAATTATTGTTTTGTAGAGTACTCATCAAGAGTTTTTCAACGATACCCCACAAGACGTGGTTTCGAAAATGTTGAATTTCCATCCCCCCACCCCCAACCTCACTCGTACCCCAAAACCCCCTGTGCTAGATGACGCAGCGGTCGGGTGTTAGGCCAAGTTCCTTCAGGGAAGTAGCGCCATGGAGTTTAGAGTTTTGTAATTTTGTCCCCTATTGTGCCGGTAAAGGAAATCGTTAGTCAACCGAAACCCCCGGTTCCTTTAGCAGCAAATTAATGGCATTCTTAGGTAGCTGACACTTGCAGTTTGTTCACAATGTTTGCTCCAGCAAGACGCCGTAGTGAAATATTCTAGAAGTTGATTGGTTAATTGAAAAACGTTCTTGTTGATTTTGTGATGGATAGGGTTCGGATGTTAATGACCTAAAAAAATTTGAAAATATGACTGTAAATATGACCTTAAAATGACTAAATATGACCTAAAAATGACAAAATGTGACCAAAAAATCCTAAATATCCCTTCATAAAAGAACGTAACTTATAGTATTAATAAATTTCATTCTTTTTCCGTTTGTGGTAAATGTTATTACATAGAGAATTGTCCACCTGACCACAAATAATTTTAACCAAAAGTTCAATGTATGCAATGTTTACTAGCCCTTTAATCTACAGTAATGTAATATCGATTAAATTCTTACATATATATCACCCATGTGTACATTTTCATACATACTATTACATTTTCTACAATAATGTTAAGAAGCTGCTAAAACTGACTACAAATGTTATCTATTTTCCTTAAATATATGGCCACAAGTTCAATCGACGCAACGATACTACCAAAAGCCATCATCTATCCAGCATTTCTACAAATATACTATTACATAGATTCAGTGTAATAAAGAAGAATTTTATATTAATGACTATTTGCTAAAATTCTTGGCAATTTTACTTATATTTTACAACTGGGAACAGACAAACTGTTTTGCAATTACTACAATTCACAATTGTTTTACAATTAAACTACAATTGCATATTCCCAGTGTATAGAATACTAATTTTATATCAAGACTATTGCTGAATAAATCGGCAATTCTACTTAATTTTAATCTTCAGGACAATAGTTTGACAACACATTTTTTTAAATTTTATACAAGTTTATACAACATACAAGACAATATAATTTTAATGGTTTTATATTTTTAAATTGAATGCATTCAGCAAGCTACTAGTGATGCTACCATATATTTAAGGAAAATAGATAACATTTGTAGTCAGTTTTAGCAGCTTCTTAACATTATTGTAGAAAATGTAATAGTATGTATGAAAATGTACACATGGGTGATATATATGTAAGTATTTAATCGATATTACATTACTGTAGATTAAAGGGCTAGTAAACATTGCATACATTGAACTTTTGGTTAAAATTATTTGTGGTCAGGTGGACAATTCTCTTTGTAATAACGTAACTTATTAATTAAAAATAAATGTCTCAATTTAAAACATTTATGACACTAAATTATTACACCACATTAATTCAATCAGATAATCACTTTGTAACAATTTTACAGGTGATTTACAAGTTTATTTGTAAAGAATTTCTAACCTGTTAATGTTTCCAGATACCACTGCAACTGTGAACTGAAAATCTTTTAAAAAAATGTCTATTGGAATTTGTTTACAGCAAGGAGGATGAGGTAATTGTGCTATTACTTGTTATTGTCCCTTCACATTTCAGTTCAAGTAAAACCAAAATGTTCGTGACTCTTTTTCGGAGAAAAATTAAGTCGACAGTTTAGTGCACTTACTTTGCACATACCGTAATTTTTTTTTTTTTTTTGTAACTGAAACATGACATTAAATTACGAACATGTCCGAAATATGAAAAAGACCATGAAAATGACCAAAGTATGACTTTATAATAAAAAACGGTCCGATTAAGATAAAAAAAAAATGTGGAATTCATGTTTAATTTGTGTTTTCGGCGAGAATGGAGGTCAGGATAAAAATAAGACATGTCATAAACTTCCGAACCCTAGTGATGGAGTTTGAAATGACAAGGGTAGTTCTAAAACGAAGTTAAAAGTACTTTTAAAGTTTTGTAGTTCACAGCCATGGAAATGTAAGTGAAAATACAGGGGTGCCCACCCCCCCCCCCCAAACTTCATGACTCACCCCCCCCCAACTTCATGACTCACCCCCCCCAACTTCATTGCTCACCCCCCAAACTTCACTGCTCATCCCCCCAACCTGATTGGCTGTCGACAAGGGCACCCATATGATATTTTCTAACGGGGGGGTTATTTTTGAAATTTATTAATATTTTGTTGCTTTAACGTCTTGGGCCACTTTGTAACATTATATTAATAATTTAATAAGTGCAACAATGACGTAGCCAGAAAATAATTTCGGAGAAGGTCGAAAGTGCCGAGGGGGGGGGGTTTGGAACACCCCCTAAAAAAAGGGGTCGAGGGTCCATCCCCAGAGAATTTTTAAATATTGAACTAATGAAAATCACATTTTAAGCTATTTTAGCACAGAAAAACTAGTTAGGAAATTTGTTTATTGTACTCTAAGACATGCCAATGTAAACAAGAAATTGTTACCTAAGTTGGTGTCCACCCCGGGAAATTTTTAAATATTGAACTAACGAAAATCACATTTTAGTCTATTTTAGCACTGAAAAACTCGTTAGCAAATTTGTTTACTATACTCTAAGACATGGCAACTTAAACAAGAAATTGTTACCTAAGTTATAATACTTATTACTATTTATAAGAAAAGTTGAATAACACATGGAACAGTTTACATAATAGGCCTACTCATTATGTTATGAAAAGAAAATAACTGCTATATCATATTTCACACACCAACAAATCTTGTTTAATTAAATATTAAAAAAAAAATACAAATATAGAATTTTATGTTTTGACTTTTGGGGGGTCCAAACCCCCTGGACCCCCCTTTCCTAATCGACTGTTAGAAGAGACCTTTTGGAGTTATACAACTTGACCGTTTTTATTTTTAACATATAAAACGCTAATTTTGCAAAAAATTTCAACCCCCCCCCCCAGAAAATTCATAAAACTATAATATTTTGCCCCCCCCCCCCAGAAATTTCAATGACGCAGTCTGCGTCTTAACCCCCCCCCTGTGGGCACCCCTGGAAAATAAAATGAATTTAATTAATTAATATACTATTTCAATTTGTTTATTGTACTTATTAAATTGTCTGAAAATGGTAAAAAAGTACACTAAAACCTTATTTTAATGTGTCTAAAAATCTAAAACAGGGCTTATAAAAACTTATAAATCCGGGCCTTTGCCAATCACCTAACAGAAGTACATATTTTGACCGCTTGGACCGCGCTTGCTAATCCACGTTTCTTATAAGCCGTCAAATTGGCTGGCTTCGCTCCGTCAAGCAGAGTGGCGCAGTGGAAGCGTGCTGGGCCCATAACCCAGAGGTCCGTGGATCGAAACCACGCTCTGCTAACTTTTTTTATTTGTTTCATTCATTTGTAATTTTACAGACTAACTAATATTTGAATCCTCTAGATTAAAAATCCCTTAAACGCCAAATTATATTTCCTTACTTTTGTACATCACCAGATTTGTATGAATGGCTTAAATCGGTTTATTTATATGTGAGGTTCAAAACCCCCTAAAGTACTATACTGTATAATGCCATGTTGAAAATCAGAGTTAAGTTCAAAAACCCCTCTGTCCCACTGCTTTAAACTTCAAAAAACCTCTATTTTTTAATGGCGTTTAGGGGGTTTTGAATCTAGAGGATTCATTTGTAACATACTGAATATTTTAAATGCTGACCAATTTAAAATAAATAAATTACAAGGATCACTTCAAACTGGCGGCTTATGTAAAAGCCATTTGCCTGGACGAGGATTCTGAGCTGTCAATTAAATAGGTAGGCGTTTTTGTATTGCGGATTTCTTTCTTTCATAAACATTATAAACCTTGTTATTATTAAATATTAACAAACAAGTATGCAATACAAATGTAATTATGAAAACAAGTTGCATCTGAACTTTGGTGCTAATTTTAGACGAAGATTTAACTTAGAAATCACATAACTATCTTAAAATGAGCTAATAAATTGTCACCTTAGCTGGAATAAATGAGCAAGTAACAATTAACTAATGATTAGGGTTCGGATATGTATGACATGTCATATTTTTATCCTGACCTCCGTTCTTGCCGGAAACACAAATTAAACACGAATAGCACGCTTGTTATCATAACCAGACCTTTTTTATTTGGCATATAAAGTCATATTTTGGTCATTTTTGTGATCTTGGTCATATTTTAGCCATATTTGTAATTTAACGTCATATTTAAATTATAAATTTGGTGAAGGAGCACAATTTTACAGTGTAGGTACTACATGGTCGAGTTAAATTTCAAATTTGTTTAGTTAAGTTAATGTTTATGCGAAATTAATATTAAAATTACTGCAGTTATTAATATTTTATAGGAACAAGCATGGCCTACTAAATATTACGAGTATTTCGAGCTGATTAAGCGAGCAAACAGGGGAAAAATCTTTAAAAATATAAGTTCTTGATGTTAGCCAAGCTTTTGATAAAGTATGGCATACTGGATTGCTATTCAAAATAAAAAAGTTCTTACCCCATTCTTTTTATAGTATTCTGTAATCATACCTAGAAAAAAGATTCTTTCAAGTTAAATTTGAAGACAGCCTATCGGATCTCTACCCTATCAACTCTAGAATTCCACAAGGAAGTGTCCTTGGTCCTTGCAGATTTGCCCATAGATGTACCGACAACTATAGCCACTTTTGCTGATGATACAGCAGTCTTAGCAGTCCATGAAGATTTAACCACAGCGTCACAACACATACAAGATTACCTAATTAAATTGGAGACTTGGTTTAAAAAATGGAGAATAAAAATTAATGAAGATAAGAGTCTACATGTAACTTTCACGCTAAGACGAGGCACTTGCCCTCCAGTAAGAATCAATGGTAAGACTCTACCTCAGTCAGAAGAAGTTAAATATTTGGGTATCCATCTTGATCGTCGTTTGACCTGGAAAAAGCATATAAGTACCAAACGCAAACAACTAAATCTAAAATTCAGCAAATTGTATTGGCTCCTAGGACCCAAGTCAGAGTTGTTAACTACGAACAAACTTCTAATTTACATATGTAACCTTAAACCAATATGAACATATGGAATTCAACTTTGGGGTACATCAAACAACTCCAACATAGAAATTGTAGAGCGTTTCCAATCTAAAACGATACGAACTATTGGTAAAATTCCCTGGTAAATCAGTAACAAATATATTTATCAAGATCTTGAATTACCAACAGTAAAACAGGAAATAAGTAAATACAGTATAGCCTAAACAAACACCCCAATTCATATGCAGCGAATCTCCTGAACAATGGGACAAACACGTGTAGGCTCAATAGAAATAGAGTTTTGGACTTGATGTACAGATTTGTTATGCTATGCAAATATTAGCCACTGAGCTATATTTGTAACATGTTCATTCTTGCATCATTATTACTTATTGTTCATTGTAGAACAGATTGTAATGTTGTAGAAAGATTATATAAAAAAATTACAACTAAAACTATAAATCACCAAAATTGTTAAAAGTGATTATCTGATTGAATTCACGTGATGTAATAATTTAGTGCCTTTAAACATTTTAAATTGGAAAATTTATTTGTTGTTAATAAGTTATTTTATTAGGTTATATTTACGATTTTTGGGTCATATTTAGTATTTTATAAGAGCATATTTGAAGTCATATTTTCCACTCTTTTAGGTCATAAACATCCGAACCCAACAAATGATCATGTGCATATTAATAAAAATGTAAACTTTGACAATTCTTAAAGAAACAGTCTGTTGATTTTCATGCAAAGAAAATCCAAAATGTTATGGTAAATAACTTAAAAGAGTGTGTTATAAATATGTGATAAAATAGTTATTTGCGACACAAGTGTTAAAAGAGAGATTTTATTTTGCGAGTAGGTATGTTAGCGAAACGCGCCCGAATGAAGCAATCCTCCGAGCAAAATAAAACCATTTATTCACGTTTATCATGGACTATTATTAGACAGCCATTAATAATAATAAATATTAAATATTTTAATATTCAGTTCAGCTTTATTTATACTCGTTTGAACATCAAGGATCATCTATTTATTTATGTTTCACTTCTTGTTTATTGTTGATGTATTTATGGCATGTGTTAATTTCAAGTGATATTAAATTCTTGATGAATATAATACAGGATGAAATACTTGTTATAAATCGTGGAAAGTAGATATCCTATTCCGCACTTGCCTTTAGGACGGAGAAACCATGAAACAACCAAGTCAAATTGATACGTGTGTTTCCTTTGTGTATTCTTGGTGGTTGTTACACATTTCTGATAGACAGGCCTATTCCCACCACCGTAAAAAATTAAAAAGAATGTTTATCAAAGTGAATTACTGTTTTCTGCTACCTACGAGTACATCAAAAGTGTGTAATTTTTTAATTCGAAAGTTCGTCATTTTTGCACGTTTTTACAAAAGAAAGCAAACCATTAAATTCAACATAACTTACAACAGAATTTTCAGTTTTGAACAAACCATTAAATTCAACATAACTTACAACAGAATTTTCAGTTTTGAACAAATTCATTGTTACTGTACTGTACTTCTGTGCAAATTTATTGTTGCCAAATAAAGAAAACAGAAAACAATACCAGTACTGTGATTTGACTGTCGGAATCTGCAGTTTTTAACATGAAGCTCTATGCCACGGTAGAGGTTAAACTCACATGTGATGTAGCTTTCTTTTGTTTTTGTTTTTGTTTTGTAAAAATCTAACTTCCTTAGTATTATTATTTAGCAACAGTAGCCTATCTCGTGTGGGTACTTTTTGAAAAGCGCACAAAAAACGCTATTAGGAAATATAAAAAAATTATTGGGTGTACATCTATATTAATAAAAGGAAGTGTCTGTCTTCCTCCGTCTGTCTGTCTGTCTGTCCGCGATGCCCAGCGAAATCTACTCAACGCAGAGATCTGAAATTTTAAACATAGGTGGACTCAAGGGTCGGAAAATGCACCTCGAAGCCGGAATTTTAATTTTCGCTTTCGTTCGTGAGTTATGAGTGAAAAAAGGGCAAAAAACGTGCATTTTTTGCGTTTTCGAAGCATCAGTTTTCAGTAATACAAATCAATTACACTAGGCTTTGGCTATTTTTGTCATACCTTGGACATAAAAGCATCGCGATCTCTTGAATGTTGTAGCTCATGCTGGTCGATTCATTTGTTTTTAATGTCAAGGCACGCAGACATATGACATTTTCAACGTACACCGAAGAGGATTATTATCATTATTATTATTATTATAAGAGGGATAATCAATATAGGCCTAAATATGGTCAAACGTTGTTCGATTTGGACGAAACTCACTATACAGGGGTTTTCTGGGCCAAGGAACTCGAATCTGAGGTCGCTTTTACCAGGCGATGCTGTCTAATCGTGGTATGTAGTCCACGTGATTTAGGTGTTAATAAATATAATGATTTAACTATTATGCTCTTAATGTTTAATTTTTGAAATAATTCTCGCGGGCGATCGCTTGATTTTGTAAGTTCATCCTTGACGATTCGTTTGTTTATAATGACAAGACACGCAGACGTCTGAAATTTTCAACATAGACGGAAGAGGGATCATGAATGTAGGCCTAAATGGGCAAACATTGATCAATTTGGACGGAAATCACTACGGAGGGGTTTTCTGGGCCAGAGAACTCGAATCTGAGGTCTTTTTCTCTGGCGGCGTTTTCTAATCGTGGAATGCACTCTAATGCCAGATTTTTAGCTGTTTCTTTATAATTATTAATCGTTTAGATTATCAATGATTATAATCAATATAATGCTTTAATTTTTACGCTCTTTATTTTCATTTTTAAAATTAATTATCGTGGTTGAAGCCTCGTGAACCTACTAGTTTCAAATATGACAGCCCGTAATGTAAGAAGTGCCTTAGATTTAGTGAGCATGCACAAGATGTTTCACGTACCGGGCGCTTGCGTCCCTTGTCTACCTGACTGTTTCTATTTAAGTGCCGTCAATTCGTTTGAATTTCTACACAATATTGTGAGTGAATAACCTTAGACATAAACTTATTTATTTTCGATAAGAGGATTTTAACGAGCCGCCACTGAGTCGCTGTGAACATGGTCGCGATCGATAACAGCTGTTGGCCTTAGTTCCCGACATTACTGACAGATGTCGCTTGATGTATGTTCCCGACTGTGTGTAAAAATGGCTTTCCGTGTGCTGTGTTTTAAAAGAGTGTTGTTTAATGAGTTTTTAAAGCAGAAAGGTGTTGTTAATGGCTGTGCAAAGTGGAACAACTCTTCTAGAGTGTTAGTTGCCATGTCTGTCTACCTCCCGAGTTATATTCTCCTGCTAAGGTATGTAAACACATCACATAGCAGTCCCCACGTTTACATGCGGGATTGAAATCTATCTGAATCCGATCTCAATTCAATAAGTTCCGTGTTTACATGGAAAGTTCTGGGAGTGGATTGAGATTTTTGGACTGTTGGGTAAGTTGGTTATGTAGGCTATGGCTATTTGTGTTGTAAACAATTCCGTGATTAAGACATGTCCTTATATCTTTTCTTATATATAAATACTAGCATGTGCCCGCGGCTTCGCCCGCGATAATTATTTCAAAAGTTAAAAATTAAGAGCATAATAGTTAAATCATTATATTTATTAACACCTAAATCACGTGGACTACATACCACTGCTTCGCCTGGTAAAAGCGACCTCAGATTCGAGTCCCTTGGTCCAGAAAACCCATGTATAGTGAGTTTCGTCCAAATAAAACAATGTTTGACCATATTAGGGCTTACAACATTCAAGCGATCGCGAAAGTTTAATTTCCAAGGCATGACAAAAATAGACAAAGCAAACTGTAATTGTCAAACTCCATTTAATTTAATTCCAAACCCATCTGAAACCCACTGGCAACCATATGTTTTAATGTCAAATGTGATTCGGTTTCGATAATTCTGTGTAAGAAGGGATTAAGTATTGTCATAAACATTTGATTCTTGGCAATTAAAATCAGAAATTTTCAAAATCCTTTCTTAGTGAGCACCTACATTATGAAACGAAGGTAGTGTCAAAATTCCAAGTCTCTACCTGTTATAGTTTAGGCTCTACGTTGATTCCTGTCAGTCAGTCAGTCAGGACAAAGCCTTTTATATATAGAGAGAAGAGATTCATTTGGAATTTGTGTGTCCATATGGCAATACAACATTCGTATTATTCGTTTCATTATTTATATCTACTACGAGAGACAATATAATTAAGAATAAAAATATCCCATTTATGTAAAAACTATGTCAGTGTTAATATATATGCTTTAATTCTATTTTGTTAACTTAAGTGATTAAAATAAAACATCTAGGCCTAGTAGTTGTATAAATAATATGGATTGCATCGTTTGTTACTCAGAGAAGCCCTGATACCAAAGCCACCTGTAATGACTTCATTAGGAAGAAGCTGCACATTGCGTGACTCAACTCTTTCAAGGCAAAACCCTTCTCCTGCATTACTGTAATTTTGCCTAAATCCCTATACTCATGTAGCAACAGTGCGTGCATGTATTAACACAACGCGAAATAGTTACCATACCGACTTCTGAAATGACAAACAGTCACACATTACTCTACAACACTGGTCGTCAATCTTTTTTTTTTGTTAAACTAAAGGTTCATTTTATTTTTGGTGAAAGACTAGCGGGCCGCTATTAATAACACAAATATATCAATTATGTTACAATATATTAACATGACACGTATGTGTGTTCCACTTTGCAAAGCACAGAAACACTGGCACTGTTTCTCTGTCAATGTGGCATTGTATGTATGTATGTATGTATTTGGCCCCTGAAGGGGGAAGGCGGGTTGGGACTACCCTAAGCACTTCAGCCTCGCGGCTCATTGTGCCAACCTCCGGAATGGAATGATTTGCAAGCCCAACGGTCCCTCGACAACAGACCCCACCGCGAGCCCCCACGGAACTCCCCTACATCCAACAGATACCTCTACCATGCCACGTGTGCCACTGCCTCGGTACCTCTTATAGAGCCCCCAGGTTGGCAGCACACCAGCCAGCAACTTTAGGACCACAAGCCACGGGAAGGACGGGAGAGGCCCACAACAGGTGCTGCGGGCGAGGGTATACCGGAAACCGGGAAAGGAAACGAGATGATTATGAGGGGGGTGGTTGAAGATGAAATGGAGAGTGTTGGTGGAATGAGAGGGGGAAACGGGAGGATCCCCGAGAAAACCCCCCAAAGGTCACGGCTTCGTCCACCACGAATGACACGCCCGCCAGGCCCGGGGATTGAACCCGGGACCGCTAGCATGCCAGGCCCACGCGCTAAGCATGAGCCACCGCGACGGCTATGTGGCATTGTAGTTAAAACTAGTTTTTGTTTGCGGGCCGCTAAAAGTAAGCCACGGGCCACGGGTTGAAGACCACTGGTTTACAATAAATGAAGTTTTAAATCACTTTCTCCGCCCTTACCGTAAGAAGGAAACTATAAGAAGGCTACTGATAGTGTTGTGTTCCACCATCCTTCAATATGGATAGGCCTACAAGTTTTGTTTAGTATAAAAATACTATTCTGCCCCATAACATAGAAGGCCCTATCTCCATTTGTTAAATCGGGCCTTCTTTTATCGAAAACGACCTCAAACTGAAGTTAGGGCCAATATAAATTTCAACATAACACATCACTGTATTGGATCTAGGGCTTTCTAATGTCAAAACGTGTGTATTTTATTGTACCGATTCGGAAACGCAAAAGAAAACATTTAGAAAAATGTTGGAGTTAGGGCCTTTTAACTTATCAGGGCAGTATTGACTTGTAAAGTCTCGGGATCATTTGGCCGATTGGGAAACATGTCGACTCTGGATAAACGAATGTAGAAACCACGGCCTTCGTACAACATCACGTAAACAGAGAAGGTCGAGATTAAAATAAAAATGGTGGACTGTTGAGCCATGTAAAAATATTGTAAGTATTGTTAATGTTATGCATTTTAATTGCAAGTTTATTGAATTCCATTGAAGTAAGGAGACGGATTTTCACTGTGCGCTAGATTTAGGCAGCATGCACAAAACGTTTCACGCACCCTGCGATATAGCCTAACATACTTCTTTCGAGTTTCGAGATGTGAGATAAAGCATGCCCCTGAAGTTGCTACAGTAACTGACCGCATTTTCATGGAACCGGCAAATTCTCATTTGTTTGTATAAGTTACTCTGTGAGTTGTCATAAAATTATAACACCCCAACTGACTAACTGACTTCCTGCTTTACGAATTGTCACTACGCAGTCAACTGTTGTAAATCCAAACAATGTAACAAATGACTCATGCTAGGAAGAAACAAATGGCAATCAAAGCCGCGCTGAGCTTCACAGCCACGAAATAGTCAAAAGGAATCTTCTCTTATTAAAAATCTATAATTTGAACATAAATATTGACAGATGTCTAAAAATAATGTACGATAGGCCTACTTGTGGTAAAATGATTTTAGATACCGGTACGTTAAGCCGATGTTTCTAGACCCAATTTTTTGTTCACTTTTCTACAAAACATCATGTCTGTTCGTGTGATATCGATGGCTACAATTGTACACAGTTTCATCCTTTAATTTCCATCGAATTGTACTTTATACAATGGGAGAACATTGTTTGTAATGTTCCATAAAAAAATGAAATCAACCAATGATCGTAATTCTCTCCCCGCATGACGCAGCTTCCTCCGATTTGCGCTACGATCATTCGATAAAACAAGATAAAATGATATATTAGACTAAAGAACAGTAACAATCGCTAAGGCAGACGTTCAGATGCTGTGGAAATGATAAAATTGAGGCCAATGTCGATTGTAATAGTGATCGATTGTCTGTTATTTGTTTTACTTGACACAATTTTGAACCAGGAAGTTGGATCGTGGGGCTTCTTCTTTACTAGGAGATAAAGCCAAAAGTACACGTAATGCGATAATGTACGAGGGCGAATAAAAAAGTTACACTTCCAAATTATGGCCATTTATGAAACCACCTACACATAGGCAACACGGCTATGACTTTTCCACATAGTCCCCAAGAGACTGAAAACATTTCTCGGAACGGTCAACCAACTTTTCCACTCCGGATGCGTAGAAATCACCTCCAGCGCTATGTAAAGGCACAGACAGCACTTGAAAGTACAGGAATGAGAGAAACCGGAAAGAAAGGGAGAAAGGAGAAGAAATACGAGATTTAAGGAGACAACTGCAGGGGTTGTGAGAAGGATTGAGAGAGGAACTGCTGCAACGATTCAAGTGGGAACTATGGCAACATTCTCCATACATTCCAGACTTAGCGCCATGCGATTATCATGTGTTTGGTAAGCTGAAAAAGGATCTTGGTGAACGATTCCAAAACAATAAGGTGAAAGCAGCTGTCTCCAGGTGGTTATATAGCGCTGGAGGTGATTTCTACGCATCCGGAATCGAAAAGTTGGTTGACCGTTCCGAGAAATGTTTACAGTCTCTTGGGGACTATGTTGAAAAGTGAACGTGGCGAAAGCCAATTACAAGGTGCACTTTAAGCTCCGCCCATTCCATATTAACATTTTGTTTCTCAGCGAGGCAGGGTGACAAACTAACTTTGTATATTGTCGCCGACACTCCCTACCGTACCAAATATTAAAAATGCGAGAGTGCCCCTTGTACCAAATATTAAAAATGCGAGGGTAAGTGCCTTGTACCCAACGGTTTGTCAGCCTGTTGTTCCTCGAAGAATTCGCTAGATCATGTTATAAAAGGAACTGCTTCACTGGGGGTGGGATATATCTCAAGCGAAGTTGCACCGTATATTTGTTTTTTCGCGTGAACGTACATTGTATGTTGCCTATGTGTAGGTGGTTTCATAAATGGCCATAACTTGGAAGTGCTACTTACTTTTTGGTTCTCCCTCGTAAAAATGGTTAAATTTGTAATGGCTTCCAGCTCTGATTGATTGGAATTCTACATCTTATGACGAATCGATTTACGAGTTAGTCATTCGTAAATCTGACCAATTATCGGCTCTGAATTCACAATACGTTACTTAATTTGTGATAACCCTGGTTTCACGGGGCTGTAGAGCACAACAATGCAGATAAGCGCTGCATTTGTTTTTGTGCGAGCGGTTATTTACACGCACGAGCGATTAATCAACGAACGCACTGCAATCAATTGCAGTTGAGAACGCAGCCATGTGGACGTCATCGCTTCCGTATTGATGCACATGACCCACCGTGTTTATGTGAACTGAGCAAGGCCAGCTAAGAATGCTCCACGGCCTCTCTTTATCAAACCTAACCTGTTTACTGTATCATGCAGATGTTATGTAGAATTCCATGGTTAGTTTTGTTTCACATACATTAGAGTTACTAATACAATCACATTTTTGTAAATTGACATTTACTCTACTGGCGTAGATTTACCTGCAAAACTCTCTCTTTCTATCTCTCTCTCTCTCTCTCTCTCTCTCTCTCTCTCTCTCTCTCTCTCTCTCTCTCTCTTCACCTTAGTTTCACCTCTCCCTTTTAGGGAGATTAAGCGACCCAAGCCGCCCGGGCCTTACAGGGCCGCGACCTGTCGGGAGAGGGATTATCTTTGGATCACATACATACTTTTTTGACCAGACAATGACATGGAGGGCCTCCCTGGATGAGTCATCAGCCCAATGTCGGGGCCACCTCCGAGACAACATGAACACATAGGACGAGACACACCATTCACACACACATACTCACTACAAACAAGGCGAGGATGGGATGAAGATGATAATGACGGCTAGATGATATCCGGGGACATTTGTCCGGGACAGTTACCCGACATTTGTCTCACAGGTGAAGAAAAACCCCAGAAAAAACCCCACCCAGGTAACTTGTCCTGACCAGGATTTGAACCCGGGCCCGCTGCGTGAGAGGAGCGAACGCATCCCGGACGCCACAGCGGTGGACTACCTACAAAACAAAATGCAAAAAATATCAAAACACAAATTAATCCAATTGTTTCTTAAGATTTAAAGTACATGATGTGAAATTCAACCTTTTCCCTGCTTACCTTGAAGCAGAGGAGTAGCTGATATAATTATTGGCACCGCGGCCACATTGATAAAAAACATCGAGATCAATAGATATCGGTATATGACTGTTTCAGGATATTTAAACTTCCTTTTTACCAGTAGGCCTACTTTTGCAAGAGGGCGACGAAGGGACCCCCTTGAACTCGGAGTCCTACTGGCCCAGATGGCCATCACGTCTGTTAGCTACTTTTGTTTTTTCTCTGAGATAAATTAACAAAGCGGCCTTATTTCTCTTCTTTTTATCTTCCTTTCTTCTTTCGCATTTTTTGTGATTTTTCAGCTTCTTCTCTCTTTTAACGATTTGTTTATTCTATTCCTTATATTCAATATCCAATACTCTGGCTTTACATGATCTTTATAATACATAATTTTGTATATGTGGTGAAGAATTTTAAATCTCGTATAGTAATACATACATGATTGATAACACAGTATTATCTGGTCCCAGAGAGTTTATTCTAAAAAATAAAACAGCTGATCTTAACGAAGATTGTTGATAACCTAAAACCATCACGCAGCTCCACCATCGCGGTATATCGATTGTTTCGCCATTGGCTATCTCCATTACGATGACACAAATAGCGATGTGTTTTATTCATTACATGCTTAAGAATGTAAGTATTCGCTAAATAGTAAGTTCTTTGCCTGAGTTTTACCTTGTAGAAACATTTATGCGGCCCACCCCGCCCGGGGGTTTATATAGATCATATACATGCATTTTTAATCATATAAAGAAATGGAGGTCCCCTCTGGAAGAGTGACCAGCTCAATGCCGGAGCCACCTCCGAGACAGCACGTACATACAGAACGAGACACACTCATGACGAAGAAAGCGCGGATGGGATGAAGGTGATAATGACGATCAACTTTCTAGCTCAAGTTATAGTTTGGATTTTGTCCGTTTGAAGGGTATAAAAGATAAGCAAAAGAGCTGAGAGAAAATGAGGACAAAGTTACATTGAAATAGCAAGACCTGTGCACACTTTGACATTTACACGAATTATCTGACGACTTGGAATCTACATATAAACCTGAAGTAGACAAACATAGCTCTTTTGAGCGAGATTTTTGTAAACAAAAAAGTCATTTTCAACGCTAATACATAACTTTTGTTATGGAAATGAGCTCTTTTGTTTTTACTTTAAACTCTTTGCTACTACTAATAGAAACAGGAAAACTGATATAACAAAGTGCCAGAATGCTTTTGTTTAATCCGTGATAACTGCAATTATGACATGCTGAAAATAAGTTATTTTGTAATCTATCTCAGAGTTAAGCTCCAGATCGATTCATTAAGCAGGGCTTACGGAAAATCAAAGGTCTAGTTTGATAATCATATATGAAGGAATATGTGGGTAATGTTATTTGTCAAAACTACCTGTATTGGAACTTCCAAAGCCGTATATGAACACTGTAAAACAATATGTTGTCATGAGAACTGATTTGTTTTTGATAAATTCTTTCTAATATAGGCTATTACCACAAAATAGGCGCTAAATTGGGCATTACTCCGGTACCGGTCAACCAAGTTGATCCAAAATCAATAGGCTTTTCCCCATGGATGTTATAAAATCTTATACCAAGTTTGATGAAAATCCAATAAAGCGTATTTGAGTTATCGGGCGTACAGACACAAGGACAGACAATCGGACAGACTATTATCCTGCCGGTTGTACTATAGCCTATGGATGTGAGACATGGCCGCTTACTCTTCGGAAAGAACGTAATCTGAGAGTGTTCGAAAACAGGGTATCTGGGCGTAAGAGAGATGAAAATAGGGACTGGAGAAAACTGCATAACGACGAGCTTCATAACCTTTACTCTTCACCGGATATAATAAGGGTAATTAAATCACGGAGGATGAAATGGGGGAGGAAAGACATATCTAAAAAATATTGATTGAGAGACTCCAAGGGAAAAGACTACTTGGAAGACGTAGATGTAGGTGGGAGGACAATATTAGGATAGATTTAAGGAAAGTAGGATTTGCATGGGATGGTTGGAGTTAACACAGAGTAGGGTTGAATGGCGGGCTGAGGTAAGCGCGGCAATGAACTTCTGGGATCCATAAAACAGATAATATTCATTTAGCTTTTGTCTGTTCCCATTGAGTGAGTAAGTAAGAATTTCTAATGCTTCTCAGTTTCAAGTATGACATGGGTTTGTTTACACTTTAAGACAGTGGAACTGGAATTGTTCCGGCTGTTAACTTGAAAGGAGCGCTTAATAGAAGTCATCTGTTTCCATTTGCATCCGGCGTTGCCTTGGCAACTGGAGAAATGAAACGTAATGTTAGGTATTACTGTTTATTTATCTTGATCTCCTCACACGTAAGATATGTTCAGGGATTTTCTTGGCTCATTTGCTTTCTTGCATATTCGTAGTATAGAGAAAGCATTATGATTTATACAAAATTCGAATTCTAGAGAACACTGGGAATACGTTATGTCCTTTTTTTCTGCAAAAATAAAAAAGAAGCAGTTTCCTCGTGTCAAGCTATCCCTAGGCCTACAGGCCTACACGAAAGCTCAGCATAGTAAATTTCCTTCCTCTGCCCCTACCATAGGTAGCCTACTATAGGTAGAAGAAGTATTGTTTTCGACTGCCAAATTCGAAGTTTAGTTTTTACATAAATACACGTTTTGAGGGCCCCTGAATCCAAAAATACTGTTTTCAGAAACATGTCTGTCTGTGTGTGTGTCTGTGAACATCGTACCTCCAGAACGGAAAATCGTATGAAAAAATAATTTTGTATTTGGATTAGATACCTTCTGATTCACCATTTTTTTTTACGTTTCCACAACGGATGCGCTATGTTGTACCGAACAACGCTCCGTTTTGACTCAAATGCTTTGAACTGATGCAATCTTGTTTACACGTAGGTTTCATAACTTAGTTTTACTTGAATGCGCAAGCGCTAGATGTTCTGGCGACAATGAGTTTCGACACTACGCAGTTTCGGCTGATTCAAACTGTTCACGAAACCATAATAATAATTTTGATGTAATGGGCTCATTTAGCTTTGTGGATTGAAGTAGGAACACAATTTTCAAAAAGTAATTTTGATGTAGGACTGTAGGTAAAATACTTTAAGATGTATTGTAATTCTAAAATAAAATAATGTATGCAAACGATACAGTTTTGTCGTAATTTCAATTTTTTAAAACCGTCAGGTTTCTCTGCCGGACCCTGTATAAGCACCTCATGTACAAAAGATTACACTTTGCGACCCACCCGGCTCCCCTTTCCATCGGCCTGGTCGCCCGCATTCTCGCTCCCCCTCCGCCTACCGCGCATTATCCCGCGCGCATCTTCCCCGCTATGGCTCATGCCGGCCGCTACTAAGCGCCGCTTGCTGTGTTAAGCCCGCAGCTTGCTCTAATAATTGCAATTACCATTATAAAAAACAAAATAAAAATTTCACGAATTATAGAAAATGTCGAACAATTAAAAAAATACCCTTGTACCAAACATCATATTTCACGATCTTTAAACACCGATTTGATAATATAAAAAATCGAAATGTACATAATATTTCTCAATTTTTAAAAACGCCGTGTTATGATATAAAACATGGCTTAATTGATGCAGAAAAATTCCCTTGCACCAACAGTACTCTTTTCGTAAGAAACAAAACATTTCAAAATTTGAAAAAGCTATTCTTGCGTTGACACTCGCGAATGCATGAAGTCACCCTTAGTACCTTAAATATATGAAATCTTTCTTCACTGCTCAACTGTCATTCGTGGTGTAGTGGGTTAAGACTCCTATCTATAACGCTAGGGGTTCCGATAGATAGGTAGGGTGAAGAGGAGGTGAGAGGAAGAGAGGAAAGAGACGGGAAAGAAAGAGAAGAAGAGAATAAAAGAGAAATAAGTTATTTTTCTCCCCACCCAAAACCCCTACTTTCCACGCGGGTCCCGTTAGTAGTGGTGGGGGACTCGGGTGGGTCGCAATATGTATTTTCCCCCCAAATTTAATAAATTATTTAGAGACGTTTTCGAGAAAATCGCAACGAACGAAATTTTCTTAATGTAAAGTGGTATTAAAAGTAAGAGAAAGTCGTTGCCAATCTTCGTGACACATTCCCAGAACATGTCTAATCCAAAATGCTTTTGTTTTCATACGATTTTATGTTCTGGAGCTGGGCTGTTCAAAAACACACACACACAGACATGTTTCTGAAAATATTATTTTTGGATTCAGGAGACCTCAAAAAGTGTATTTATGTTAAAATCTGAACTTTGAATTTCGGAGTGGAACTACCTATGGTACTGATAGAGGAAGTAAAAATTAATGTGTGATTTGTGACCTTCCCCCGTACTCCGAAAAAGATAGGGCGTTCTAATATTAAAAATCCCTTTAGGCAGGCCTACAGGCTGAGGTAGATTTCGAAGTGCTTTTGGTTTAATTTATTATCGCTGCGCAGCACTCTTCTTTTTTAGCCTTGGCATGGCAAACCTGCAGTAAAGAGGAAGAGCCTACAATCATTTGTTTTGACAACAAGAATAGGATATAATATTCTGGGAGGCCGTGCGCAAGATCAGCAATGAATAAAATTAGCAAAGCCGCTAAACAAGACAAAATTATGATATTATAATAATTCTTTTAAGTGTTATTATTTTCAAACATTAAAATCTCGCGTCATATGAGAGCTATCGAGAAACTATTTATTGATTTGTAGAGTACTCATCCAGAGCTTTTCAACGATACCCCACAAGACGTGGTTTCAAAAGTTTCGAATTTTCATCCCCCACCCCCACCTCCACCCCCACCCTCACTCGAACCCCCGAATCGTTGGTGTCACTGTGAACTCCATAGGGAGTACTCTAATTTATTCAAACAAAGTTTCCCTCTATACTTCATAGGGGCCGAGATATACTTTTAAAAATTTCAACCCCCTCCCCCGACCACCCCCTTGGGCCAAATTTGCTCATTAACGAACTTGTCCGAACTATTGGGCCTAGAAATGACATAATAAAATTTGGTTCAAATATCTTCAAAATTACGGCCGCTAGCGTGTAAAGAGATATATATATAAATATATATATAATATCACAATTTTTTTTTTTGAATGGTTTCGTACTTAGGGGAGCATGAAACGTAAAGATATGAAAGAATTTTTCGAAAATCATGACATGGTATCCATTGCAATAGGATCTTCGAAATCTACCTAAAAATAAAATGTTGATACATAGAGGTACATAGGCCTATAACTTACTCTTTCGAATAATGTCTTGGTGTAGTCTGCGGTTTTACATGAGTAAGAGATATTCAGACAAAGAGCTTAATGGGAAAGAGATTTAACTCTGCAAACACCCTTCTCATTAAGGCAGCCGCAAACTTCCAGTCGAGAATAACTTTTTCATGCAAGTTGACAGTGAAGTGATATTCTGTGTCTCTCTGTGTCCTCATTCTAAACCAACTTCAGGGACCAATATTAATGTTAGAAACTAGCAGGTGCCCGCGCTTAGCAACATCAAACTAATTAAAACATAAATCATTCATAAACAATTGGAATGATTACTCATTTTTTTTAAATCCGTCGTCAAGTGAAATTCACGTTTAGAAATCGCAGCCAAAAAAAACCTCAAATTCGAGTTTCCTAGCCCCCACAAAAAAACTCGCATTTTTGGTACAAATCGATCAACGTTTTCCCATCTAGGCGTGCATTCATTATCCCTCTTCCGTCGTGAAAAACTGAGATCTCTGCGTGCCGTAATGGTATAAACAATTGAATCAAGAAGAGTGGGCTAATAAACTCAAGCGGTCGACAATTCCGTGTGTTATGTTGAAAAAAAATCAGCGATGCTCTTTTTTTTCCCGGTTGCTATGGCAGCAAATCAAGGCAATCTGCAATCAATTTCACGATTGAAAAATATTAGCAGAAGTCTATTTTCCTGCCAGTTTTTCGGTCATAACTCACGAACAAGGCAAAAACAAAAAATCCGGCTTCGATGTACATTCGGGACCCTTCAGTCCATCCATATTCAATTTGGAAATCTCTCCTGGTCTTCATGTATTATTCCCAAGTACCAGTATTTCACTTAGAAAGTTGAGTTGCATACTTTACCTTGACCCGATTTTATACATCTATAGGGCCTATATATAAAAATGAATGTATGTGTGTGTGTGTGTGTGTGTCCTTTATGCATTACTACACCATTCATCCGATCGCCATGAAACTTTGGGAAGTTGTTGGGTACATTCCCGGGAAGGTTTCTGTCACACTACATTTTTAAATTTAGCCTTCGTTCGCGAGTTATGAGTGAAAAACGGCAAGAAAACGTGCATTTTTTACGCTTTCGAAGCATGTTTTCAGTTATTCATTTCAGTTGTCAAATCAATTGCAGAAGGCTTTGTCTATTTTTGTCATACTTTGGAAACAATAGCATCGCGATCGCTTTGGAAGGCAATGGATATCTCAGGTTATTATAAACGCCAGAGAAGTTAATGATAAGGTGATGATAAGGTAATATTAAATATTTATTTAACGTGGAATATGCTTCGTAAGAAAGATGGTTTACAGAAAATTCCGGGGAAGTTGCTTAGTTCGGGGTCCAGGCTATAACATTTCTATACATGGGCGTCGGCATGGGGGGGGCAAGGGGGGGCAACTGCCCCCCTCTGGATTGCCTTATGGATTCATTTATTTGTGGTACTCTTTGTCAACCTACAATTGTAGCATGGAGAATAAAAAAAATATATATAGAATTACTTTATAATGAGTTTAGCAAGTATTAACTAATTATAACTATAATATGTATTTATAATAATATCTAACCAAGGCCATTGCTCAAAAGAGCGTATTCTGTTAACTTAAAAAACTTTGTAACCTCGTCGAATTCAGCTTGGTTCAAAATAACGATCATGTTAACTAAGTGAATATTAATGTGTTTAGCCTAATAATTTCAAATTGAGGTCCGAAATTGATTTTGCCCCCCCTTGATAAAATTCCTGGCGACGCTGCTGTTTCTATATGTAATCATAAGTAAAATCTCTTATGTATGGTCGTTAAATCTGCCTGAAATGTAACGGAATTATAAGTCTGGACAAATGAATATAGAAACTATGGCCTCAGTAGGCTTATTCTATTCTTCATCTATATAAATAAAAACGAATATATGTCTGTCTTTCAAATACATTTACACACATTTTTTTCATCGTGAGTTTAATCGATTTCAATTCTCATAATCTTCTGAGATTGCAGCAACGCTCGACGGGTAATGTATATAGATCTTCTATATAGCCTACATAAAAATGAATGTATGTGTGTCTGTCCTTTATGCATTACTATGCCATTCATCCGATCACCATGAAACTTTGGGAAGTTGTTGAATACATTCCCGCAAAGGCATGCTACATTTTTAATTTTAGCTTTTGTTCGCGAGTTATGAGTGAAAACGGGATTGAGACGTACATTTCTTGCGCTTTCGAAACATCAGTTTTCAATTGTCAAATCAATTGCAGATGACTTTGCCTACTTTCGTCATACCTTGGAAATAAAAGCATCGCGATCGTTCGAATTTTGTAAGCCCACCATGGCCGAATCATTTGTTTATAATGTCAAGGCACGCAGACATGAAATTTTCACCCTAGACGGAAGAAGAATAGTGAATATACCCTAAATGGACAAACATTTTGCAGGGTTTTTTTAGGCCAGGGAACTCGAATCTGAGGTTATTTTTCCCATGCTGCGCTTTCTAATCGTAGAATTCACTTCAAAGCCGGATTTAGAGTTGTTTCATTAATTAGGCCTATCAATCGTTTAGTTTAGACCCATGAATGTTTCGTGTGCAAAGTGTTAGTAAATATAATAGTTTAATTATTTTGCTCTTAACTTATAATCTTCCTATTAATTATTGTGGGCGAAGCCGCGGGGATCTGCTATAAGCTATAATAAGCTGTAGCTTATCTAGCGTTTTCTGAGGAAATAGTTTGTGTGTGATAAGTCGTTCTTCCCCATTTCAAATTCTAAATACCTATATAAATACCTTAAAGACCTCGAGTTTGAAAATCGAAAGTCCTTCATAAGTTATTTTCGCATTTACAAAATACAAAACCCGAGCGACGCCGGGCCTTTTAAGCTAGTTAGACAATAAACACAAATACAAATTAGATACAAAACTGAATAGGCCTACTGATCTAGGAAACGATGAGTAAGTGCAGTCGGCGTGCTGACCACATGCCCCCAATCCTTCCATTCTACATCACAATGTGAAGTGAGTAAGTTCCACCTTAATGCTTTCCCATTACGTCATTTTCTTATTCTTGTTGATTTCATTTTCTCTACCTTTACATCCATTGTATCGTGAAAGAAAACCCGAGAATGGGACCCAAATAAGGTCGATAAGATCTCTAAGAAGGCCCGAAGACGTCATGACGTGACTCTGGCTTTGTACAGTATTTTGAATCCAGTTTTATTCTACGCGTTAACTGCATATGTCATATCGCGTGGTTTGGATCTCTATGCCGTGTATCTGTTCGTATCGTCTTGTGTTATGGTTTCTGTTGATTTTAACAGATATTAACTTTCGTTGATTATAATATTTGCGTCGATGAATCATTTAATATAATGTAATCTGGAAACTGAGAGAAACATGTAAAACTACAGTCAGATTGGCTGGCCACGGGGTTTGATCCCGGGACTTTCCAAATGTGCAGCACTGGAATTCATCCTTGTTACTGTGTACTATTGGCTTGTTTTACTCTCATGTATTTTTACTTCCTCTGCCTTGCCCTTACCATAGGCAGGGCCGTGGAAAGAAAGCAAGGGCCCCAGGGACAAATTTTCCTGGGCCCCCGTCAAATATTAAATTTACTACCAACTCGCCCTTTGTAATGTATAGGCCTACAACAAAAAGATTATATAATGATATTACATAATAATTATTAAGTGCCAGAATGGTACCGGTACTTTATGAGATTGTCTGGTAGACAGGACTGTCTGACTGTCTGTCTGTCTATCCGTGTGTCTGTAAGCGCGATAACTCAAATACGCTTTATCGGATTTTCATAAAACTTGGTATAGGCCTACCATTTATAACGCCCATGAGACGAATCCTATTGATTTTGGACCAAATCGATAACTGATGCCGGGCAGGAAACGGAAAAATACATTAAAATGTTTTAATTAGGAACAATTTTATCTGTATGTACCAGTTTAATCTTTTGAAAATTATTATTTTAAATGCCGAACGTTAGTGAGGCCTACTGTTGAGTCCAAAAGGCTTTGTGCTTCTACTTTTCAAATATAGCAATTTCTATTCAAGATGAATCCGTTTGAGATTAACTGATAATTCCGACAGGACAATGCAGATAAAATAAAGACATAAAACATAACTTAAGCTGAATAAATTTTTCCCGGGTAGACAGCCAGGTTTGAAGATCAAGTGTCTCCGACGTTTCAGAGGCCCACGCTGCCTCCATCCTCAGGGATACTGAAGTGTCGAGTCTGTCATGCCGAGGTGGTACCACCTCGGCATGACAGACTCGACACTTCAGTATCCCTGAGGATGGAGGCAGCGTGGGCCTCTGAAACGTCGGAGACACTTGATCTTCAAACCTGGCTGTCTACCCGGGAAAAATTTATTCATACTCTTCGCCAGGAAAATCTCAAATCTGACATAACTTAAGCTGTTTATTGTTTTATTTTAGAGTAAATTCAGACAGTAAAAAATAAAACCTGGTCGGCTTGGCCCCCTTTTGGGCCCGGGCCCCGGGGCTGAAGCACCGACTGCCCCTCCCTCTCGTCGGGCCTGACCATAGGTAGGCCTACTAAAGGTAGAGGAAGTATTGTTTTCGATCCCCAAATTCTAAGTTGAGTTTTTAACATAAATACACGTTTTGAGGTGCCCTAAATAAAAAAAAAATAACTTACTATTTTCGGAAACATGTCTGTGTGTTTGAATGTGAACAGCCTAGCTCCAAAACAGAAAATCATATTAAAACAACATTTCGTATTTGGGTCAGGTACTTTTTCAAGATGTAGCCTAACACGAAGATTTCTGACAAGTTTCTCTTATTTTTAAGGAGACTTTACATGAATAAATTTTCGTTTTTCGTGATTTTCTCGAAAACGGCTGTAAAGATTTTCTTTAAATTTATCACATGGGTTGTTTATGCTAAGAGATAAAACTTTTATTTGAAACCTTTTTTTGAACAAATTCTCTGAAGGGTAGTTATAAGCCACCCACTGTGAATACGCGCTCTTTGCAATACGGCCTCTTGTAACGGAAAATCGTACCAAAACAAAATTTTGTATTTGGATTAGGTATCTTCTGAGCATGTGACACAAATATTGAAACAACTTCTCTGATATTTAAGGGGACTTTACTTGAAGAAAACTTTTTTCCTCTTTCGATTTTCTCGAAAACGGCTGTAAGGATTTCCTGTAAATTTTGTGCATGGAGTGCTTATACAAAAAGCTAAAACTTTTATTTGAAACTTAAAAAAAAAAAATCCTCTGAAGGATGGTTATAAGTAGACTTCGGACTTTTAGGTCGCTAAAAATGCTGTTTTAGGTACCTAAAATAGGCTCTAAAATTCGTAAAATAGTCTCTTATAAAATCGTTAAGTTGCCAATTTTCTGAACTAACTCAATTGCATTGCATGATATATTATTTATTGAAGTCGCCATTAATCAATAATCTTGTTAAAACACAGATATAGGCCTATGATACACAGAATTATATAGATCTATTACTAGGGCCTGTATTAATACCATAACAGTGAAAACCTAATCCCTGCGACCAGAAGCTGCGCGAGCAAACATATTGAATCAACCCCTTGTATCCCACAGTGATTCAGAGAACTACTTTTTTTTATTATTATTATTATTATTATTTTTTTTTATTTTTTATTTTTTTACTGGATGTGGGAGTTGGGAGAAAAACACTACATTTTATTGGGAATTCGAAGGAATTTTTTTACTGAAGACGAAACATTCCTTACTATTTAACCAAGTCACAAATGTGTCATGTACTGCACATTCCGAGCTAAAAATTTAGTACTAACTGAAACTAAATGCTAGAATTTATATATATAAAAAAAAAAACTTATTTTTAACTTTAGAGGAAAAACAAGCAAAAAGGTAATATTAGGCTCTAACGTAAAAATAGGCTGTTTTAGGTCCTATAAAAGTATCAGTTTTAGGCATAGTCACTTATGAAACATGCATTTACAAGTTTTCGTCCATATATCACTTAAGGATTAAAATAGGTTTTTACCTAAAATCCGAAGTCTAGTTATAAGCAATCCACTATTTGTTGTAGAAACTCTGTCTTGCCTGGTGAAAAACTGAATACACTCTGTTTCACGGCCTCTTATTCTATATAAGTACGTGAAGTGAGAAAGATGTATCGTTGGCCATGCTTAGAGTTAAGAAATATCTGAGGGGAATATTAAATAAATTTCGGAAATTATTCTTAACGGCGGAAAGTTCAATAATCGTTTGCAGTCACTTTTTTCTTTTTTAGTTTGTCTGTAGCCAGCGTTTTAGTCGCAACATTTGAAGAAGAGGCTTTCAGGTGTTTATAGCATAATTTGTGTAAAATTGTGTCTTGTGTTTTATACAAGGATAATATGTGAATACTGGCAACTTTACCGTTAAACTAGTTTTTTTTTATTTCAGGCTGGATACTTATTATACTAACTTTTATTTGGGCAGAGGAAATTATTTGAGATTTTTTTCTGTTCTGTTTGTGATTGCCTGCGGTGTGTCCAGCTCAAAGCCGCCCTATATAGTTCTGTCTTGTTCGTTTCGAGTCTTTCTGAAAGGAAAGAACAGTTGAAATCAGGTTGGCAAGTAGGTCATGTGATTTAGTCTTGGAGAATGAGAATAATAATCTGAAAGTATTCAGAGGGGGCTTTGAAAGCAAAGAAGAAACGATGATCTTGTTAACTGACGTCATATCCATTAGTACACATGCTCAGTTCAGCTCCGGCTAATCTTATACGGCCATATTAATTAAACACATTCACATAACCGTTTTCAAGTTGGTATGGCTGAAAGTAAAGAACAAAGTACTTTAAAAAGTGAAAATGGAACGTCTGCTTGAAAATGCATGGAGCTGTTCACCCACAGGGTAATCCCAACACAATAATTCCTAAAATTAATTTTTGCACGACTTAACTAATTAGTGGTACTTACGAATATTGTTGCCGTGGATCGTAAGCTGACATTCCCGAACGCAATCTTGTTGCTATGGAAACAAAACAAATTTTCCTGCGGTAAGAATTTACTTACGCCACATATCATAATACACGCCTTATGGACAAGACCCCCCAGGACAAATATTCAGTCCCATAACAACAAACACATGCGAATCACTTTCTGAAATAAGCATCTATCTTCAATAATGTATATACATAATATTTTCAGGTAATATCACAATTAATATAATTAAATTGATATAAATAATCATCGTGCAAAAATAGCGCAAAACGGATCTCGGAAAATTGAAAAAACTCGGCACAAGCGCCTCGTTTTATCAAACTCTTTCCTCGATCCGTATGCATCGCTTACGGCACTTGTATCGCAATATAGCCTACTATTACTAACGGCACAGTGTGCTTTTTGTAATTTTTACCCCACGGAAATTTGTTTTGTTTCCATAGCAACAAAATTGCGTGCGGGAATGTCAAGTTACGATCCACAGCAACAATATTCGTAAGTACCACTAATTAGTTAGCCTACGTCGTGCAAAAAACTCGTTATGCTCACGGTGGTCGCAAAAATAGTCAAACTTGGTGGCTCAAAAGCGTTGGAAGCCATGCACAAGAAAATCAATAACCTCTTGCCTGCGCACGTGCATATTGGCGCTCTGTTACGGGCTCGTTTCACAAACATACCAAAATAACATTTCATTTTTACCATTTTGTTCAATCATAGATTTAAACTATCTACAAGTTTAATTATTTTGCCGCCAACTTGACAGCAGTATATTCTATTCATCATTTTTCTCTAATTTTATTGTTATAAGTTTAGATTTTTAAGTTATTGCATTACATCCTATATTCATTTACTTACAACATTAGATTTAGCCTATCATGTTGGCTTTGGATATCTTTCTTTGTCACTTCCTGTTTCTGATGTCAACTTGACTCATATTATTATTTAAATAACATTCATTTTCTATCTTGCAAGCTATTATCCCTATTCATTGTCTGTTATTATTCATATTTGATTATTATTTTTTGTATCCAGTCTTCAGGATACATTTCTTGAGCAGTTTATATGCATTTCATATTTCTCAATGACTTGACTTCCTTCTTCTTCACTCAACAATCCATTACTCAGAAATGAAAGGATTCATGTTTTCTTTGGTGCTTCGGATTATCGTGATATAGTCTGATCATCAACATTAATTCTATTATTTGTGTGGATAATATATCCTACAAGTTCTACACTTCTTTATCATCTGCTTCGTCAAGTAAGCAATACTACTAGTGCATCAAGAAATGTACTTAATCATTCATTCAATTTATGCCTGGCAAAATGGCGTTTCTGTGTTGTGTTTTGCTAATTGCTAAATAGCTGGGACATCACGACACATATTCTCATTCTTATAGCAGATAAAGATTCTGCTAATATAAATCTATATAAGGACATATACTTCGCTTCAAGTAAGTAATCATTAGTGTTACTAGAAGTGATTCCAATTTCCATACATCTACGCATTAAACATCGATCTTATTGTTGCGATTTAGCTATCATTAAATAGCTTATCCATCAGACTTGACATTCAGTTTCTAGTCTTGAAAACTATTTCTACAAGTGTCACGCTTCACTGACAGATGTATATTTTTTTCACAAATGTGATTATATGTGACTTCAAGACTAAATTTTCATCTCCATTATCTACAAACTTTCATTCAATCGTTTATATGGTAGATGGTGATAATGTTCACATCCTTGAATCATAACTTCAATCTCATGCGTTAAGATGGATTCACATATTACATCAAACACAAACACTACATACTAGAAGATTGTCAACCATTGTATTGATATGTAAATGCGATCTTTCAAGAAGACTTTCAGCTGAAGACCTACTATCTTCGTTCCAACGCTTTTCAACCAAGTGAAAGTGTATTCGTTCGTGTGTTTTAGCTTATAATGAAATATTATATCTTATATCGTTAGTTTCATTGAGTGATGTATGCTATAAAGCTTATTCAATTCAATTCCTCCAATACAATGGAGGTGGTCCTCCGCCAGAGATCTCATTAGTTGTGGTTAGCACGAAAAGTGTTAAGCACAATTAAATTTTCAACCTCGTGTGGGTATTAGGGACTCTTACAGTCCGCTATCACAAACATATACCCCCTAATCCTACACATTTGTTTCATAAATAACTATTTCTTATCGTATAAATATTAACTTAACGATAATTCAGCTGTGGTTAGCGTCGGTGACTACAGATCTGCCGGCTCGGGTTCGATTCCCGGTACCTCCTCGGATTTTTCTGAGGTAGGGAGGTCTGGAACGGGGTGCACTCAGCCTCGTGATTCAAATTGAGGAGCTACGTGATAGAGAAGTAGCGGCTCCGGTCATGGAAACCACCATTAACGGCCGTGGGTTTCGGCATGCTGACCACATGCCCCGAATCCTGCCATCTGCCTATGGTAGATGACGAAGCGACGGTCGGTGGTAGGCCTTGTCCCTTCAAGTATGTAGTGTCACGGAGTTTAGTATTGTTTAGTTTCAGTACCTAAGCATCGAACGTCGATGCTGTCGTTGTACTGAAGTCGATCGCAACCAATTTTGAAATAGTATTACTTTTTAGATTTGTACCTTAACTGTTAGTCTACTAATTATTTTCAATTTTTTATTATCCACTAATTCGCCTTCGACTCGGCTCGTTCATAATTTGTTGTTAATGCAAAGCTCGTAGTTGTGTTATTATGTAACAGACAATGTTTTGCATGGCGATATAATAATTGCTATTAGCGGCGGCGGCGCTGGGGTCGTGAGTGATTGATCTGCCCTCTTTCGGATCGACTCATTAATCAGTTATTATGTGTAACAACAATGCACACGCAACAGCAAATAGGAGGCAATCAATTAGATTGACTACCAACCTTTCCCTAATTACATTACCTCATCTGCACACAAATATACCGCCCTGTATACACACGTGTTCATTACACATATTGCTATGCAAAGGGTCTTTAAATGCCCGTCTCTCGTACGGGTGTTATTGAGATTTCTCCTCTTCTTTCCCCTGGACAGGATATACCAGATGTCCCGCCATTTTCTTATTTTATTTAATGACGCTAATGGGTTTATTCTGGACTAGCAGATCCCCGCGGCTTCGCCCACGATAATTGATTGGAAGATTAAAAATTAAGAGCAAAATAATTAAAGCATTACGTTTATTAAAACTTGCATGCGACACATTCATAGGCCTAAACAAAACTATTAATAATTAACGGAAGAGCTAAAAATCCGACTTTGAAGTGAATTCCACGATTAGAAAGCGCAGCATGGGCAAAACAACTTCAGATTCGAGTTCCCTGGCTCAGAAAACCCGCGTAGTTCGTCCAAATCGAACAATGTTTGCCTGTTTAGGCCTATAATCATTATCCTTCTTCCGTATTTGTTGAAAATTTTTCAGATGTCTCTTGACATTACAAACAAATGAATCGACCAGCGTGGGTTTACAAAATTCAATCGATCGCGGTGCTTTTATTTCCAAGGTTTGACAAAAATAGGCAAAGCCAACTAACTGATTTGACAAATGAAATGTATTACAGAAAACTGATGCTTGGATAGCGAAAAAAAAAAGTTTTCTGCCCGTTTTTCACTCCTAACTCGCGAACGGAAGCTAAAATTAAAAATCCGGCTTCGAGGTGCATTCGCTCACCCTTCAGTCCACGTATGTTGAAAATTTCAGATCTCTGCGTTGAGTAGATTTCGCTGGGCATCGCGGACAGGCAGAGAAACACTTCATTTTATTATTATAGATAGACTCGACTCAATACAGTTTGTTAGTTTAATGTCGGTGCCATTTTAAGAAGGCCTCGTCCCAAACCATCGTCTATGTACAAAATAATATAATAGCATTGTTCCCTAATCCGAAAATCTGCACCGACACCAACACCGAGCAATAACAGGTGCTCTTGTAGTCGCGTGGGTTTCCCCAGTGTTGCCGCTGTCATTCACCACTTCTCAAGTGAAATACACGTGCTGTAGTACGCATTTGGCAACACTGTACTGGACTGCAGACAAGTGTGAATTCGACTTATTACCTTTCTATTCACTGATTGACAGGTCGAAGAGGATTAGGGTGGCATCGGGTAGATGTAGTTCTTGGGAAAAATGTCTTTAAGAGGTGGCAACCACAATGCATTAGAATTATTGAATTATTAGATGATTTGGCAGAAGTGAGCCAATTGCGAGATGCAAAGTTAGCCTTCGCAAATAAACTTATGTGACTTTGACTTCATATTTGGATTACACATTTTTCGGGAATGGGATGAAGAATGACGACTTTCTCTTGCGTGAATAAAAGCTCATTTTTTCGAAAGCGATTCTAAATGTTGTACACTAAGAGCTAAAATAGCTATTTATGTATCAAGTACGCAAAATAACGCTTTAGCGGACGAATCTACAGTGCTTTCACTGTACGACTTGGCCGGCAATCGCGCGGGCCGACTATCCGTGACTCATGCATGAAGCGCCCAAGTGATGCCTCGTTGTCTCACCGCTGAAGTCTAGCATGTGATCTGATTGCGTTCACACGTGAATAATTATTACAGCAGTGTTTGTTTTTTTTTATGGTTAAAGTAGTTTTTAGTTTTGCTTGAAGTGTTTTAAAAATGCCACGACATAATTATACATTAGAACTACTGCGTGTGAATAGCAATATCCTCAAAAGGTGCCGTAGATGTAATGATGCAGAAGGACGGCATTTCCAACATCTCCTGTGATAAGGTAAGTTAGTGTTTTTATTTTATATTTTCATATTTTATTGTGATTACAATTACGGAAATATATACGATTCGCCGGGAGTAGGCTACCGTGATATGTCACGCGCCTGGCCCCGCATGCGGTTTATCTGTGATGGTGGAGAAGCCCGTGCGATTGCCGGCCAAGTCGTACAGTGAAAGCACTGTAGTATAGCGGCCGAGGCGTAAGCCGAGGCGTAAGCCGAGGCTGAAATACTGGGTGAGTCCAATGAAGTTTTTGCGTACGTGGTGCATACAATATTTTTTAGTAAAAGCTCTCTAAATTATATGAATGAAACAAAAATTCCGTATATAATTAATTACAATAAAAGGTAGTCAGTCATATTCTCACGGCCCTCTGAAACGTGGCACAGCAATGAACCGTACGTACCAATACGAAGTGCGGCATAGAGGCCTTATATATGAGTTGCTGGTTTGTAAACAGTAATGAATACGAACTAGTATTTATGAAAAAGCTTGTGAAAATATTAATGATAATCCCGAGGAAATTTCACTCCAAGCCAAAAACATTGAATTGGAGCTCCTGCCAGCAACTTCACGGCAGAAGTAGACTATGAGAAGGAATATATTGCAATTAAATGCTGGTGCATCCATGGTAAGCTATGTTTTTCTTGTGAACGAAGATGTGAAAATTTGCTGGCTTATATCTGTTGTTATATAATGAAGTACGCTACCCTATATTCAGATTTTTTTTTGAACGGGCAGTAGTTTCGTACTTAGGGAGGCATGAAACGTAAAGATATGAAAGAATAAGTCATGACATGGTATCGATTGCAATAGGTAGATTTTTCTTCGAAATTTTTAACTAAAGCTGATAGGGAAAAACTAATGCCACATTTGGCATCAGCGACCTAAACATACCCAAGAATAAGTATAAATTCTAAGGCACCAAAATGGCTGCTGGTCTATAAATTATTGATGTATTTTTATGGAGTAAATTTCAACTGATATTAATTTAAATGGATATGATACAAGATGAAATGGTGAGGATGATTCATGGTATGTAAATATCCAATTCGGCATTTGCCTTTACAATTGGGGAACCATGAAATAACCCATGTAAAATTGACCGGTCACGGGATTTGAACCTCGGACCTCCCGAATGCGAGTCCAAAGTAAAAGTTGTGCATGATTTATGCTCTTCTGTTATATTATGTTATTAATACTATTTACACTTTGTTTAATCAGTTTACCTGATTTAATTATCAGACTTCGTATAAATAGAATAACTTGTATACTATTTTGAATAGAATAACTTGTATACTAAACTTATAACTTGTATACTATTCTGAAAATATGTAACGGAATACCAGAATACATTCACACAAAAACAAAAACTATCCTTTATAGCAGGAAAATATAATATGGAATCGCTCAACGAAATCAAACTCCGAATAACAACAGAATTGATTGTTCTCATGTAATACTATTATCACAATGATATCCCACCCTTCAAACGCAAACGCTTTCAGGTATCAACTACAATATCAGATTACACTGTCTGCAACTGCGAGCATCAGACTGTATTGTAGCTTGTATAATATCACCAAGTATAAAATGCTGGTATCAAGGAAATGATGTGCATTGGCATACAAGTTGATTTGAAATACCGCTCCCATTGCTTCTGATTTTACTGCATAGAAAAATCCCATTTCTGCCACCAGAATTGTCGTCGCGCCGCACTAAATAAAACCAGTCACAATTAGAGCTATAGTAAACTAGGTTATGACGGCCATATTGGTGACTGTGTATATTCATAATGACGTCATTAATACGTCAGGTCCTGCAATGCAGTCGGCAGGTTCTTTGCATAGAAATGACCTAATAGGCTGCCATTGTTGCGTCGTTTAGTTTCCACACGTCATTTGTCAGGGCAATAATTGTCGAAACTCAAATTGCCGCAATATGCAGTTTGTCCACAACACTATTTAAGTTATAGTTACATAAAAGTGGTTAAAGCTGCGTATTTCATTTACTTCTGTTCTAAAACGACACAACTCCATCCGCAATAATTGAGCCTGAATTATGTTTGCGCACTTGAAACAGATTACACAGCCCAATAAAATATTTTCCCTTGGTGCCTGAAGTGCGGATTCTGACTACAATTATGTAGTGTGTTAATTCCAAATGTGTAAAACACGGGTTTCCTGTACCAGCTCTAGTTTTTAATTTACAACCTGTTTTAGGATACTGTTATAACTCGATTGGTAACACCTGAACCAAACACGCACAGATAGCTTATCGTCCGCCGGTAGCAAATGGAGTAAGGGCAGAAGAGAATGTATATACTGTACTATGCGGCTCATAATAGCCCGTAACTATTGAAAACAAAAATAAAGTGAATAAAGTATTTGTCTGTTTAGTTATGAAATATTATTTAAGTAATGGTATGTAACTCACAGAATATCGCTGTTGGGCCTTCACTATTGAATGCTGTGAGGCTAACTAATATGTTTTTATACGGTGTGTACAGCAGGGAACATCACGTGAGATGAAGGTCAGGCAGGTCTAGATTACATCATCGTAGACGACTGCGCAGCCGTTTGTTTGGCTCAGGTCTTAACGATCGACTTATACTCATTTCTGTTATCGCTTGAAGCGACCCCAAGATCATAGTGTCACCAGAATTATTAGATCATTGAAAAATCCCAGTGCCTCAATTTTCAGCATATAGTCTAATTTAGATATTTTGAAGAGGCCAATTCCTTTTGAGATATGACGTGAAATCGTGTATAATGTTAAAAGTCGGGTACGCTGTATAGGGCACGTGAAACGTCTTGTGTTCCCTACCTAAATCTAGTTGTCTCTGTGTGTCACGATTTAACATAGCCTATTTAAAATAAATAGACAACAGTATCTATTCTCGCTTCTCGTTTGTTTTAGTCCAATATTTACTTATTAAGTGCCAGTATGGTACTTTATGAGATTGTGTGTGGGGACGTGAAAATGTCTGTCCGTCCGTCCGTGTGACTGTACGCGCTCTAACTCAAATACGCTTTATCGGATTTTAATGAAACTTGGTATACCCATTTATAATGCTCATGGGAAGACATCTGTTGATATGGGACCAAATCGGGTGACCGGTACCGGAATAATCCAAATTTAGTGCCTTTTTATGGCAATATATAACAATGGCGCGATAACTCAAATATGCTTTATCGGATTTTAATGAAACGTGGTATACGCATTTATAATGTCCATGGGAAGAAACCTATTGATATATGACCAAATCGGTTGCCCGGTATCGGAGTAATACCCAATTTAGTGCCTATTTTATGGTAATATATTAGGAATAATTTAACAAGTGCAAATAGGTTATCCTGACAACATATTGTTTTACACTGGTCATATACGGCTTTGGAATTTGCAATACAGTTAGCCATGGCATATCCCTTCGCATTTGATTATCAAACTAATCAGATGTTTATTTCGTTGATCAAGTTGAATACTGTTATATACAGAAGATATATTACTGTGAAATAATTAAGCCTACGTACAGTAAGTGGAGTTCTTCGCCTGTGTATTTTGTGAAATGTTGACATATTTTAAGAATGTCTTATATCAGTGTATACGAGTTTGAATTAAGGTTAAGTATGTTCTTCCACAAGTACATACTGCTTAATGAATCGATCTGGAGCTTAATTCGGAGATAAATTACAAAAAGTAACTTATTTTGATCATATCATAATTGCAATTAACTTATCACTGATTAAATAAAAGCATTCTGGTACTTTGTTATATCAGTTTACCTGATTTTATTTGAAACTTATTTCATTTACAATTTAACATGACATATAAAATAAACCCTGCATGTGTCGTTTGCATGTTTGTAGCTTGTGACACCGGGTTTCAGTTTGTTCAGAAACTTGGCAGACATATTGATAATCGCATTGGAGGGAGAAATGCACTCAAAGAATGTAAAATATTCACAGCTGGCCATGGGTCTGCTCTGAAATCATCTCTATTATTCAGTCTGGCCAACTCCACGTTATTATCGAACTCTTTTGTCTTCAAATTTCCCTCCTCACCATCGCTTTATGAAATAAAATATACATGGCACATAATTACGGGGCTTGTGTGTTGCTAACTTGTGAAACAAATGATTGAGGATATTTTAAATATAGTTTTTAAAATTCTGTGATACTTTCTCCAACCTTGCCATTTTTTTTTTTTTCGTTTTCACATGCCCTGAGTTTGTGGGAGAGGTGACTAGCTTCAGACAACCTTCATGTGAAAATGATTCAAAGGAAAATATTGTCTCTTAGCACAAGTAGTCAGTGACCAAAATTTAAATAAAATCGCATTTAAGGTGGAAAATATGAAAGTAAATATGCCCTTAAAAATGATTAAATATGACCCAAAAATCCTAATTATGACCTAATAAAAGAACGTGTTTTCTAAAAATAAATGTTTCAATGTAAAACGTTCAATGACACTAAATTATTACATCATATGAATTCAATCAGATAACCACTTTTTAACAGCTTTTCAGGTGATTTACAGATCTATTGTACTGAACTTCTAGTTTTAAAGAATTTTCTCCTGTTCGCTTGCTTCATCAGCTCCAAATAAAATTTTGTATACTTTCTTGCCCTATAGGCCTACAATATGAATAATTGCATTATTTTTAAAATGAAGTTACCTAATAAGGCATGTCTCAGAGGAAGAAGGAAAGGAAGATATTACAGATATCAGTAAGAGACCGAATAAGAAACGCCGAAATCAGGAACAAGACACAAGTAAAGGACGCCGCGACAGCAGCGCAAGTAGCGAAGTGGAGATGGGCAGGTCACACAGCAAGAATGAACAACAACCGCTGGGCATAAATAGCAACGATGTGGGATCCAAGAGAGGGAGAGAGGGGACCAGGAAGACCAAGAACGAGATGGGCGGACGAAATAAAGAGGAACGCTGGCAGCACCTGGACGAGGAACCGAGACGTCTGGAAGGAACACGAAAACCTCATAAAATACTAAGAACAGACTAAGACAGTGAAAGTGAAAATAAGTGAATAGTGGAGTGAAAAGGAGAAAATGACGACTAAAAGTGACCAGAGACCAAGACAAACGAACTCACAAGGACAAAGAAAGGAAAATTCCACATTCTTAGCTCAAATTTATTTTTTCGTATCTTTGTTCATGCATTTATTTCATATAAGCAATCTTATTTATTTTTATTCTTATTTTTTACCTAAAACTATAATATGTATGTTTTTTTTTATATAATTTTCAAAATATAATTTTAGTATGACTGAACTGACCCCGAACACGAGCTATGCTCATGCGGGGCAAATAATACTCTTTTCAAATTGTACAAATTGTGTGTATATTATTTGTATTTGTAATAATTTTGTATCAATTTGTATTTTTTAATTTGTAATAAAATTTGTAATAAACTTAAAAAAAAAAAAAAAATGTGGGAAGAACAATCGAGGTACCCTCCTTTTAGGAGAGGCCATTGCCCTTTAGGGATTAAAGGCTATTTTTATTTTATTTATTTATTTTTAATAAGGCATAACATTAAAGTAATGAAATAAATTTCAAATTTAATTCGACCATTTAGTGAATGTATAATTCTGCTCCTTTACGGAATTTATAACCGAAATATTATGACCAAAATATATTACATGCAACATGAAAACGGACCGATTAGGGTAATAAGCATGCAATTCATGTTTAATTTGTGTTTACGGCGGGAATGGAGGTCAGAACAAAAAAAATCTGATGTGAAAGTCACATAACTTCCTCTGCCCAAATAAAAGTTAGCAGTATTCACATATCCTTGTACAGAATCGCAAGACACAATTTTACGCTAATTATCCTATAAATACCTCTTCTTTCAATGATGCGACTAAAAGCGCAGTCTATATAACAAACTTTAAAAAAAAAAAAAACAAATGACTGCAGACGTTTATTGAACTTTCTGCCGTAAAATATAATTTCCGAAATTTATCGAATATTTCCCTCAGATACATCTTTACTCTATGCATGGCCAACAATACATCTTTCTCACTTCACATTCTTATATAAAATAAGAGGCCATGAAAGAGCGCGAATTCAGTTGTTCATCACGTAAGACAAACTTTCTACAAACAGTGGGTGAACAGTGGGTGGCTTGTAACTACCCTCAGAGAATTTTCTCGAAAAAAAGTTTCAAATAAAAGTTTTAGCTCTCAGTAAAAGGAACACATGTGCAAATTTTAAAGAAAATCGTTAGAGCCGTTTTCGAGAAAATCGCGAAAAACGAAAATTTCTTCATGTAAAGTCCCCTTAAAAATAAGGGAAATTTGTCGCCAATCTTCGAATCACATCTTCAGAAGGTACCTGACCCAAATACGAAATTTTGTTCTCATACGATTCTCCGTTTCGGAGCTAGCCTGTTCACAAACTTCCACACAGACAGACAGACACACACACACACAGACACACACACAGACATGTTTCCAAAAATAGTATTTTTGGATTCAGGGGGCCTTGAAACGTGTATATATGCTAAAAACTCAACTTCGAATTTTAGGGTCGAAAACAATACTTCCTCTACTATAGTACCTATGGTACGGGCAGAGGAAGTAAAAAGGAAGATGTCATAAACATCCGAACCCTAGTTATAAATGTTCTGTTTTCCAGCTATGCTTTCATACCCAGACACGATTGTGAAAATAATAAACCATTACGTTATTTGGATTCCTGTGCCAGTACCATAGATAGGCCTACTATAGGTGAACCCGAAATTCCACGCCGAGTTTTCGGTATTTGAAGAAAACTTTTCTAACGGTTTGGTTTAAGTTTTGTACGCAAGGTGGTGACTCTAAGAGCTAAATTCTTTATTTGAAAAAAAAAAAAAAAAAAAATTTTCTCACCCACTGTTTGTAGACACTCAGTCTTGCATGGTGAACAATAAGCTTTGCACTGTAAATAGATTATTGGGCAACACTCGCCAATGTTTGTTGATCCCTTTGTGAAGCCGTTGTCAATAGTTGCTTAATCTTGCGTGAAGCTTTCGTCTTCTTAATAAAATAATAAAACACACACATTATATAAAACGTAAACACTAAAAATTGCAACTTCACAACAGGAATCACATGATGTACAGTACAATATACATGATGTGATTCCTGTTGTGAAGTTGCAATTTTTAGTGTTTACGTTTTATATAATGTGTGTTTTATTATTTTATTAAGAAGACGAAAGCTTCACGCAAGATTAAGCAACTATTGACAACGGCTTCACAAAGGGATCAACAAACATTGGTGAGTGTTGCCCAATAATCTATTTACAGTACATATCATTCCTCACCATAAGAAGAAGAATGTCATTCAGGAATAGAATAAGCTTTGCATCAGGTTGAATCAGCTGAATACGCGCTCTTTGCAATACGGCCTCTTATTCTATATCAGAATGAGAAGTGAGAAAAGTTTATTTGCCCATGCTTAGGGTAAAGAAAGTTAGTGCATTAATCAGATTTTATTTGAGCTGTGTATACTTCGGGGATGCGACACGAAGTGCGGTAAAGATTTTATTATCATTTTTATAATATAATAGTATATTGCGATACATGTGTCGTAAGCGGTGCATACGGATCGAGGAAAGAGTTTTTTCAATGTTCCGAGATCCGTTGTGCGCTTACGGCACGAGTATTGCATGCTATTTTTGCACGATGATTATTTATATCAATTTAATTATATTAATTGAGATATTACCTGAAAATATTATGTTTATACACTATTGAAGATGGATGTTATATTTCAGAAAGTGATTCACATGTGTTTGTTGTTATGGGGACCGAATATTTGTCCTGTTAAAGTCGCCACGAACTGGGGGGCCTTGGTCCATAAAGGGTTGTATTATGATTTTACTTACGGCACTTGTGCTTTTTGTAATTTTTACCGCACGGAGATTTCTTTTGTTTTCATAGCAACCAGATTGCATGCGGGAATGTCAAGTTACGATCCACGGCAACGATATCCATGGCACTAATTAGTTAGGTCGTGCAAAAAGATAACTTTATTAATCGCGATTTTCTTAAATACGATTTTGTTGAAGATTTCTAAATAAGTTATCTCTCTACTCGTATATATAAAAGGCTTTGTCCTGACTGACTGACTGAATGACTGGCTGACTGACAGGAATCAACGTACAGCCTAAACTATAACAGGTAGGGACTTGGAATTTTGGTAGTACCTTCGTTTCATAATGTAGGTGCTCACTAAGAAAGGATTTTGAAAAATTCTGATTCTAAATGCCAAAAATGAAATGTTTTTGAAAATACTTAATCCCTTTTTACATAGAATTATCAATTCCAAATCACAGAATATATTGTTGCCAAATGGTATCAGATGGGCTTGGAAAAAAAAAAAAACACTGCAATGCACTTTTGACAAATAAGAGAAGTTATCAAAATAATTCATGTTATAAATAAATATTACAGAATGAAATCCACTAAAATAATGGAATCACATAACTTTCTCTACCCTGAACATAGAGAAAACAAAACGAGGTATGGTAATATGTATATTATTATATTATATCGCAGGTTTTTGGAGAGAAAAGTATGAAAGTGATAATGCTTTCTGTTTAATTTCATCCCCAAAACGGCTTTATGGTAACATAAGAGTGGGAAATTTCCCGCCTCGATATTACAATTTTATGTTACAGGAATTTCTGTTTCTTCTTATTTGAACCCCTACCAGGCTTGCTGTGCACAGTACAAGAGATGGGATGCAAAATTCTACATCCTCTATGAGCCATAAAAAACTATATCAAGCGTTTTCTGAGGGAATAGTTTGAGTGTAATAAGTCGTTCTTCCTATTTCAAATTATAATTGCCTATATAAGGACCTATCATTTAAAAGTTGAAAATCCTTCATAAGTTAATTTCCAATTACAAAATACAAAACCCGGGCGACGCCGGGTCTTTTAAGCTAGTACAGATATATAAGCATTCTTGAACCACAGATTATTGTCTCTGGTGGACATTACATGATAATATTACAGGAGAAAAATTCCTCTGACACTGGGATTTGAACCCAGCACTTTTGGCTATCTGTGCAAATGCACTACCAACTGAGCTAAGTCGGAGTTCAATTCACAGCGCCAGCTTATATATCTGTGTTGAATGTTAACTGTACAATAACAGTGGAATCACTAATTAGTGTGCCTCACAGTACTGCATATGACATAACTTGTCTGTCTGTGAGGTAGGCCATTAAGGGCATTCAATCATAGGAGAGAGGTTCCATCTGGCGCTGTGAATTGAACTCCGGCTTATCTCAGTTGGTAGAGCATTGGCGCGAATAGCCAAAGGTCCTGGGTTCAAGTCCCAGTGTCGGAGGAATTTTTCTCCTATAATATTCTCATGTATTTTATGTTGGACATGTAATTTCAGGAGGGCTAGTGTACTATTTCTATACTGGCAGATACAGGCTTGTGACAAATGAGAACTCGTACAACCTAACTTTCCTAAACAAATGACATTATGTCCTTCGAAACAAGGAAACTCGCCTGTGGAAACGAGATGCGTTTTTGTTAAGGCCGCCGCTCGCTATTGAGATGGTGTTTTGTTTCGTGTGTTAGAGTTGGCGATACCAACTTGACAGTTGTTATCAAACTCCGAAACTAGATAGCGTTCTTATATTCCACAACGAGTATTCTATTATGTTATCATTGGCAACATTTATGCATGCCAAAACATGTTATGATTATTATCAGCATTATTACTACATATTTCCAATGCATGGCTACATTAACATTTAAAAATAAACCAAAATTAGATCTTGCCGTTATAACTTTGGAGCTAGTAGTCTAATTGGCCTGTTTCTTGGTGCTTCTAGAGTCAATATTAAATTCAGTGCATCTGTACCGACGGTTTGGATTGAAACTGACTATTCCAGACACCCAGTCATTTGTATATTTTCGTTATACACTTCACACACATGTATCGCATACAATTTTTTGCACGATAAGAAAAATTCAGTGAACAACTTTCGTGAAATAATAATTAAATACAAACATCGATTCTAGAAGCTAACTTTATTATTATTGCTCTTTTCTATACCTCATGCATGATCATATAGGCAGTGTTTGGTAGCGATCGATTACTTTCGCCTGGCGGTTCTCACAACTTGTTAATGTTCATTGTGGGAAACTAGTCGCATGGTATTTATTCTATATCCCATTCTAGTTTGATCCCAGTCAAAATAAAGGGGAGGAGAACTCACAGAGAGTTCGCGGAAAATTCGCATCATGTGACAAAACGTGATTGGTTAATGTCATTAGCATGCGCCATTACCAGGGTGTGGCTAACGAGTGTTCTTAAGTTCAGGCAACAATAATATCAACATTTACACGTGAAATAACAAACTCTCACTGGCATCGTCATCATTATACTCGTAGTATATCAATTAGCAAACAAAACAAAGGATTCATTGTTCACGACGACCCTGCGGGTCAGTTGTACTGAGAATAAACAAACTAACATAAACACGGTGAACATGTGCGTTCTCACGTGCGGGCTATGATAGCCACGCCACAGGATCGTTCTTTAATGGGATAGAAAATAGTTTCGAGTGACAGCAGACAGGATAGGAGAAAGGCGGTCAGTGCTTTTCCATGAGACTCGTACTCTCCTAGGCAGTTCGGCTTCAGACCAGGAAAATGCACAGAAGACGCAGCTTCACTGCTCCGACAAAGAGTAGAAACATCCAACTCAAAGTACGTGTTAGCAATTTTTATAGACATTGAAGGAGCTTTTGACAATGTCTGGTGGCCACACGCCTTGGAAAGACTGCGTCGGATAAACTGCCCACAAGACGCTTACGCCGTAATACGTGACTACTTCCGAGCCAGACAAATCACGCTACGCGACAGACTGCATACGCACACAAAGGCCGTAACCAAAGGGTGCCCCCAGGGCTCAGTACTGGGACCCAAGTTATGGAACCTGGTGTTTGATGAAGCCTTAAGACGAATAGACCAGACTGATGATGCCGAAGTAATAGCCTATGCCGACGACGCTGCACTGATAGTTGAAGGAGAGTCCAGAGCAGAACTCGAGGCTAAATCAAACAGGGCGCTAAACATTCTCGACCTATGGTCGAAAGATGCAAAACTCAAAATTTCTGGAACTAAAACACAGACCATGCTACTCAAAGGCAAATTAACTACACACCCCCCTAGGGTACGCATGGGGCATTCCCGGCTCCCTTACACCAGAGAAGTACGATATTTAGGCATAACCCTCCAGGAAGGATACAAAGTCACCGCACACGTACAAAAAATAGCCGCAACAGCAAACAACCTAACTCAAGCTCTAGCCAGACTGTCTGGCCATGAATGGGGCTACCGCTTCACCAACTATAGAATTCTATATAATGCCGTTTTTGTCCCGATAGTAACCTACGCTGCCAATGCCTGGGCACCTAAGATCAACGCGCACCACATTCGGAAACTCCGATCAGCCCAAAGATCATCACTCCTCCGAGCCACGAAGGCCTACGCTACCACGTCTCACAATGCTCTGCATGTAATAGCCGGTGTCCTTCCGGTCGAACTCCTCCTACAGGAACGATCACTGAGGTATAAGATTCGACGACAAATCCCCATCCATTTGGACAACCTACAATTAGAACAAAATGAGTTCGAAACATTTGATAAACACCAGCTCTATAAACAACTTTTCAACGCGCTCACTTGCATCTGGCAACAAAACTGGACGGAATCCCCTCAAGGGAAAATCACAAGGGACTTCTTCCCAAACGTCCAAAGCAGACTCAAAATGATCTGGATCAAACCCGACCACTATGTTACGCAAATCCTAACAGGTCACGGAAACTTTGCTGCCAATCTCATACGCTTCAATCTTGCCGAAGATGATCTTTGTGCATGTGAAGACAGCGAGCAGGATACCATTTACCACATGCTCTACACCTGCCCCCGGTACACAGACGCCAGACTACTTTTACACGAAGCTGCTAGAAATGCAAACGAAGTCTGGGCACCTGATCTCAAGTTCTGGACTCTAAAAAATTCCTTCCCAGCGCTAAAAGCCTTCGCCAAGCAAGCGCTCCTCGAGAAACAAGACGAAGACGGAAATTAAACACCATGTGAAGGGCAAGCCCCATTGGGCAAACCCTCCACCCAGCCCGAGCAGGGTTTTAGAGAGGTTTCCCCTGCTCACAGGCAAATGCCGGGCTGGACCAAAATCCCCTCACACAATAACACAGCACAACAACTTAGATCCTAACATAAATACACGCAGCACACTACCCAACACAGCACTAAAAGCCGATCAGCGCAAGGCAAACACTAACTCAAAATAAAGACACTTGTACAAGCACACAGCCCAAAACGACATAACCTCAATCATCCCACATGAATGCACACAAGGGCACTATAGGAACACACAGCACAAATGATCACCAAAATTTGGTTTGACCGGAGTTTTTGGCTTCATTGCTAGGCACTCCGGGGGAAAGGGTGGGCACACAAAAAAAAAAAAAAAAAAAAAGTGCTTTTCCATGGATTACGGTAAGTATATGAAAAGGAAGTAAAAACGGTGAGACTGAAATTACAGTTATGAGGGTATTGGATGTCTGCTATAACAAAAGCTAGTGATTTTGCTAAAATGAGGCACCTGTGCGGCATTGAATGCGGTAAGTGATGTAGTCGTCATTGGGTGCTGGAAATCCGAACTTTTACCGATATAGCAGGAACGGGAACGCACGAAAAAACACAATTTATAGAAACAATAATGAAATGTTGTTTGGACGGCTGTCTTATTTCCTAAATGTTTAGATATTCTTTCGGATTTCAGTTCTTTCTTTCTTTCTTTCTTTCTTTCATTCTTTCTTTCTTTCTTTCTTTCTTTCTTTCTTTCTTTCTTTCTTTCTTTCTTTCTTTCTTTCTTTCTTTCTTTCTTTCTTTCTTTCTTTCTTTATCTTAGTTTCACCTCTCCCTTTTAGGATTTAAGCGACACAAGCCGCCCGGGCCTTACAGGACCCCGAACTGTCGGGAGAGGGATTATCTTTGGATCACATACATACTTTTTTGACCACACAAGGACATGGAGGGCCTCCCCGGAGACACACCATTTACACACACACTCTCTCAGAACAAGGCGAGGATGGGATGAAGATGATAATGACGGTCAGATGATATCTGGGGACCACAAGGGCCTAAAGTTACCCGACATTTGTCTCAAAGGTGAGGAAAAACCCCAGAAAAAAACCCACCTAGGTAACTTGTCCCGACCAGGAATCGAACCCGAACCCGAACCCGAACTGAAATCCGGGGATGCGTTCAATCCTCTCACGCATCCCCGGATTTCAGTTCTTATGTAGGCCTAAGTTATTTTTTTGTTACTTTTTGCTTGTAATATAAAATCGTCTTTTCAGTTTTATTGGCAGGCTTTGTATTTATGGAAATTCAAATATTGAATTTCATCCTACAGATATAAACTAAGAAATGTGAAACTCCAAACCTTGGAAATGTTTTTTTTTTTTTTTTTTTTTTTTTTTTTTTTTTACATGATAGGCCTACACGTTGTATGAAAATTTCACTCCGATGGACAGAGTAGAAAAAGTTGACTTTTCTCAGAAGAGTGACCTCTTAAAGCCTGTAGATTTTATATTCCTATGAGATTTGCGTGGCAAGTAAGATATTTCTTTTTCTGTTTTTGTCATTTTACACGAACAAGATTCTGTTTTCGGGATTTGTTGAAAATGTTTAAATTGTGTAGACTAAGTGCTTATACTAAGACTTACTATTATTTCAAGTATTTCTTTGTAGAAATTAAATGAAGGATAATTACACACAGTATTGGGTTTTTGCCCTGCCTTGAGAAGAACGCGACTTTGAGGAGCTAGAGAATGCATAGATATATAGTTAGAGAAGATAAAGTAATGTGAGTGCATCACCCCATACATTACTTCCATTGAGATCCATGCAGGTTGTTTAGTTCATTTTACTGAAATAGAATTAAGCAATGATGTAAATACTACAGTAGGCCTAATATATTTTCTCTGTAGCGACAGAAATTTTACTTGTCCTTGGAACAAATTTTTTAATTGTTTTATTTAATATTAAGCCGCCACTGTAGGCAACGAACCGCCACTGACGCTCATTCCCGCCCATCAGACGTGTGATGGATGGGCCGTGTAATGGCGTGTGCTCTCCAGAGAAAACATTTCAATAGCATCTCTGGTCTCAGAGGAATCTTCAAGCGCCATCTTAACTACATTCAAATGTTTATCTGTCTTCTGAGAAACGAGAGATGAGCGATATCAGGTGAAGAGCTTTTTACAGCGACAAGATGGCGCTATCATCTCTGCTTTCTCCAGGGATGAAAACATTTCCCTAAGCAATCGCTTCTTGTCAATAGCTGGCACAGTGTGACTGATGATATATATATTACAAGAAACTAATTTTATTATCTCTTCTTTCTAGGGCTCTGAGACCGACCTTTCAGCTTCCGGTGGAGAATGTAAGTACAAAAATAGTCTACTGCGATACTCGTATGTGAAGAATTGAGGAAAAATTAGATAAAACGAGACGGGGTCCAGTTTTTTGTTGGCGAGATCTGTTATTAAGTTCCCACACGTGAAACAATAAAATAATAATAATTACATACAAGCTAGGTTCAAGTATACTAACCTTAATTCGTCACTATTTTGTCTTGGTGCACTGCCTTCTTGATCTTATGCAGTGCTTGGTAGCGATCGATTACTTTCGCCTGGTTTCTGACAAGTCGTTAGTGCTCATTGTGCCTGTTCTTATTTCCGTTTGTTATTAACAATTTAACAGGAGCAGCTAGTCACATGCTATTGATCTCCTGTGCAGTAACCTTGAGTTTGATATAATTATGCACCTGTGCGGTAAGTTAGGTTGGCGACACTGCGTACTGGAATTCGACTTTCCGCCATGTAAGCAAGAACGGGAAATGGATAAAAAAACACTATTTATATTAGAAAAACGTAGTTTTTTTTTTATTATTTACTTACTATAATAATTATATGGTTTATTACGTCATGTGGTTGGGATCAGGAAAACATGAGGTTCCACTTTTTTAACATTCCATGCTTTCAACCATTCAGTTTTTGTGTTTTTATTTTGTTTCTTAATTTTGTATAGAAATATTTCGAACGCTATGTTTCAGTCGTTAATACTAACTCAGATCTGCCATTCACTCTCGATTAGGTTCGTGTCATCTTAGCAATTTCATTCTTATGATACTTACGATCGTATGTTGTTAACTCGCTCCGCCCCCAAACCCCCGCTTAGGTTCTCGGGAAAGGTTTTTTAAAAGATCTATGGGAGATAGAGTGTGTGTATTTAGTCTGCTGTATTGGCTATTACCTTTCAGAGCCCTATGTGAACACTGTTTGATAATACCGTTGCCATGAAAATCGAGCCCTTTTTCGGGGGGTTTTTAGGGCTAAAAATAAGAAAAACATAAACGTTTTGGAATTTTCCTGTGGTTTACAGCATAAAAGCTATATGTGTGCCAAATTTCAAGTTTCCAGCTCATCTGGAAGTGGGCAAACATTTAATATCAGTGAGTGAGCCATGTGGCTTTATATTATAGGGATATCTGAATTTACACACCTATATTCAGATAGAATTTTTGTTTTACCTTCAGGTCAAATTATTGGCCTGAATATTTCTTAGTATTTTTTTAGTATTATATATTGAATATTTTTTAGTAGCTAAAATGTGATATTTATAACTTAAGCCTTTATGAATACAGACTTGATATCGCTGACATATTGCATGGGCAGGACATGTGGCACGAATGGGAAATAGTCAAGTGGTAATGAGATACAAGGTGTTCAGTTCACTTAATATTACGCTAGTTTTAAAAAGATCTGATTGAGAACTGGTTGTCGGGTTCTTAGACTGCTATTTAGGCAGAACGCTTTTACATGCTTGTAAACCTACATAAATGGGACCTGGATCACAGTGTCTTATTGACTGCTCCATCCAAGCTTGACATGAGAATATAAGACTGAAAGTGAAATAAAGAAACAATAAAAATGCTCCAAAAAGCGAGATTAAAAGAAAAAATCCGATATGAAACTCACATAACTTCCTCTCGCCAAATAAAATTTAAAGATATATGTAATATATTATATATGAAATTCTCTTCATGTAAATTGACTGTAAAAATGAAGAGAACGCCGTATCGCATCACCGAAGGATACACAACCCAAATAAAATATGATTAATCCACTCGCGTAACTTTTTTTATTCTAAGCATGGACACCTTTTTTACTTCACATTCTGATAATAGAATGAGAGGCCGAGAAAGAGCGTATTCAGTTGTTTTAACCTGATACAAAGCTTTATTGTTCACCAGGCATTGGGGCTTATAACTACCCTTCAGAGAGTATTTGCGAAAAATATTTCAGATAATAGTTTTAGTTCTTAGTATAAGCATCTCATGTTGCTTACTAAATTTAATCAATATTCGTTAGTGCTGTTTTCGAGAAAATAGCGAAAAACAAAATTTTCTACATGTAAAGTCCCCTTGAAAATAAGGCAAATTCGTCCCCAATCTTCGTGTCACACCCCCAGAAGATAATTAACCTGAATAGAAAATATTGTTTTCATAGGATCGTCCGTTGTGGCATGTTTCTTAAAATAGTATTTTTTGGATTCCGGGAGCCTCAAAACGTGTATTTATGTTAAAAACTCAACTTCGAATTTCGGGGTCGAACACAACACTTCCACACGTATGGTACGGGAAGAGGAAGTAATAAACGATATACTAAATTAAAAAGAAAACTAAAATAAGCTAATTTCCGTGGTGCTACATCCATTGTGGGACTTAGCCTACCTTCCGACAGCTGCGTCATCTACCAGAGGAATGTGGTCAGCTTTCCGACTCCCACAACCATTACTAGTGGCTTTCGTGAGCGGAGGCCCTACTTCTTTATCACGTAGCTACTCCTCCTTAGACCTCAGAAAAATGCGAGGAGGTAACGGGGATCGAACCAAGATCTGCTGATCCTGAGTCATTTCACATAGACGTCAGAATGAATAAAATTCCCTTTAGGCAGGCCTACAGGCTGAGGTAGATTTCGAAGTACTAAATCTCGCCTTATATGTGAGCTATCGAGAAAATAGTTATTGATTTGTAGAGTACTCATCAAGATCTTTTCAACGATACCCCACAAGACGTGGTTTCAAAAATTTCTAATTTCCATCCCCCCACCTCCCACCCCCACTCGTACCCCCGAAAAGTTGGTGTCACTGTGAACTCCACAGGGAGTACTCTAATTTATTCCAACAAAGTTTACCTTTAAACTTCATAGGGGCCGAGATATAAATGTTTTAAAATTTCAACCCCCTCCCCCGACTACCCCCTTGGGCCAATTTTGCTCATTAACGAACTTGTTCGAACTATTGGGCCTAGAAATAACATATTAAAATTTGGTTGAAATATCTTCAAAATTACGGCCGCTAGCGTGTAAAGATATATATATATATAAATATCACAATTTGTTTTTGGACAGGCGGTGGTTTCGTACTTAGGGGAGCATGAAACGTAAAGATATGAAAGAATTTTTCGAAAGTCATGACATGGTATCGATTGCAATAGGTTGATTTTTCTTCGAAATCTACCTAATAAGACGAAATTGAAATTAAGAATGAAGAAAAGAACAGAACACGAAAGAAAGACAGAAAATAGTTGGCAATAAGTAATGAGGTAGAAAAATGGATCAAGACAAAATATCTAAACAAGTAAAAATCACAGGTTGAAGAGTTTCGACTTTCAACTGTTTGGAACGTGACTCAGAAAACGAGAGCAATCGAATGAAGCTCTACAAACCCAATAAACTCTCAGCAAGGCCCTCTATTGAATCAAAACTCCATTACTGCGCAGTCTTTTATTTCCAGTATGATGCTACAACTTTTTACTTGCTCAATAATTAACTGCAAATATCCAACTGCAGTCTAAATTCTCCGTTGCAATGTATTTAAATAACAACACGAGATGGCAACTGGAAAATGCGTTTATCCCTGCTTTAAAATATTCAGAGCAGCTATTTAGTTATTTATACGGTTATTATCTACTATCCAGTAAGATGTCCATCTTAATCAAGTTTTGCCACCACAATGGAAACAAACTCATTTCCAACTCTGAAATTACCTTTTTGTTCGTTTTAACCCGGTTTATAGGTTAACGCGCTGTCAGCTTCGTTCCGCTGTTTGACTTTTTTGTTCGTAGCCATGTTTTTTATTTATCTTCATCCGTGAAATATACCTGGAAGAGTTTGACCCAGTTCGATATAGAAGGCGCTGAGGTGTTGCCTGCTTTTGGCCGGACTCCAAATGGATTTCGAAATTATTTTATGGCATATGAAAGATAAACTGTCCTGGTTACAAGATGGCCGTGGCCAACTCTGTTGCGGTTGTAATAAACCATCCGCGTGTTGCACTAGATTTCCGCTAGAGTGCTCTGGATAACGCTATTTAGAAATTCAGAAAGGGATATAAGGGGACTTTGATAATGTCAGAGTAGTATCTACACTTATACAATTTAACGGCCATAAATAGTGTGCTCACTCGCTCGCCCGCTTCGTGAAACATCGGGTATACTCGGCGATGTTCGTCTCTCGCAGTCTAAACTTTCACGAAGACTACAAAATTAGGAAAACCGTTTATTTATTGTATAAAGCCTAAGTGAAATGAACACAATGAACAAATATTCTAATTTTATTTTTACTTACAATTTTCATAGCTCTGAACCACAAACATTTTTAATAATCTGCCAGTGTAAATTTCTTAAAAATCCTGGAGTCAATTAATAATGGCGGGCGAAGCCGCGGGCACCAGCTGTAAAATATTTATAGTTTAACCAAGGAAGTATCGCGGACAATAAAAATCCAAACAAAATAACTCCTTCCCTTGAAAAATTATATAATTTCTGAAAATTACACCGAATTTATCAAATAAAATTCACATCATATTCATCTGTCAACAAACAGTTGAGAAACAATACGTATTATCATAGGTAATCCCACGAGAGTTGACGAGTTTATCGATAGATTCGCGACTGCGCAGCAGGAGCGAATTTATCTGATGCAACTCGTCAACTCGAGTTGGATTTATTAAGACTATTTAATGAATAAAAATCCACCAGATTATACAAATAATAATAACTTTCGTGCTTTGTTCTACAAAAACAAAACTAGAGCTCAGTCATTTCCGTAACGTCTATGAGTGATTCCTATTAGCAGCTTCGTTGCGAGTTACCTACTAGCTATCACCACGCCTACGTGGTGGCTAGACTGGGTACTGGGAGTCAGCTTTTACTCAGACTAGAAAATCCTTACACCGCGTGATTAAACTCGTAATCTTTAATTAACCCTTGGTCGGATTCCTGTGAAATTTGTGCAGGAATAATCTACACACATGAGCCCTACTGTTGGTTAAAACAGAGCCTTAAAAAAGCGGGCACAAATGTTTTTATTTTATTTTATAAACATCACCCTTTGCACCAAATTCATGGAGGGAGAAGCGAATTTCACTATGCGACAATTTTTTGTATTTTTGTGTCCCGAAAAAACTTCAAGCGAGAAAGTTTTAGTGAAATAATTGAACTTTAATATAAATGAAGTTCCAGCTCTATATCTCGAATGGTTTACGAGTAATTGAGTGGTAATTATTCCATTCGCTTCAATTGTCGGACTGATTTGTGACGACCGTGAACTGTTCAGGAAGAAGCATATTTGACTATGCGACAATTTGTTTATTTCTGTGACCAGAAAATGATTCAAGCATGTAAGCTTTAGGGAAATATTTTAATTTTATTATACATCAAGTACCACGTTTATATTTTGAATGGTTTACGAGTAATAGAGTGGTAATTACACCAGCGCTAAAGCTATAAAATATATAGGCTATAAAATAGGCCTACTAGCAATTACGTAAAAATCCTTAAATATTTTATTCGTGGACTCAATAATAAAGGATATTTACTGGCTACTTGTACCCATACTGAAAGATTGACCCGCTGGGGAAAAAGAATGAATTAAACTTTTTCCTAATCTTGTAAATCTGCACTACTTTTATTTAGATATTTGTTGAATTATTTATTTTATATTTTGATCCTTTTTGCTAGTAACTTTTATGTATAATTACCTTATCAAATGCCTTATTAGTTTAATATCTTGGTACGCCCTTTTCATATGTTAATATAATTTATCAACATGAAAACGTATTACAGTTAAAATGGGCGGTGAATTGCCGAGGCTTTAAGAGCATGCTATCCGGTTATAAATAGGGCAAGACGATGGTACTTTTTAATGAAAAATTCATGGAAAAATCCTTTGAAATATTGTGTGTTTTATGTAGAATGCATTGCGAAGCAATTTGTGCGTATGTGTGTCCTTTTTTGATGTTGAGACGCCGATTTTAAAGATCCTGCGCCTCTTTTCGTTGTGCTGCTCATGAAAGTTTCCCTGCTCTGCAATTCACAAACCATCCCATAGTTTATTAGGTCTATATTATCTCTGTTGTCACATAATTTGTATACAGATCTACACTTTTGGCCGTGTTTCACCAATCATTACCTACATAACTTATTATTTATTATTTATATTAATGTATTGCTATGATGACAATATTAATACAAATTAATAATCTACAATGGTCTACACAATGTAATAATAATATTAGTACTGTACATATTAATATTAATATATAAAAATTCCCGTAGTTGTTTTCTACCCTTATTATAAGGTGTAATTGCTATACAAATATAGGATACATACTTTAACAAATTTTCATCAAATTATACTAATATAACCTCTAGAATGAGAAATATTTTCTAGGCAACAAAATATTAGATCAAATCATCCTTTAGTTGTTGTATAGGCCTACCTATATTATATAATTTCTATTCAAATCTAGATACTTTGAGAGATTTTTATAAGATTTTAAAGACAAATGCTGTAGAATCAGAAGAACATTTTAAGTAACTTGAATAACAGAACAGTTCACATCTTAGCTGTTTTCTACCCATACGTTGTGATGTCTGTACAAATCTACATTCTTCGAACAGTTTTCTACCCTATTACATAATCTATATAGTCTATAAGTATAAATACTTCGAAAGATTTGTAGCAGATTTTTAATAGATTCTGCAGAATCAAAGGACAATTCAAGGCAGCAATGATAACAGAAAAGGATCATACCTTAGCTCTTCTCTGCCCCTATTTTCCAATCCCTATACAAATTTAAATTCTTTGAAGGATTATACAAAACCAGATCCTATAGAATCAGGAGAAAATTCTATTCAACAATACTATCCTTCCCTTAGCTGTTTTATACCGCTAATATATAATCTCTATACCCGTCTACATTCTTTGGTTAATTTTTATGAAATCTTACACACAGATCCTTCAGAAACATATGAATTATGACACAACATAAATATCACTTGAGAACGGCTCTACCGATTTGGCTGATTCTTTTTTTGTTGTGTTCGTAATTGTCAGGACAAGGTTTGTATGAAAGAAAATTTTTGGAAAATCCACGGGAAAAGTCGGAAATGTGAAATGAGGCAGAGTTAGAAAGTTCTGCTTTCAATAATTGAAACAATTATTGTTTACATAACGAAAGTTTTGTTTACGGTGTTCGCATAGGACTTTGGAAACTATATTATATTACTGGGCTTTAACAAATTCTGATACAATCGATGTAAATGTGAAAATAATTCTTGAAGAATAAAATCAACGAAAATAAAGCAGTCACAAAACTTTCTCTACCCTCGACATGGAAAACATCATTTTTTCACTTCACATTTTGATGTAGAATAAGCGGTCGTATTACAGGGACAACTTAGTTGCAGTGAGTATGCTATATCGGAAGTCGGTAACAAATTCTATCCACTGATACGTCACTCATAGCTGTAGGCTTTGTATTAGTTGAGAAATAGACCTAGGGATGTTTATCAGAGGCCCTAAGCAACTAAAAGAAGACAAAATGGGATGGAACATATGTCCCAGGTTTTTGGGAAGGAAAGTATGAAAGTGATGTTGAATTTATTTTTTACTTCAGCCCCGAAACGGTTGTATGGTAATATGAGAGTGAGAAATACAATTTTCTGTCAAGACAATACAATATTATGTAACCGGAATTTCTTTTTCTTCTTATTTGCACTCCTCCCAGGCATGGTGTGTAGAAGCAATGGAATGCAACATTCGACATCCTCTGAGAGCCATAAAAAGCTATATCTAGCGTTTTCTGAGGGAATTGTCTGAGTGTCATATGTCGTTCTTCCTCATTTCGAATTCTACATACATATTATATAAGGACCTAGAGTTTCAAAATCGAAAGTCCTCCATAAGTTAATTTCATATTACAAAATACAAAACCCGGGCGACGCAGGGCCTTTTAAGCTAGTATATATAAAGTTTATGCAATTCCTGCCATTTCTGTAAAAACAACGTGAGCGTTAATAAATATAATATTTTAATTATTTTAATGTTAAATAAAACATCTAGCAGTTGAGTAAATAATCGCGAGCGAAGCAGCGGGCACGTGCTAATATAATATAATAATTATATTCCTTAGGCGGATTCCACTGGTTGACAACAAACGTTCACACACAGGTCTAAACAGTGAATGACTATGCGCACACAATGTCGCGCTTCCCCACCACTACCAACCAGGGCAGGGCAGGACAGAACAGAACGCGCGCAAACTGCGTCATTTCCTAGGTCTGCTGACTAGCCCCCCATAGACGTTCCGAATCTGTCCGACCTCTAACAGCAGCAAGATCACGGCATACTATGAATCAACCGTCCATGAATCGATTCGAGCTGTTTTGGTGTAATCAGTGCTACCACCAGAGCATATAAGACATAGTTAACTTCATTCAATTAAGCTAAAAGCAGAACAGAATAAACGCACACGAACTGGCTTGCACAGAATCGAAATTGTGTTCTTAATCAATGTACATTTCTATTATTTCAATTTCCAAACAAATTATGTTGTATGAAATAATCTGTTTTCGTGCCGCTTAGTGGCACCATCTGGCTATTAATCACTGCACACTGATACTTGCGTCTCCAGTAACGACCAGACCATTTTACCCGATAAAATGCCATCCTCGCGATTCCTACAAGAATATTGTAAAATAAACGGCCGTGATTGGTCTATATCCGAGGAATTGCTAAACGTTATTGGTCAATATCAAACACGCGGCGTATGAGTTGAATAGTCAGTGTTAACAGGTCGCTTTGGAACTGCATAATCGCATCTGAGATCGTTTTCCCAGGCGGCGCTTTCATATCGTGGAATTTGTCTCTAAAGCAGGAATTTTAGCTGTTTCATTAATTAATAATGGTTTATGAATGATTCGCCTGCAAATGTTAATAAACATAATACTTTAATAATTATTATACTCTTAATTTTTAATTTTGTAATTAACTATCGTGGGCGAAGCCGCGGGCACCTGCTTGCATTATACAACACGCACGAGCGTCTTAAGTACCATTAGGCCCTATTACAGGCATACGGCTGCTTTTGTTCGACCAAAGTTTTGAGATTTTAGAATAGACCTACCTTGTAACTGATAAAGCAAGCCACTGTCTATCTAGGTGATTTTTTTTATTATTCATCTTTTATTGACATAGTACAAATCCCTGACACAATGTAGACCTAGATACTATAAGTGTTAAATTAAAAGGGGAATATAATCGAAACAATAGAAATATAAGACACTATAAAATCAAACTGATTTACATCGTATTCACCAATTTGACGAACACTAGCGCACGTACCTGTTAAGTTCTCTATAATTGAGAATATTATAGGAGAAAAATTCCTCTGACACAGGGATTTCAACCCATGACCTTTGGCTATCCGTGCCAATGCTCTACCAAGTGAGCTAAGCCAGAGTTTATTTCACAGCGCCAGATGGAACCTCTCTCCTATGACTGATTGCCCTTAATGGTCTACCCCATTGACAGAGAAGTTATGTCATATGCAGTAGGCTACTGTGAGGCACACCAATTAGTGACTTTTGTGACCGGGCTTCCACTGTTATTGTACACTTAACATTCAAGATAGATATATAAGCATTCATGAACCACAGATTGTCTCTGTTGGACATTACATGATAAGATTATAGGAGAAAAATTCATCTGGCACGGATAGCGAAAGGTCCTGGGTTCAAATCCCAGTGTCAGAGGAATTTTTCTCCTATAATATTATCATGTAGACCTAATGTCCAACAGAGACAATAATCTGTGGTTCATCTATTCATATAAAAGGCGTTAATGAATAACACCGAAATATTTTACCTGTGTATAGAGGGGACATAGACAAGCAACTTTTATTAGGAGATTTTTGATCTATGGATTCAAGTTTTCCTGTTAAAGCATAACATCTGCCCTGGGATGGCCGCCACTGACTTCTAACATTTGAAAAAATGCAAAACAAAGGAACTTCGCTGTTAATACAGGATTATGAATAAAAAAAACTAATGCAGTGGTGGCTTGTCATGTGATTAGTCTGTAAATTTTGCAGATTATGGAAACTCTAAATTATAATATAGCTGTTGATGAATGATTAAAAATAAGGTTTTTGTGGATCACTAAGAAGGCATGAAATCAATTTAATGAAAGTTTTAACCCTATTTCGCTTCATTATTGACTTATGAGCACCAAATTGTAATGACTTTAATTGAATTACGATGAGCTTCAGGACCTGTACGCTTCACCAGATATAGTAAGGGTAATTAAATCGTGAAGGATGAAAGGGGCTGGACATGTTGCACGCATGGGGGAGGAAAGACATATCTCAAAAGTATTGACTGGGAGACCCAAAGGGAAAAGACCACGTGGAAGACCTAGACGTAGGTGGAAGGACAATCTTAGAACGGATTTATGGGAAGTAGGATTTGTGGGGGATGATTGGATGGAGTTAGCACAGAATAGGGTTGAATGGCAGGCTCTCGTAAGCGCGGCAATGAACCTTCGGGTTCCATAAAATAGATAATATTCCAATAAGATAGCTTGCTTAGGAATTGTCTATTGCCATTGAGTAAGTAAGTAAGTAAGTTAATGCCCTGTAGGATACACATTTTACGTCAAAGAGGAAAAATCTCCTAATAAAAGTTGCTTGTCTATATCCCCTCTGTATAGCATACAGGTAAAATATTTCGGTGTTATTCATTAACACATTGTATATCCATTCTGTATAATTGTTTTACATCTTAAATACTCGTAAGTATAACAACACACATTCTGATAACAACTGTAACGTATTTATTGGAACTTGTCTTGTGTTTATAATGCTAATAAAACAGAGACTATGTTAGTGCCAGGGTTACAACTCATCACCTCAGGATTCCGTCTCTCTGAACAAGAGGGACAAGGGATTAGACTGACTGAAACTGAAAGGTTGCATTGTCCCTAAATCGATAACACTTTATGAGGCTAACTGGGCAACTTACTTACTGTCTGCCATGGGATGCAGCGCCATCAAGTTGTACTAGCATTGAAGAATTTCCTACCTACTGAAAGCTTCAATTACAGCATTAACTTCCTTCAGAGTGTTCAGCAAGACTCTTCTTGACCCCACGCAACGTCTGGAGATTCTAGTTGTTATCCTGTACTTAAATAAAAATTATAGGCCTAATAGGCCATGCTTAAGTAAATAAACGGTGCAAAATATGATGCGCAAATCGTCTCAATTATACATGTTAAGATTTAAATTATTATGGATTTTACATTTACAACAAAAAAAGTACGTACCATTCAAAAATTGATGCAAAACCTCTATATAATGGTCATAGGTTTGCCAGTAGGCTCTTGTAGTAATTCATTCGCGTGCATCTGTTTCTATTGTTCAGTGATTTCTTCTTATGTGATATTCATTTTAAACGATTATAATATCCAGTGACGTAGCGGCGATGAGTTATGCAAAATAAACAAGTCCTAAAAATTCCGATGTTTGCCTTTGCGAATGAGGAAACCATGAAAAACCCAAGCCTGGCCGTATCGTTAGAGATTTGAACCCTGGACTTCTTACCTCAGCCACCTCGCTAGATTAGTTTTATTGTGTTCATTATGACTGAGCTAAACTGACAGCATTTCATAACAATAAGTGGATTATAGTTTTCTTGTTACTATGGGCAACAAAATATAATTCATATTTTGATCAAAATGTATGTTTGGAAATTTGCATTTAAATAATGTTATTTCGTTTTTATCTTCATGGCTATTAATTTTATAAAGAAATGTATTTAACCAAAAATTTTCTTTTTAATTTTCTCTACAACTTGACTGTGCTAAGTTTCCATATATCGCCCAATGTAATGGAGATAGCCTAGAAAAATTGAAAATGGATACGAGTAAAGTACCCCCTAAGTCATTTTTGCAGAGAAACGGATATAGCCAATTCATTAGTCACAGATAACAGTTTCCAATTTCACATTTTTATTAAAATCGTTAGAGGCAATTTTTCAAAAATCAAAATTTTGAAGAAAGTTTCATGAAAAGTCTCCTTAATATTTTAGTAACCAAAATCTTTCCACTTCGATAAAATTTCAGAATATTCCTTAATTTGAAAAAAAGTAAATACAGTAGAGCCTCGGTAATTCGAGCCCCGATATTTCGAGGTTCCGTGTAATTCGAGCTGGTCTTAAGAAAATTAAAATTATCCATAAAACTAGAGTAAAATCCCGTTTTTATACGGTGTCCGCAAGTAAGTTTTACGCACTTCCGAATGTGTTACATTTTGAGCTTTCTTTCAATTTTTCCATGTAGAAAAATGCAGGTAAAACTGCCCCACTTAGAGTGTTCATAATACACAGAAATAACCTTGGCTTCAGACTGCTAACGCATTTCTATTACAGATTGACAGAAACCGTTAGGTTCGATTTTTCTTTGTCGGGACCTCGTGTCAATCAATTGTACAGTGCATATTTCCCCATCCTTTCATAAAAGAATACTGTATTGTTACAGTAATCCCTACATTGGTAATTAAAAGTGTTTTCCTAGTAGCATCGCTTTCCCGTTCCACTCCATTAAGGGTCAGACAATGACTTAATCCTTAGAGGATGCTGACGTAGCAAATTGGAAATGTTCGACAATATATACATACAGGCGTAACACAGGTATGTAGGCCGACAATATTGTTTATTTATTTATTATTTAAACCGTTATTGTGCTCATGAAACATTTATTTGCGATTTACCCATTGATTTAGAGAAATTTCCGTATAATCCGAGTTTTTTGTAATTCGAGGTAGCCTCAGCCCCAATTAGCTCGAATTATCGGGGTTCTACTGTACAATGAATTCTTTCCTCGCTACGGTTGCCTAAAGACAGACAGGTGGACATGTAGACAGACATACGCTATTCCAAAAACATTTTTTTTCGGTTTCTAGGCATCGTGAAACATGCTTTTCCGGTGTTACCTCGATCATCTCTCTTTTTTTGTCACGATCATAATACTATCTCTTTATTACGTATACGAGAAAGTTAAAGAGATTGATCGTTTAATGTTACTATAGCAACAGATAATGGTTGTGATGGGACTGTAATTTAGTCATGGCCCTCTACTTAAATAAAAATTATAATAGGCCATGCTTTAGTAAAAGAGCATGGGTTATTTTCTAAATTGGATGTTCTCTTTAAACACACTTGTTGACAGAAGAGTCAAACAGCCAAACTGTGCCTGGACTGAAATGCGCTTGTGTCGTTTTTCCATGCACGCCGTAGTGGAGTAATTTAAAGGAATATCGGGATATTTACATAAGCGTGTGTTGTACCACTGTAATAGGATTACCAACCTCTGTCGTCCTCGCTACAATCGATACCGATAAGCCGAACAGGATGTCCAACAGTTTAAAATAAAAATACATGTAAAACCACGGCCTCAGTAGACTTATTCCCTTCTTGATAGTGAATAGAGAGGACCTTGACTACAATGCAATCAGATGTTTGTACATTTTTCATGGCACGCTTTGCTTTAGATACTAATACTAATAATACTTTTATAATAATAATAATAATAATAATAATAATAATAATAATAATAATAATAATAATAATAATAATAATAATAATAATGTGTTGCCAAAGTGCAGTTTGTTCCTGCTGTTAATGTAGGCTACATTCAGTGATGGGAAAAGCACAAAAAGAAAGTAATTGGGCTGAATTACAATTACCTGAGACACATTTTACTTAATTACAATTACAAATTACTTTTTCAAAAAGTAATCAGTAAAATTACAATTACATTTACAATTACTTTACAAAATGGCAGTACCTAAAAATTCCTTGTTTTTGGTTTGTTTTGGGCACAAGCCCAAATTATTAATGAACAAACAACAACAAAAACACATCAATGAGGATATTTTCGGTAACATTGAGTAATTTTTTGTTAATATTAACTCTAATTTGGATATTAGTTGCAAGAACAGTAATGATGACAATATAGCAAACGAGAATGATACTAATGCTACCGACTGCTAAATTGTAACAATTACAATTTTATTTCCAGAAGTAAATTACAAGTAGACATTACATTTTTTTAAAAGTATTGATTACAAGTAAATGGGACCAAAAAAGGAATTGTTAGTGTAATCTGATTACTTCTACTCAATTACTTCCCATCACTGGCTACATTATATTAAATCCCTTACAATCCACATAAAATCAAAGTATATTAACTACATTGAAACTCAGATACTCGTCAATTGAGTAAAATGGATACCTTAGCAACCAATTAAAAAGATTTCTTTTAAAACGGCATACACTTAAATTTCTGGTTTCAAGAGTTTCAAGACTTCCCTTAAATTTATCCTAACATTGTCCTCCCACCTATGTCTAGGTCTTCCACGTGGTCTTTTCCCTTTGGGTCTCACAGTCAATACTTTTGAGATATGTCTTTCCTCCCCCAAGTCCAGCCCATTTCAACCTCCGTGATTTAATTTATATCCGGTGACGAGTACAGATTGTGAAGCCCGTCGTTATGCAGTTTTCTTCAGTCCCCATTTTCATCTGTCTTAGGCCCAAGTATTTTCCTAAGCCCCCTGTTTTCGAACACTCTCAGATTATGTAAGGGGCCAAGTCTCAAGTCCATATAATACAACCGGCAAGATAATAGTCTTATAAATCTAAACGCAGGCTATGTTATAAAAGAAAGTCTAATGAAAAATGCGATAATTTAAACATAATTTCCCAGAGTCTTTTGAAATAGATAAAGAAAAGAAAATGAGTAATTTCACCGATGGAGATCACCAAGGCGACAGACTCCCATTCTGAAGGTTCAAACCTCTTCAGTTGCGTAGTCAATACAATTGAAAGTCAGTTGAACGACACTAGAACAGATCGTATAACATGCAGTTAATGCATATGTCAAGAGACAAACTTGGAAAAGAGTGTTTTCCGCATTTTGTCAATTCATGATGTCATGGCCACCTCGTATCACATTCATGCTGGACGTGGTTCATATTATGCAGTTACTGCGTGTCAAGTCAGCTGTGGCTATTTTTGCACTCGATTATCGATTTTATAGTTACCATGGAAACAAATTATGTTATAATAAGGAAATCTACGAGTGAAAACGTCACTAGTGACGTTTTAAAGCAGGCGTTCCGAACTCTTTCCTGCCGGCAATAATGCAAAAACATTGAATTTAGCGCATTCCAATGATTTCTCAGAACTATAAGTGCTTTTTGGCGAATAATTGTGGTGGAATAATATTGTATTTAGTCATGGCCCTCTATAACCACTACGTTCTAGTAAAACAAGGATTATGAAAGGAGGCATTGTTCATTGTTGCAACAGATAATGACGTAATGAGAGTTACAGTACTACTACAGACGTGCATACCATGTTTATTGCATGGCTCGTCATAACTAAACGTGAATATTTCAGAACGCACTTCCGCACCGGATCACGCTACATATTTAAACACCCCCGTGCATCATCATGCCATGGCCCTCTGTTTTATATCCGCATACCTTATTTATTTATTTAGTCTTAACTTCAATTTCAATAATGTCATTATCTCTTTCGCGCATTCTATATAATAATAATAATAATAATAATAATAATAATAATAATAATAATAATAATAATTGACTTACGTAAAAGCCTATCAATTATTGCATATTCTGCACGCAGGGACGCACGTGTGAAAGGGATTTGTGTTTTAGAAATTGAATCACTCTTACAAGAGTCACCCTCCGCGACGGGATACGGTTTTTATGACATTGGCGAGGGCTGATTGAATACCTGCTACTGGGGGATTAGGGTTAACACGGGGGGTGTGGCGCCCTAACAAGCAATTTCCAGACTGTCTCCTGTTTCCGATCACATGGACTGCAAAGAAGCAGCCAATGTTTTAAATACATTCCTTGACTGGCAGCTTCTAGTTCGAGCATTTCAAAAAGTCAAATATTAAACATTTTACTTTGCAGATAACTTTAAAGTCGGTGATGTCAGTCGGGGAGGTTTATTGTAGCAGGGCCTTTTTTACAATTCTTATACAATTGACCATTTTTTTAAAAATCATATTTGTGTATATTCATCTTAACACAACAATACTTAAATTTACGCATGTTGGTCAGAGAAGCCAGATTTCACATAGTCTCAGTTTGTAAGGAACTCTGCTCCCTTATTTATTCCATAATCACCTAACTGATGTAGCCACTTATAAACAACTAGCATGTGCTCGCGGCTTCGCCCGCGATAATTATTTCAAAAATTAAAAATTAAGAGCATAATAGTTAAATCATTATATTTATTAACTCCTAAATCACGTGGACTACATACCACGATTAGATAGCATCGTCTGGTAAAAGCGACCTCAGATTCGAGTTTCTTGGTCCAGAAAACCCCTGTAGAGTGAGTTTAGTCCAAATAAAACGATGTTTGACCATATTAGGGCTTACAACATTCAAGCGATCGCGAAAGTTTAATTTCAAGGTATGACAAAAATAGACAAAGCCAACTGTAATTGTCAAACTTCCATTTAATTTAATTCCAAATCCATCTGAAACCCACTGGCAACAATATGTTTTAATGTCAAATGTGATTCGGATTCGATAATTCTGTGTAAGAAGGGATTAAGTATTCTCAAAAACATTTGATTTTTGGCAGTTAAAATCAGAATTTTTCAAAATCCTTTCTTAGTGAGCACCTACATTATGAAAAGAAGGTACTGTCAAAATTCCAAGTCTCTACCTGTTATAGTTTAGGCTCTACGTTGATTCCTGTCATTCATGTCAGTCAGTCAGTCAGTCAGGACAAAGCCTTTTATATATATATATATATATATATATATATATAGAGATAGAGATTAATTTTAATACATATGTCTTATAGATAACTCAGATTTACTTTTAAGTAACAGAGCTGAGAAATATGTTAAGTTATATAAAATTATGTACTGCATGACATAAAACATAAAGGTAACTCAATTCTAACAACATTGTGTAACATATTATGCAATGTTATACTTGATCCAAGATGTGTACGGAGCAAAAGTAAACAACAGACTTGCCTTGACTAACTGCGTCCCGCCGTTTAATTGGTTAATTGAGTCAGATGTTTACGTCCATTCCGCACACATCGTACAATTATTTATATCTTATGTAATTGTGAAAACATAAGTTCTGTTGAGTTGCTTGGTTTATAGGCTTACATGTTTTACAATGTAATATATCTAGCAAACAAGATTTCATTTGTTTTATCGTTGCCTTGGCAAATTTGTTGATTCTTAAGAAAAACAAGTGACATAAGTTACTAAATACAAGACGTATATTTTATAACATAATTCATTAATTCATTGCACTTTTCATTTACATAATGTGTGATGAAGTAAACCACATATTGTAAGTAAATGTAATAGGCATAATATCTAATCTCTATATATATATATAAAAGGCTTTGTCCTGACTGACTGAATGAATGACTGACTGACTGATTGACTGAATGACAGCCTAAACTATAGCAGGTAGAGACTTGGAATTTTGACAGTACCTTCGTTTCATAATGTAGGTGCTCACTAAGAAAGGATTTTGAAAAATTCTGATTCTAAATGCCAAAAATCAAATGTTTTTGAGAATACTTAATCCCTTCTTACATAGAATTATCAATTCCAAATCACAGAATATATTGTTGCCAAATGGTATCAGGTGGGCTTGGAAAAAACAAATGAAATGCACTTTTGACAAATAAGAGAAGTTATCAAAATAATTCATGTTATAAATAAATATTACACTAAAATAATGGAATCACATAACTTTCTCTACCCTGGACATAGAGAAAACAAAACGAGGTATGGTAATGTGTATATTATTATATTATATCGCAGGTTTTTGGAGAGAAAAGTATGAAAGTGATAATGCTTTATGGTAACATAAGAGTGGGAAATTTCCCGCCTCGATATTACAATTTTATGTTACAGGAATTTCTGTTTCTTCTTATTTAAACCTCTACCAGGCTTGCTGTGCACTGTACAAGCGATGGGATGCAACATTCTAGATCCTCTATGAGCCATAAAAAACTATATCAAGCGTTTTCTGAGGGAATAGTTTGAGTGTAATAAGTCGTTCTTCCTATTTCAAATTATAAATGCCTATATAAGGACCTAGAATTTAAAATTGAAAATCCTTCATAAGCTAATTTCCAATTACAAAATACAAAACCCGGGCGACGCCGGGTCTTTTAAGCTAGTAATTTATATTATAGAAGAAAATTGCGAGCCAGGGCATTCAGAACTTACGTCACCAATAAAGAAACGTGCGGGGAAAAGGTTTGTCCAGCGGCAAGAAGATACAGATTGTAAATATATACAAAACATTAGAATTTTCTTTAAAAATAGTTGATCACGAAAGGAAAATGCTAGAGGAGACCTTAGATTTCTGAGTTCCCAGAGGAAACTTCTGTAAAAAATTGATACAATAATATAATCCAGTGAGAAATAGACTTTCGTAAAGTTAGGTACTAGTGGAGTTATTTCTTTTTATGCATCAGTTTCAAATTTAGGAAATAAATATACTTGACTTTTTTTAGTTTAGGGACACCAGATAAGTAGGTTTTGTGAAAATAATCCACCTACAAGCTAAATCACAACAAGCGAAATAAATGGTGCAAAAATACGTTGCACAAACTTTCTCGCATATACGTGTTAAAGGCTAGCACAGAAAAAATTAAATTAAAGAGACAATAAAATTTTATTTATTACATTTTCATAAAACTAAGAAGTATCTAGAACGGAAACCATCAGAGTCGATCTTCATGTTTAATGCTTTTACCGTGAAATAATAATAATAATAATGAATGACAGTAAAACTGCATATTATTAGTACTACTAGTATTACTACGGGAAAATTAAAATATAAGTCGCACCTTGGGATAAATCGGCACCACCCAACCCACCCACCAATACAAGGACAATTGGTCACTCTGCTTCGCTCAGAAACAAAATACATCACACAGTAAATGCAAATGTGAATATCGAATGGACGGAGCTTAAGGGGCGACTTATATTTGAATTTCGCTATACTAAAACTAAAACTAAACTCCGTGGCACTACATTCCTTTAGGGATTTGGTCTACCAACCGACCGGTGTGTCATCTACCACAGGCAGATGGCAGGGTTGGGGCATGTGGTCAGCATGCCGACCCCCACGACCGTTAATGGTGGTTTCCATGACCGGAGCCGCTACTTCTCTATCAAGTAGCTCCTCAATTTGAATCACGAGGAAGTGTACCCCTACCAGACCCCTCAACCTCAGAAAAATCCAAGGATGTACCGGGGATCGAACCCGGACCGACGGATCTGACGCTAACCACAAGACCACGCCGGCGGTCCTACTGCTATTACTACTTAGGTTATATTGCACGCTTTAACTGCATTGTAGGTCATGTAATGTGTTTAGTATGTTTGCGTGAACTATTAGTCTATTGTAACAACTCATTCGCGTCATCTGTTTCTATTGTTTAGTGATGTCTTCGTATGTGGCATTCAGTTTAAACGATTATAATATCCAGTGACATAGCGGTGATGAGTTATGGAAAATAAACAAGTCCTACAAACCCGGCGTTTGCTTTTGCGAGGTAACCATGAAAAACCCAAGTCAATTTGGGCGGCCACGAGGTTTGATTTGAACTCAGGACCTCTTCCCTGTTAGCCCATAGGCCTACCACATCGCTGTAATTGGTTTAGTGTGTTCAATGCGACTGAGCTAAACTGATTGCATTTCACAACAATAAGTACATTAGGCCTATAGTTTTCTTGTTGCTAGTGGCAACAAAATGCCATTCATATTTTAATTGATATGTATGTTCTGAAATTCGCATTTAAGCTGTACTTATTTCGTTTTTATCTTGATATCTATTAATTGTATAAAGAAATGTTTTAAACAAAAAATTTCCATTTTAATTTTCTCTACAACTTTACTGTGGTAGGTTTTCATGTATCACTTACTGTAATGGATATAATCTAGAAAAACTGAAAATGGATACGAGTAAAGTGCCCCTTAAGTCATTTTTGCGGAAATACGGATATAGCCATTTTATTAGTCACAGATAAGACTTTACAATTCTAAATTTTTATTAAAATCGTTAGAGCCATTTTTTCAAAAAACAATTTTTTTTTAAAAGTTTTCATGAAAAGTCCCCTTAATATTTCAGTTGTAAAACTAAATTTCTGGGCGGTTCGACAAAATTTCGAAAAAGTTCTTAATTAAAAAAATGAAGTAAATACAACGAGCCGTTTACCCGCTGTGCTTGTCCACGGACAGACGGACAGACGGACAGACGGACAGACGGACAGACGGACAGACGGACAGACGGACAGACGTCATTCCAAAAATACTTTTTTCGGTTTCTAGGCTTCATGAAACGTGCTCTCCCGGCGTTAACTCAACTTCGATTTTTTGTCACGATCACAATACTTTCTCTATACTCCGTATAAGCGAGAAAGTAAAAGGAAAAAAAGGGGGGGGGGACTGCACCAGCAGTAGCGGATTTTGAGAGATCTACAACTTTTGTCCTAAGGATTTCGTCGTATCTCCATCGATTATGCCTTAAGAGTTAAATTTTTTCGCACATATTATGTAATTTTTGACACACCTAAAGGACACCTAGAATAATGAAATTTAACAGGAATATTGGCACATGCCATGAGAATTCCAAACGTGATGGTTGTAGCTGTCCTATAAGTTGGAAAACTAAACTAATGTGTGAAGTTGAGACGTCATTCACTCAATTGACAACTTAATCACATGGAGCGAAGCGATGTTTGCTATAAGTCACGTGGCTAAGTTACTCACTGAGCCAGAAACTTTAAAGATAGCATACGTGTAGGAAAATTCCAAATAAGTTCCAATTTGTAATTTTGAAGCTCGAAAATTGGCAAACTTATAGCTTTTTAGCCTGTAGCCGACAAGAAAATTCCAAAAAGGACAAATATATAACTTTTAACAGCTGGGGAAGATCGCGATGTATGCTTACGTTTATTGAATGAACTTTGGGAACTGTATGAAGATAGAGAAAGAGACGAAAATACATTAATTGTTCGTTAGAAATGTGTTTCTGAGTAAATATTCTTTCTTCTGTTAGCTTTTAACTTCGAAAGTAAACTAAGTAAAAAAAATCCCTTTAGGCAGGCCTACAGGCTGAGGTAGATTTCAAAGTGATTTTGGTTTAATTTATTATCGCTGCGCAGCACTCTTCTTTTTTAGCCTTGGCATGGCAAACCTGCAGTAAAGAGGAAGAGCCTACAATCATTTGTTTTGACAACAAGAATAGGATATAATATTCTGGGAGGCCGTGCGCAAGATCAGCAATGAATAAAATTAGCAAAGCCGCTAAACAAGACAAAATTATGATATTATAATAATTCTTTTAAGTGTTATTATTTTCAAACATTAAAATCTCGCGTCATATGAGAGCTATCAAGAAACCATTTATTGATTTGTAGAGTACTCATCAAGAGCTTTTCAACGATACCCCACAAGACGTGGTTTCTAAAGTTTCGAATTTTCATCCCCCACCCCCACCATCACTCGAACCACCGAATCGTTGGTGTCACTGTGAACTCCATAGGAAGTGCTCTAATTTATTCAAACAAAGTTTCCCTCTATACTTCATAGGGGCCGAGACATACATTTTTATAAATTTCAACCCCCTCCCCCGACCACCCCCTTGGGCCAAATTTGCTCATTTACGAACGTGTCCGAACTATTGGGCCTAGAAATGACATAATAAAATTTGGTTGAAATATCTTCAAAATTACGGCCGCTAGCGTGTAAAGATATATGGGTATATAAATAAATATCACAATTTTTTTTTTGAACGGGCGGTGGTTTCGTACTTAGGGGAGCATGAAACGTAAAGATATGAAAGAATTTTTCGAAAGTCATGACATGGTATCCATTGCAATAGGTAGATTTTTCTTCGAAATCTACCTAAAAAGTTTCACGCAGTTCACTCAGAAGGATAAATCGATAAGGGGCAAAGAACTGAAAACTTAAACTGGATGGCAATACCAACAAAAATATGTTAGTCAGAAATTCCTTGGGCTTATTAGGAGCAAAGAACAAAGAAAAATTAAAACAAACTAATTTCTCCGGAAATCCGGGGTTTCCGGGTAAATGCTGTAATTGATAAGGAGCAAACAACTAAAAACTGAAACTAGATGGCAATACCAACAAAAAAATATATGAGTCGGAAATTCCCAAGGGGGGGATGGGGGGTATACATTAGTCTTCACTCTAACAATCATACATTTTCAAAATTATTTTAAAAAGATGAAATTTTTTTTTTTCAAATTAGTTTTTGGGGTCATATTGAACCAATGGTACTAGGAAGGTCAAATCAACTCATGGATACTACGTTAAACTAAAGTTTCTGAGAGTGGTAATAACAGCTTTAGTAATTCTAAACCGACAACAGGGGGCTTTTCTCTCCTCTACGACAGCTAGCCACCTTCCCTACTAAGAGGTGAAAATCCCCATAGCCACCATAATAAGAAAGGCAAACAGGTTTGATCACTGTACAATACATGAGGATATATTTGGTAGCATTGTTACGTGAAGGAAGCATCTAGTTGCCCTGAGGGCCTCAAGGAGCGCTGCAATCGATAGTCAAATTGAAACCTTACACTCTCTAAACTTCGCTGCGATAATACGAAGGAAGAGGGGGAACGTAACAAAGTGAGAAGTAGGATAATGTATGCAAATGATGTACCACGCAGAAATAATTTAAAAAAAAAGGTGTGGCGCAACAGTATCACAATGACACTCATTTCGACACTGTTTTGGTATCGATTACTATCGAAAACGGAACGAACTTGAGACCTTGAGAGTAGCAGCTGAAATCTGCGTATTAAATAGCCGGTATTTCAAATAAAATCAATTCTGTTCCTGTCAATTTTAATATCATACTGAAATGAATTCTTTTCGTGCTGAAAAAATACGTTGGTTTGAAGAAAACATCAAAAGGAAGTTTCGATTTGACTGACGCCGTAAGCTGCCATCTCTTGTGGAAGATAAAAACTACGTCAACCACCTGGTACGAATGTCAGCGTCGTGAATCGTAACCGGCTCGTTTGCGTTAATTTAAAATCTCATAATTTAAACTTTTGTACTACAGTAGTTATGGTCGAACAAAAACAGTTGTATGCAACTTGCCCATGATGTAAGCTTACTATTTATCAAGTGCCAGAATGGTACTTTGTGAGATTTTGTGTGGGGGCGAAAAATGTCTAGACCCTATCCGTCTGTCCGTCCGTCCGTGTGTCTGTACGCCCCATAACTCAAATACGCTTTTTCGGATTTTCATGAAACTTGGAAAACACGTTTATAATGTCCATGAGAAGAACCCTATTGATATTGAACCAAATCGGTTCACCGGTACCGGAGTAATGCCCAATTTAGTGCCCATTTCAATAGATTATATTAGAAAGGCACCATAACTCAAATACACTGTATCGGATTTCCATAATACTTGTTATACGCATTTATGACGTCCGTGAGAAGTACCCTATTAAATTTGAACCTAATCTGTTGACCGATACCGGAGTAAACCCCATTTTAGTGTCTATTTTAAAGGCGCAATAACTCAAATACGCTTTATCGAATTTTTATGAAACTTCATATACGCATTTATAATGTCCATGGGAAGATGTCTATTGATATTGGATAAAATCGGGTGACCTGTTTCGGAGTAATGCTCAATTTAGTGCCTATTTTATGGAAATATACGTATTCGAAAGAATTTATGAAATGCAAATCAATTATCATGACAACATAGCGAATTGTTTTACTGTGATCTTATAAGGCTTTGGAAATTAAAATACAGTTAGCTATGACAAAAAAACACTATTGCTTTACATGCGCTTATCCAACTAGACCGTTAAACTGACCCAGGTTACTGAGATGGTAACGTCTTGGCCTCACATTGTGGAGTTCCATGGTTCAAACCCCGAAACCGGCCAATTTGACTTCTTTTTGTATTCTGCATATCATGATTGCAATCATAACTGATTAAACTAAAACATACTGGCACTTTGTTACATCAGTTTACTTGATTTTATGGTCTGTTATAATCTATCTATTTAAGTAGATCCGTTGCTATAGTAACAATAAACAATGTCTTTGATGTAGTGACTTTTGGAACTCATGCTTCTTTGATGTGCTTTTAAAAACACGGGAAAGCAATCAGACTGGGAAATATTAATAAAGGCTCATCCGGACGGGAGTTGTGAAATATTACAGCAGACATGTGCTTACTTATTGATTACTCGCAAACAAGGGTGTCTTGTGTATTAGGGGTAGATTGCGTTCCTGTTGTCGTGTGCAGTGTCATGTGTAATACCAACCGTCCTATTTACCACAGGCAGGGTTACGTTCTATTTAATCGAAAATGTTTTCATTGGGGAGATGTTAACCTTAACGCTGTTATGTTAATTTGCACATGTTTAGGCAAACATAACTGGATAGGATGGTTTGGACGTAGCTGCATTCAATGCTTTTCTTATCTTTTCATAACAATTATGCTTTATTGGATTTTCTTGAAACTTTGTTTACCCATTTATAATGTACATGGACCAAATCAGTCCATAATATACAGTATAATAATATTATACTGATATTGGACCAAATCGGTAGACCGGTACCGGAGTAAAACCCAATGTTGTGTCTATTTGAAAGACGCGGTAACTCAAATATGCTTTACCGGATTTTTATGAAACTTGGTATACACATTTATAATGTCCATGGGAAGACGTCTATTGATATTGGATGAAATCGGTTGACCTGTTTTGGATAGTGGTCAATTTAGTGCCTATTTTATGGTAATGTAAGTATTCGAAAGAATTTATGAAATGCACATCAGATATTATGACAACAACTGTGATCTTATAAGGCTTTGGAAATTAAACAGTTAGCTATGACAAATAACACTATGGTTTTACATGCGCTTATCCAACTAGACCGTTGAACTGACCCAGGTGGCCGAGATGGTAACTTCTTGGCCTCACATTCTGGAGTTCAATGGTTCAAATCCCGAAACAGGCCAATTTGATTTTTTTTTTGTACTCTGCATATCATAATTGCAATCATAACTGATTAAACAAAAACATACTGGCACTTTGTTACATCAGTTTACCTTATTTTATTTTTAATTCTTCTTTATTTTTGTTTGAAAAACCATAACCTGCAACAGTGACGTGTGGTAACGTCTTGGACTCGCATTCGGAAGGTCTCAGGATCAAATCCCGCGGTTGGCCAATTTGACATGAGTTTCTTCATGGTTTCCCCAGTCCTAAAGACAAATGAAGAATTGGATATTTACATACCATGAATCATCCTCACCATTTAACCCGTATCATTTCCATTTAAATTAATATAAGTTGAAATTTACTCCATAAAAATACATCGACAACAGAAACAATTGACAAGCAATAGTTCCATGGCCTACCCTTAACCCTACTGTATAGACATAGATCCCGAACTCCTGATATGGCATCGCAGCTAAAAGGAGTAGAAACACTGACTGCATCAACACATCTTGCACCTTTCCATCGACTTCAAGCGCACTTAGGTCTTCCCTTGGCCGCTGCCTGACTCCTCACTCTTGCATATTAAAATCCTTAGTTTGTATCGCTAAAATGCTTTGCTTGCATTCCACATTGCATTGTTTATGTGCAATCTACCGTCATAACAACTCTTTCATGGTTGTTTTAATTAATTAACTGATTATAAACACTTAATATGCTTTAATATCTTTTCGATGCCCGCAAGAATATTGGACTGGAAAAAAATACAGAAAAAATCTAGTTATATGGTCATGGAACGTCAAAATAATGCTCCACGAAATATTAGAGTAGCCGGTAAATCGTTCGAACAAGTGGATAAATTCAAAAATCTGGGAGCAATAATTACAGATACAGTAGTATATTGAGATACAAGTGCCGTAAGGCACGTTTACGGGTCGAGGAAACAGACTGAAAACCCGAGGCGCAGCCGAGGGTTTTTAAGTTTTCGAGACCCGTAAATGCCTTTACGGCCCGTGTGTTGCATGCTATTTTTTGCACAATGATTATTTATATCAATTTAATTATATTAATTGTGATATTACCTGAAAATATTATGTAAATACATTCTTGAAAATAGATGTTTATTTCAGAAAGTGATTCGCATGTGTTTGTTGTTATGGGAACCGAATATTTGTCCTGGGGGCCGTGACCATAAAGGCTTGTATTATGAAGTGTATCGTAATGAATTATGACGTAGCGCTTGGACCGTAAGTGTTTTAACCTCATCGCAACCGGCCTTAGCAACAAGACTGTGTGGGAATGTCAACTTACGATCCATGTAAACAAAGTTCGTAAGTACCACTTACTAGCTAAGGAGTGCAAAAATAATATTAAGGTAGAAGTTAAGTGTAGACTCAAATCAGGAAATGCCTTGAACTTTTATGCAGTTCTTAAACTCTTATCTTCTCGTCTTCTGTCCAGAAATCTAAAAATAAATATTTATAAGACAATTATCCTGCCGGTTGAATTAAATGGATGTGAGACATGGCCCCTTACATAATCTGAAAGTGTTAGGAAACAGGGGCCTTAGGAAAATATTTGGGCCTAAGAGAGATGAAAATGAGGACTGGAGAAAACTGTATAACGACGAGCTTCATAACCTTTACCCGTCACCAGATGTAGTAAGGGTAATTAAATCACGGAGGATGAAATGGGGAGGAAAGACATATCTAAAAAATATTGAGTGGGAGAGCCGAAGGGAAAAGACCACCTGGAAGACATAGACGTAGCTGCGAGGACAATACTAGGATGGATTTAAGGGAAATAGGATTTGCGAGGGATGGTTGGATGGAGTTTGCACAGAATAGGGTTGAATGGCGGGCTGAGGTAAGCGCGGCAATGAACCTTTGGGTTCCATTAAATAGATAATATTCCTTTAGCTTGCTGAGGAATTGTCTATTGCCTTTGAGTAAATAAGTAAGTAAATTTGCTCTTCATGTTGGCCTAGAGTTAAGGTTTGGAAAGAATAGACGTGTCAATTTGTTGCTACTTTATCCGCGAGGCCATACAGGTAGAAAAACACTGATTTATACCTACATTTTGTTTCTGCAGACAAGTGGAAATCAGCTTCTGACAGTTGTAAGCCCTAGGCTAGAGTTTTCCCCCAGATGGTCACTACAGGTGTTGACTTACTAAGCTTGACTGAATGCATACTGCCGCAATCCAACCTCTTTTCTATGGAGGGATTGAATAATATATAATAGAATTGCTCATGCTGATTAGGTATAGAGGCTATATTGTGAGCTAAATTTGTTGAGGGGGTTGGAATCACCCTAACATAGCACGGGGGAGTTGAGCCGCTTAAGTGCCATGTTATCCACTAAACACAACGTGTTGCTTTGCGATTGTCACCCTTATTACACATGCAAATCCACACCTTTACTTCTTTTTAACTTCCTGTAGTAACAAACACACAGGGTGATTCGCAGGTTGCACAATGTGTTGCACAAACTTCCTCGCATACAGTCTACCTGCTAAGACTGAAACCGGTTTGTGATATTGCAGCTTCCACGTTAAACAGGTTCAGGGATCTTACCGAACTTTTGTTACTGTAATATTCTGCTTACAGGATTACTCATATTAACTGAAAAAAAAAATCAGGTAAACCCATCAAACGAAGTGCCAAATGGAGGCCATATTTCATAAACTATTGAGTTTTAGACCACTGTTTTTTTTAGAAAGTTTTATCACCATATGTGAAAGAATAATGTCGGTGCCACTTTTTAAAAAGTTTTTTCTTTCCAAGAACTTCCCCTACTTGCTACCACTCTAATCCTCTTCGACCTATCAAGCAGTAAATAGAAAGATAATTAGGCGTAATGACACTTGTCTGCAGTCCAGTACAATGTTGCCAAATACCTACCACTTCACTTGAGAAGTAGTGAATGACAGCGGCAACACTAGGGAAATCCACGCTTCGAGGCTATATAAGGAGTTCGGGATCTGTGTCTTTACAGTAGGGTAGGCCATGAACTATTGCTTGTTTATTGTTTCTATATAATGGAGTAAATTTCAACTGATATTAATATAAATGAATATGATACAGATGAAATGGTGAAGATCATTGATGGTATGTAAATATCCTATTCGACTTTTGCCTTCACTACTAGGGAAATCAGGAAAAAGCCCACGTCATATTGGCCGGCCCCGGGATTTGAACCTGGGACCTCCCGAATGCGAGTCCGAGACGTTACCATCTCGGCCACCACGCTCGGTCCTTTTTACTTCTGAATATATACAAATACAGTAAAAATAAAAGTATTGGAAAATTACTTTAAACCTTTGCCTGAAAAATGTGAAAATCGGAAGCACTCAGCCTTATAAGTTATAACTAGGGACCGGATTCTTAGGTTTTTACCTATTTTTTTCCTTACTTCCAAAACAAAAGGCGCTCATACACTTTTTCGAATCATGTCCATAGGATTCACCCACATTAATTCTGTGGCACCTAAAAATACCTAAATGGGGTATAAAAACCTAAATATACCTAAACGGGATATAAAACCTAAAATATCTAATTTAGGCTCCTTTTTTTGTCTTTTTTGTTTGTCAGTTAAGAAATCGATATTTTGCAGGGAGAGAATAGTTTTTGTCGGGTAGAAATTAATACCACCAGCGTTTCATTCAACCCATTGTCGTCTAGTTTGGACAGTATCAAGAGAGGAAAAGAGTATCGGCATTTAAATATTCGTTCGAACAACGATTGTTGCCGTGTATGAACAAGGATATAGATTTCTGTGTTTTAAAGCGCTTGTTTTTTGTTTGCCTTTAGTACTTCCCTGTTATTCATACTGAGTGGTCATACTGTGAGTTTTAAGAAGACGTGTTAATAAGCCGAAACAAATGAAATCGAGTTTGTAACGGCAGTGGATTGGCGACGATCTGAATTTCGCGACAGATGGCAAAGTAATATTTTGTCAAGCCTGCCAGAAACACGTATTGTTTACCTTTCTAGAAAAGGGGGAAATTTTTGTCCCTAGTTGATCTGTTGTGCGGTTAGCATGCGTAACAACCGAAAAAAGGGAAATAATCAGTTTCACATTATCCACATCCAACCATAAAGTATTTTACTCACTAAGCGTCACGAAGCATCGGATTCGAATCCTGAAAAGGGTAGTGTCTAGATACAGTATTAACTATTAACCAATTGTAAGAGATGACAGGAAGAACTTCACTGGTGAGAATCTTGAAAGATATTTAGTGATATACTATAACCAGGAAATGTGAGGCAATCTTATTTCCACTGCTTCTTTTGATTGTTTATGCATTCTTTCTTCAATTGTATAATATTGTCTTAAAGCAAGTTTACACAAATTTAAGTCCATTTTGTTAAGTTAAACTTTACAAGTATTATGTATTCAATCCTATGTAGCACATTCAAATTCATTAAACCAATTATTCTACCCGAAAACGATATTTTGGACAAAAAACCTAAAAAAAACTATTTCACTTACTGGAAAACTTAAAACAGTGTTTTTAAAAACCTAAAAATCCGGTCCCTAGTTATAACTGATGCTAAAAGAAACAGGTAATTAAATCAACTTGAATATATAGGGCCTAATATACTGAATATATTACATTTCCTTTTATTAGTGATGATCAAAAGGCAGTTTAACTTTCTCAAAATTATTTACTTTAATCACTAGACTTCGGATTTTAGGTAAAAACCTATTTTAATCCTTAAGTGATATATGGACGAAAACTTGTATATGCATGTTTCATAATAATAATAATAATAATAATATAATTTATTTGTCATTAAGCATTACATATAATGCAATAGACTTCGTCAAGAAACAAACAGATATTAAAACCTAATGTTCACTCTTGGCAATTCCAGGAATTCATTAAGATTGTAATATGGCGAAGCTTGAAGAAAGTTATGCACTACACTTTTGAATCTCTTAAAATCCACTGTGTGAGCTTCACAAGGTAATTTATTAAAAAGAGTGACCGCCATGGATTCGTACCAGTCTTTTGATTTAGTTAGTCTGACCTGTACTTCGCTAATCAGATATTTGTTTCTCGTGTTATGCACATGAACTTCGCTCCTGATTACATAATCATTTAGTTTGTTTTTTACTAAAAGTAGACAGTGCAAAATATACATATTTACAATAGTTAAAACACCTTCTCTAATAAATAGAGGACGGCACGGTTCGTTATACTTAGCACCAGCCAAGATACGTATAGCTTTCTTTTGCAAGCATAAAATTTTTTGGATACCACTTCCATTTCCCCACAGTCTGATTCCATAGAGGAGTATGCTGTTAAAAAATGCATAGTATACATTTAAAACATAGTTCTTTGGTATAAGCTTTCTTATATGTCGTAGAACATAGATCACTCGAGACAGTCTTTTACATATTGTGTCAATATGTGGACCCCACGTTAACTTACTATCAAGTGTGATACCTAATAATTTGGCAGTAGATGTCTCATACGTATTATTTAGGGAAAACAGTATCTTTTGTGTCTTTTCTATATTCAATGTTAACCCATTTGCTGTAAACCAATCTGTACCTTCAGTCATCACATTATTCATTAACATGTTAAGGTTATAATGTTCCTTTCCAGTTCGATAAAACGTTGAGTCATCAGCAAATAACACAGACTTACTGTCTACATTTGAAGCTACGTCATTTATTAAAATAAGAAATAAAAGCGGCCCCAACACTGATCCCTGCGGGACTCCAATACCTATCTGACGTACATCTGAATATTCACCATTAAACCATACTGTCTGTTCGCGGTTACTTAAGTAAGATTTGATCAACCTTAGTTCCCTACCTTTTACACCATAGTATTTAAGTTTAGCGGCCAGAATATCGTGTGGCACGCAATCAAATGCTTTGGTTAAATCGCACATTAGAGCCAGAGTATTTTTATGATCTTCAAAGCCTGAAATTACAGAAGAGATCAATGTCTCCACTGCATCCACCGTTGACCTTCCATTTCTAAAACCATATTGAGATTCAGTAAACATATTATTGTTTTCAAAAAAGTTCGTTAGCTGGTTTTTCACTACACTTTCAATAACTTTTGAGAAAATCGGTACTATTGAAATTGGTCTGTAATTCCCAGGTTTTGATGGGTCACCTTTCTTAAGTACTGGTATTGTCTTCGCTAGTTTCAGTGATTCAGGGAATTTCTCATTTACAAAGCATTGGTTAATACAATCCGTTAGAGGCACCACAATATATGGAATTACAGTTTTGAGAAAGGTATTACTAATGTCATACACATCCTTAGTATTTGAAGATTTAATTTTCTTTACGATTTTTATGACTTCATTGCAAGTAACAGTTTTCCACACAAAACTGGCAGGAGGTATCTTCAGATTCTGTATTCGCACCATGGCATTGTTAACATCAAGATTCTTGTTAGTTAAATCTTTAACTGTATTTATGAAACAGTTATTAAACTCATTTGGAGTAAGATTATAGCTTTGTTTATTTTGATGTTGGTTGACTGCATTATTAATTATTGTCCAAGCAGCTTTAACTTTGTTCGATGCAGAGCTAATGAAATTTATATTGTGATTTAACTTGGTATCCACTAGAAATTTTTTATATTCTTTCCTTGCTGTTGTATATGCCAATTTAGTCTGGTCCACGAAAACATTGTACCGACTAGCCCACAACATACAATTTCTTAACAACAACACTTGTGACCTCATACTACGGCATTCACTCGTATACCACTTTGGTTTAGTTTTGCTTACGTTCACATCTATGGACTTTTTTTTATATTTATATGGGAAGTGCATATCCATTCCATGGCAAAATATTGTTAAGAACTTGTCGAAGTCAAGATTTTCTATATTAGGCCACTCAATAGCTTTTAAGTAATCTATAAATTTCTCAATATTGTCCGAGTTGAAATATCGAGTTTTTGTAACTGTTTGGGATGTATTTTCCTGTTCCGAGTACTTGGCTCCAAATACTTTCATGGCTAAAGCATCATGGTCAGACAACATTGGTTTATAAACACTTACCAAAATTAGTTCATCTGACATATTCGTGATGACATTGTCCAAGCACGCTTTCCCTCTCGTCGCTTCAGAATTAAGACAACGAAAATTTACAGATCTCAGTACATTTAAAAACTGCGCCACCCAAGGCGATTTGCACTCATTTATGTCTAAGTTAAAATCTCCACACAGCACAACAGGGATATTGAAAGCGCTCAAGTAGATTAAAACTTTGTCTAGGAACTCAAAAAATAGGTTTATATCTCCACTGGGTGATCTGTACAAAGACATCAGTATTATTTTGTAGTTAGGACTAATCACCATAATAGCCACTACTTCAATATGCTTCTCCTTACAGTACTTGTCAACATTGATCACTTTATACTCACAATTCACCTTTGTATATATAACCACGCCCCCATGCACATACTTAGACCTACAAAATATATCCGCACATATATAGCCTTCTAATTTAGCCAGATTGTAATTATTCTCATTACACCAATGTTCACTGAGACATAATACATCAATATTTTCGTCTTTTAGAATGATTTCCAGTTCATTTGTCTTATTTAGTAGTGACTGAATATTCATGTAGAATATTCGTAAAATTATTCCGTTCTCACAATCATACTCCAAAGTCGAACTTAGCTTTTTCTTAAAAAAACCTTCTCAGCACTGGGATACTCATTTCTTGAGTGACTATGTGACTATGTGACATAAGTGACTATGCCTAAAACTGATACTTTTATAGGACCTAAAATGCCTATTTTTACTATAGAGCCTAATATTGCCTTTTTGCTTGTTTTTCCTCTGAAGTTCAAAATAAGTTATTTTTTGTTATAAATTCTAGCATTTATTTTCAGTTCGTACTAAATTTTTAGCTCGGAATGACACATTTGTGACGTGGTTAAATAGTAAGGAATGTTTCGTCTTCAGGAGAAAAATTCCTTGGAATTTCCAAGAAAATGTAGTGTTTTTCTCCCGACACCCACATCCAGTAAAAAAAAAATATATAATAAAAAAACACCTAGTTCTCTAAATCACTGAGGCATACAAGGGGTTGAATATGCTAGCATGCGTAACTTCTGGGCGCAGGGATTAGGTTTTCACTGTTATGGTAGTAATACAGGCCCTAGTAATAGGTCTATATAATTTTGTGTATCATAGGCCTATATCTGTGTTTTATCATGATTATTGATTAATGGTGAATTCAATAAATATAATATTCTGCATTGCAATTGAGATATTTTAGAAAATTGGCAACTTAACGAATTTATAAGAGACTATTTTACAATTTTTAGAGCCTGAGGGAACTGAAACTTATCTACACCATTTCAACCTCAATTTCGGAAAAAGTAATTTCAATTTCGGAAAAAGTAATTTCTAATTCGGAAAAAGTAATTTCAATTTCGGAAAAAGTCATCTCAATTTCGGAAAAAGTAACTTCAATTTCGGAAATACGAGGGCTATTTTTTAAAGCATTCGATGGGGCATAAAATGAAAACCACAGTGAAAATCAAAACTGTTTTATTTGGAACACTTAGGTACACCTTCTAGCTACTTCTCTACATAATCTCGCTCCGATTGAGTAATTGTCTTAGCGTGGTACCAACTTTACTATACCCTCTTCATAGCCCTCGCATTTCCGAAATTGAAGTTACTTTTCCGAAATTGAAATTACCTTTTCCGAAATTGAAGTTACTTTTTCCGAAATTGGAATTACTTTTTCCGAAATTGAAATTACTTTTTCCGAAATTGAGGTTGAAAAGGTGTAGATTTTCACCAACACAACTCCTCTCGTGTCTTTGAATTAAGCCTAGAAACTGAATGCAATACAGCTCTGTACTGTAGACTGGAATACATTAACGTTAGAAAAAGTTCTGAGAGTGTTTCACATAAGATTTTTCGAACTTAGATTTTCCTTGAAAGGCCTCCTGAGAACTTCACACTAATGTGTTGCTATGGTTACCGTGCCATGAAGACATTCCCCGCTCTGCACCGGGTGTTTGGGAGGGGGGAGGTTGTGGGGTTAATTAGTACCCCCCAGTGTTGGCATTCCATCACACCTGAATTCAATATTAATCCCCGGGTTCGTGTCCAGATTACGCCTGACTAATACATGAGCCTCACCCACTCTTATTTGCCTCTCCCGTTTCGTCCCCCGCTCAGGCCAGACAGACCAGGTTCGTAGCAATCTGAATTCAAACCAATGGAGGCGAAACACTTGCATTGATTCTGAGCTGTCAACGTCTTTAAAATCGGTCTAATGGGGGGGAAGCCAATAGCTAAAACCGCATGGAACGGAAATACGTCAAGCCTGGACAAACGAACGCAGCATTCTTGATATTAAATAGAGAGGGCTTTAACTACAATGCAATCAGGTGTTTGTAGATATATCATGGCACGCCTTGCTTTAGATGTACGAGTTTAACAGGAAAAGGTGTATTACTAAACTAAGCAACTCCGTGGCGCTAATATCCCTGAAGGGACAAGGCCTACCACCTGTTCGCTGCTTCACCTACCATAAGCTGATGGTAGGATTGGGGGGCATGTGGTCAGCACCCACACCCATGGTCGTTAATGGGGGTTTTCATGACCGGAGCCGCTACTTCTCTATCAAGTAGCTCCTCAATTTGAATCACGAGGCTGAGTGCACCCCTGCCAGACCTCCCTACCTCAGAATAATCCGAGGAGATACCGGGGATCGAACCCGGGCCGACAGATCTGTAGTCAGCGACGCTAACCACAAAACCACGCTGGCGAACAAAAGGCGTATTACAGCTATATTAATTTTAAAATGGGCTATTAACTAAATAGTAGATTATGACTTACTGCATTTTCTATTTTTTGCAAATATGAAAGGAAATCATAACATACGGAGCGCACTAGAGTTAGGCAGCAGGCACAAAATGTTTCACGTTCCCTGTGGTCGCAATACAGCCTACCATAATTTTTACGAGTGATAGATAGATTTATCTGATGAAACTCGTCAACTCGAGTTGGATTTATTAAGACTAAGTTATACCATGAATAAAAATGTAACGGATTATGCAAATAATAATTACTTTCGTGCTTTGTTGTATAAAATAAAACTAACAGCTGCGAGATCACGGCATACTATGAATCAACCATCCATGATTCGAGTTACCATGTTGTGACCAGTGCTATCAATTGCGCATATAAGACATAGTTAACTTCATTCAGGTAAGCTTAGAGCAGAACAATAAAAGCACACGAACTGGCTTGCACCGAATCGAAATTGAGTTCTTAATCAATGTACATTTATATTATTTATATTAACAAGTTATGTTGCATAAAATAATGTGTTTTCATTCTGCTGAATGGCAGGATGTGACGTATTAATCGCCGCACGTTGATGCCTTACGAATCCAGTAACAAGCTGACGTTTTATCAGATAAAATTGCATCCTTGCGATCCGAGGAAGGAAAAATAAGATAACCGATCGTGATTGGTCTGTATCCGAGGAATTGGTAAACGTTATTGGTCAATATCAAACACGCGGCGTATGAGTGGAATAGTCAGTTTACAAAATAACAATTACGAATAAACATTTAGTAACTTAAAATTTATAGTTTTCTACAGATCATAGCAACAGATCATAGCAACTATAGATTGAGAACAGTATAGTTCGAGAAGACGAAGTATAGGAACAGGATTTTGTATCAGGGTTAGCTTCGTTCTGGGAATCTGGGATTTATTCCTTTTACCACCCTGTGTATGAACATAATTTCATTTTTGAATTTGTGAATGTTGTAACTTATACAAGAGATAAAACTTTTATCTGAAATAAGTTTTGTAGGTTTCTCTGAAGGGTAGTTATAAGCAGGCTTTAAAACTTAGTGCCCGATCGAATATGTTAACAGCAACTGTACTGTACAGACTTTGCTCGGCGTATGCGCTAGCTACCATATGCTAGTTCACGTGATAGTACACAAACCGGCATACAGGTATAAGAAGACCACAAAATAACTTCTCATTCTCTAAACTCACATTAGAAGCATGCAAAACGATACGTTCTCCTGTTTGTGTATAATAGTCCCTCCCAAATGTTTCAATATATGTTTGCGTTTTAGAACACTTTACTTTGGGTATTCCGAACACGTATTATAAATTTATAAACACGCATAATGACAAGGTACACTGTTGACCAATTTGAGAGGCACCGTACTACCAGCGCATTGACTTCTCAGTACTACTAGCAATGACTGTCTTATCAGCCTACGCAATCACCCTCCACCCCCTATACTCAGGTTGTTGGTAACCGGAATCAACTCCCTCTGTGGGTTCGGGCACTAAGTTTTAAAGCCTGGACTTATAAGCCAGAAACCCATTCTTGCTTGATGACTAATAAAGGTTTGCATCAGGCTGAAACAAGTGAATACGCACTTTTTGCAATACGGCCTCTTATTCTATAACAGAATGTGAAGTGAGAAAGATGTATTTCCCAAGCTTAGGGTAGAGAAAGTTATGTGAGTGATTCACTGTCTCCCTTAGTTGCGTTCACTACAAGGCAATAAAAATAATAATAGGAGGGATGGCGACTGGCGACGCATTAAATCCGGCGCGTTCCGGTAGAGGGCAGGTCAGGCTGAATCAGCAAATGTCGCAACAAAAGACTGTCCTGCAATTAATTCTAATGTTGTCTGTACACTGTATTTAATGTCTTGAAGAAGTTTCGTGTAGCAACTGTCAGGAAAACTGTAGCCAGGCGGCTTTGCTTATTCTAAAGAGTTTTTTGCACTCCTTAGCTAGTAAGTGTTTCTTACGACAGTTGTTTACATGGCTCGTAACTTGACATTACCACACGCAATCTTGTTGCTAGGGGCGACGGGCGGAAAGTTACTTTACCGCCCGCAAATGCTTATTTGCGAGCAGAAATGACCAAGGCCTCCCCGCTTTATAAATATTCGGTTGCCATAAACAATAACAAATGCGAATCCCTTTCTGAAATAAGCACCATTCTTCAAGTCTGTATTTACATAATATTTTCAGGTAATATCACAATTAATATAATTAAATTGATATAAGTAACCGTCGTGCAAAAAGTAGCATGCAACACACGGACCGTAAAGGCATTTACGGGTCTCGAAAACTTAAAAACCCTCGGCTGCGCCTCGGGTTTTCAATCTGTTTCCTCGACCCGTAAACGTGCCTTTCCGCCCTTGTGTCGCAATATACTATTATGGGAACTCATTGCAACATGAATACACGTTTTGAGGAACCTGAATCCAAAAACACTATTTTCATAAACATATCTGTCTTTTTTGTGTGTGGCAACCTAGCTGCAGAACAAAAATAGTTGAAAACAGCATTTCATATTTGGGTTAGATAATTTCGAAAATGGCTCAAAAGACTTTGTTTAGTTTCGTACAAGAGGTGCTTATATTAAGAGCTAAAACTTTTATTTAAAACAATAAAAATCTGAAGGGTAGTTATAAGTAGACCTGGGATTTTAGGCTCTAAAAAAATTAGTTTTAGGCCCCTAAAATAGGTTTTTAAAACAAGTAAATAGGCTTTTAAAAGAGAAAATAGGCACTCAAAATATGCCTTTAAAATGTGCAAATAGATATAAAGTAGACTTTAAAATATTACAGTGTACACTTAAACTGTAACATGGTCTCTTTTTTACTTCAAGAAACGTGGTATACCTATTCTTAACAGAATTAACTGCGAAATTAGGCATCACGAACTATATTCACTTAAACAGATGATCTTTCACTGGTGACTTGACACAGTAGATCTTCTCACTTAATCCTCCCCCTCCCCTGTCAGTCAGCATTCCTTTAGCGACAATTGTTTGGAATAATCAAGTTTATGTAAAAAACTCACCTCTGCTGTTCTGCTTCCCATTGAGGGATGTTCATTTTAAGATTGTAAAAATGACAGAAGTTTAACTTTATTTTAAATGAACAAAACAGGCATTTTAAGCATTAAAATAGTAAAATAGGCTCTAAAGGTCCAAATAGGCATTTTAGGGCACTATAAAACTCTATAAATGTAAGTGATTTATCACAAAACATCCACATATTTAAAAATTTTCATGTTATTTCATAAGGAACAAAATAGGCATTTGCCTTAAAATCCCAGGTCTAGTTATAAGACAACCATTGTTTGTAGAAACTCAGACTTGAACAATAAAGCTTTGCATCAGGTTGAAACAATTGAATACGCGCCTCTTATTCTATATCAGAAGAGTAAAAGGTATACTGCTGATGCTTATGGTAAAGAAAGCTACGTGAGTGGATTAGTCAGATGTTCTTTGGGTTGTGTATCCTTCGGGGATGCGATGTTATTATTAAAACTAATTTACATGAACTAACATATTAGACTAAGAGACAAAGCTTTTGTTTGGGTAGAGGAAATAGAGTTTTACGTCATCTGATTTTGTCCAATGGTGATTAGAATGGGCTTTGGAAATGCAGTTTGATTCATGACAATGAAACATAGAAGATGGTAAGTGCACTAATGATTTCTCCCAAATTGTTTCATACTAGCAGGTGCCGGCGGTTTCGCCCACGATAATTAATTAAAAAATTAAAAATTAAGAGTATGATAATTGTTAAAGCATTATATTTATTAACACTTGCACCCGAATCATTCATAAACTAAACCATTAATAATTAATGAAACAACTAAAATTCCGACTTCAGAGTACATTCCACGATTAGAAAGCGCCCCCTGGGAAAACGATCTCAGTTTCCATTATGCAGTTCCTAAGCTAACTGTGAACACATAATACGTATTGTCTCTCAACTGTTTGTTGACAGATGAATATGATGTGAATTTTATTTAATCAATTCAGTGTAATTTTCAGAAATTATGTAATGTTTCAAGGGAAGGAATGGTTTGTTTGGATTATTATTATCAGCATTTAAACCATCAATATTTTACTGCTGGTGCCCCCGGCTTTGCCCGCCATTATTCATTGACTCCAGGATTTTTAAGAAAATTACACTGGTAGATTATTAAAAATGTTTGTGGTTCAGAGCTATGAAAATTGAAAGTAAAAATAAAATTTTAATATTTGTTCATTGAGTTCATTTCACTTAGGCCTTATATAATAAAGAAACGGTTTTCCTTCCTAATTTTGTAGTCGTCATGAAAGTTTAGACTGCGAGAGACGAACATCGCCGAGTATACCCGATGTCTCACGAAGCGGGCGAGCGAGCAAGCACGCTATTTAGGGCCGTTGAATTGTATAAGAGTAGATTCTGTTCACCGCTTCTGTGTTGCATGTTATTGCTCGTCATTTTTCTCACTTGAGACAATTAAAAAACCAATAACGAAAATCATACAATATTTCACAATGCCAAAGCCACTGTGTTAAAATCCCACTTCTGTTTCGCATCATTTCAATTGCTAGAAGTCAGTGTGCTATAGGCTAACATGTAAAATTGAGCATGAATCTCTTATAACAAAAGTTTCCCTTTCAATGTCCACTCTATATAGAGGGAAAATGCTGCGGTGTTTTCGTTAACACCCTATATTATAGCCTGCGTATGAATAAAGAGTGTATAACTCAAATGCTAGCATGTTATTTATGTTGCCAAGGCAACGAAAAGAATGGACATGTGCGAATGTGGATTATAGAACAAAGGATATTGGAAATATGAGGGGGCCGTGCATGTAATTAGCTTGGGTCGCAAAGAAACAGAGGCCATTGTTTGAGAGTTGGATTGGAAACCACAGGAGCAAGAGTGCGACTGACAGAAGCTATTTGCATGTTCAGAGTGGGCCATGTGTGACTCTGTTATACATTCCTTATATTTCCATGTCACAGATTCTATGAATACAATGGTCCAGTAAAAATCTCACCTACTCTTAGCATAGAGCGTGGGAGTGAAACGCGAGCCAATACTTAAATTGAATCGGTCATTTAAAAAAAGGCCATGACTCAAATTAACGTTTTGCAGGGAAAGGAAAACTTACGAACCACCACATTCCAATCGTCAGCACTTAAAATTGCACTAATGAACTTCTTGCAATGAGTCATCGGGCTGCCCTAACTTGACCATTTTCAATGTACAACCCCTTTTCGTTAAAAAAAAAAAAAGTTGCTCTTACCTAAGGTTCGGAAGTTAAGTTATTGCTCTAGCAAAACACGAAATATGCTCTAAAATTGGTACAGTATGCTCCTAATCCAATAGAGTATGCTCTATCGTTAAGTAATTTTAATACTTCTTTGCACGACTTAACTAATTGCTGGTACTTACGAATATTGTTGCCGTGGATCGTAAGTTGACATTCCCGCACGCAATCTTCTTGCTATGTGCGGTAAGAATTCACTTACGGCACATCATGGACAAGGCCCCCCAGGACAAATATTCGGTTCCCATAACAACAAACACATGCGAATCACTTTCTGAAATAATATTAATAATAATGTATATACATAATATTTCCAGGTAATATCTCAATTAATATAATTAAATTGATATAAATAATCATCGTGCAAACAACGGCATGCAATACTAGTGCCGTAAGCGCATAACGAATCTCGGCGCAAGCGCCTCTTTTTTTACACTCTTTCCTCGATCCGTATGCATTGCTTACGGCACTTGTAACGCAATATACTATAGGTTCTCTTGTTAGTTGAAGTACATTATAAATTACAAAAAAAATATTAGAAGTTGTATAGATTGCATTGTCCACCGCTGTCGCTCCTCTTACGCAGCGAGCCCGGGTTCGATTCCTGGTCAGGACAAGTTACCTAGGTGGGGTTTTTCCTCATTTTTGAGACAAATGTCGGGTAACTTTAGTCCCTTGTGGTCCCCGGATATCATCTGGCCGTCATTATCATCGGCATCCCATCCTCGCCTTATTCGGAGTTTGTGTGTGAACGGTGTGTCTCATCCTATGTGTTCGTGTTATCTCGGAGGTGATCCCGGCATTGGGTTGATCACTCATCCGGGGAGGCACTCCATGTCCATGTCTGGTCAAAAAAGTATGTATGTGATCCATAGATAATTCCTCTCCCGACAGGTCGTGGCCCGGTAAGGCCCGGGCGTCACGGGTCGCATAAAGGTCCCTACAAGGGAGAGGTAAAACTACGAAAGAGAGAGAAATATATTACATTGCAATTTCTTTAATAAGGGCAATGCAATAAATTTTAATAAATTGAAAACTAATGAAGCTGACGTGTGTTTCAAAACTTTCTCCTCAGTGAACTAAGACTCATGCGGGTCTTCTAAAGTTTGTAACGGAACTTCGGAGGTGAAAAATTGACCTTTGAAAAGGTAGCGTCCTCTCTCCCTCCTCCTGTGAGAACTTTGTGGTTGCGCTTGAGGTCAGCGGTATCCGTTGCCAACTCAACTGTGGCGAGTGAGCGAACCAGCGCCTTCACGTCACTGCGGAGAGACTTTTGAAACACTTACTTTTAGCGAGCAAGTAGTGGGAAACGCTTCGAGTCCGGTTTGTTTATGTTGAGCGACGGTAACAGTGAGTGCATTTTAAACAAACACAAATCAAATCCTAACACATAGCTTCCTTTGCCCAAATCAAAGCTTGTCTCCTAGTTTGACATTCTCTTCGTGTAAATTTGTTGTAAAAACGAAGCGAAAGTCGTTACCACAACAAACGACTAAACAGAGGATGGTCCTATCAGTAAAACATGAGGTGCGCCTGCGCGAACGCTACGGAGCTGCTGCTGCACAGAATTAAAAGTAAATGACGTCACATCCAAAGTCAAATACTGTTATTGCCATTTTAAGAAGATATCTCAAACCATCGTCTATCTACAAAAATATATAATAGTATTGTTCCCTAATCCGAAAACTACACCGACACCACTGACAAAGAACGAGTGCTCTTGTAACTGAGTGGATTCCCCCAGTGATGCCGCTGTCATTCACCACTTCTCGAGTGAAGTAAACGTGCTGTGATACGAATTTGGCAACATTGTACTGGACTGCAGACAAGTGTGAACACGCCAAATTACCTTTCTATTCATTGATTGACAGGTCGAAGAGGATTAGGGTGGCAGCAGGTAGAGGCAGTTCTTGGGAAAAACTTTAAGAAGTGGCACTTTAAGAAGAACATATTGCCTCAGCGAATATTTTCTACCAGGAAGCAGAATCCACACTGACAAAACCAACATCTGCCGAAGCTCAGAGTATAGCAGCAAACATTTTTATTGAAAATAAGTAAATCAAGAACCAGTCCATAATAATTTATATTTAGTTATTATTATTATTATCGTCATCTTTTTTTTAAATGTGTTGTTGTGCCTGCTAAATTAATTCCAAATATCCGAAAAGAAGCAACTGTCCATGTTTATGAACTTAACAGCTGTGTGTTATGTGCAATACTGTAGACTGTCATCTGTCAGAATATAACATAGTGAACCATACATAACATTGTGTGTGATATCTCATCTGGTGGGCACGGAACCATAAGACTGAACGGGATCCTGTAAGTACCTGTACTACAATCATTTTCTAATCCTAAATCCCCGTGAATATTGGGTTTGTTTCTTCGCTTTTATTTCTGACGATTGAACAAGCTCGCCCTGTCGGCAACAGAACACATGTCATCCTCTGATTAGTCGCTTGTGTGCGCATGCTCATGGAAATTCAGAGGAGATAAACGAGCGGAGTGATACTGAGGCCTTGGAAAATAGTTCCACCAAAGAAAAGCTAAATTAAAACAAATGAAAGTGATTACAACGCTAGGAAGCAGTAAACACCATTATATTTTCTGTAGAATAATAAAGCTGATTTGTATCACACACATAATCACTTTATTGATATAATTAAGAAGGCCTACTTTCTTGACGTCACAGACCGAGTGTGTCATGGCGAACATCGTGTGATTGCAGTGATTTGTGTGGATCAAATGAAACGTAATTGTGAGTGACTGGCCGATATCTTCCTGAAGCCAAGGTAAGACATGAGTCATCTCTATAACATTGCCTACATTCCACAGCATTATACAACTTTAAAGTACAGCCTATTTCGAAGGTTGGTTCTCTTTCACAAGCGTCATCATCCTACCCATCATTTCGGCTCGTGCAGTGAGCGTCATATCAACGGTAGCTCTAACACTGCTTCCCATTACAGCTTGGGTTTTCAACCCGCGGTCTCCTGGCCGCATGCGGCCCGGCGTTCATTTTGGCCCTCGGAGATTTATTGTAGCTCCTGTATTCAGTAATAGGTTTTCAGATTTTACATGACTAGGGGTTGGAAGTTGATGGCCTAAAATGCCTGAAAAAGACCTATAAAATGATCTTATATTTATGAAAATATGATATGAAAATTAAAAGAATCGTATTTCTAAATGGGTATTAAAAAATTAATAATAGATAATAATACTACTTTTATTATTATATTTACTATTACTAATGTTTACTTATGTTTACTTAAGAGATCGCTTTACCTGTCATGTTGGAAAAGTCCATTCTGAAGACAAAGTAGGGAAGAATGCAACTAAAGAATGAAAATTTCCTAAAAAAGACTAGCAAAGAATAAATTGCCGAAAAGGCAAAACAATGCTAAATAAAAACAAGTTTTTTTTGTACATTTTGAGGCAAGACGAATTTGTAATACATCTTGCATTCTCTGTGATGTCTCAGAAGAAAGATGACATTTAATCAACTTTCGAGCCTATTAATGACATTCCTGGTGAAATGCTGTAACCGTGATTTCTACTCCACATACTTGGATAGGTTCTGTTACCAACATGCTCTCTGTCTATGTCAGGAAACTATGAACAAACTATTAACAATGAAGACTGTTAGAGTATAGATTCGCACACAAGTTTCATCGGAGCGATGAATTGCCGTAAATCACTTTCATTGGCTGATACAGATCCGGCATCTCAATGCTTTCCCGTTATCTTCTGTGTAGTCGTTTGTGTTATCACTAGGGCTCGGGGGTTTAGCCACAAAAACATTACATCAAGTTAGTGGTGACTGGGATATAGCCGTATGTAAACACAAGGGAAGGGGTGACTCGCTTTCAGTGGCGCACTTTAATACGAACATTCAAGTTCAAGGGCAGTGCAGCTAGTCACAGATTTATAGAATAGTTTGCACATTTAATCGTAAATCACAGAAACAAAATATATTTCCTAGTAAAGCGAACATAAATATACACAACCAATGCTTGAATATTTGTTAACAATATTCACAGTGAAAATTAAAAGGCAATTTACACATTATGTCTGTGCATACGCTTTGTTGCAGTGAATGGCAATATACATTTTAAAGTTTTCAAAAGAAAAATATCTTCTATTTTCCTCCAAAGAGGATCTTTAATGGTAAAAACTTCTCTCTACGTCTCATGACGTGACGGCGGGATGAGATATTAGTGTTTCCCTTGTGTGGGTACACATTAAGGTCTTCTGTAGAACCTTCCAGTGCACCTCGAAAGGTAAAAACAGCAGAAAAATCCTGCATTTTCTGGAGATTTTTTTTTATTTCTGCTGCACCTGTAGAAGTATTCCATCTTCAGGTTGACTCTTACCTATGAATAATTCCTCCACGAGTCTGATCGCTTTTACCATTTACATATTTTGTCTCTCTAGAAGAGTGATACATCTAGACAGTTGCCGAAATGATTTGCAATGAACTTGATATTATTTAGTAGCTTTTCTAAACAAAAGGCTAACCATTTTCTGGAGCAGCACCCCCACTCATTTTAGCTATGATCCGCCACTGGTTGTCAAGAACGCACAACACACAACGACGTCAACAGAACACTAAACTGCCACATGCAGTGCAAGTTGTTTACTAACTCAGAAAGCTTTCTATGCCTTGTGCACCACTAACTTGACGAATTATTGGCTAAACCCCCGGGCCCATCACATTGCATCGCCTCCCCGAAGGATACATAACCCAAATAAAATCTGATTAATGCACTCACGTGACTTTAAGCATTGGAAAAAACATCTTTCAGACTTCACATTCTGATATAGAATAAGAGGCCTTATTGCATAGAGGGCGTATTCAGTTGTTTCAACCTCATGGAAAGCTTTATTGTTCCCAAAAAAGACTATAGTTGGCTAATAACTACCCTTCACAGATTTTTTTCTGAAAAATGTTTTTTAATATGTTAGATGTTAGTATAAACACATCATGTACAAAAAACATCATGTAAAAAAAACTGATGTGAAAGTCACATAACTTCCTCTGCCCAAATAAAAGTTAGCAGTATTCACATATCCTTGTACAGAATCGCGAGACACAATTTTACGCTAATTATGCTGTAAAAACCTTATAGCCCCTCATCTGAATGTTGCGACTAAAAACACAGGCTATGGACAAACTAAAAAAAAAAGATAAAACAAGTGACTGCAAACATTTATTGAACTTTCAGCCATTCAGAATAATTTCCGAAATTTATCGAATATTCCCCTAAGATATTTCTTTACTGTAAGCATGGCCAACAATACATCTTTCTCACTTCACGTACTTATATAGAATAAGAGGCCGTGAATGTCCGCGTATTGAGCTGTTCACCAGGCAAGACAGAGTATCTACAAACAATGGGTAGTTTACAACCACCCTTCAGAGAAATTCTTTTGGAAAAAAAAGTTTCAAATAAAAGTTTTAGCTCTTGGTATAAGCACTCCATGTACAAAATTTAAAGGAAATCGTTGGAGCCGTTTTTGAGAAAATCGTGACAAACGAAAATTTATTCGTGTAAAGTCCCCTTAAAAGTATGGGAAAGTTGTCGCCACTCCTCATGTCGCAGCCTCAGAAGGTACCTAACCCAAATACAAATTTTTGTTTTCGTACGACTTTCCGTTACATGAGGCCGTATTCCAAAGAGCGTGTATTCACAGTGGGTGGCTTATAACTACCCTTCAGATAATTTTTAGGAAAAAATGTTTCAAATAAAAGTTTTAGCTCTTAGTATTAGCAACCCAAGTGCAAAATTTATAGAAAGTCGTTAGAGCCGCTTTCGAGAAAATCGCGAAAATCGAAAAATTCTTCAAAATAAGAGAAACTTGTCGACAATCTTCATCTCACATCTTCAGAAAGTACCTGACCCAAATACGAAATTTTGTTTTCATACGATTTTCCGTTTTCGAGCTAGCCTGTTCACAGATATTCCACATAGACACACACAGACACACTGACACACAGACATGTTTTTAAAAATAGTATTTTTGGATCCAGGGGGCCTTGAAACGTGTATATATGCTAAAAACTCAACTTCGAATTTTGGGGTCGAAAACAATACATCCTCTACCTATAGTACCTATGGTACGGGCAGAGGAAGTAATAATAAAATAAAATAAAATCTGCATTATTATGTCCTGGTGTCTAGGTTACTAAACCAGGACGTAATCTTTGAGTTTATATTGATATGTTTATTTTTTTTGAAGTGAAACTTCTTCAGGCGCGCTAGGAGTAAATCGAGAGCTAACCCAAAGTTGCGTTACGTACAAAATCATCACGAAAGTAGTGGGGGTAAGTAGCAAGCATAGAGTTGTTATCGAAAGAGTGGGGCCTCGGGAGCGTGCGGGGGAGAGGTATCAGGCGTTGAGTACGGGGCTTCGAGCTAGTGGCGTGGTGAGCCCTTCACCATTATAGATGGCTCTACTCGTTGCGTGAGCATCGTTTACACGTCACTAACGTTCTCGGAGACTTAACCAAAGCGTCCTGTTCGTGTAAACAAACACAGTGGCTACGATCAGTGACAGTTTGGGCATTAGTTCATCACAACTCTGTTATTGTTTTATACGTACTCGATTTAAAATGCCGAAAACGTGAATTTGATATTTTATTTTTTATTCACATGATTTCCTTTTTCCGTTCGATATAATTATATGTATTGATCTATTTCACTCTCAACGTTGCCAAAGAAGTTTCACTTCTGTCGCTTGGCGTTCCACGCACCCGATTTTTTTTCAAAATACAAACATTAACTACAGATTAATAATAATTTAATAATTGTGTTCTCTTATATTCACAGTTGTTACAATTTACAGTACAAGTGAATAAACAATATAGAATTCTACAGCTAAATACAGTTCAAAATAATTCTGCTACTGGTGTCCAGTAGCTTACACTATTACAACTACATCTACTACTAGAACTAGGTTTACATCTAAAACTGCACACCTACTAAAAAGAAAGAAAATTGGGAGAGCTTCACTTATGAACACTTTTGCCGCTCTCCCTTCCTTGACACCCTTCTTTCCTTCTTAATCTGCCCTGTCTGTCTATTAGCCATCTGATTAATCCGGTTAGTTGTTGCCCCCCTAAGGATCATCTTCTGCTGTACAGAGATTCCCGAAGTTCCTTCCTCCTGTTAAAGATTTGGTTGAATTTTTTTCTGATTGATGTTTGTATGAGGCAATTTCTCTCGCAATCTCTTCATTTCCATCTCTGTCTCCGTTGCCTCCTCCAGTTAGGTCAGTTCCTCCAAGATGACGTACTTATCCTTGTCCCTCAGGATGTTGCAGGGAGTCCTTTCCTCAGGATTTCCTCTAGGGCACTCGGCGTCTGCGTACACCCCTCTGGTGTTGGCATTGGTTGATTCTTGTTCTTTTCTTATTTTCTTAAGAAGTGACCCACAAGAGCCATGTGCGGTTAGGAATTGTTCGGGGTTAAGTGTCTCTGATATCCGAGAATTAATCCTTCACTCTAACACCAACTTCCGCCGCCGTCCATTCTTCGTGCCATTTGTCGAGTAGTCTATTTTTTACTGCGTGCTTTTCGAGTTTCCTTATCCTTTCTCCCTAAGTTGTAGTTCCAGAGGCCATATGCCGGAGATATCCGGAAGAGCGACAGTACTTTCCTTTGGGTACTCCTGTGTGTCCTTTGTATGTGATTCTGTGACTCCAGACCCCAGCCAACATGGTGTTATGGGACATCTTGATTGTGGGACTCGGAACTTCGTATGTCCCAATGTAGCAAGTTTCATCATAATTTTGTCTGATTTCTGTGTCACCATTTCCACGTGGGTTCTGAAGGTCATCCACGTGTACTCCGAGGTACTTTGTATGTTTTGACCATCTGGTCCTTAAGGTCGGTTTTGTCTTCAACTTTCCTTTCATTAGCGCACTGCCATTTGCAGCTTCGCCTCCTCGCACCAGTCGTCTACTACCGCCATGAAGTTGTTTGATGTGTTTCAAAATCCTTCCTGCAGTGGCCTTGTTTCAAGATTAACCCACCCGCTTACCTAGCCGCTGATATTGCGGAACCTATTACAGTGTCATTCCTTACCCGGCCGCCCATGAGCCGAACCCCCTCACTTCGGCATTATAAACTCGGCCGACATTCTGTGCTATAGTGTTTATGAAAAGAAATTCCTAGTGACTTCTGTCATGTGCTAATGCCCTTCAATCTGATATGCAGTACAAACAATGACTCCTATCTGCCTTTGTCTAACTGTTCTTCGATAGGGATATTACGCATATTTTGTTCCAACTCTTTGACGCGGCATCTGGTGATATCCTCTAAAATCTCTATAACGGGCTAGCACTTTATTTTTTACCATAACGAGCTCAGCCCGTAAAATGGAACTTTGCATAGTCGGAGAAAGTTCAGTTAAACAATATTTACAATTTCAAATAACATAGTTGGCTGGCTCTTCAAAAAGATTCTATAAATTTACTGGCCCAAAAATAGTCGTTTCTATTTGTTTCTCGCGGTGCCTGTCCATAGCTTTCCATTTAAACAAATGCAACAAGACATATCGCACTCAATAGATGGCTCTGGCAGGTTCGTCACACTCAATTACATTATGATTCGAAAAGTATTGTCTTATATGAAAACATTATCCATGACTTACATAGGCTAGTTGGAACCTATTCTTTGCAAATACTGAATTCTGTTGCATGACGTGCTACATTGAGCACGTATCAAGACGCCACGTAATTACTAACAGGAAGTTGTTGTGTTGTTCCTAACAAGATAGCCAACTCTGTCATGGAGGTTGTTCAGGAGTGAAACGGCTACACACTTTTTAAAACGACTATTAGCTGACCAATCCAGTGTAACAATGTGTGGAATTTCAACCAATAGCAAGTGTCTATCAGCACTTATCACACTTACGTGCATTTGTTTCTATGTAAATTCACACGGACTGAGATATCTTCTTTCCTGTAGCTTCTTTGATTAAAACAATAATTGAAGACAGCGTTTGACTATAGTATATAAGCTGCGAATGAACAAAAGCAGGGGTGTACTATTTTATAATATATGATGAAGCAGGTATTATAAATCTCGTACAATAATAAATACAATATTATTAACACTAGATATTACTGCATTAGTAATATCAAGGAATTTAAACTTTCTTTCTTTATCTTAGTTTTACCTCTCCCTTTTAGGATTTAAGCGACCCAAGCCGCCCGGGCCTTACAGGGCCGCGACCTGTCGGGAGAGGGATAATCTTTGGATCACATACATACTTTTTTGACCAGACAAGGACATGGAGGGCCTCCCCGGATGAGTGATCAGCCCAATGCCGGGGCCACCTCCGAGACAACACGTGTACATAGGACGAGACATACTATTTACACACACACCAAACAAGGCGAGGATGGGATGAAGATGATAATGACGGCCAGATGATATCTGGGGACCACAAGGGCCTAAAGTTAACTGACATTTGTCAGAAAAACCCCGGAGAAACCTCATCTAGGTAACTTGTCCCGACTAGGAATCGAACCCGGGCCCGCTGCGTGAGAGGAGCGAACGCATCCCCTATGCCACAGCGGTGGACAGGAATTTAAACTAAACGATAAAAAGTTGATCTTAATAATAATAATTTTTGGTAATAACTATAATATATCGATTTTCTGGCCATCAGGTATGTTGCTTACATTGATAAATAGCAAGACGTTTTATTATAACGTGGTTTTAATTATTCGCTTCATGCTTAGTTTTGTAAGAATTCGCTAAATATAACTCAAATTCCGGATTCTCTCAAAATTAACTACTTTTGCCTATTCCACTCCTACGCCGCGTGTTTGATATTGACCAATAACTTTTAGCAATTCCTCGGATATAGACCAATCACGATCGTTTATCTTGTAATATACTTCCTACTGAGGTAAAGATGCAATTTTATCTGATAAAACGTCAGCTCGTTACTGGACACGTAAGGCATCACGTTGGTGCTAATACGTCGCATGCTGCCAGTGAACAGAATGAAAACGCATTATTTTATACAACATAACTTGTTTTGAAGTAGAAATAGTGTAAATATGTATTGATTAAAAACACAAATTTCGATTCGGTGCAAGCCACTTCGTGTGCTTTCATAGCGTTCTGGATGCTGAGGCTCTCCATCTTGTGATACGCAATATTGGTAGCACTGGGAACTCAAATCGATTCATGGAATCGATGCATGGACTGTTCATTCATTTAGTACTCCGTGATCTCACAATGGGCAGAATATTGCCAGCAAAATAAGAAAATAATAATCATTTACAAACTCCAATGCATTTTATTCCTGGGCCCTATTTCATAAAACTCTACAGGTGTGACATATACGACAATTATGTCAAATCTGACAAATTTGTCAATATGTCATGACAGTTCTATTTTTCATAAATATTACAACTTTTCCTTACATTACAGGCAAATTAATGTACCGGTAAATTGTCAAGACTAAAAGAGCCCTTTTCATAAACACGACAATTTTATGTCAAACCTAAAGATTACTTTAGTACACTGTAGATGGCTCTCATATGCGTGCCATAATTAATTGATCTCAACATTGAATGTGAAACCTAAGTAATCGATTATTACTATCGAAAATAATTGAATTATATTTCTCTTTGAATACAAAGTCACTGAAATTGAAAGTTAGGTTAACCCGTTGCCTAAAAACCCTGCGTCGTCTCATGTCTATTTTTTCATCACACTCACTACTACCAGTAGGCTATCTCTACTACTAGTTTTCATTATTAACAAAACAATTTAGCAAGTTTATTAACAAGAAAGAGTTTACCAAGTTATGCCACACATTTACATAACCTACTAACTTGCCCTACTTATGAAAGATTGCCTGTCACTTCTGTAATGACAATTCTACACTTTTTGTAAACTTGTAAATATGTGAACAAAATCTAATGTATCATAAATGGTAGGTATCCTAAGATTTGACATATTTGTCGGACTTTTACTTGTAAACTCAAAAGTTTTGAGAAACAACAATATGTAAAATTGTCATACAAATCTACAAAATTGTCATGACATTTATGTAAAGTTGTCAGCTTTTATGAAAAACACAATTGTCAAAATGTAAACCTGTAAGACAATTTTATGTCACCTGTCACCTGTAAAATTGTAACTTTTATGAAATAGGACCCTGGAATAGTCTTATAAATCCTACTCGAGATTACGAGTTTCATCAGATAAATTTGCTCCAACTCGCAATTATATCGATAAACGCGTAATCTCTCGAGGGATTAGTTATGATAAAACCTCTTCCTTGCAAACATATTTAATTGTCACTGATCATGAAATACAGGCGTATCAATAGGATAGTCAGATCTACTCTTGTAGCCTACAGGTAGGGGAAAAAAAGCGGACCGACTAAAATATGTAAGTTGCCGAAATGAGCCACTGCGCGTGCCTAGCGGCATTCACAGGATACCACGGAATGTATTGAAATTTGTTCTAGTGTTGATAAATTGCTTGAATTGAGAAACAATTTCACGTAATTTGCATTGCTTGTGAAAACAAACGTTTCCGTTACATCTCTTACATTTATTAACGTATCACAAGGCTCTGACATTAGCTACAAGAGTCGGCCCGCTTTTTTCTCCCTTACCTGTACAGCATAACGATAAGCTGAAGGTGATAGTGTGTTGTATTTTCTCATGGCTTCACTTGCAGGAAGAGCAATGCCCACCCCAGTTTATCTTCCGAACTCTCTTCTAACTCGTCTGAAGTGTAATTAAAAGTTGGCCACTCCAATCACACCGGGATCTACGTGCCGGCCGACTCACGTGTCATCCCTATTTACTAACGGCACTAGATAGTCCTAGATACGAGACGATTGACGTATTTTTCATAGGTAATGTCGAGAGAATCCCAACCTAGAGTTATTTTTGGTTCGACTATTTAACGAGAAAGTGGGGCTAGAAATGAATCCTTCAAAAACTAAAATAATGACAAACCATATAGAAATACCGGTATTTGTAGAAGGAAAGGCAATAGAGTATTGTACAGAATATACTTACCTGGGTCAATCAATCAACATGACAAATAACAGAAATGCAGAAATCAACAGGAGAATAAGGCTCGCATGGGGAAAGCTCTGTAGCCTAAAGTTTATCCTCCTAGACTGGCACATAAATATCAAGAAGAGATTGGAAGTGCTAAAAATGTGCGTCATACCAGTCCTACTATATGGCTGCCAGACAAGGAACAAGTTAACATGATAGAGATTTGTCAGAGAAAGATGGAAAGAAAACTGTTGGGAATAAATCTAAGGGACAGGATAAGAATTGAAGAGTTAAGAAAAAGAAGTGAACTGGAAAACGCAGCGATTGTTGTAAGAAAAACCAAATGGAATTGGGGAGGTCACGTCATCAGAATGAATCAAGAATCAAGAATCAAGGGCGTATGCAACAACTGTTTGGGATCAGAGGAAGGGTAAAAGAAGCACAGGCAGACCTCGACGCCGATGGGAGGACGAATTCAGGGAGGAGTTAGGAATGAGGTGGACAAGACAGGCCAAAGAAAGAGTGTAGGCTACTGGAAACAAGTGATAGAGCATTTAATTCATTAGGAAAACAGTGTCCTAGGAAAGTGTTCTTAATATATAGGTCTTAACCCACCAGGAGGCAAAAACCCAACTCTCCAAGGAAATAGCTCACCTTGGGAGATCAAAACAGAGCCAGCCCTACCTTGCCCTATAAGGGATTGTGTCGGGCTTATTTATTTATTTATTTATTTTTTTAACGAGTTCTCACAGAATTAAGCATGCAATAAATGAAACACATCGCTATTTGTGTCATTCTAAGAGAGAAAGCACTTGGCGAGACAAGCAACAATTAGCTGTTATAATTAGACCTGGGATTTTAAGGCAAATGCCTATTTGGTTCCATATGAAATAACATGAAATTTTTAAAAATATGTTGACATTTAATGATATATAACTTATATTTATAGAGTTTTATAGTGCCCTAAAACGCCTATTTCTACTATTTTAGTGCCTAAAATGCCTATTTTGTAAATTTTAAATAAAATCCAACTTCTGTAACTTTTACAATCATTTAATGGACTTCCCTAAATGAAGAACAGAACAGCAGAGGGTGGGTTTCTTCAAAGAAACTTGATTTTTCCAAACAATTGCCGCCAAAGGAATGCTGACTGAAGGGGAAGGATTCGCTCAAAACAACAAATAGCAGGTGTATAGTAAGATGGGGCGTACTGTGTCAATTTTTCATATAATCCAAAACTGTTTTTGATAAATGTATTTTTAATTCTGTCTTAATTTGAAATTATTTCTGTTAAGAATATGTAAACAACGTTTCTTTACAGTAAAGAATAGATCACGTTACAGTTTAAAAGCATACTGTAATATTTTAAAGTCTATTTTCTGTCTATTTACCCATTTTTAAAGTGCTTATTTCATCTTTTATAAGCTTATTTACTTGTTTTAAAAGCCTATTTTAGGTGCCTATAGCTAATTTTTTTTAGCCTAAAATCCCAGGTCTAGTTATAATATATCGATTCATCTCACTATAGTTCGACTTTTCATCAGCTGTTTCTTTTACCTAAACCTCTTTTGTATAATTGCACATTATTTTGATATATTTTTTTGCTCGTACAGCCTACACCATTTATGGGACTGTACATCACTGCACTTGTCACAATCGTAAAATGAGGGTAGCTGGAAGCCAGGTATACAATGCGAAAAGAAAGGGATGTTGAGTTCTTTTATACAAAAGTAGTGTCTTCCCGGGTAGTTTAAATTCATGCAATGACCTCTAAACAACCTTATCCTAACTCTTACCTTATGCTCAATTGAGGGTTAGAGGGTGTAAAAGTATTTTCAATCTTTCACGAGAAATCAGTTCAGTCGTTAACATTTACATGATGCCACCTGTACAGAAGAAATTTTCGTAGAATACAGATTTTAAGTTAGAAGTGATTTACACTGATTCCATTGTTTACGTAATGAAGTATATTATTCCCTTTAAAATGTTTCGTTTGGAATCACATTAAATTTCTTTTTCTTTAAATTTCCATCCTGAAATTAAAGTGCGTCTTATGGTCCTTAAAATACGGTATTTAAAATTTTACTTTTGCAATTTCCTTTAAGCTATTAGAATTTTTAGCATATTTCTAACTATATTTTCGGATTTCCGACATATTCAAAACAAAAATAAAGGAAAATAACACTACAATACATTGCATAACATATAAAAGCTTAAAGCCTAATTACAAATATATTTTGTACACTTTATTTGCCTTGAAGTATCTAAAAGACACAAGGAAAGGGAACATCACATGATTAAAAAAATTAACACAGCATTAATGTCATTACTCTTTAATACAAAGATGTCAGGTGTGCTTACAAATACGGTACATTTAGTAAATCTATAAGTTTAAATTATTATCATATTACCATAAAAACAGCCTGTGGAGAAGAGATAGGAAAAATGATCTGAACAATGTGGTCCACAGAATGCCTGATACGGAAAGCTATAGTAATGAAGATACTAGGGTCCCGAAGAGCAAAACCATGGTTCGACTCAGCTTGTTATAATAAGAGAAAAGCAGTAATAAACAACTTACATAAAGCACGTGTCTCCAGAAGGGAAGAGGATCTGTCGCTATACAGTCAATCAAGAAGGGAATACAAAGCCCTCCTGATAAATAAAAAGGAAGACTACATGGAAACACAAGCAGCAAAGATAATTGAGGAAGCAGAGAGAGACCCTTTCAAAACATAAAGGCCCCGAAAGCCAATATACCCACATACAATTAGGGTGGCCATTTCTAAAATGTCAGAAAGGAGGACACTTCTTCGATAATCTAGCATAGTATAAAACTTTCATTTTGGCATTCTGGTAATTGAAGAAAAACACGGCAAACTGCAAAGAATGCACAATACAAATGGAGACTTGAACAACAATCAACAGTTCGGCCAACGCCACGTACTGCACCAAACAAAATGTGATAGTACGCTATCATCGTATGGACAAGCGTGCCAACGTTAGGAATAGATTCAGATTTTTCCACGGCGCCAACTAAACAAATGATAGTATCGACAAGCGTGCCAACCTTAGGAGTGGCAGGAACATACGGGAAAATACAAATTTTATTAATACGCTTTACCGATCCATCAGTCTCGAAAAGGAGGACAAATCAACGTCCGGCACAAAGCTGCGCCGGATGGAGGACTGCCTAGCAAAAGCCTTACAGTCCGGCCACCCTACATACAATACAAATGGAGACATGGGTGGATCAATTCACAAAGGTACCATCATAGTTATCTCAACACACTGCGATGAGAGACTTGTTGACTGTACAGAAGCTGGTGTATTTCCATGAGTCACTGCTTCCGAGATAATACTTAACCTATATCCTCCGATGAGATTCAGCGTGTGGTGAATGTAAGTTGTTGTGTATGATACAGAATGGAGCCTGAAGTTAAATCTGAGTATACTAAGATAGAAATTAAGGAAGAGATTCTTGAAACACAACCAAAGAGTGAACCTATCCCAATTACTTTCGAGAAAATACAGACACAAGAAGTCAAAAGTGAGGATACAGTCTCCACTGATTCTGCAGCATGCAGCACCGTTCACAACTTAGAGCAGATTTCAGGAGCTTCTCAAGTATATAATGAAGAAGAGGATCAGCTAATGCAATCACACTCCTGTACAAGTACATCCTCTGCTGGAAACAGTAAACAGCTAACTCGTATTCCAGACAAACATTTCAAGTGTGATATATGTACCAAGAAATTTTCTCTCAGAGGGAATTTCAAGAGACACATGCTAACTCATACTGGACATAAACCATTCACGTGTGATTTATGTACCAAAATTTTTTCCCAAAGACAGCATCTGAAAACACATCTGCTTAGTCACACTGGACATAAACCATTCACGTGTGATATATGTAGCAAAACATTTTCCCGAAGGGGGCAATTGAAAACACACCTGCTGAGTCATACCGGACATAAACCAATCACGTGCGATATTTGTACCAAGAAGTTTTCCCAAAAATCGAGTCTCAAAGCACATATGCTCACTCATACTGGACATAAACCATTCACGTGTGATATATGTGGCAAGAAATTTTCCGAAAGAGGGAATCTCAAAAGTCATCAACTAACTCACACTGGACATAAACCATTCACTTGTGATATATGTAGCAAGAAATTTTCCGGAAGAGGGAATCTCAACAGACATCAGCTAACTCACACTGGACATAAATCATTCACTTGTGATATATGTAGCAAAACATTTTCCCAAAGGGGGCAATTGAAAGCACACCTGCTGAGTCATACCGGACATGAACCATTCACGTGTGATATATGTAGCAAGAAATTTTCCCGTAGAGGGCTTTTCAAGACGCACATGCTAACCCATACTGGACATAAACCATTCACGTGTGATATATGTAGCAATAAATTTTTCGAAAGAGGGAGTCTCAACAGACATCAGCTAATTCACACTGGACATAAACCATTCACGTGTGATATATGTACCAAAAAGTTTTCCCGAAGATGGCAATTGAAAACACACCTGCTGAGTCATACCGGACATAAACCATTCACGTGTGATATATGTAGCAAGAAATTTTCCTTAAGTGGGAATCTCAACAGACATCAGCTAACTCACACTGGACATAAACCATTCACTTGTGATATATGTAGCAAAACATTTTCCCAAAGGGGGCATCTGAAAGCACACCTGCTCAGTCATACCGGACATTAACCATTCGCGTGTGATATATTTAGCAAGAAATTTTCCGAAAGAGGTAATCTGAAAAGTCATCAGCTAACTCATACTGCACATAAACCATTCACGTGTGATATGTGAAGCAAGAGATTTTCCGAAAAAGGGAATCTCAAAAAACACATGCTCACTCATGAGAAGAACAACTATATCACTATCCTAATGTAATGTGTAATGTGCCTTGGAAAGTGTGAAACTTTTAGATGTAGATATCTTGTTCTGTAGATCCTGTGTTGAGTGGGACTAAAGGATATAGAACACTTTTGGTTTCAAACCCGAGAGGAAGTTCTGCATAGGCTATACCAGGAAAATCTGGAGTTCTAGTGGAAGACCTATGGTATTGGTGATGGGAGAGTTTAACAGCTTTTCATTCAGTTGGGATATTCACCAATAAACTTTGATATGGAGAAGTTAATCCAGAACCTTTGTCACTTTCTAAAAACTGGTATATTATTAATACCTACATTTATTTCATATTAATCCATGTCAAATCCAATATATCTAATCTAATACTCAGGAACAATGTACATAGTCACAACACAAGAGGCAATAATAACATATATATATATACCTTCATTAAGATTGTCTAAATCGCTGCATAGGCATGAAATTATGGGGTACAAACTTTTTAACAAACTACCACCCTACTTATATGAAGTACATTTAAATGTGTTTAAATCTAAGTTATTTGACTGGTTAGTTGTTCATCCCTTTTGTAATATTCATGAATTTCTTGAAACTAACATTGTAATTTAAAGAATTCCTTTGCAGTAATATTGTTACATAATTGTTTTTAATTGTTTTTAATTGTTACTTCCTCTGCCCGTACCATAGGTACTATAGGTAGAGGAAGTATTGTTTTCGACCCTAAAATTCGAAGTTGAGTTTTTAGCATATATACACGTTTCAAGGCCCCCTGAATCCAAAAATACTATTTTTGGAAACATGTCTGTGTGTGTGTGTGTCTGTCTGTCTGTGTGGAAGTTTGTGAACAGGCTAGCTCCGAAACGGAGAATCGTATGACAACAAAATTTCGTATTTGGGTCAGGTACCTTCTGAAGATGTGATTCGAAGATTGGCGACAAATTTCTCTTATTTTTAAGGGGACTTTACATGAAGAAATTTTCGTTTTTCGCGATTTTCTCGAAAACGGCTCTAACGATTTTCTTTAAAATTTGCACATGTGTTTCTTTTACTGAGAGCTAAAACTTTTATTTGAAACTTTTTTTCGAAAAAATTCTCTGAGGGTAGTTACAAGCCACCCACTGTTCACCCACTGTTTGTAGAAATTTTGTCTTGCGTGATGAACAACTGAATACACGCTCTTTCATGGCCTCTTATTCTATAAAAGAATGTAAAGTGAGAAAGTTGTATTGTTGGCCATGCATAGAGTAAATATATGAGGGAAATATTCGATGAAGTTCGGAAATTATTCTTTACGGCGGAAAGTTCAATAAACGTCTGCAGTCACTTGTTTTTTTTTAAGTTTGTTATATAGCCTTGCGCTTTTAGTCGCATCATTGAAAGAAGAGGTATTTATAGGATAATTAGCGTAAAATTGTGTTTTGAGATTCTGTAAAAGGATATGTGAATACTACTTTTATTTGGGCAGAGGAAGTTATGTGACATTCACATCAGATTTTTTTTAATTGTTTTTAATAAGTCTGGTAATTTTAGCTAATGAAGGATTTTGTATCTCTGTTTATCAACTGTAATCACCACAATTCTTGTTTTACTCTGTGTCTTTAGCTAATACTGTACTTACTTTCTCATACATTATAAGTCATGTATGAGAACTGGACATTTATATTTACTATGTTTTAATTACTAGGGTTCACTTTTTAAATCTGTCTTGCTCACTTAAATGTGTAATCCAATTTTATTGTCCTAACGGTATAAACTGCTGTAACTTATTCTGGATTATAAGCATGACGTTGTCAATTGCTGAAAAGGCCGAAAGACAATAAAATTATATTATTATTATTATTATTATTATTTAAATCGGACTTTATTCTGTGTTCTGTCAATGTATTGAGTATACTACTGCTGCATATGCCATGCTTTATCATCACTTTCCTGTCTTAAGTAGGCTACACTTTAAAGTTTGGAAATGGAGTTAAGAAAGTTAATTTGATGTAGATGTAGATGTAGATATCTCGTCCTGTAAATCCTGTGTTGAGCGGGGCTCAAGGATATAGAACACGTCAGATCAAAAAATACATGCATGTTATAACAATAATATAGGCCTACTGAAACTGCAAGCTGCCAAATTTATCCAAGCTGGAAATACTCCTCCAAATTGTAGAAAGTGTGAGTCCTTTTTTTGTTGAGGAGATTGAAGATGGAGATGCCTAGTGATTTTGTAATGTATGCCTACCACGCATTCTTCCAGTCGCATGTTGTGTATGGAACTAGACTTTGGGGTCACTCTGTCAAGGCCTATCAGATTCTCCTGCTACAAAAGAAGGCAGTTAGACTATTGTGTGGTGTTGGGTATCTCGACCACTGTAGACCTTTGTTCATTCAAAAGGGAATTCTTACAGTGTACAGTGTATACATTTTGCAATGCTTATTAGCTATTAAAGACAGGGAGGCCGATTTTACTGTTAACCGAGAGATACATGAGTATTCTACTAGGCATTGTAATGACTTGAATATTCCTAGGAATAGACTGAACAAGAGTTCAAACTGTTTTCCTGTGACTGGTATGAAGTTTTTTAATTGTTTGCCACTATCTGTACGGTGTTCCACAAGGACTCGCTTTGCAAAACTGGTAAAAAACTGGCTCCGGAATCATCCGTTTTATAGTATCTATGAATACTTTGAGGCTGATCACTCTGAGATCACCTAATATTATGTGTTTGACTTAGCCTATTGCTTTTTTGTTTAATGGCTGAATAAATATTATTATTATTATTATTATTATTATTATTATTAAAAATTCCTTGACAGCTGGTTTTGAAAGGTTTGCTCTTTCTTTGAATACATAATAATTTAATGTTGTTTGGAAGCTTGTTATATATCTGTACTGCAGAATAATAAGCACCCTTCTGAAAGAGTTTTAACGAGTTATTTGGTCTGTGTAGATCATTCATGTTTCTGGTAGTATAAAAAATGTGATTAATTAATAGAGAAAGTAAAAAATGTTAAACATAAATACATAAAATGAATGAAATAAAAATGTCTTAAACAGCTACAAAATTACAGAAAATGCTTTACGTACGCATTAAATTTAACAGTGGAGTATGCTGAGAGATCAGGACCACAATTATTGCTATGATTTAATCCTGCCGATGTGAGACATTTGGGTTCTGATAGGAGTAAATTAGTAGGTTCTGATAGTAAATTAGTATTTCTTCTAGTTTTGTAAACATAATCACTGGAAGAGTATTTTACACAATGTTTGTGAAAATATTTTAATATAGAAAGTTTGTAGAGTTCGTCTAAACTGGAAACATTAAATTCCGAAAATATTAGACTAGTTGGGTAGTAATGTGTATTTTTAGACAGATTTTTATTATTCTTTTTTTTTAAAAGGCAGAGGGGCTTAAGGGTAATTTTCGCTAATCCTCCCCAGGCAAGAATGCCAAATTGGATAATGGACTGGAAAAGGGCTAGATAAATGGAACGTAGAACAGTAATGGGCAATACAGTGACGTAAAATGACAAATTTGTGAATTGTTCTGTGTAGTCTATTACAGATGTAGTTAACATGGTGAGACCTTTTAAGGTGTTGATCAATAAAAATACCCAAATATTTCACAATGGCTGCTTTATTCAGTATTGAGCATTTACAATTCACGTCAAAATGACAATTATGTATTACTAAGTTTAAATTTACACATTTTTCCCGTGTTATCTGACCAGTAGATGTTAATGAGAAAGGAACCAATGTCGATTTTTCCACGTATAGTGAGAGAAGGTTAGAATCAAACCACTTTTTTACAATTACCATCCAAGAAGTGGAAACTTAAAGGATGACATTTGAGATGAAGTGAGGATAAATTATTTTTCTTCGACACATTCACCACGAATTATCTTTTTTTATGGAAGGCATTGAACCATGAACAGTTTATCTTTAGCGGCCAAGACCACTTGGAAGACCTAGATGTAGGTGGGAGGACAATATTAAGATATATTTAAGATATAAGGATTTGCAAGGGATGGTTAATGGAGTTAGCACAGAATAGGGTTGAATGGCGGGCTCAGGTAAGCGCGGCAATGAACCTTCGGATTCCATAAAATAGATAATATTCATTTAGCTTACTTAGGAACTGTTTATTACCATTGAGTAAGTAAGTAAGGCTCTACCAGTATCAGAACAGTTAAAGTATTAAGCTTTGCAAACTTTCAACCTGTGAATTAAGTGGAAATGATGGAAATAGACATTAAACCCATGTCTAGGGAATTAATACAAGTAAGAATCAGCCTGAAAAATTTTTTGCCATAGCCGGGATTTGAACCACGGATCTTCAGCTTAACGCGCTGATGCTCTTTGCCAACTGAGCTACCATGACAAACTCCCGATATGACACTAAATTCTTCAACTGATTCAGAAGTCAAGGCAAACCAACGGGGGTTTCTCTTCCTTCGAGAACACAACACCCAATGGCGACCTACACTTTGTAGATACTGTAAAGCCTAGTTATTATTATTATTTAAATACTATTAATTAAGTGGAAATGATGGAAATAGACATTAAACCCATGTCTAGGGAATTAATACAAGTAAGAATCAGCCTGAAAAATTTTTTGCCATAGCCGGTTCAAATCCCGGCTATGGCAAAAAATTTTTCAGGCTGATTCTTACTTGTATTGTTTCAACCTGTGGTAAAAAAAATGAATTTGATCTCTCCCACCTCTCAGTAAACATTGGGATAAGGGTTATTTTTTCTTTTAGTGGGTGGTACCGAAGGCTAGTATATGCAAGGTTGTCTCGTTCAACGCACATGCGTATTGAGCACGAGGGATGTGACGTGGCCCCTAGCCCTGTAGAAGGTTTTAAACAGCTAGGTATAATGGCAATGATTGGAATAAAACTTATTTTTAAGTACAATAATACATGTATCTGTAAAGAGAGACTACATATGATCTTACAGGGAGTATGGCTTAATAGAGAGACCACTTCTGAGTGCTCAGTCCTCAAATGAATAGGCTGTAATAAAATAAGAGACGTTTGAAACAAATTAAAATATTTAAGCTGCTGGTTTGTGTTAAACATACTGTGGATGACAAAATAAAGAAAACACCCTACATTTCTCTTTAAATTTATTGGGATAGTTTTAAAACTCTGTTTGGTTATGACTCAGAAAATAATAATAATAGGCCTACTTACTTGCTAAATGGAAATAGACAATTCCTAAGCAATCTAAAGGTATATTATCTATTTTATGGAACCCGGAGGTGAAAAAATAAAACAAGTTTCACTTCTGTCGTGTGGTGTTCCATGCACACCTTTTTTTTCACACGTAGCATTTTTTTTACATTTTATTTTCATTTTATTTATACAAATACAAATACATATTTGTACAAGTAAAGTAAATCAGAACAAATACAAATTTAAAAAATAACTACAACTGCTATTTAAAAAAGGAAAAGAAAGATAGGCTAATCTTACATAATAATTATTCTAGCACAAGAAATATTAACATTTAGAAATACCGTACACCTGAAGGAGCAAGACTGCTCTTGCTCGGGTGCAGTTTCAAAAATATCAAAGTGAAGAAAGAGGAGAGAAAAAACAAATTGAGCGTATAAAAAATGTGATTAACTAGTAGAGAAAGTAAAAAAATGTTAAGCATAAATACATAAAAGGAATGAAATAAAAATGTCTTAAACGGCTAAAAAATTACAGAAAATGCTTTACATATGTTTTAAATTTAACAGTGGCACGTTTTAAATTTAAATTTAGCAGTGGAGTATCCTGAGAGATCAGGATACTTTCTGATCATTGACTTATAGAAGCGGGGACCAAAATTAATGCTGTTTTAATCCTGTCGATGGAAGATTATTTTACACGATGTTTGTGAAAATATTTTAATATAGAAAGTTTGTGGAGTTCGTCCAAACTGAAAACATTAAATTCCGAAAATATTAGACTAGTTGGGTAATAACGTGTCTTTTTAGATAGATTTTTATTATTATGTTTTGTAAAATGTAGAGGGGCTTAACGATAGTTTTCGCTAATCCTCCCCAGGTGAGAATGCCATATTGGATAATGGACTGGAAAAGGGCTAGATAGTCGGAATATAAAACAGTAGGCCTAATTGGCATACAGTGACGTAAAATTACAATTTTGTGGATTGTTTTGCATAGTCTATTTGAAATGTAGTTAACATGGTGAGATCATTTAAGGTGTTGATCCATAAAAATACCCAAATATTTGACAACGGCCGCTTTTTTCAGTGATGAGCATTTACAATTCACGTCAAAATTACAATTATATATTATTAAGTTGAAATTCGCACATTTTTCCCGTGTTATCCGACCAGTAGATGTTAATGAGAAAGGAACCAATGTCGATTTATCCACGTTTAGTGAGAGAAGGTTAGAATCAAACCACTTTTTTACAATTACCATCCAAGAAGTGGAAACTTAAAGGATGACATTTGAGACGAAGTGAGGATAAATTATTAAGTGCCAGTATGGTACTTTATGAGATTGTGTGGGGGACGAAAAAATGTCTGTCTGTCTGTCTGTCTGACTGTCTGTCCGTGTGTCTGTACGCACCATAACTCAAATACGCTTTTTCAGATGTTCATGAAACTTGGAAAAACACATTTATAATGTCCATGGGAAAACCCTATTGATATTGAACCAAATCGGTTCAACGGTACCGGAGAAATGCCCAATTTAGTGCCTATTTTAATAGATTATATTAGAAAGGCGCCATAGCTAAAATACGCTGTATCGGATTTCCATGAACGTTGGTATACGCATTTATGACGCCCATGAAAAGTACCCTATTGAATTTGAACCTAATCTCTTGACCGGTACCGGAGTAAAACCCAATTTAGTGTATTTTAAAGACGCAATAACTCAAATACGCTTTATCGGATTTTTATGAAACTTCGTATACACATTTATAATGTCCATGGGAAGACGTCTTTTGGTATTCGACCAAATCGGTTGACCAATACCGGAATAATGCCCAATTTAGTGCCTTTTATGTTAATATATAAGAAGTCGCGATAGCTCAAATATGCTTTCTTGTATTTTCCTGAAACTTTGTATACCCATTTATAATGTACATGGGAAGAGGTCTACTGATATTGGACCAAATCGGAAGATCGGTACCGGAATAAAGGCCAATTTAGTGTCTATTTTAAAGACGCGGTAACTCAAATACGCTTAACCGGATTTATATGAAACTTGGTATTCACATTTATAATGGCCGTTGAAAGACGTCAGTAGTATGGTTTTGTGACTGACGTCAGAGGCGGATTGTGCGGATTGCGGATTGATGACGTCACTCCCGGTCAGCTGATCGTGACGTCACAAGTGGGCGTGGCTATGACGTCAGTGGCGGATTGTATGACGTCACAAGTGGGCGTGGCTATAACCGCGTGATTCAAAATGGCGCCGGTTCCGGTTCCTATTGCAAATGGCGCCGGTTCCGGTTCCGGGGCGTACGAAGCGCGAAATTTAAAATTTGGGAATTTATAATATAATTGGTTACGTTTCCGGCGCGAAATTTAAAATTTGGTAATTTATAATGAAAATGGCTACGTTTTCAAATGGCGTAAGGTGGGCGGATGGCGGTTGATTTGAAAATTGCAAAAAGGTGGAAATTGGATATTACAATTGCAAATGGTGGATGGTGGGAAATTTGAAATTTGTATATTGGTAGATGACAGGTGGATTGTTTTATGACGTCACTTCTTACGTCACAGGCGGATTATGCGGATTGGGAGGAATGCTAGTGGATTGTTTTATGACGTCATCGCTTACGTCACAGGCGGATTATGCGGATTGGGAGGAATGCTAGTGGATTGTTTTATGACGTCATCGCTTACGTCACAGGCGGATTGAGCGGATTAGATCATATGACAGGTGGATTGTTTGTATGACGTCACAGCAGATATCAACCTTATGTCTTTTTTGCATGGAAGTATTACTCTACTTTCCCACGTTTTGTCACGTACGCCAGAGCAACACCTGACAGGAAGTACATCTTACATTACATCTGAATCATGAATTCTTTATGTATGACGTCATCACTCGGACTTGTTCAAACTTGTTTCAAGGTTATACACGGCACGTGCAGGACAGGTTCAAGGTTAGTCGTAAATGAAACAGATTGTATGAGCTATGAGTGAAAGTTTTAAAATATTTGCGAGACAAGCGTCATATCCTCAGTGATCTTCAAGCTTACAACATGTCATCATTGAAGCGTGGTCGTAAAAGTGCACCCAAATCTACTACAGCTGCTGCTGCTGATATAGTGGATATTACAACGCAGGACTTGTGGGAAACGTTGCAGTCCTCTACCATACAACCATCACAAGCGGATTTACCAAATACACAAAAAACCAAGAATAAGAAGACGCCTATAGTATCTACTCTAGAGCGGTATTCAGTTGTAAACATCCCCGATGTGAATTGTACCAAGCCCTTGAGCGAGCTGCAAATTGGACTTGCTTATCTGGTAAAGGAAGCTCGTTCCGTGTATACAAGGTATGGAAGGAGAATCGTTATAGACTTAATGATTGGATGCAGTGTTTTTCTACCACCAAGGTTCGGGAAGTTAAGTGAAGATCAGCTTCAACAGATGAACGAGGAGAAACTTTCATTGGTGTACTATGGTAAGGAGCCGAAGTCAGATGGATACTACTACCACGTTCTCAACTTTGTGTAATATGGGAAACTTTTTGAGATTTTAGACTCAGTGTGAAGTGTGTGTAACAGACTAAAAGTGATTATACAACACGACAACCGGCACCCTACATTCATCGATTTCTCTAGAAAGGTATGTGTTAATAACATGAATCATTTCCCATTCTTATCCATCATAAGCTAAATTCTTATGTGCTTTTTATTTTTCTGTGTTTCAGAAGTTGGAGACTCTCAAGATCATGAGTGATATTCATTTTAGAAATAGGAGACTTTCAAGTGAAATTCATCTTGTAAATATTCAATAAAACCAAAGTGATAAAAAATGTATTCTTTTGTAAGTTATTTCATAGCTGGATTTTCTCATGTTTGACAAAGTCCAGTTTTCCCTAACATCTCCTATTCCTAATTCCTAGGATGAGGGGCTGTGAAATAAAGAACACAACTCAGGATTATAGAATTTTATTCACTTTATTACAATCTTGCTGGGATTTCATCCACAGCGTAAGCATAATAACATTTCGCAATGCACATTTCATATTAGAGTCATTATGAAAAAGACATTTGGTTTCACAGTCTCTTAATTTGTCAAGCTTTGGAACACCAAGATCATCCATGTTTATAACAGGTCTCTGCAACAGTTTTTCAAAAAACCGAACCTTTTCCAGTCCTTTACAATGAAGAACATCCACTGGTTTTAAAACACTTTCAAGAACAGGCTTCAAGTCGTCATAGGGTAAGTATCCACTATGCCACGGAATTCCATGGATGATGGATTCAATGTACCGCTGCGACTTTGTATCTGGGTAATTGTTTTTAGGTGGTTGGAGAACAAAATGTGCAAATCTATCATCCACCGAAGACACTGCAACCTCTTTAGCTATAAATTGTTTGCACCTTGACTGATATCCTTGACAGTCGATTATAATCATGTTGTTACACGACATTGGTAACGATGTTGGTTAATGCAGTATACTCTACACTTCGATCGTGTAGAATTAAGCAATAAGCCTTTGTGTTTGCTGGTATATTGTTTGCTGCAGAAATTTCAATCCTGGTGGTACAAGCCCCCGATTTCAGATCTTCGTTCTGCTTGGTGCAATCGATGACATAGACTGGTGTATTTGTGATAAAATCGCTTCTTTTAAGGAGAGGATTGGATGGTTTTTGATAGTATGACTCTTGAAATCTAGCATACATTTCATAAAGGATTCCATACGAACCATTTGTACTGTCTACCATGAAAGAGTGATAGGGGTACTTTGTATCGTTCAAGTATACAGATACGTTCTGGATATCACCTAAATCAAACTTTGAGCAGTCGGCTTCCTTTTTATTCCTAGCAGTTTGAAATCCTATGATAACCATCCTAGGTTTCTGCAACTGAGGAGATGTCGTAACGTTCCATGAAATGTTGGTTGCTTGAGGTAATGATGGATGCTCATACAATTGCCAGCTTCTGAAATCTATTGTCAGCGAGCGATCAGATCCCAACATATTCAGTAGTTTTATTCTTTCGACATCGGAGACCTTAATGATAGGCACCATCCACTCGATATCCGTGATGGTAATTTTACTAACTTCTCCTTTGGTGACATTGATCGTGTTTTTCGATCTCATGAGAACAAGTTCCATCTTACAATTGACGAATATTTTATCATAATCTTCAGCGATTCCAAGGATGTGGCTTAGAGGAATGCATACATTAAACTTTTTGTTTTTTATTATAGTCTCCACATTATCGTCGGAGGGGTGAATCCACCCAGCGTTTTCCAATCTTTCACTATCCAGAACGGTGTAAGAACAAATTGCTTTCAATAAGCTTGTAATTCCAGGGTTTCTGCTACGATCGACTGTTTCTCCATGAAGATTTAATTTTATTTCATCGAACAGGTAGAGGAAACCATTATTTACAACCTTTCCCTTATATTCAGCATCCTTATCGTCGGTTATATTTCCAGAAACCATAATAAAACTCCTGCTTACTAATGCATACGAGTTTTCAGCTTGAATAGGAATCCGTATTTCATCGTTTTCACCAAGAGCCGAGTTGTTATACGGTTTGAATCCATGATATTGAAAATTTTCTATGGCATCTTCAAATATAGCCTTGGAGTGTACAGCGAGGATATCCATATTATAACACTTTGTATCCTAGAGACTTGAGATACCTCTTATTCACACGTGTTACCTTCACGACGTTACGACTTGGAGTGTGGTCTTTTTCACAGTGCGTAGGATTATAAACTTTTTTAATCTTAACGGTGTCAAGACTTATTTTTTGAGATTGCTCCGTGGTGGGAACGTATTTGTTAAAATTAAGACCCATTTTTCCTTATTACAATTTTCACAGATATATGCTCTCCTCTAAAGTCGATAAGACGTCCTTTCTGGTCCACAAGAGAGATTGTAATGTCAGATATTTTTTGTATGTTGATTAAAGGTAAGAAAATCAAATATGATGGAACTTCAGTGATCTTGTATCCTGGAGGCACCGTGGGGAAAAATTCATGAATGGTATGAGTCGGCTGTCCATTCAGAAATGATCCGCTTGCGAGATTACACTCCACTCTTATAACGTTAACACCGTTTATGTCTGGAGGTCTCTTGGAAACGGTGGCGGTCCTTTTAGGAATTCTATCGGACTTTTCAAATCCCAGTAAATTTGCCACAGAGTTTGGAACGTTGAAAGAAACTTCGAGGAAAGAGTAGATTGTTGTTAGCAACGTGTTGGTGTTGGTAATAACTCTAAATATTTCACCAAGGTCTCTAGTAGAATTTGTCATAGCTTTTATTTCGTACGCTATATAATCAGAAATATCTTCAATCTCGTACGTTCCAGTTGGAACGCTGATGACATGTTCCTTACCTCCTTCATCGATCACTATCATCGAATTGTTGTTTTCAGACACATTAGGTATAGAATTGTATGAGTCAAACCGCAGCAAAGCAATCTCGTAGTCTGCTCCATCTTTCAGCTCAATAGGTGGATGAATCGTGTTGGAGATTTCGGACGTGGATCCGCTTAGAGTGAACGTAGGCATCGTTTTAACACTTGTATGTCTGAGGTGAAGGCTTTTATAGTAAAAATGCTAGACACAAATGTCCACAAATCAAAGTGTTGTATTTCTGATAACGTGTAACGTTGTAAAGTAGTTTTGTATGTGGTCCAACGTAATTTACTATTTCCATAGGAGGTGGTAAGTCTCCATAGCTGTCGAAATAGAAAGCATTCTTGTTACATATTTTTAAGGCTACCCAGTGCGTACCAGGACCTTTGGCATCATCAAGGTTTATAATGATTCGCTCCTGCTTATATGGCTTGGATGGTAAGTTGTTCCTCATGTACACGCCTCTAAAATGTGGAATATCTAGTTTTTTAGCGTATCGTTCCAAGTCGTAGTTAGTTAGGGCTTTTTTTTTAAACGAAGTCCTTTACCGCTCGCATAAGGTTTTAGATACATTCCTTTTCCTTGCATCACGATACCAGATCCTTTTTTCCCTAAGGCTATGCTCTCCATCATATGGTTATGACGAATGTTTTCTAGCAACTGTTTCTTATTGGACTTTGCAGAATTTACAGCTTTAGCGATATGTGCTCCTGCACCACCGAGAGCCCCAAGTGCAGATAAACCTGCAAATATAGGTAGGAGAGGTAGTATACCACCAATTTTCTTTGGTGATTTCAACACTCTCTTCTTTTTCTTGTTCTTCTTATTCGATAGTAACTTTCTATATGCAGCTTTTAGTTTTTTAATGGTATCCATTCCAGCACCCATCTTCGCTTTTCCTTTCATAATTTTAGAAACGGTGTAAGCTGCAACACGTTCCCCAAGACTTGCGTCGGCAGCCTTTGCACGATTGGAGGCTTGTTGTGCCAATTTCAAGTCTGCTTTATGCCGATCGCTTATATCTGAGCTCTGTGCGTAACTTATATCGTGCTCCTTACAGGCTTCGTCTAGAGGATTGATTCCCTTATCACCTCTTTTCAGTCGTTTTTCCAATTTAGTTCCAGGTCCACAAAAGCGATACCCAGGTATGTGTAATTCCACAGGCAATTTATCAATCAGAGTGTTTATTAATTTACCTCCACGAGCGATGTGTCGACGTCTGCTTCGTTCTACTCGCGGCGCCATACTGATTACAATATCCTCATGTTATAACTTTTTATATAAAAACATTCGTATCATTGTAAAAATCTCATTTACAGTCATGAAGGTTGAGAAGCAAAACGTGTCTCTGGAGATCCTCCCAATGGATAGCTTATATCGAGAAGAAGACGAATGCAAGCACAGCATACTATTTCCCAACAGCACTAGGTCTATTATATGTGGGCCTAGTAATTCCGGAAAGACCAACGTGCTTATAAATATTCTTCTCCATCCTAACGGAATAAAGTTTTCAAATATTTACATATTTTCGAGATCTCTGTTTCAACCAAAGTACAAAATGCTTGAAGAAATTTTAGCAGACGTTCCAGAAATTGGTTACTTCAAGTTTGAAAGCAGCGACCAAACCATGCCTGAGCCGACAGAAGTCAAAGAGAATTCAGTGGTGATTTTCGACGATGTGATGTGCGATCCGCAAGGACCTATTAGAAATTACTTTAGCATGGGACGACATAAATCTTTAGATATGTTTTATCTTGCACAATCGTATGCGAGAATACCTAAACATCTGATAAGAGACAATTGTAACTTGGTGATCGTATTTAACCAGGACGCGTTAAATTTAAGACATTTATACAACGACTACGTAAATGCAGACATGACGTTCGATAAATTTCAACAGTTATGTCGCGAATGTTGGTCATCTCAAAAGTATGGATTCTTAACAATTTGTAAAGAAAACGATCGTGAACATGGGAGATACAGGCGTGGCATAGACGAATATATTGTTATGTAAACCCTAAATATGTATCAGTCGAAATGAATCCTTCGTTGAGCAAGGAACAGATACGAGTGAAACAAGACATTGCCAATCATGTTAAATCTATACGGAATAAATATTTAGCGCTAAAAAAATCCAATCTTCAGACCAAACAAGAAATTGGCGAAATTATAAACCCGATAACGAAACCCTTGGAAGAGCTCGTGAACATCGGTAAACATGAATCTGAAGAGTCGGAGATGGAATACGAAACGTTTCAGTCCTCTAAACAATCTCCTCATAAACATTATAAATCTATGCTACAAAGAGTTTATGGGCCAGTGATTACACCTTACATTCAAAAACTCATTTCACATAAGCCGAGAAATATCGATCCAATCTACGGATTGAGAATGGATACTGACAGACAATCATTCTACATTGGATCAACACCTGTGACCATTAGAAACGATCGCCTCGTTATCGGTAAGAAGACATATATTGGACGCCCTGGGTTGTATGAATTGCTTATGAAAAATATTCCTGACAAAAAATTGTACAACGATCGTGATTTAGATGTGTATAAGGAGATTTTGAAAAAAACTAACGCGCACAAAATAAATTATGACGAAAGTGGAAACATTCGTAGAATCAATACTCACAAATATCTACATGTCATCAAGAAATTATTTTCTGATGAAGAATCATCCGACGAGGGATCGCCACATCGTGTATTAGGTAGCGGTATGATGAAAGAAGTACATCCAAATCGTAAAATTGAATATAAATACTGGGACGATCCGAATGAGCTCATTGATCGACTTAGGCTTCTTGTGTCCTCGTCTGCGGCAGGGAATAATTCTCATCACAACGAAATAGAAGAAATCTTATCTGAGTTGAAGGAGAGAAAAATCATAGCATGAAAAAGCGGGAAATCGCGTACGAACTTCATGCACCAGCTAGAATAAATTATCAAAGACGCCATGTTATAATGAAAGGACTAAACGATTTGTGGCAAAGCGACTTGATTGAAATGATTCCATATCATAGAGAAAACAGAGGTTTTAAATATATTTTGGTTTGTATAAACGCATATTCCAAGTTTGCTTATGCGAGACCGTTGAAAAGTAAAAGCGGAAAAGATGTTACCGCAGCCATGCAAGATATACTTGAATCTGTTAATATTCCACCTAAAAATTTACAGACCGACATGGGAAAGGAATATTATAACGTTAATTTTAAAGGGTTAATGAAACAATATGGCATCAATCATTATTCTACATACTCTAATGTTAAGGCGTGCATTGCTGAACGCTTCATCAGAACTTTGAAAACTAACATGTATCTCGAATTTTCGGCAAGAGGCAGTTACAGATGGGTGGACATGTTGCAAGAACTCATTAGACATTACAACGATAGGTATCACTATACCATTAAAATGAAACCTAACCAAGTAAAGGACGATAGTCTACTTAAAACAGTGTATCGCTACAATGAATGCTATACGAAACCAAAGTTTGCTAAAGGTGACTATGTAAGAGTTTCAAAACATAGGAAATTATTTAATAAAGGATACTTACCATCGTGGACTACGGAGATTTTCAAGATACAGAAGATCCAATCGACATTTCCTCCCACGTATCTGCTTCAGGATTTGGAGGGTGGGAGTATTGAAGGTGCTTTTTATGCTGAAGAACTCCAGAAAACTAAGTTTCCAGACTGTTATTTAATTGAAAAAGTGTTAAAGAACAAAGGACAGAAGGTGTTTGTAAAGTGGTTAGGGTTCCCTAGCTCAAAAAATTCATGGGTTAATATTAAGGATGTTGTATGTGATTAGGGAAAATAAAAGATAGATTCATTTTTATAACTTTTTTCTTTTATTTATATCCCACATGAACCCAAAGTTATCTTACTTTATTGTATCATACCTATTCTTCTTCATCATAAATCATATTGTTTGAATCATAAATATATATTTTTTTACACAAACCATATACAATTTTTTACACATTTCATACACATAAATATAATTTTTTTACACAAACCATACACATTTTTTTACACATTTCATACACATAAATATAAATTTTTTATACAAATATACAATTTTAACACATTTCTTACATTTTTTACAGTTTGCATTTCTTAGTAGGAGGCTCATCATCACACTCCTCATCCTCCCTGATTCTATAGTGTCCGTGAGCGAGAGTGTCCACGCCATTTTCCATAATATGACGCTTATCGTCGTTGCCAGATAAAGTTAATTTATTCATCGAAATTGAAAATACGTTATGTTTGTATGATCTGATGGATCTGTTTAACGAGAATGTTGACTGTCCGCTCTGTAGACAACCAACATAATCTTCAAAGTTGACATCTTTGTCAATGACGTTTTTCTTAACGCCTTTCAATTTTTTGATGACCATATCATTAAATTTTATGGCGTACATTTTCGCTCGCAGACCTACGAACGCCTTTATGGAGTGACCAGCTCCTTCGTCTTTGAATTTCCCGACCACCGCCTTGTTTTCGTTTGAATACAAGGGATGTTCGGGTGGGTAGACACTGGTATCCAGCTCATCTCGGAAATGCGTCATATCACGGAAGAGGTTATCCGTTTCAATTCTATAGACGAAGCTGTCCGTGTCCATGTAGCACAATTTCAATCCTTCTTTATAAAAATTTTTCATGGTATCATAATGGAACTCATACATCCTAGTTTTCGAAATTTCCAAAATAGACATGCCAACATAGATGGCCTTATCAAACACTAATCTAGTTTTTGCTAGATGGACACCAACCAAGTTTTCGTTATAAATTGTCCTATCCATAAAGTTACTTTTGGCTACCAGCTTTCGAATTTCCTTCTCACTTGATACAAGCCGAAAATTGATACGTTTCCTTACATTTTCCATAGTCTTGCCAAAAACGGCGTTATTCATCAATTTAAAAAAGTCTTTCTCAAAGTTGTTGGCTGCAGCCCTACGCTTGGCCGTGTTATAGTCAATGTAGGGTTTCAACCAGCAGCTTTGCTGAAATTCGATAACTCTATGGATCTTGGTTAACCTCAGTCCGTGTTGCACGGCTTGCCTAAGTACCGTGTGATGAATGACATATTTTTCTTTTGACTCCAAAGTGGTTAATAATTTTTTGTTTTTGCTGCCTGAAGGAAATTTCATCTCTGCACAGAAAGGGAGATCAGAATGAGCATCATGAAGATGGTCTGGATATTCAATGTCTACCTCAAGCACATATCCTAATTTAGAATTGACCGGTATGGACATGATGTCAAAGGACGCTATCTCATGTTTGTCGAGCCAGCGGAACTCACCTGACGGCAATGCCTGGGACATCGCATAACCATATAGGTTATTGGCATCGACATAATAAAGAAAAGATTTTTTTGCTGTCTCATCATATTCATCACACATGTTATTGTTTGCAACAGCGTGCCTTGTCACACACTGACAAATTCCACCTCTTATCCCACGTTCAAACATTTGAATCATATCCATATCGGTCAAAAGCGGTAATTTTACCTTTGTGAACTTCAACATAGCTGAGTAAGCAAAGCCTGGAACTGTGGAATAGTACAAACAATCCATTCCGTACGTCTCAAAACACATCTGTCTAAAGTTTTCAAAGACGTCGGTCAAAATCAAAACATCAGATTTTAAATACAAGTCTGAATATTCTCCTAATGAGCTGATCGAGAAAGAATTCCAAACGTTTCTCGCGTGAGAGTAGTCTTGGTCAGAGACGTTCTCATTCGCGAGTCTATTGTAAAATGCATCTTTGGGAGGTAATTTCTTCTCCTTCAAAATTTCAACTGAGGTGACGTAGTCGTAGGGAAACACTCCCTTTCGACACACCAAATCGGCGTTTTCACCAAATACTTTTGCTGTTTCTATAAATTTATCTTTAGGTAGATTGTTTGCTAGCTTTTCCAGGCTGCTTGCCATGAACCGAAACGAGTCTATAAATCTTAACTCCATACCTCCCCTCTTCAAATAAGAGGAGGGAATAAATTTTGAAAATGTCACATACTTTTCTTGACTATTACAAATAACGTTGATACGGTTTTCATCGAAACCAAGTTCTGTCACAATGAAATGAGCATCATAGTTAGACATGTTATGCAAAACAATAGGGACAAATGCCTGGTTCCTATAATTCAAATTACAATTTCTGTGGGCGGCTCCTCTGAACCGACCACTAACATGGCAATGGTCCCTTACTTTATAGTTCACATCGGTAAAGTTACCCTCACCACAAATATGGCAAATAGTAGCGCTATTGTAAACCCTAATTTCATCTTCTGTCAGAGGGGTCATGGGCTTATTTACGCTGTTCAAGATTTTATCAATTTCTTTAGCATCAGCGACGAGCGAGCGCATAAACTCGCCACTGGCATCCTCCCCTCTAAAAAGTCTCAATTGAGAATATGCACCCTCAGCATCTTTGATAAAATAACAATAACTAAAAGGTTTATGCTTCTGATAAGGAGTTGTCCAGCTTTTCTGCGGATCTCCCAAACATCCTGATATCGGTTCCAGCAAACACTCGAAATCCGCATAGATGACAAATCTAATCTTTTGCGAATATTCGGGCTTGTTGAATACGACTTCAGGATTTTTAGGAATTTCGCACCTGACTGGGCTGAACGAGTTGCATATTGCCAAATGCTCTCTCAACCTTACGTCAGCAGACTTACCATCGTACGCTTGGAAATGTGTAAAACACCGTTTGCAAACTCTGGTCAGTTGTCTATTAGTTGTTACAAAAGGTCTTACAAATGCATCGAAATCTGAAATGACGATGTAATGTGAATTTTCCTCGTTACATACAAACAAAAGATCTCTATGATCAGCTAGTTCCTTTTCAACAATTTTGATAGGAAATACGAAATGAGAAATATTTTTCCCATCCCGTTTTTCCTCGAGGCCGAAAACATTGAATGAAATATTGTTTCTTTTGGAAAACTTTTCAATATCATGAATCGAAACGGGGAATTTCACACAGTTCCAATCGTACTTGTTATCCAACTCTGGTCTGGTAAGATAACTGGCCCACATTTCCTTATCAGACTCAATAAATTTTGATAATACACAATACTTGAAACAAAATTCATCATCATTACGAATATTAATTAATGACTTCAGATGCTGGAATTTATCAGGGAGGATCATATGACTACGTCCTGCAAATGGCAAGTATTCATTCACACGAATTTCAATTTTGTGGATTTTATTGTAAAACCACCCAGACCCTCGCATTTCACTATCTTGCATCTCAGCCTGAATTTTAGAAATGTGACTAGAAACTACTTCATGAATATTAGAGGTTCTAAGCAGCGATTCATTTTTTGTTTTAAAATTTCTCAAACAAGAATTTAGCTCTAGATGATTAAATTCACACTCTACGAAAAGATTAAATTTAATTGATACAAATTTTGATAGTGACTCTGACAGAAGATTTTCAATTTTATACTGGCACGACGACAGGATAGACTCCATATCGCCGGCTGGGAAATTTAATGCTGCATATGTTGCCAGTCGTGACCTAAATGCAGTTTCAACAGGTAAAAACTCACATGTTTCTGTTGATGGTGAGTTGGTCATAGCGGTGCGTTCCATTCCACCTTGAATCTGTAATAACGAAAAAACATCGACATTAGCAATCGAGACTTTTTATAAGCGAATGGTATAATAAAAGACTAAGACATTTCACTGTACATACCTGTGGAATATCACGCGTATGCATGATGACACTAGGTCGCGACTGGCGGTTGGTTTCTGAATTCTGTAACAAAGAAATATAAAATATTATGAAATAAAGTTTAATGTCTTGATTTTAGCCGTTCTGTACCAATATAAAAAATAATACTAAGTTTTATCATAAAAGAAATAAGTTTAACGGCATGTACAATAATGATAATAATAACATACCTATAAACGCATATATAACAAAGAAATATAAAATATTAAGATTTATGAGTTTAATGTCTTGATTTTATCCACTTTGTACTAATATAAAAAAGCATATTAAGTTCTATGATAAAAGAAATAAGTTTGATGGCTTGTATAATAATAATAAAATAGTAAGATTTATGAGTTTTATGACTTGTTTTTAACTATTCTATACCAATATAAAAAAAAATAATACTAAGTTTTATCATAAAAGAAATAAGATTGATGGCTTGTACAATAATAATAATAATAATAATAACATACCTGTGGACGTATACTGGAAGGCCCAGGTTGATATAAGTAACCATTTGGATGGGTGGAAGTCTGTTGCATGTTGGTTACACTCACTGGTCTTGCATTCTATAACAACAGAAATATAAAATATTAAGATTTATGAGATTAATGTCTTGATTTTAACCGCTCTGTACTAATATAAAAAATAATATTACGTTTTATGTTAAAAGAAATAAGTTTGATGGCTTGCACAATAATCATAATAATAACATACCTATAAACGTATATATAACAAAGAAATATAAAATATTAAGATTTATGAGATTAATGTCTTGATTTTATCCACTTTGTACTAATATAAAAAAGCATATTAAGTTCTATGATAAAAGAAATAAGTTTGATGGTATGACCAATAAAAAATAAAATATTAAGATTTATCAGAAAAAAAAATTAAGTTTAATGTTGGTTTTTATCTGATCTGTAGCCTACTAATATAAAAAATAATATTAAGTTTCATCATAAAAGAAATAAGATTGATGGCTTGTACAATAATCATAATAATAACATACCTGTAAATGTTGACCTGAATGCCTAGGATGGCTGGTGGTTGGCTGGACGGATGATGTCCGCATGGTATCCACACTCATTGGACTTATATTCTGCAACAATAGAAAAATAAAATATTAAGATTGATGATAAAAGAAATAAGTTTGTTGTCTTGCATAATAATAATAAAATAGTAAGATTTATGGTAAAAGAAATAAAGTTTAACGTCATAGTTTTATCAGTTCTGTACTAATATAAAAAATAATATTACGTTTTATGTCTTGTACTGTGATAAAAAATAAGTTTGATGGTTTGCACAATAATAATAATAATAATAACACACCTGTGGATGTATACTGGAAGGTCCAGGTTGGTATAGGTCACCATTTGGATGAGTGGAAGTCTGTTGCATGTTGGCTACACTCACTGGTCTTGCATTCTATAACAACAGAAAAAAAAAAAATAGTATTAAGATTTATGATAAAAGAAATAAAGTTTTATGACTTGTTTTTAACTATTCTATACCAATATAAAAAAAAAAAAAAAATAATAATACTAAGTTTTATCATAAAAGAAATAAGATTGATGTCATGGTTTTATCAGTTCTGTACTAATATAAAAAATAATATTACGTTTTATGTCTTGTACTGTGATAAAAAATAAGTTTGATGGCTTGCACAATAATAATAATAATAAGATTTATGAGTTTAATGTCTTGTTTTAACGATTCTATACTAATATAAAAAATAATATTAAGTTTTACGATAAAAGAAATAAGTTTGTTGTCTTGCACAATAATAATAATAATAACATACCTGCAAATGATGAGATGAATGCTCGGCTTCCTCTACAACCATCGGTGGGTGGGCTACTCCGTCCCCGCTATGTGCTGGTAGATGGAAGCGACCAGTGTTGGTGTAGATCCCAATATGTCTAGGTTCCACCTTCCTTGAGGGGTGGTGGACGTTCTGCATATGGATAACCAAATATCTCTCCGCCTTGAACGTCGCCTTGCAAATGTCACACACGGTGTTGTTGGTGTTGTTGTGGATACTACGGACGTGTCTTTTTAAAACGTCACTTCGCGTAAATATCACACCACACGTTTCACATTTGTATTCGGATTTTTTATGTTTCTGATTAATATGCCTCGTCAAATTATGTTTGAGCCTAAATTTCACATCACACTCGGTGCACTGGAAAAATACGGCAGACGAGCTCTCCATTGTTGATCTGTAGCTGCTGACGGATGGATAACAAGTGAGCCTGAAGCATGACGTCATTGGTTTATATAGCGTCGGTATAAACTAGTCTCGCAACAGGACAAATCTATTTTACACCAATGGAATGATTGGAGTTTTAAAAAATGCTGACGGTAGAAAAAGTTTTAGCCTCACGACTTGGTAAATATACGTTAAGCTTAAATCATCAGTAATTAGATATTTCGCGTTTCCTGCTTGTGAAAATACCTGTTCATGATTTCCCACATTAAAATCGATGACGTATATGAAATATAATCATTTCCGGTGAAATTAGCAAATATCCGATATTTAATTCTAGTACGGAAATAAAATATTAATTTTCATATAATAAATGCTGACATACTCTGTATCAAACTACATTAATAATATAAGGTTCCATCGGAGATGAATCACTGGGAGAAATATATGTTAAAGCGTTATTTGATATTTATTTCTTATCAGCGCTTTTCTGAAACAGTATATTCAATTTCCCGCAATGTGAGAAAAGCTGAATATGCCTTTACTGACTTTGAATCGAACTCAGAACCACTCAGTGATGGAATATTACAAAATAAGTTCACTACCACTCTGCGATGAAATATTACAATATTCCGCAATAAAAATACTGTTGACTAATACTACATAAGACATGTGCTATGATTAAGGATTTAATATTTAAAAGTACTGGCCTGCGACTTTATAATATGATAGAGTTGGGATTTAAAAGGAAGTCTCAATGAATGACGTTGTAAGATAGCGATAAGCGTACAGCGTTATATTACCGCTGCATAGTAAGAGAGATAACATGTATGGAGGGCTAGATGATACTACTGCTACCTAAGCAAAATCACTGCACGCATATGATTAAACATTCACTGGCTTTCTGTATTGATATAACACATACGGTGTTGGTCTTATAAAAACCTATAATTATTAACATAATATTATTCCGACATTATACTGGGGGATTTGAAGATAATTCAACACGTAAGATTATGCATCGATCATGATAGGAAAATTTACGACTTAATATTTTATACACCGAGTGGTAAGCCAGAGGTTGAGTTAACCCTTGGGCTAGGATTATAATCTTACAAATAAAATATAGTTTTAAGACGATGGCTACCATATTTACGAAGGAATAAAATAATGCTAACTATACACTATCGATGGATTCTGATAATAAATAAGGAGGTTTAGATTTTTTAACATTCGGAACGCAGGGTACCGACCGCCTTTACTCTAGGTTGAGTCACTAGATTTTAGAAAAAGAATCATCTTACAAAAAAACTGATAACGTTGCATTTACGCTTCGTGATCTATATGCTTCCATGCTAAAAAGACATAAGGTTGATATCTGCTGTGACGTCATACAAACAATCCACCTGTCATATGATCTAATCCGCTCAATCCGCCTGTGACGTAAGCGATGACGTCATAAAACAATCCACTAGCATTCCTCCCAATCCGCATAATCCGCCTGTGACGTAAGAAGTGACGTCATAAAACAATCCACCTGTCATCTACCAATATACAAATTTCAAATTTCCCACCATCCACCATTTGCAATTGTAATATCCAATTTCCACCTTTTTGCAATTTTCAAATCAACCGCCATCCGCCCACCTTACGCCATTTGAAAACGTAGCCATTTTCATTATAAATTACCAAATTTTAAATTTCGCGCCGGAAACGTAACCAATTATATTATAAATTCCCAAATTTTAAATTTCGCGCTTCGTACGCCCCGGAACCGGAACCGGCGCCATTTGCAATAGGAACCGGAACCGGCGCCATTTTGAATCACGCGGTTATAGCCACGCCCACTTGTGACGTCATACAATCCGCCACTGACGTCATAGCCACGCCCACTTGTGACGTCACGATCAGCTGACCGGGAGTGACGTCATCAATCTGCAATCCGCACAATCCGCCTCTGACGTCAGTCACAAAACCATACTACTGACGTCTATTGATATTGGATAAAATCGCTTGACCTGTTTCGGAGAAATGCTCAATTTATTGCCTATTTTATGGTAATATACGTATTCGATAGAATTTATGAAATGCACATCAGTTATCATGACAACATAGCCTATTGTTTTACTGTGATCTTATAAGGATTTGGCAATTAAAATACAGTTAGCTATGACAAATAACACTATTGCTTTACATGCGCTTATCCAACTAGACCGTTAAACTGATCCAGGTGGCCGAGATGGTAACCTCTTGGCCTCACATTCTGGAGTTCCATGGTTCAAATCCCGAAACCGGCCAATTTGACTTTTTATTTTTATTCTGCATATCATAACTGCAATCATAACTGAATAAACAAAAACATACTGACACTTTTTTACATCAGTTTACCTGATTTTATTTCAACTGGTTTCATGCTAGGAATCGGTTTTTGAGAGAAAACAATTAAAACGCCATGCCAGGAAAATTAAACAATATTTTAAGAGCTACATGAAAATGATAGACAAGCCGCATTCGGCTCACGAGCCGAGATGGAATAAGACATGAGAAAATAGTAATTTCACTGCTTGTGGTAGAGGAAGTGTGTGAGGATTCAAATATTAATCTACGAGTACATTCGGCATCAGTTCTTAATAATATATCTACACAATCATGTATATTAGAAGGTTATTAAGTCATGTGAGAGTTTTCAGGTACGGAACAAGTCGCGAGAAAACAGTAATTTCAGTTAGAGAAAGTTGTGTGAGTATTCTAGTAGGTGAAATAAGTCGCGAGGAAATAATTACTTAATTCCTTAAAATACAGATCGTTGTGTGATTTTTTGAAGCGGTAGAATAAGGCAAGAGAAAATAGCTACAATTTTATTAAGGTAGAAAAAGTCGCGTATTTCAGGAGCGCCAGAACACATGCTTGGGGTTGTGGAATCCGTTTTTGGGAATTTAACATTCGAATTTGGTGACATGATGCAGGAAGTGACATCACAGTCCAGTGCTGCCGAGCAGTTGTAGCGGCTCCTCACCGTTTTAAATGCTGCGTAGCCCCCGCTAACTTTAGGTAATGCAAAACGCACAACTAAGCGGTTTATCCCTTAAGGCTGGTTTTCACATGGTGAGCTGAGAGTGCAAGAAACTCTCGAGAGTAATCTCAGGTGGTGTGTCCATGGAGTGGTTCCTTCAATTTGGGAAACAAATCAAGTCTGGTGGGCTCAAATCAGGACTGAATGATGGGTGGGGAAGTCTTTCCCATCCATAGACTTGGAAAACGATTTGTTACAATTGATGAAGCTTCCAGTGAGGTGACCCGAGTAATCAGATAACTCAACAATGAAGGTGTCCTATCCGGAATACCAAATTTGCCAAAACGTTGGGAAGCTGTAATAAAGCAAGGCCTGTAATAATAAAGTAATTGCAAAATAAAGTATTTTCTTTAATTTTATCTTTCCTTGTGCAGAACACTTGAAATGACCTTCGTATATTATATGGTATATATATAATATTCAGGGGTGCCCACCCCCAGAACTTCATGACTCACCTCCCAAACTTCATTGCTCACCACCCAAACTTCACTGCTCACCACCCAAACTTCACTACTCACCCCCAACCTGATTGGCTGTCGACAAAGGTGCCCATATGATATTTTCAAGGGGGGGCAATTTTTTAAATTAATTTATTTTTTGTCACTTGGGCCACTTTGTAACATTATATTAATAATATAAAAAGTGCAACAATGACGTAGCAAGAAAATAATTGAATAAATTTTTCCCGGGTAGACAGCCAGGTTTGAAGATCAAGTGTCTCCGACGTTTCAGAGGCCCACGCTGCCTCCATCCTCAGGGATACTGAAGTATCGAGTCTGACCAGACCAAACCAGACCAAATATGCTAATTGAGATCAGAGCATTGCGGGCGAAGCCCGCAATGCGATGATCTCGACTCCGATTCCATACCTGCATACGAAATGCATTGCTGGAAATGAAAACGGGTTCCTATCCTATAACTTAAATTTGCTTACGCTAACGGTGTTTTGCATAGGACTTGAACCTATGCAGGGTAACTGCAATGACTTAGGGGTTCGGGCCGTGGCCCTTTTTTGTTTAAGTTCCGGTATTCACCTTACAACCAGGGAAAACCACGGAAAACCCTGGTCGGAACTAGCAAAGGGGATTTGGTCATGGTCCTCCATTCTGTAATGCCTGGTAGGGGTTGAACCAACCAGTTGGGATACGTGTCAGCTGAAGGCTTATACGTATTGGGAAAGGGTATTGTTAGGCTGAAGGCCTCAAAAATTCTGACGACTTTAATCGTCCCCTGGGAAGCGCAGTCGCTTTCCAAGTTGCCGTACTAAAGGGTTCTCAGCATCTTGAAGCTTGGAGTCGAAACTCTGTGCAAGGCTTCTGATGTGTATGGCAAGTAGTGGAACCTTTAGGTCTTCATGGATCTGCCTGTTACTGACGTACCAAGGTGCGCCCGTAGCGAGGCGAAGACATTTCGACTGCACGGCTTGTAGTCTTGCGACATGCGTGCGTGCTGCGGCCCTCCAAGCTGGACTGGCATAGTCTAGCAGAGGTCGGATGAGTTGCTTATAGAGCAGCGCTCCATTCGCAGGTAAAAGTCCTCCTCTGCCGTTAAGCAGAGGGGATAAAATTCCAAGCCGTTGCATGGCTGTTCGTCTAACCTGGGTAACGTGGGGTTTCCAGGTCAGCCTTTTGTCCAGGGTTACCCCCAAATATCTGGCTGTTTCGACCCATTCGATTGGCTCTCCGAAAAATTCTACAGGCCTATATCGAGTCTGTCATGCCGAGGTGGTATATATACAGATCGCGAGTTGCAAGGAGTCGACCAATCAGGCGCCAGTTCATTTTTCCATCGTCTTTTTTTCGGCCAATCGGCTTCTACTGTCTTTTAGTTGTTTGAGACAGTGTTTCCAGGCAGGGTTGATTCTGAGGCCTCCGTCTCTATTGAAATTGTTAGCCTCAAGCTTAATTTCGATCGCTTCCTTGATTAATCTGTCCCAGAACCTTGAAGTCTTCGCAAGGATTGTAGTGTTTGCGAAATCAATCCTGTGCCCGGATCCCAAGTTGATGGTATGTTCTGCCACCGCAGATTTATCGGGATAGAAGAGTCTGATGCAGCGGGCATGCTCAGAACAGCGCTGGTCAATAGTCCGTAAAGTCTGCCCGATGTAAGCCCTGCCGCATTCACAGGGGATGCGGTACACACCCGGTGTTCTGAGGCCTAAGTCGTCTTTCACCTGTCTCAAGAGGCTTCTGGTCTTCATAGGTGGTTTGAAGACTGTTCTGATCTTCCATTTCCTCAAGATTCGGGCTAAGTGATAAGTTACCGAAATACGGCAGTACTGCAGTGCTTGTAGTGTCGTCAGGGTCTCGTGTTGGAGGTGTTGCCTGACGAACGGTCCTTTTCAGGGCCAATCGAATTTCCCTTTCATGGAATCCATTTTGTAAGAATGTCCTCCTCAGGTGGTTCAGTTCATCAGGCAGATGTTCTTTGTCCGAAATGGAGATTGCTCTGTTGATGAGGGTGTTAAGTACTCCTCTACGTTGCGCTGGGTGGTGATGACTATTGCCGTTGAGATAAAGGTCGGTGTGAGTCTTCTTTCTATACACCCTATGACCTAGTGTGCCATTGGTCTTACGTTGTATTAATATGTCAAGGAATGGAAGACAGCCATCTTTTTCTATCTCCATTGTGAAAGTGATACTCTGGTGTATGTTGTTGAGGTGATCGAGGAATTCTTGGAGCTTCTCCTGTCCATGAGGCCAGATTACAAACGTGTCATCCACGTACCTGTAGAAGCAGGTGGGTTTATAGGGTGCTGTTTCAAGCGCCTTCTGCTCAAAATGCTCCATGTATAGATTAGCTATGGCCGGAGAGAGCTGAGATCCCATAGCCACCCCGTCGGTCTGTTCGTAATATTTCCCGCCGTAGAGAAAGTATGTGGAAGTCAGGGTGTGTCGGAATAGCTGTATTATATCATGGCTGAAGTGTGGTTCAAGTAGTCCCAGTGAATCTTCTACAGGCACCCGTGTGAACAGCGAGACTACGTCGAAGCTGACCAGCAAGTCACCGTCATTGATTGTGATGTCTTGGAGAGTGTTGACAAACTCAGTTGAGTTCCTCACATGATGTATACATCTCCCCACTAAAGGCTGCAGTAGCTTGGATAGATGTTTCGCGAGTCTGTATGTTGGAGCTCCTATTGCACTAACTATCGGTCGTAGAGGGACTCCTTCTTTGAGAATTTTCGGGAGTCCGTACAGCCTAGGAGGTACTGAGCCATGTGGCGTCGCCTGTTTTTTGATGTCCTCAGGCAGCGTAGATCTCTTAATCAGACCTGAAGTCTTCCGTTCGATAGTAAGTGTTGGATCTCGTTTGAGGAGCTTATATGCAGGATCGTGAAGGAGTTCACGTATTTTGGTATCATATTCCGATGATCTCAACAGTACAGTGGCATTCCCTTTGTCTGCTGGCAACACTACAGTGTCACTGTCATTACGGAGGTCTCTCAGTGCTTCACGTTCTTCCCGTTTCATGTTGGACTTCGGTGGAACGGTCCTTTTAAGGGCCAGGCTGACTTCCTGTCGAATCTCGTCTGCGGTATCAAGGGGGAAAGCCTTAACTGCTTGCTCAATTCCGCTGATGATATCAATGGTGGGAATTACCCTAGGTGTAGGTGCGAAATTAAGACCCTTGGAAAGAGCAGAGACAGCAGCAGCATCTAGCTGTTTGTCAGTCAGGTTGACAATTGTGCGTCTCGTGTCCCCTTCTACGTTAATGTCGTGCTTTTTATGGAGGCGGTCGTACTTGTTTACTTGTCTCTCCGATGTTTTCCTGTGCCTTAGTGAAAAAATCAATCCTTTCCCAGTCATGTGGTGACAGACGACAGCTTAGAAGTAAGTGAAGCTGAAGTAACTCCCTGTCATTCTTATCCAGTTCGTACCTAGTGTAGCGTATCCGTTCTCGGGTCAATGCCAGACTTTTCCGATGCAATATCTTCCTCGTACCTGGAGTGCTCACAGGGTAGCGTAGTTTAGTAAAACCAGGAGCGATATTATTCTCTCGACATCTCAGTAAGAAAGCCAAAGAGCTCAGTAATTTAGCCTTCTTCTTCCGCAGCTTCTCAAATTTACGTATACTGCGATGCATTTCCTCCCCGTAGAGGTGTGTAATGTAAGATTTGAGATTTTCCTGGCGAAGAGTATGAATAAATTTTTCCCGGGTAGACAGCCAGGTTTGAAGATCAAGTGTCTCCGACGTTTCAGAGGCCCACGCTGCCTCCATCCTCAGGGATACTGAAGTGTCGAGTCTGTCATGCCGAGGTGGTATATATACAGAAAATCTGCCTGATGAACTGAACCACCTGAGGAGGACATTCTTACAAAATGGATTCCATGAAAGGGAAATTCGATTGGCCCTGAAAAGGACCGTTCGTCAGGCAACACCTCCAACACGAGACCCTGACGACACTACAAGCACTGCAGTACTGCCGTATTTCGGTAACTTATCACAGAGATTAGCCCGAATCTTGAGGAAATGGAAGATCAGAACAGTCTTCAAACCACCTATGAAGACCAGAAGCCTCTTGAGACAGGTGAAAGACGACTTAGGCCTCAGAACACCGGGTGTGTACCGCATCCCCTGTGAATGCGGCAGGGCTTACATCGGGCAGACTTCACGGACTATTGACCAGCGCTGTTCTGAGCATGCCCGCTGCATCAGACTCTTCTATCCCGATAAATCTGCGGTGGCAGAACATACCATCAACTTGGGATCCGGGCACAGGATTGATTTCGCAAACACTACAATCCTTGCGAAGACTTCAAGGTTCTGGGACAGATTAATCAAGGAAGCGATCGAAATTAAGCTTGAGGCTAACAATTTCAATAGAGACGGAGGCCTCAGAATCAACCCTGCCTGGAAACACTGTCTCAAACAACTAAAAGACAGTAGAAGCCGATTGGCCGAAAAAAAGACGATGGAAAAATGAACTGGCGCCTGATTGGTCGACTCCTTGCAACTCGCGATCTGTATATATACCACCTCGGCATGACAGACTCGACACTTCAGTATCCCTGAGGATGGAGGCAGCGTGGGCCTCTGAAACGTCGGAGACACTTGATCTTCAAACCTGGCTGTCTACCCGGGAAAAATTTATTCATACTCTTCGCCAGGAAAATCTCAAATCTTACAAGAAAATAATTGCGGGGAGGGTCGAAAGTGCCAGGGGGTTTTGGAATACCCCATGGGGGCCCATACCCAGAAAATTTTTAAATATTGAACTAATGGAAATCACATTTTACACTATTTTAGCACAGAACAACTAGTTAGGAAATTTGTTTGCTATACCTACTCTAAGACATAGCAACTTAATCAAGAAATTGTTACCTAAGTTATAATACTTATTACTGTTTATAAGAAAAGTTTAATAACACATGGAACAGTGGACAAAATATGCCTACTCATTATGTTATGAAAAGAAAATAATGCTATTATCATATTTGACACACTAACAAATCTTGTTTAGTGAAATAAATATATATTTTGTAATACAAATATAGAATTTTAGGATTTGACTTTTGGGGGTTCAAACCCCCTGGATCCCCCTTCGCTAATTTATTGACTATTCACTTCTGAAGAATTAGAAGAGCCTTTAAAAGAAGTTATAAAACTTGACCGTTTTTATTTTTAACATATAAAACGCTAATTTTGCAAAAATTTTCAACCTCCCCCCAGAGAATTCATAAAACGATAATATTTTGCCCCCCCCCCCAGAAATTTCAATGACGCAGTTTGCGTCTTAACCCCCACCCCCCTGTAATATTATGACTGCATCGGCCTCGCCTATATCTCAACACACTGCCATGAGAGACTTGTTGACCAAAGGGAGCATTCACACCGAAGTAGCTTGCCACTTGCGACGTGCTACCTGGATGCACGCTGCACGTTACTCATTTTAAATCCCAAATAAACATGTTCAAGTCTTCACACCAAAGTAGCGTGGCAATAGTGCAGCTCGCAGAGTGCGACATTCATTTCTTCAGATAGATCTGGACTTATTTCATGCGACGCTACTCGGGATGACGCATGCGTACAGTTGCCTTTTCAGCTGTTTTCTAATTGATAAGAAAATTCAACACATATTCGCTTGTGTAGCGGTAGATTATGGCAAAGATGTCATGAAAACTGCTAGAAAGAGAGCTATTTACATACGATTTCTACATGCGTAGACTATACGATATGGCAATCGAAACTAGTAGGAAAAAAGCCTGGATTAAAATTGCTGAAACTAAGAGATATCCTCTTTAGGTAAATTATATTACTTTAAATGGGTTTCTCAATTGTTCAAGTGAAAATATATAATGTACGTTAAACTGCTGATCGCATTCGCTACTTCGGTATGAATGCAAAAATGTGAACCATGCTACTCGATGTGCAGCCTGCATCCACGTAGTGCGATTCGCATGCTGTGCTACTTCGGTGTGAATTACAGAAACTGGTGTATTTCCATGAGTCACTGCTTCCAAGATAATACTTAACCTATATCTTCCGGTGAGATTCGGTTCAGTAAAGGAATAAGTGGTGAATAAAAATAGTTGTGTATGATACAGAATGGAGCCTGTAGTTAAATCTGAGTCTATTAAGATTGAAATTAAGGAAGAGATTCTTGAAACACAACCAAAGAGTGAACCTATCCCAATTACTTTCGAGACAATACCGACACAAGAAGTCAAAAGTGAGGATACAGTGTACACTGATTCAACAGCAAGCAGCAACATTCACAACTTAGAGCAGATTTCAGGAGTTCCACAGTTAAATAATGAAGAAGAAGATCACCTAATGCAATCACACTCACCTGCTGTATATAAAAGCACATCCTCTGTTGGAAACAGTCAACAGCTAACTCGTACTCCAGACAAACATTTCAAGTGTGATATATGTGCTAAGAAATTTTCCCGAAGAAACACTCTCAAAACACATATGCTCACTCACACTGGACATAAGCCATTCACTTGTGATATATGCAACAAGACATTCTACGAAAGAGGGAGTGTCAACAGACATCAGCTAACTCACACTGGACATAAACCATTCACGTGTGATATATGTAGCAAGAAATTTTCCGAAAGAGGGAATCTCAAAAGACACCTGCACAGACATACTGGACATAGGCCAATCACGTGTGATATTTGTACCAAGAAGTTTTCCGAAAAATCGAGTCTCAATAGCCACATGCTCACTCACACTGGCGATAAGCCATTCACGTGTGTTATATGTACCAAAGAATTTTCCCAAAGAGGGCATCTCAAAAGTCATCAGCTAACTCACACTGGACATAAACCATTCACTTGTGATATATGTACCAAAAAATTTTCCCTAAGAGGGTATTTCAAGATACACATGCTAACTCATACTGGAGATAAACCATTCACTTGCGATATATGTAGCAAGAAATTTTGCGAAAGAGGGAATCTCAAAAGACACCTGCTCAGTCATACTGGACATAAACCATTCACTTGTGATATATGTAGCAAAACATTTTCCCAAAGAGGGGATCTCAAAAAACACATGCTCACTCACACTGGACATAAACCATTCACTTGTGATATATGTAGCAAAAAATTTTCCCGAAGAGGGAGTCTCAAAAAACACATGCTCACCCATTAGAGGAACAACCTTTCCTAATGTAATCTGTAATTTGCCTTGGAAAGTGTGAAACTTCTGGTTTCAAACCCATGAGGAAGTTCTGCATAGGCTACAGTATGCGAGGAAAATCTAGAGTTCTACAGGAAGATCTATGGTAGTAGTGATGGGAGAGTTTAACAGCTTTTCATTCTGTTGGGATATTGAGATATCTTCATATCTTCATATCTTCATATGGAGAAGTTAATCCAGAACCTTTGTCACTTTCTAAGAACAGGTTTATTTAACTTTGACTTTATTCTGTGCTGTCAGTATATTGAGTATACTACTGCTACATATGCCATGCTTTATCATCGCTTTCCTGTCTTTAGTAGGCTACACTTTAATGTTTGCAAATGGAGTTAAGAAAGTTAATTTAATCACGATTTGTGGTTTTTTTAGGTCTTGCATGCTTGTGTTTTCACAGATGTCCCATGGACAGTTGGGTCTTGCTTTTTTGGTCAAAGTAATTTTTTGTACAATGATTGAATGTGGATCATTGTCGCCATTTTCTTCTTTCAATTTTGAAATAATTTTGCTCTTCTTCTTCTTCTTCTTCTTCTTCTTTTTATTTTTTTTACAGTTTCTTAATTACCATTATATACAACTTGCATACGACTTTTGTTTGATCATAATTAAATGTCTAAAAATCCAGATTTTACATTCACTCGAACCATGCTATAACGAATGTTTCATAATGATAATCTTTATGATACCATTATGTCACATGTAAACTCAATCCTGGTGTGTGTGCAGACATTCACAGTGTAATTTGTTCTGTCAGCTGATTGTCAATTTAATAAAAAACACTACTACTGTAATATTAATATTGTTATATTTCTCTTGTCTGCCATAATTTGTTTATGATGACTAGAAATTATTAATAGAACACAAACTTTTTAATATTTTAAATTACTGTATAAACATGGCAGTTGTTTAGGCAGGTTAGTCACACAAATAAATATATAGTAGTGTCCAAAATTAAAGCAACAAATTGGTATTTCTCCTTCCTGTGTCTGCTATACAAAATATTCATATAAAATGTTAAGCTAAAGTTATGTCCGTACAGTCGTGTTCTGAACTAAGGATGCCATTCCTATATTTTACAAACAAGAACACGATGACGTCAGTGCACCAATCACATTCCATAAAATGTGGAGGTGTGTGTATATTTATCAAAAGAAACTTACATTTCAGTGATATAGACACAAGTTCCTTCTGTAAAGAACAGGATTTTGAATGTTGTTCAGCCAGATTGGATTTTGACAATGATACATTTGTAATACTAGCTATTTACAGGGCACCATCAGGTAATTTCAATTATTTTGTAAATCAGTTAGAAAGGGTTCTTAATTCACTGTATAGTACTAATGTAAATATTATACTGTGTGGGGACTTTAATGTAGATTTCTCAATTGATAGTGAGAAGAAGATCAGGCTGATATCTTTATTGGGTAGCTATAATCTAGATTTCATAATAAACTTTCCAACGAGAATTCAGAACGACTCCCAAACAACAATAGATAATATATTCATAGATATAGAAAAACATTTTAATTTTAAAATATTTCCAATATTAAATGGATTATCAGATCATGATGCACAAATGTTAGTGCTGAACAATATTAAAGTAAATTCGAACAGTAAACATGCTCATAGTAATATGACTAGAGTAATGAATGATGATTCAATTTTAAATTTCAAACAAGATCTTGCGAATGAAAACTGGGAATCTATGTTATCCTATGACAAAGTAGATAGTAAATTAAGTGAATTCCTAAACATAGTGTCACGACATTTAGAGGCAAATTTTCCAAAAAAGAAAACTGCTAATTTACCTAATTCAAGGAATAACACATGGTTAACTGCTGGTATTAAAATATCATGTGCAAACAAAAGAGAGCTCTATCTAAAATATAGAACCAGTAACAACCAAACTCATAAGGAATACTATAAAAAGTATTGCAACATACTGAAGAAAGTAATCAAAGAAGCAAAAAGTAGGCATTTTTCACAAGCAATTGATAAATCAAATAATAAAGTTAAGACTATGGAATATAATAAAAAAGAAACAGGGAGAACAAAGGGAAACAATGATTGTACATCATTAATATACCAAGACATAAAACTAGATAATTTATCAGACATTACAAATGCTTTTAATAGTCACTTTATAAATATTGCAGAGAAATGTATTCCTATAAATAATATTAACATTAAGGCAGTAGACCTACTAACAAAATCTACAGTTTGGAACCATAGATTTCAATTGAACCTGACTTCTCACAAAGAAATTGAAAATATAATCAAGTCTCTCAAAAGTAAAAGCTCGTCTGGATGGGATGAGATAAGTGGTAGGTTATTAAAAAGTTGCTCATCGGAACTCAGTAAACCTCTTAGTCACATATGCAATTGTTCATTAGAAAATGGAATATTTCCAGGAAGACTGAAGCATGCTATTGTTAAGCCCCTCTTTAAAAAAGGTGACAAAAATCTACCATCAAATTATAGACCTATATTGCTCTTAACCTCATTTTCAAAAGTTTTTGAAAAAGTCATGTACAAACGCATAATACACTATCTTAATTTGAATGACATTCTTACTTCATCTCAGTTTGGATTTAGAAGTGGCATGTCCACTGAGAATGCTACATTTCAACTTACTACAGAAATACTGGAAGCGTTAGATAAAAAGAAATATGCTCTGGGAATTTTCTGCGACTTAGCTAAAGCGTTTGACTGTATAAATCATGAAATATTACTTCAAAAATTGGATCATTATGGGTTCGATAATTTAACACTTAAGTCGTTCAAATCATATCTTTCTGATAGAACTCAAAAGGTAATAATAAATGGAAATGAATCTAACTTAGGGGTTGTTAAGAATGGGGTACCTCAGGGATCAATACTAGGACCTTTGCTCTTTTTAATTTTCATTAATGACTTGCCCTATAACTTAAGTGACGAATCAAAGGTATTGCTCTTCGCAGATGATACTAGTGTACTTGTAACAGGAACGTCACAAGAACATTTATCAAGAATAGCTACAAAGGCTTTTCATGAATTAAACACATGGTTTCTAGCTAATAAAATGACACTTAATATTGATAAGACCCATTTTATACAATTTAGAACAAAAAACAGATGTATCTCAAATCTTGAAATTAATTATGGAACACAAATCATACAAGAAATTAGCAATGTAAAATTTTTAGGACTGCAAATTGACCAAAATCTTGACTGGAAGACACACATAGAAATGATAAGTTCAAAACTGAGTTCAGCATGCTTTGCTTTAAGAATTTTGAATAATATATTAAAACAGGATGCATTACTTATGGTATATTTTGCATATTTTCACTCGGTAATGTGGTACGGGATCATATTCTGGGGCAATTCTTCCCATAGGGAGAAAATATTTAGATTACAAAAGCGGGCAATAAGAATAATATGTGGAAAGAAAAAAAGGGAATCTTGTAAACCGCTATTTGAAAAGTTAAAAGTCCTCACTCTTACAGGGGAGTATATATACTCTGTTATGTGTTATGTAGTGAATAATATTGATAAATTTCAAACTAATTTTAGTGTACACGGACGTACTACCAGAAACATGAATGATCTACACAGACCAAATAACTCGTTAAAACTCTTTCAGAAGGGTGCTTATTATTCTGCAGTACAGATATATAACAAGCTTCCAAACAACATTAAATTATTATGTATTCAAAGAAAGAGCAAACCTTTCAAAACAGCTGTCAAGGAATTTTTAATAACTCACACCTTCTACAATTTGGAGGAATATTTCCAGCTTGGATAAATTTGGCAGCTTACAGTTTCTGTAGGCCTATATTATTGTTATAACATGCATGTATTTTTTGATCTGACGTGTTCTATATCCTTGAGCCCCGCTCAACACAGGATCTACAGGACGAGATATCTACATCTACATCTACATCTACATCTACAAGGGCAGTGAATCTATCAAAAGGGGCAAAGTGTTTGTTGCTTAGTCCAATATCAACGTTTGCTGTGTAAACATTTACTGCAGGTACAGGATGACATAGAGAAGACGCATAGAAGACTCTCTTCGGTGCAGGACTATAGGAAGAATGGAAGCAGGATTGTCTCAAGCTGACATAGCCGGATCCTTTAATGTGAATCGTTCTGTTGTTTCTCGGATATGGCATCAGTTTGTAAAGTCCGAAAATGTATCCCGAAGACCAGGGCAAGGACGACCAAGAGTGACATCAGAAGGAGAGGATCGTTATTTGGCTGTAAGGGCAAGACGGACTTGCTTCACATTAACATCCACCAACTACTCTCCAGGCCTTGCGTGCTGTTCTGCAGGAAGAATGGGCGTTATTGCCTCAAAATGAAATTGATGACATTATTCACAGCATGCCATGTCGTTGTGAGGCCTGTATTGTTGCCAGAAGTGGTCACACCCTATACTGAGCACATAGTGTGCATGTTTTTTTGGATGTGTTTGAAAGTCATTACATGTCAAAATAAAAAGAAAACACTGTTTTGTGTCAAAATAAACCATCAAAGATGAAATTTCGGTTTGTTGCTTTAATTTTGGATACTAGTATACATAACCAAGTTAGGCAATAGTATAGCAAATCTCAATACACTCCCAGAACTTTACATGTAAACAGTATTGAGTTGAGAGGTTTCATTCTCGCATGTAAACGTAATGCAATCCAAATTTTGGAATTTCTTCTAGTGTTGTCTTGCATGCATCCATTTTTTTTTCACATGTAGCATTTCTTTTTTTTACATAGGCCTACTACAAAAATTATTTGAAGTACATTTTATTTGTACAAATACAAATACATATTTGTACATGTAAAGTAAATCAGAACAAATACAAATCTCAAAAATAACTACAACTGCAACTGCAACAAGATATAATAATTATTCTAGCACAAGTAGTATTAACATTTAGAAATACACCCGAATGAGCAAGACTGCTCGTGCTCGAGTGCTGATTCAAAAATATCAAAGTGAAGAAAGAGGATAGACAAAGAAACTGAGCATTATAAAAAATGTGATTAACTAATAGAGAAAGTAAACAAAAAGTTATTTAACTTAAATACATAAAAAGGGATGAAATAAAATTTAACAGTGGAGTATGCTGAGAGATCAGGATACTTTCTGGTCAATGCGAACCAAAATTAATCCTATGTTTAAATCCTGCCGATGTGAGACATTTGGATTCTTATAGGAGTAAATTAGTATTTCGTCTAGTTTTGTAAACATAAAAACTGGAAGAGAATTTTACACGATGTTTGTGAAAATATTTTAATATAGAAAGTTTGTAGAGTTCGTCCAAAGTGAAAACATTAAATTCCGAAAATATTAGACTAGTTGGGTAATAATGTGTCTTTTTGGACAGATTTTTATTATTGTGTTTTGTAAAATGCAGAGGGGCTTAAGGATAGTTTTTGCTAATCCTCCCCAGGCGAGAATGCCAAATTGGATAATGGACTGGAAAAGGGCTAGATAAATGGAACTTAGAACAGTAATGGGCTTACTAATGTAATGGTGAGACCATTTAAGGTTTTGATCAATAAAAATACCCAAATATTTCACAACGGCAGCTTTTTTTAGTGATGAGCATTTACAATTCATGTCAAAATTACAATTATGTATTACTAAATTTAAATTTGCACATTTCTCCCGTGTTATCTGACCAGTATATGTTAATGAGAGGGGAACCAATGTCGATTTATCCACGTTTGGTGAGAGAAGTTTAGAATCAAACCACTTTTGTTACAATTACCATCCAAGAAGTGGAAACTTGAAGGATGACATTTGAGATGAAGTGAGGATAAATTATTTTTGTTTGACACATTCACCACAAATTATTTTTTTTATAGAACACATTGAACCATGAACAGTTTATCTTTAGCGGCCAAACCCACAGAAGTTGTTGAATGGAGGGGCCGATATATTGAGAGGACTGAAGATTGATGAGTTTTAGTTCTGTTGGGAAGTTTATTTGGCTTTATGTATAACATAAAAATTAAAGTCATTAATGAAATATCAAACTCGATGCCCTTCTCTTCCAGTTGCTATGGTAACAGAGAAGGCTACCTGCAATTAATCAAGTAAAATGTAGCCAACCTAAGTCATCATCGTAGATGTGGTTTCTTAAGGCATTAGGACTTGCAGTTATAACAATTATAACAATTTAAACTGAGCTATGATGGCATGGACAATGAGATGGGCTGGACATGTTGCATGCTTGTAGGAGGAAAGACATATCTAAAAAATAATGAATGGGAGACCCGAAGTAAAAGAAAATCTAGATGTAGGTGGGGGAACAATATTATATTGGATTTAAGTGAATAGAATATAATTTTATTAACCAAGAAATTATACAATGTACAGTTACATACACACTAAAGCTATGTGATATATATTCTAGCTAAGATCTAGCTAAGGATTCCTGGTATTTCGTGGTCAAGCAAGTATGACACTAAACGTTTCTTAAATGCTTTCTTTTATCTCAGTTGGGAGCTTATTGTATAATTTTGGACCTGAACACATTTAAGTACTGGCTCTTACAGCATGGATGTTATATTTTTGTCCTGTGTGAATTTTTATTTGTAATTAAAGCAGATTATATATGTGCATGAGTGTGGTTGGAAGCATAATATTTTGATAATGGGCCTACAAAGAATTTCTTTTTACACAATTTTCATATAATATTTGGCCTAAGCCCCCAAATTTATTCTTGTGTCAGACTTTAGCGTTGTGTAACAAATAGTTGAATAAAAACACTTTCTTTAACGCACTTTATTTTACCTTAGTAAACTTCTGGACGGCCCGAGTGCCAGAGTTGGCACTCTGCTGATGATGCAGGAACACTACCTGCGAAACGGCCGTCCAGAAGTTTACTAAGGTAAAATAAAGTGTGTTAAAGAAAGTGTTTTTATTCAACCCCAAATTTAAATAAATAATGAATTTCCATAACTCATTCTCAATAAATATGTGACTAAACTTTTAAGGAGCTTGTATTATTGTTTCTCGGGTGAGTTGGAGGTTTGGCTCCAAGCTTTCGACAGCTATCCCTGCTGCCATCTTCTGGGAGAAGTGAGCTGGATTGGGAAAAAAACTGTTTCTTATATAGGAAAAGACTGGATATAGTAGAACGGGTGGTGGGCCAATAGGAAAATTAGAAATTGGATTCATTGAATGGAGAGTTCTGATTGGTCCTTCCCGACCAATTCACCCGGTTGGAAGCCCGAGAGATAATAGTACATTTTCAACATTGGGAGAGCCTCAAGTCACACATTTTAAAGTGCTTTTATCAAAATTGTAATTTTTGAAGTGAAACTTCTTTAGCCGCAGTAGGGGTAAATCGAGAGCTTGTGTAATGCTCAAAAATCATCACAAAATTAATGGAACGCTCAAAATTGTCATGAAATTAGTGAGGTGTGACGGAATGGACTGCACAAAAAACAATCAACTCAATGATTAGGCTTATCCAAAGTTTTAAAAATTAAAAAAATTCAAATTTAAAAATTAAAAAATCGGAAATCCAAAATTTAAAAAATCCAAAATTAAAAAATCGAAAAAACCATAATTAAAAAAATTCAAAGATCCAAAATGTAAAAATCCAAAATTTAAAAATTCTAAGATCCAAAATTCATAAGTCCCAAAATCCAAAATTTAAAAAATAAGAAATAAAAATTAAAAAATCCAAATATCCAAAATTTTGAATAGAAAAATTCAAAAAATAAAAATATATAAAATTAAAAATCCAAAATCCAAAAACCCAATATTAAAACCCAACAATCCAAAATTAAAAAATCCAAGTATCCAAAATTGAAAAATCAAAAAATTAGAACAAGTTTTACTTCTGTCGCATGGCCTTCCACGCACACTTTCTTTTACTCTAGATACTACCAACAATATTATATTTCCTTTTGTCCTTGCTTGACCATCTGCAACAGAATATGCACCATTACAATACAGACGCCAAATTAGTAGTCTATCAACTCGATCTGCTATTCACATTAGTAACAATGAAACAATACAATGAACATAAGTCTTTGTGTTGTTTCCTGTGAATAAAGGTATGATCACGTGGATGATGGATGATTTCGGGATGCAAACATTGTGGAAAGAGACCAACATGGAGGTGGATATTTTGATGCGGGCTTATTCTCTTGCACACTGTGACAAGGTGCATTATCATATATCATATCATATCATATTTATTTATTTATTGTCTGTGCGCATATACATTTATGCCATGGACCAAGTAAAAAAACATAGTAAAAATAGAGTAGATACTTCGGTATGAATGCAAAAATGTGAACCATTCTACTCGATGTGCAGCCTGCATCCACGTAGTGCGATTCGCATAGGGATGTAGCTCGCCAAACTTCTCCGACAGATAGCGTGGGTGTACTAGCCGGTATGCGCTAGCCGTTCGTCACTTGTTTTTCCAGTTGTCTTCTGTTGGCACCATGCTTTTAAATGGCGTTCCAACTTCTCAGTCCGAAAAATATGTTCGTAATTTTATATTTTTATAGAGGACACGAGGCTACTAAACGTACTTCCTTGTCTACTGGGCCCTTCTGGAATGTTGAAGTGTCAAAAATACGAAAGAAAAATTACAGCAGTTAGGCTCTAAAGAACATTTAAAAGGAAGAATTAACTAACAAATATTGTGAGATATTTCCGATACAGACGACATATTTTATACTCTACTTGCAGTAATATGTTATCAAAGTATGAATATTTATATGCAGTGCGGGGATTAGATATTCTATAATTTTTAAATAAATATTAAATTTACCGTGAGCAAATAGAAGATGTTATGGGCCATTTAAAAATAGAGTAAATTACAATAAATAAATTGAAATTACCAAGTAACGCAATTGTTAGATCAAGAGTCTATAAGTTTATATGGTTTATATTTGCCTCTGTGTTAATTGGCGCCTCCGCCAATTATTTTCCGCGCTGAATTACTCATTTCCTGCAGGTGTGAGCGTGGTAGCGTTACCACGCCAGCCAGTTCAGTTCAGTTGAGATCGAGACGTGACGGTGTATAGGCATGCGTTGCAGCTGCGTCTGTTTTAGGCCAGTTTTCGCTCTATATTATTAATACTCATCTGCAACTCCACACCAATCGGCTCTTGTATTGTTTAAGCAGCCTGCGTGTGAAATTCAGGAAATAATATTGTACTTTAGTGTCATTTACAAGTATTTCCATTGTCTCTTAACCTAGAAGCCACGTGCAGTGAACAGTCTTTGTCTAGCGTTACATACACTATCGTGCGGGAGAATAGATATTCTCCGAGAATAGTAACTGTATTTTCATATATCTTACTACATCAAATGTTTGTATTCGTCGTTCAATTACATTATTGCACCTATAGGCCTATCGTGTGAGATCAGGTTGTATGTTTTTCGCGACAAGTGAAAATCGCTTTTCATTTGCTCCTCTCGGTCCGGATATATGACGTTTTTGCATTTTGGTCCTGCCGGGCAGGGTTTGATATATTTGCAATAATTTTCTGAATATTGAACAGAGTGCGACTCGTACTTGATTTTCATGTGTGACGCGTTCGTGCGGACTTCGTGTCAGATTCGGCTCGGTTCGGCTACGTTGACCTTCCTCGGCTACAGCGAGCTCCGGACATCTGTACTTGCTTCTCTTCGCGCGCGCCAGCTGAGCTGCATCTCAACGTGTATATGGTGCCCGCCTTCAATCACACGCGAGAGGAAGACTACCGCCTCTCCGACCACCCCCAGTGTTTACAGTTGACTGTCCAATCACTTCTACTCTGTCAATGTTAATTGTTTCATTTCAACATGCAAGAAGAAATTAAGGTTTTAGTCAGGCGTCGAGGTGTATGTAAAAGAAAGTTTACATTGACACAGAACTTTCTCAACGACGTGCCTGAAGATGCTAGTATATTTGTGATTAAAGCGCATTATGAAAAACTGTTAAATGAAATTGAAAAGTTTGAAGCTGTGCAAACGCAGATTGACTCCATGGTGGAAATTGATGCAGAACTTGATAGTCACATACAGTATGCAGACGAGGTATCAACAGTGTACATTAATCTAAAAGCAAGGTTAAGTGAGTTGATGCATGCTCGTGAGCCTACCTCAGTTAGTGTCAATTCACACAACAGTGACACACGACAATCAGTGAACTCTAGTGCTTCGCAGGCAAGTAATGCGATAAAACTTCCTACGATTCAGATTCCAGTGTTTACAGGCGATGTAACTAAATTTAAGCATTATTTTGATACCTTTTCAAGTTTAATTGTAAATAACAGCAGTTTATCACCCATTCAAAAATTCCATTATTTGATTGGTTCGCTAAAGGGCGAAGCTAAAACATTATTGGAAAGTTTGCCAGTGACGAGTGATAATTTCCAAGTCGCCTGGGATATATTGTGTGCAAGATACAACAATAAACGGTTAATTGCTATATCCCACATCAAGCATCTGTTGTCCCTACCTGTAGCGCGTCAAGAAACAGTTGCAGACTTGCGAAATTTGTTGAATCAATTCCAAAACAACTTGCATGCTATTGAAGCATTAGAATTAGAAGTGCCACTTCATGAAGTCATTCTAATGCAATTGTTATTAGAGCATTTGCCAGACAGTGTGCAACGTGAATGGGAATCTAGAATCCATTCTCAAACATTTACTTCATTAGGTGAACTTGTGTTATTTCTAGAAGCAAAGTCTCATTCTCTAGAGGTGCTGTCGAATAATTCCTGCAACAGGTCCAGCCCATCAAAACCTAGAAGTGAACGTCGTGAGCCTAGAAATCAACATAATAATAGTCGTCAGTCATATGTGTCGACAACTGAACAGTTATGCCCTCAGTGTCAAGGCGGCCATAACCTGTCTAAGTGTAAACTTTTCCGTCGGCTGAGTGTTGAACAGCGATGGAAAGTTGTAAAAAGTAAAAATCTGTGTTTCAACTGTTTTTCTAATACGCATCGAGTGAATCAGTGCAACGCATCTTCCTTCTGTAGCTGTGGTAAAGTTCATAGCAAGATGTTACACAACAGTGATCACAGGAGAACGGTTTCACACTCGAGTGAAAGCAGTGATACAGTAAATAGCAATAGGGCTGAGGCTCCTGCAAGTTATTGTTCAGTGAAAATAAAGCCAGTGCTTCACGTCTTACTTGCGACTGCAAGAGTCGAAGTGCAAGACAAGCATGGTAACTACATACAGTGTAAGGCCCTTCTAGACTCTGCCAGCCAGGCCAGTTTCGTGTCTGCAGATCTAGCTAGGCGTCTGCAACTTCCTACAAGGACAGCTGATACGCCTGTCAAGGGTATAAACGGTACTTCATCGAATGCTAGTCATAGTGTAAACATTAATGTGAGATCCATGGTTTACAACTATCGAAGGAATCTAGATTGCCTAATCCTTCCTCGCATAACAGGGAAGTTACCCGCAGTCCGAATTGATCCATCCTCATTGAACATTCCTTCTGAAATTCCATTAGCCGATCCTAAATTTAATATTCCTTCTGAAATTGATTTACTGATTGGAGGAGCACTATTCTTCGAGCTTTTCCATGGTAAGATCCTGACCAATCCTGGTTTTCCTGCATTGATTAGTACAGAACTAGGTTGGATATTGTCTGGAACCATTCCTAAGTCCTCTGTGAAAGGCAATCTGGATACTGGTTCCCAGCACAACTTCTTCATCTCTACGGACAATGTGGACAAGCAGCTGCGACGGTTTTGGGACCTCGAAGACTTTCCACAACAGATGTTAACACAAGAAGAGAAAGGTGTGAACAGCACTATGCAGAGAATACCACTCACAATGACGATGGTAGTTCTACAGTACGTCTGCCAATGAAACATGATAAAACTTCATTGGGTGAGTCCAGACAACAAACAGTTAAGCCTATTGAATCATGGTCCAAACAACCTCAGCAACTTGAGCTGCAGGACAGTAGTGAGCAGCGTGACACAGTTTGCCTAGTCACACATGCTGCAGAAGACTTTATGTTACGCTTTTCCAAGCTAGCACGTTTACAAAGAGTAACTTCGTATATGCTACGCTTCATAAACAACTGTAGAAGCCAAGTTAAACGTCACGGCCCTCTCACAGTTGAGGAAGTACAACAAGCTTTGTTGCTTTGTATAAGAATAGCTCAGCAAGCAGCCTATTCACATGAACTGTCCGATCTTCAGAGTAAGATGCAAGTGAATAACAAGAGTTCGCTCCACTCCTTGGTGCCTTTTGTGGACAAGGATGGCCTACTCCGAGTGGGTGGACGTCTGGAGAAAGCTGAGTTACCACATGATGCACGACATCAGCTTATCCTCCCTCCAGGTCACCATCTCACCAGATTGATAATTGAATCCGAGCATCTGCGACTGCTTCATGCATCATATCAACTGCTTATATCTTCTCTGCGAGAACGATATTGGATTCCTAGTGTACGTAGAATTGTGAAGTCTACGCTACACCGATGTGTAACTTGTTTCAAGTTAAAAGCCAAAGGTGCTCACCAGCTGATGGGCAGCCTACCTAGCTACAGGGTGACCCCTGCTAGAGCATTTCTACGTTCTGCGGTTGACTTCGCTGGACCATTCTTCATAAGATACGGAACCCCCCGCAGCAAAACTCAGGTCAAAGCATACATTGCTATCTTCGTATGCTTGGCTACGAAAGCAGTTCACATCGAGCTGGTTTCAGACCTTACTTCTGATGCCTTCATCACCGCCCTGCGCAGATTCACATCTCGTAGAGGACTTTGCAAGGAAATATTTAGTGATAATGGGACGAACTTTGTTGGTGCTAACAACAAGCTTCGCGAGCTGCGTCTCTTGCTTCAGTCCAGCACCCATCAACAAGTTCTCCAAGACTATGCATCCTCTAATGAATTTACATGGCATTTCATCCCTGCGTGCTCACCTCATTTTGGAGGACTACATGAGGCTGCTGTTAAATCCATGAAATTTCATTTACGTAGAGTGATGGGTAGCCAAGTGTTTACCTATGAGCAGCTTTCTACAGTTCTCACCCAGATTGAGGCCTGTCTAAACTCTCGACCTCTCCTACGCCTAAGTGATGATCCTAGCGACTCATCCTATCTATCTCCTGGACACTTTCTCATTGGAGAAAAACTCACAGCCCTACCTTCTCCTCCTATGGCAGAGAATGTCTCTCATGTTGCTAAATGGCATCAGCTGCAAACCTACATACATCACATATGGCAGCGTTGGTCAGCTGACTACCTACATTCACTGCAGCAGAGGCAGAAGTGGTCTGCGTCCAGCGAAAACATTCAGATTGGTGCTCTTGTGCTCCTGAAAGAAGATAATTCTCCACCGCTCCAGTGGAAGCTGGGAATCATCTCATCAGTGCATCCTGGTGACGACGGTTTAGTGCGTGTTGTGACAGTGCGTACGTCCAATGGTGAATACAAGCGACCAATTGTAAAAGTGTGTCCCTTGCCTATTCAATAAGTGTAAATCTATTAGTGTTATCTTGATCTATCCGCAAAGTGTTATGTAAAATCTGTCGATTTTAGGCGGGAGTTATGTTAGATCAAGAGTCTATAAGTTTATATGGTTTATATTTGCCTCTGTGTTAATTGGCGCCTCCGCCAATTATTTGCCGCGCTGAATTACTCATTTCCTGCAGGTGTGAGCGTGGTAGCGTTACCACGCCAGCCAGTTAAGTTCAGTTGAGATCGAGACGTGACGGTGTATAGGCATGCGTTGCAGCTGCGTCTGTTTTAGGCCAGTTTTCGCTCTATATTATTAATACTCATCTGCAACTCCACACCAATCGGCTCTTGTATTGTTTAAGCAGCCTGCGTGTGAAATTCAGGAAATAATATTGTACTTTAGTGTCATTTACAAGTATTTCCATTGTCTCTTAACCTAGAAGCCACGTGCAGTGAACAGGCTTTGTCTAGCGTTACATACACTATCGTGCGGGAGAATAGATATTCTCCGAGAATAGTAACTGTATTTTCATATATCTTATTATATCAAGTGTTGTATTCTTATATTCAGAAATCAGGCTTCCTGATAATATATCATTGCAAATCCTCAAATCTAAATCTCTGTTCTAGCTACCTACAGTCCATTGTCTCCTTGTTTAATCTTAAGTGGTGTAATCACCTGGTCCTCCGTAAAACCTAATAATAATTACCTGAGTTCCCTTCATTCTGTTCCTCACGGACGGATCTCCTTCAGCAATGATAATTACAGTACATTGTGTTAGTTTTATACCTTCCCTAGTAGCACACTTCGTTGGCCTAACGGAGAGATTTGGTTGGCATGGTTGGGATATGTTGGGAAAACGTTCGTTGTAATTTCCTCGGTTAGCCCACGTTACGTTTCCGTTGCGTCATGCGCTAAGTCCTACCGTTGGGGTTATGACGTTGGCCCAACGAGGGCTCTTCCTACCGTTCCTACCGTTGGGGTTATGATTGCTGGCCCAACAATAAATCTCGTTGTAATGTGATCGCATTTATGTTAAAATTAAAAAGTGTTGAAATAACATTATAAGCGTTACATTTTCATTTCCTATAAAATAAAACAGTTTTAATTCATTAATTATTCGAGCTCTTTGTGCGCGTTACATGATAAAAATTTACTTCGCTCCACCTCTTCCTGCTAGTCTTCGGCAATTTCCGGCGTAGTTCGGGTCATCACGAACACAGAACAGAAACTTGATCACGAAGACATGAAGATACAACAGTTATTCGCCATCTTGATATGTTGAAGAATCCGAATGGTGTTTTTACTTCTATTAATATTAGGGCTCTTTATTTGTTCTCTGAAAATAACGTTATCATATATTCACATCAAATATTCAAAATACGAGATGTATATCCTTCTTACTATTTATCATGTATTACACATCTCTGTAGTAAATAGGCTAGAAGAATTCTCGATTTCTATTTCAACCATCACTAATAGCGTATTGGTTAAAGCGATAGACTATAACGCTAGCGGTTCCGAGATCGAATCCCCATAGGTGCGAATTTTATACGATAGGAATAGGTAGGTAGGGTGAAGGAGAGAAGGTAGTTAATAGGGAAAAGAGGAGAAAAGGGATAAAAAGGGAAATAAAAAATTAAATTTTGTGTGCTTCTAGTATTTCCGCCAGATGTCTCTGCGCTGCGCTGCGCTGCGTAGTAGTTCCACCATTACCTAATAGATGTCTCTCAACTGTTGGGATTTTGTTGTATATTGGTTGGCTACAGTTGGCAGTTGGTTGGATAAAACGCTTCTTGGCAACCGAACCCCGACGGACATTCATAACCGTTGACCAACGAAACATGGCGATCATTCCCCAACATTGGCCCAACGATCTGTGCTACAAGGGTTTGTTAAACTGTATCTTTAGTGCACTTTATATTTAAAGACCACTTCCCTGTTTAATTTATTTAGTTATTTTAGGCCTATTTATTTTACTTTGCTGCATAAATATGTGTATATTAGGCTACTGTAGCCTTCTATTGCATCTGATATCAAAATATAAATTCTGTGATTTCTAAATAGCCAAGTTAGATTGACGGCCTCGAATAAAAATTGTGACAATAGCGTTGCCAATTTAATAGGCTACATAACTTAATGTATGATAATTATTAAATTCTGCCTTTATAATTTGCTATGTCATGCAATGAAATATTCTTAACAATATTCTGTTTCATAACTAGAAATGAAAATCATGTAACGATGGTCTAGCATAACTTACCGATAATAAAAGGAATAAGAAAAAATGAGGAATGAGAAGAAGAAGAAAAGGCCTAGTCGATTCCCAAGTTCCCATCTTTTTTAACTATGAGGGACAGGAAAGGTAAGTTTTCGTGATGTAAACATGATAATATTTTGATTTTGAATACGTTTTTAATATGACGGTATAGGTTTAATATGCATTTGATATAGAAAATAAATAATATTAAAAATGTCTCCGAATACACACCACATAAATCGGTGTTTATCACGTATTTCAATTAGTATTTTACTGTCTGAACCCTAGAGGTATATTCTTTTAGTTACTTTGAATCATACCCAATTGCCAAATTAGCAGCACTGTATATAAATATCCATATCTGCATAACATTATGCACGTCGGGAACATAGTAATGTAGTTAATAGCCATTTAAAAGCATGGGACCAGCCATTGAACTGTATACTAACTGGAATGACTGCTACCATTGTAAAGTCTCTGCCAAATGTGTGTCCTGTCTGTGCGACTAGTTGCGTCTGGTCTTGCATGGAAGAAACCAAGCACCTGCACGCTAAAGACCATTAAGTTAGTACAAATACAATCTAGAGTCTATCTCTACAAATTGTTGACGATTATGAAGGTATGACCTGTACCAGTTTCCTGCTAGTCCTCTGATGCCATATGAGGCCAACTTTGCAAGTAACAGATCATGACTGACTGTATCAAAGGCTTTTTTAAGATAAATGAACAGTCGTAGACTTAGTTCTTTGTTGTTTCTTGCTAGCAGAAGTTTTTCAATAAAGTATAAAAGGGCACTGTCGTCTGACCTTTACGGAAACCAAACTGATGTTTAGAAAAGATATTTAGTGATTCAAAAAAAGGAACAATTCTGTTATACATTATTTTTTCTATGACTTTCGAGAAGCCTGACAGCAGTGATATTGGTCTATAGTTCTCTTTACTACTCAGGTCCCTCTTTTTGAATATCGGTAGGATTTTTGCAAATTTGAGGCTTATTGGGAAAATTCCAGATGAAAAGGAGCCGTTAATAATGTTTGCAAGGGGTAGTGAAATTTGAGAAGCAACAGTTCTTATAACGAGATCTGGTATGCCGTCCGGACCACATGAAAATTTATTTTTGAGAGATTTTATTGTTTTGAAAACTTCACTTTCACAATATTGTTATGTTTCTCTTTCATGCCATAATTTGTTTATGATGACAAGAAATTATTAATAGAACACAAACTTTTAATATTTTTAATCACTGAATAAACACGGCAATTGTTTAGGCAGGTTAGTCACACAAAAATATATATATAACTTATATACTAGTGTCCAAAATTATAGCAATGAACTTATATTTCTCCTTCCAGTGTCTACTATATGAGATATTCATATAAAATGCAAAGCTTTGTCTGTACAGTCGTGTTCTGAACTGAAGAAGGCATTCCTGTCATCTTACAAACATGCAAACGATGACGTCGGTGCACTTATCAAAAGGGGCACTGCAACATAGTGTTTGTTGCTTAGTCCAATATCAACGTTTGCTGTGTAAACATTTACTGCAGGTACAGGATGACATAGAGAAGATGCCTAGAAGATTCTCTTCAGTGGAGGGCCATAGGAAGAATGGAAGCAAGACAGTCTCAAGCTGATGTGGCCATATAAAATGTAAAGCACGACGGTATCACCGTAATACTGTACGACAACTGGCATCTGACCTCACAGCATCCACTGAAACAGTTGTATCGGCGTGGTCTTGTGGTTAGCGTCGCTGACTACAGATCCGTCGGCCCGGGTTCGATTCCCGGTACCTCCTCGGATTTTTCTGAGGTAGGGAGGTCTGGTAGGGGTGCACTCAGCCTCGTGATTCCAAATTGAGGAGCTACTTGATAGAGAAGTAGCGGCTCCGGTCATGAAAACCACCAATAACGGCCGTGGGTGTCGGCATGCTGACCACATGCCCCCCAATCCTGCCATCTGCCTACGGGAGATGACGCAGCGGTCGGGTGGTAGGCCAAGTCCCTCCAGGGATGTAGGGCCACGGAGTTTTTTAATAAACAAGAGCAAGATTTAAGTATTTTATTTTACTACTTTTATTATTATATTTACTAATAATAATGTTTACTTATGAGATCGCTTTACCTGTCATGTTGAAAAAGTCTATTCTGAAGACAAAGTAGAGAAGAATGCAACTGAAGAATGAAAATTTCCTAAAAAAAGACTAGCAAAGAATAAACTGCCGAAAATGCAAAACAATGCAAAATAAATACAAGTTTTTTTTTGTTCATTTTGAGGCAAGACGAATTTGTAATACATCTTGCATTGTCTGTGATGTCTCAGAAAAAACATATTTCATCAACTTCCGAACTTTTAAAATGACTTTCCTGGCGAAATGCAAATGAAACTGCTGTAGTAGATCTGATGTTACCGTCATTTCTACTCCACATAGGCCCACTTGGATAGGGTCTGTTACAAGCATGCTTTCTGTCTATGTTAGCAAATTAACTTTTTATCAGGGCCCGGATTCTAATGACATGTCATCTTTTTATTGATGCTAATAGACATTGCCAACTTGTAGATAAATGCAATTCATGGCCTCTATATTATAGAAATACATTTTTATTAGGTAATTTTTTTAAATTTAATGCAATTTTATATTTTTAGGGCATTTACTTCCATTTTAGGTCATTAATTTGTCATTTTCGTGTCATTTGCTTCCTTATTTAGTCATTTTCATGTATTTACATTGAGTGTATTAACTTTTTTCGTCGCTAGCGGTGCTGTCTTTGAAGTGTTGTTTGTTTAATGCAAGAAGGAAAAACTCGGCGTTAGGTGTTGTCATGTCTCAGTGGGAAATGAGAATCAAAGAAACGCCAAAATGTTGTATTATATTACTATTGTTATTAGATTGACTTGTCACCTGCTTGGATTGGAGAGTGCAAACTACTATTCACCTTCAATAAACAACAATATAACCCGGCAGACCACAAAAGGATGTGTCGAATTTTTACTCACCAGTGCCTCAGTGCCAGAATAAATTTCCGTGAGAAAAGAACATTCACAACATTACAGTTAATTAAAGTTTTTACAATTATGTACAAACTAGTCTATAACTTTGTGTGTACAATAATAATTTTTTATAAAAAAAATATCAGATTTTAAGCAATTTTTTATAATTATTAAGCCATTTTCTTTAAAACCAACGGTCATTTTATAGGTCACTTTTCAAAAAATTATAGGTCATCAGAATCCGGGCCCTGCTTATTATTAACAATGAAGACTGTAGGGTGTAGATTCGCACACTTTGTGGTTTCATCGGAGCGTAATCGCTTTCATTGGCTGATACAGACCTTCTGTGTAGTCGTTTGTGTTACCACATCGCATCGCATCCCCGAAGGATACATAACCCAAATAAAATATTACTAACCCACTCACGTAACTTTCTTTATTATAAATATGGGCATTGCACCTTTCAGACTTCGCATTCTGATATAGAATAAGAGGCCTTATTGCGCAGAGTGCGTGTTCAGTTGTTTCAACCTCATGCAAAGCTTTATTGTTTCCCAGAAAAGACAGTTTTTGCAAGCTGTTGTTTGCTAGTTTCAGAGAATTCATTCGGAAAAATATTCTTTAACATGTTAGTATAAACACCTCATGTAAAAATAAAATCAGGTAAACTGATATAACAAAGTGCCAGTATGTTTTTGTTTAATCAGTTGTGATTGCAGTTATCATATGCAGAATAAATAAATAAATAAATAAAAAAGTAAAAGTGGCCGGTTTCGGGATTTGAACCATGGAACTCCAGAATGTGAGGCCAAGACGTTACCATCTCGGCCACCTGGGTCAGTTTAACGGTTTAGTTGGATAAGCGCATTTAAAGCAATAGTGTTGTCATAGCTAACTGTATTTTAATTGCCAAAGCCTTATAAGATCACAGTAAAACAATTGACTATGTTGTCATGATAACTGATGTGCATTTCATTAATTCTTTCGAATATGTATATTACCATAAAATAGGCACTAAATTGAACATTACTCCGAAACTGGTCAAACGATTTTATCCAATATCAATAGACGTCTTTGAGTTACCGCGTCTTTAAAATAGACACTAAATTGGGTTTAACTCCGGTACTGGTCTACCGATTTGGTCCAATATCAGTAGACGTCTTCCCATGAACATTATAAATTGGTATACAAAGTTTCAGGAAAATCCAATAAAGCATATCTGAGTTATCGCGACTTCTTATATATTAACATAAAATAATTTAAATTTGGCATTAATAATCTAAATTTGACATTATTCCGGTACTGGCCAACCGAGTTGGTCGAATATTAATAGACGTCTTTCCATGAACATTATAAATGCGTATACGAAGTTTCATAAAAATCCGATAAAGCGTATTTGAGTTATTGCGCCTATAAAATAGACACTAAATTGGGTTTTACTCCGGTACCGGTCAACCGATTAGATTCAAATTCCATAGGGTACTTTTCATGGGCATCATAAATGCGTTTACCAAGTTTCATGGAAATCTGATACAGCGTATTTGAGCTATGGTTCCTTTCTATCTATTAAAATAGGCACTAAATTGGGCATTACTCCGGCACCGGTGACCCATTTGGTTCAATATTAATAGGGTTCTTCCCATGGACATTATAAATGTATTTTCCAAGTTTCATGAAAATCCGAAAAATCGTATTTGAGTTATGGCGCGTACAGACACACGGACGGACAGACAGACGGACAGACATTTTTTCGTCCCCCACACAATCTCATAAAGTACCATACTGGCACTTAATAATTAAGGCAGAAGTTAAGTGTTGAATAAAATCAGGAAATGCTTGTTTTTATGTGCTTCATAAACCTTTATCTTCTCGTCTTCTGTTCAGAAGTCTAAAAATAAACATTTATAAGACATAGTATATATATATATATATAATATAGTATGCCAGAAACCTTCCCGGGAATAACTCAACAACTCACAAAGGTTTATGGCGATCGGATGAATGGTGTAGTAATGCATAAAGGTCAGACACACACACATACATTCATTTTTATATAATAGATGTGATGTGTGTTGCAGTCGAAAATGAATTTACCTTAAAAGTTGGGCTAAAGCCTTGTTCTTCAGTTATATTCGCTCCAAAGGATGTAATTTGGAAGCAACTGTTGTATTTTTGTATATTCTGCAAAAATGCTTCGATTGAGGTTCTTGGCCAGAAAGCAATGATGGCTCTGGTGGCAGTGTCAATTGTGGTAATTTGACCTTCCCGCTTGCACAACATAATCCTGGCTGTTCATGTCGAAACCTCAAAGCATTGCAATGTTGACAAACGGTGCTCATGGTTCCGAAATCCACCGTTACATCCGCGGCGTAATCGACTGTTGGATCGTATTTGAACGCCAAACGTTCATGTCGAATTGTTACATTTGGCCGTCTGTTTTGTCTACGTTATCTCCAACTGAGCGAGTCGAACTCCCACTGTATCCGTTGTTCCGGATTCATAATTGATCGCGCTTGAGAAATTCCAAACGCTGTCTATGTTCTTCATCAGTTTCATTGACTCGACTATCATGCATTTCTCTTGCTTTGCGCGTACGCCGACCGATATTAAGACGTCTTATTGGCGGCATTTTTCCAAGACACCAAAATAATCTTTTTAACACACCGCTGTTAACACAATATTCATAATGTCGCACTTCTGTTTCTTTTTACACATTTTAATGGCTAGGTTGCACTTTTTTTTTTGTTATGTAAACAAAACTCTCAACCTATGTCACTTCTTTTGTCACACTTTTATTTTGTTATATAAACAATTGACAGGAGAATTCTCTAACTGTGCCTGATTTCACTTTTCCGACTTTTCCCGTGGATTTTCCAAAAGTTTTCTTTCATACAAACCTTCTCCTGACAATTACGAACAGAACAAAACAAAATTCAGCCAAATCGGTCCAGCCGTTTTCAAGTGATGCGGCAACAACCCTTTTGTAAATTCATTTTTATTAATATAGATAGATTATCCTGCCGGTTGTATTTTATGGATGTGAGAACATAATCTTAGAGTGTTCGAAAACAGGGGGCAAAGGAAAATATTCGGGGCTAAGACAAATGAAAATGGGAACTGGAGAAAACTGCATAGCGACAAGTTTCATAACTTAATCTGTACTCGTCACCGGATATAGTAAGGGTAATTAAATCACAAAGGATGAAAAGGGCTGGACATGGGGGAGGAAAGACTTAAGTTATCTCAAAGTTCTTGACTGGGAGACCCGAAGTGCAGTGCAGAAAATTGAAAGACCTAGGCGTAGGTGGGAGGACAATATTAAGATAGATATAAGATATAAGGATTTGCGAGGGATGGTTGAATGGCGGGCTCAGGTAAGCGCGGCAATGAACCTTCGGGTTCCATAAAATAGATAATATTCCTTTAGCTTATTCATGTCTCAAAGGCCTCGAAATCTCATGCTGGGGCTGGAGGGCCAGCACATTCTGCAGGTTAATACTGGCAACACAGTCAAGCTTTGGAATGACGTCACAGCCCTACGAGAGAAGTGCTGTTCAGAGAAACATATCACGAAGCGGAAAAGGTAATATTCACATTACCGGCTCTGACTCTCCAAGATAAACTAAGAAATTCTCGCGTGGGCGCGCCAAGTTCAAAATATACGCAAAAGAAAATATAGTATTGCGTTTGAAAATAACGTTATACGACGAGCAGCTGCAGCACTATAGGAGAAACTACCACTGATTATGCATATAATATTACTAGCTTAAAATACCCGGCGTCGCCGGGTTTTTTATTTTGTAATTGGAAATGAACTTATGAAGGACTTTCGATTTTTAAATTCTAAATCCTTATATAGGTGTTTATAATCTGAAATAGGAAGAACGACTTATTACACTCAAACTATTCCCTCAGAAAACGGTTGATATAGTTTTTTTTATGGCTCATAGAGGATGTAGAATTCTGCATCCCATCGCTCGTACACAGCAAGCCTGGTAAGGTTTCAATTAAGAAGAAACATAAATTTCTGTAACATAAAACTGTAATACCGAGGCGGAAAATGTTATTTCTCACTCTCATGTTACCATAAAACTGTTTAGGGGATGAAATTAAACAGAAAGCAATATCACTTTCATACTTCTCTCTCCAAAAACCTACGATATAATAATACACCATATTACCATACCTCGTATTGCTTTCTCTATGTCCAGGGTAGAGAAAAGTTATGTGACTGGATTATTTTCGTGGATTACATTCTTTAATATTTATTTATAACATGAATTATATTGATACCTTCTCTTATTTGTCAAACTTGCATTTCTTTTTTCTGTTTTTCCAAACCCATCTGATAGCATTTGCAACAATATGTTCTGTGATTTGGATTTTATAATTCTGTGTAAAAAGGGATTGAGTATTCTAAAAACATTTAATTTTTGGCATTTAAAATCAAAATTTAGCAAATTCCTTTCTTAGTGAGCACCTACATTATAAAACGAAGGTACTGTCAAAATTCCAAGTCTCTAGGCCTACCTGTTATAGTTTAGGCTGTACGTTGATTCTCTGTCAGTCAGCCAGTTACTCACGACAAAGACTCTTATATATAGAGACTAGCTTGAAAGGGCCGGCGTCGCCCGGGTTTTTTTATTTTGTAATTGGAAATTAACTTAGGTCATTATATAGGTATTTATAATTTGAAGTAGGAAGAACGACTTATCACACTCAAACTATTCCATAAGAAAATGTTTGATATAGTTTTTATGGCTATATGTAGAATTTTGCATCCCATCGCTTGTACAGTACACAGCAAGCCCGGGAGGGGTTCTAATAAGAAGAAACAGAAATTCCGGTAACATAAAATTGTATTATCGTGGCTGAAAATGTTGTTTCTCACTCTCATGTTACCATAAAACCGTTTTCGGAATGAAATTAATCAGAAATACAATATCACTTTCATACATCTCTTCCCAAAACATATTACCTTACCTCGTATTGTTTTCTCTATTTCCAGGCTAGAGGAAGTTATGTGACTGCATTATTTTCGTGGATTTCATTCTGTGATATAATAATATATATTACCATACCTCGTATTGTTTTCTCTATGTCCAGGGTAAAGAAAGTTATGTGACTGCATTATTTTAGTGGATATTGATAGTTCTCTCATTTGTTTCTCTCATGTGTCAAATTTATTCTACTTTCATTTTTTTTCCAAACCCATCTGAGACCCGCTGGCAACACTGTCAAATGTTATTTGGAATGGATAATTCTGTGTAAAAAGGGATTAAGTATTTTCAAAAACATTTGATGAAGGGCATTATAATAAAAAAAATTCAAAATCCTTTCTTAGTGAGCACCTACATTATGAAACGAAGGTACTGTCAAAATACCAAGTCTCTACCTGTTATAGTTTAGGCTCTACGTTGATTCCTGTCAGTCAGTCAGTCAGGACAAAGCCTCTTATATATTTAAAAAGAGAAACACGACGAGTTTTAATAAGCCTCTATGTGAGCACCATTTGTGGCCCGATACTCAATTTCGTGCCACACACGCGAAAGCATCTCCGGTGTTACTAGTGCTATTGCATCGTATCATCTGTGGACTGTGGATTTTGGCATTTGCAGTTGTCTTGCCGCCTCACGAATGGATTTCCTCGGGCTTCTTCCAAAAGCAGTCCCACTTTCAATGTAATTGTCGTTTATACGCGATTACTTTGCCTTTCCCTGCTGTGACTCAACATTACCAATCTCCAGAAGTTGCTTGTGCCATTGAAGGATGCTATTTCGGGCAGGAGGAATTCGGCCTTTGTCTGTTTGGAAAAGACGTTGTAGCCTACGCACAACTTGCATTCCCAGTTCTCAGAATAAGAACATGCTGCGCAGAACAAGCTTTTTCTCGTTTCTCCTCGTGCAACAGTGGCGGCTATTCAGGTGAAGTAGGTGAAGTAGCACTTCACCAGTATTTTCCCTTTACAATACGTATTTTTAAAGTTTATTTCCCATATCACGAATGTTGGTTTTTACTATAAATGCATTTATGTAATTTTGTATTGCCCGTCACGAGTGATGTGTTAATGGAGGAGGCGCCAGAGAGCTCTCGAGTGTTGCAAAGAAACACGAAGCAGAACTAGCCTTGATTCACTTCCCCTGTTCCATGGGTAGTCTGGTCCACTAAGAATGATGCTGGCTCATGCTGCAAGCAGCATTTTTCTCGCTTATCCCACGTCCATGCTGAAGGGATCAGACTACCCACGAAGGTGTCGTCCTTCGGCTTCATGATGCGCGCGGTTACCACAGCAAGCTGCTACAATGACAGTGTGTGGCGGGTTTCATACCTACTCCTCTTCTGCTAACAGCTCCATTAATAACAAAGCACCAATTTCACTTCCTCTACCCGCACCAAAGGTAATAAATGTTCGAAATCAATGTTTTTAACATAAATACCTGTTTTGAATTCTCCTCTGTCCAATAATATTTTCAGGAACGTGTCTGTGTGGCTTGAGAACTAAACATCGTGTATAAGTAAAACGTATTTGGATTAGATATCTTCTGGGGAGATTGACGACTTTTTCTTACTTTTATACGGTATCCTTATACTTTGAAGGGTAGTTATAAGCCAGCTATCGTTTGTACAAACTCAGGCTTTTAAGTCTTACATCTTTGGGCGAGGCTAGAACAGACTTTCATTCTTCACGATTTTATAAAAAAAAAACTAACAATTTTGTTTAAATTTTCCACACGATTTGCATAGACGCTAAAGAGCTAGAATTTTTATTTTTAAAAATTTTCAATAATTATATGAAAGGTGTTTATAAACAACCATATACTTCATTGAAGTATGAACGGTAGAGAAGCTTGGATTCTTCCTCATAAAATTAAATATCATTAACACAAAAAAATCTTATTTATAGGCGTACCGTACGATTCTATTAGCACAAAAGTGAGGCATAGGGATGAGACTAGAAGTTAATTTATTTAATGTGTGTCACCATATACCAAGACTACTGTGTACTGTGATGAAAGCCCACTGTCACGTGTCACAACACTGAACCATCTTCGGAGATCGTCACCGATATGACGCCATAGGACGACAACGTTGAATCACGACGTTTCATTCCTACAATGCATATTTTTTCATAGGCAATCATACGACATGTGACATATTAATCACTGCATATTAATGCCTTGAAGTATCCAGTAACGAGCTGAAGTTTATCAGATAAAATTGCATCTTTCCGACCCTTGCAAGCATATTAACTTATAAGATACACAACAGTCATTAGTCGATATCCGAGGCATTGCTAAAGATTATTAGCAAATACAATCTAGACCAATACAGGACACTTTGCGATATATCGGGGGACAATATTTTGAGCACCATCTAGCGGCCCAACCTGCTACTACTGAATACAATTGCAGTATCTAGACACATAATATATGTTAAACAGTTTTTAATAGAAGAGCCGAAATAGCCAGACTCGGCATGTTATGTATAAGGGGTATCTACCTAATGGCTCAGAATAGCATATTACAGTTTATATATGTTTTGAATATATTAATTTTGCCCCAAGTTTCTAGGTTGTGCCACTAGGAGTGCTGCAAAATCTGTCCCCCATTTCTCTACCAGTAAGTGTCCGGTATTGTCTCTATAGTATTTGTTATTAGTCAATTTCAAGTCCGCATCGCATGAATGGAATATTCTGAATAATCTGATTAGGAGAATAATAATTACGATAAACATCAACAGATTCGCGGCGGAAAAGCAGGATCGAATTTATCTAATGAAACTCATAATCCCGATTGGGATTTATTAAGAGTATTCCATGAATAAAATGTATCAGATTTTATAAATAATAACTATATTCTTACCCGCATTGTTTAAAATCAAATCATCATTGTGCCAGCTGTCAGATCACGACGTAGGCCTACTAAATGAAGGATCAAAAATGTTGCCAGACAAGTATCTTGTTTAGCGAATATTTCAATTCAGAAAGAACCTTTACTGCAGCTAGAAGAAATGCAGCCGTCCTATGATGATATCACCGACAAAAACCGTGAATTTCAAAATAACAGTCCATTGTGAGCAGAATATCTATTAAATAAGCTCCATAAATAACTATTTTTGGAAAAGAATAGCGTACTGTATGTACGGTAGTTCATTATTGTCTATTTATTAAAAAAATTAAGATTGGATATAGTATAAAGGGATCAATGTCACGATAAATGACATTGAAGCGTGGATATAAAATACGTAAATTAGGCCCATGAACATAACTCTTACATATCCATATAACAAAGGAAAGGAGTACTGTCTAATTAACCTTAAAGAATACAAATATATATTTTGAAAGCCAACTATTAGGCCTACAACTGTTTAATTGCACGTATGTTTGATCTCAATACTTATGACAAAACAAAGAGGAACATAATAATAATATAATAATAATGATAATAAATACAGAAATAATAGCAATAGACCTAACAATGACAATACCATTAAGAATAATTATAGTAGTAGTAGTCTAATAATAATGCAATATAAATATCATAATATAATAAAAATAATAATATAATAAAAATATAATATAATACAAATATAATAATGGGAATTTAATATAAATATAATAATATAATACAAATATAATAATAGGCCTATAATAAAAATATAATAATAGTACTAGAAATAGTATTTAGAAATCTAACAAGAAAATAATGAAATTCATAATTATAGCACAAGAAGTAGCTTAGATTGTCATAGATATACATGCAAAAATCAAATTATATTTAAGGACGTAAGTGTAATTGGAACTATACTTTACAACAAGCTACCTGTAGAAATTAAGAATGCTGACAAGAAAAATTTCAAAACACTTCTGAAGAAATACTTAATAGAAAAATGTTTATATTCTTTAGACGAATTGTAATAACCGATTAGCACATATACATTATTATATTTTGATCAATCACACACTTTTATCCTTAGATCTAGGTTGTAGCAATATTAGGTTGTATAATATTAGCTCTTAGTCTGTAAGCTTGACAATGTCAGAAACTTGTATCAAGTCAATTGATAGCAAATAAATTATTATTATTATTATTATTATTATTATTATTACTAATAATAATGACAATATTAATGAAGAGTACCGGTAATAGAAGCAGCTGCAATATTATAAAAATGCTAGACACATTTTTTATATCATAGACTACATAGTCTTTATGTTCTCAATAAAATAGTACAGTATGACAATAAAAAATCCCTTTAGGCAGGCCTACAGGCGGAGGTAGATTTCGAAGTGCGTTTGGTTTAATTTATTGTCGCTGCATAGCACTCTTCTTCTTTAGCCTTGGCATGGTAAACCTGCAGTAATAAGAACTGAATTCGGTAAAGAGGAAGAGCCTACAATCATTTGTTTGGCAACAAGAATAGGATATAATATTCTGGGAGACCGTGCTCAAGATCAGCAATGAATAAAATTAGCAAAGCCGCTAAACAAGACAAAATTATGATATTATAATAATTCTTTTAAGTGTTATTATTTTCAAACATTAAAATCTCGCGTAATATGAGAGCTATCAAGAAACTATTTATTGATTTGTAGAGTACTCATCAAGAGCTTTTCAACGATACCCCACAAGACGTGGTTTCAAAAGTTTCTAATTTTCATCCCCCACCCCCACCTCCACCCCCACCCTCACTCGAACCCCCGAATCGTTGGTGTCACTGTGAACTCCATAGGGAGTACTCTAATTTATTCAAACAAAGTTTCCCTCTATACTTCATAGGGGCCGAGATATACATTTTTAAAAATTTCAACCCCCTCCCCCGACCACCCCCTTGGGCCAATTTTGCCCATTAACGAACTTGTCCGAACTATTGGGCCTAAAAATAACATAATAAAATTTGGTTAAAATATCTTCAAAATTACGGCCGCTATCGTGTAAAGATATGTATATATATATAAATATATATATATAAATATATATATATATAAATATCACAAAAATTTTTTTTGAACGGGCGGTGGTTTCGTACTTAGGGGAGCATGAAACGTAAAGATATGAAAGAATTTTTCGAAAATCATAAAGTGGTATCCATTGCAATAGGTAGATTTTTCTTCGAAAATCTACCTAAAAGAGGATAGTTCCACCAAGCGGCACGCAGTTTTGTTCTGAGTAGTCCTATAGGCCTATGCACTTTTAACTTTAAAGCAAGTTTCTGTTCATGAAATAACATTGATATGCTTATGTTACCATTCTTTAGGCCTGATGTTACAGGTTAATGTAAGAAAATGCACAAGTCAATGAAAGACGATGAATTCCCAGTTTTTGTTTGTTTGTAACAAGAATATAATACTTATTCAAGCACATTGATAAAATAGAACACAAGAATGGAATGTGCACAATTTCACATAAATAAAAAAAAAAAAGTCGCTTTGGGGTGGATTTGAACGTGAGACCACTCCATTACTAGTTACCCCGAGACCACGAACAAACTGTGAAGTTGAATCGTCCATGCGGGGAGGAAAGAAGGCTATCGCATCAGTGGCTCATAGAATAGAAAAAATACTTACCGTATTTCGACGTTGGACTTTACTTCGGAGCCCTGCTATGTTACATTATTGTATTATTTCATTCATTGGTACCATAATACGCTGAATATTCGAGTGATAAAGTCAGATGTGTACCTCGCTGCAGTCCCGTACAACGGAATAAAGACGCTAGTTACTACCAACCTATGCATATCTCAGAGCTTCATGTTGTTATTTATTAAGAGGTCAGGAATTACTAATCTGACATAAAATGAAGTAAACTTCAATCCTGTAATTTAATTGTCATCAATTTTCATAAAATAAATAGTCATTATACAACAGCACTTAATGTATAATCGAACATATGGGAACATTTGTCTTCCATGCAGATGCCAACTGTCCATGGCAACTGAAGGAGGCTTTATAAGCTGTCCTTCATTAAGGACGCTATAAGAAAGAACCGAGAATTTGATTTTGCATTTGAAGAAGGTGCCTTCTTTTTACCCTCCTTTACTAAGGAAGGGTTCAGGAGGAGTTGAAGGCTTGTTCCAGAATTCCGCCCATATAAATATATAAGAATTCTGTATGGTTTCTCCAAATTTCTCAGCAGCTCCCTTTTTTCTCAGGTTTTTTTAATACATTTAATTTTTTGTTTTTATTGTTATTTTATTTTGTAATTATTTTTATTTATTTTTAAATTTTTTGTATTATTTTTAATTTTAATTTTTTATTTTTTTTATTTCTTTATTATTATTGTTATTATTATTATTATTATTATTATTATTATTATTATTTGTTGTGTTGAGAAATTTGTGGGTGTCGAGCGAATGTAACTGGTCTGGAACAGAGTAACATATCGAGAATTACACCAGTTACATTATTTTCACCTGCTCCAGTTACTCTGACCTGTTACTGTTACTTTCACTGCTCCAGTTACTCGATCTGTTACTGTTACTCTCATCTGCTCCAGCTACCTGACCTGTTACTGTTACTCTCTCCTGCTCCAGCTACTCTGACCTGTTACTGTTAATCTCACCCAGGGCCGTCGCGTGGTTTGTTGGCGCCCGGGGCAAGATTTCGTCAGGCGCCCCCCCCCAAACTCAATCTCACGTGCACCCTCCCGACATTCCACCTATCTGTAGCCCCGCTCGCCCCGCCCACGCGACGGCCCTGCTCTCACCTGTTACTGTTACTCTCACCTGTTACAGTTAATTATAATATTTCTGTTACAAGTGTTTTATCCGTGACTTTCGCCTCGTTCCGTTACATCTGTTATTTCCAATATTTGAAAAACAAAAATAATTTTAAAAAATAATAAAAAATAACAAAAATATAAAATAATACAAATAAAAATAACAAAAATATAAATAATAAAAAATAATTTAAAAAATGTAATTTTAATGTTTGACCACTTCCAGATGAGCTAGAAACTTGAAATTTGGTACACATATAGCTTTTAGGCTGTAAACCACAGAAAAATTCCAAAAAGTATTTTTTTTAATTTTAGCCCTAAAACCCCCCGAATAGGGCTCGCTCACTGACATTAATGTTTCCCCACTTCCAGATGAGCTAGAAACTTTAAATTTGGTACACACATAGCTTTTAGGCTCTAAACCACAGGAAATTTTCAAAAAGTAATTATTAAAATTTATAGTCCTAAAAACCTCCGAAAAAGGGCTCGCTCACTGAAATTAATGTTTGCCCACTTCCAGAAAAGCTAGACACTAGAAATTTTGTACACATATAGCTTTTAGGCTATAAACCACAGGAAAATTCCAAAAAGTAATTGTTTTACTTTTAGCCCTAAAACCCTCCGAAAAAGGCTCGCTCACTGATATTAATGTTTTTTCACTTCGAGATGAGCTAGAAACTTGAAATTTGGTACACATATAGCTATTAGGCTGTAAACCACAGGAAAATTCCAATTTTTTTGTTATATCTAAGAACTCCGGAAAAAGGGCTCACCCACTGAAATTAATGTTTGCCCACTTTCAGAAGAACTAGAAACTAGAAATTTGGTACACATATAGCTTTTAGACTGTAAACCACAGGAAATTCCAAAAAGTATTTTTTTTTTACTTTTAGCCGTAAAAAACCACCCGAATAGGGCTCGCTCACTGACATTAATGTTTCCCCACTTCCAGATGAGCTAGAAATTTGAAATTTAGTACACATATAACTTTTAGGTTGTAAACCACAGGAAAATTCCAAAAAGTATTTTTTTTTTTACTTTTAGCCCTAAAAACCCCCGGAAAAAGGGCTCGCTCACTGACATTAATGTTTGCCCACTTCCAGAAGAGCTAGGAACTTGAAATTTGGTACACATATAACTTTTAGGCTGTAAACCATAGGAAAATTCCAAAAAAGTATTTTTTTAATTTTTAGCCCTATAACCCCCGAAAAAGGGCTCGCTGACATTAATGTTTGCCCACTTCCAGATGAGCTAGAAACTTGAAATTTGGTACAAATATGTTTTAGGCTGTAAACTACAGGTAAATTCCAAAAAGTTTATTTTCATGTCGATAATCGATGTTTTTTACATCGATGGAAAACAACTGATGTTTTTGCTACATTGATGTTTCTCCCCGACATCGATGTTTTTGTAACAAAAAGAAGATTAATAGGCTACCTTGGTTCTACAATATAATTTTATTTACAGGGGCTTAATTTCCCAAAACATTGATTTTTTACATAGATTGTTTTCATGGAAATACTTCTGTTTATTTATGAAATTTGCCTAATTTTCTGATACCATGGCATTTTTAAAAATACACTTCGATTTTTTTTTGTCTAAATATATCGATGATTTCAGGTCGATATTATATCGATGGTTATCTTCGATTTTAACCTCGATATTTTAACTATCGATGCTCATCCCTAATTGAAAGCTTAATTTTGCAACGGTTATTTGATTTCGGGGGTTCCTCCCTTGAGCCCCAGTCTTGGCTACGTCCCTAACCGGGGGGAGGAGATAAAAGGACATTCCCCTACAAGTGGGAAGTGATCTGGCCATTAACTACGTAATATAAAAGAAAGTAACAGGTAACGGTTATAAATAACAGTTACTTTCGTGTAACTGGAACAGTAAGGTAACTGTTCCAAAAACGTAACTGGTTCCCATCTCTAGATGACTGCATAGGCATAGCCCATCTCAACACACTGCAATGAGAGACTTGATGACTATACAGAAGCGGTGTATTTCCATGAGTCACTGTTCCCAAGATAATACCTAACCTATATCTTCTGTTGAGATGATTAAGTAGGGCCTATTGCAGCTGAATACAATTTCAGTTCGGTAAAGGAATAACTTAGTAGCTTTATATACCTTGGGAATAACTTGTGGTGAATGTAAGTTTTTGTGTATCATACAGAATGGAGCCTGTAGTTAAATCTGAGTATACTAAGATAGAAATTAAGGAAGAGATTCTTGAAACGCAACCAAAGAGTGAACCTATCCCAATTACTTTCGAGACAATATCGACACAAGAAGTCAAAAGTGAGGATACAGTGTACACTGATTCTGCAGCATGCAGAACCGTTCACAACTTAGAGCAGATTTCAGGAGTTCCACAAGTAAATAACGAAGAAGAGGATCACTTAATGCAATCACACTCACCTGCTGTATGTACAAGCACATCCTCTGCTGGAAACAGTAAACAGCTAACTCGTACTCCAGACAAGCGTTTCTCGTGTGATTTATGTACCAAGAAATTTTCCAAAAGTGGGCATTTGAAGAGACACATGCTAACTCACACTGGTCATAAACCATTCACGTGTGATATATGTGCCAAGAAATTTTCCCGAAGAGAGGATCTCAAGAGACACATGCTAACTCATACTGGACATAAACCATTCACGTGTGATATATGTAACAAGAAATTTTCCGAAAGAGGGAGTCTCAACAAACATCAGCTAACTCACACTGGACATAAACCATTCACTTGTGATATATGTAGCAAGAAATTTTTCAAAAGAGGGAATCTCAAAAGGCATCAGCTAACTCACACTGGACATAAACCATTCACTTGTGATATATGTAGCAAGAAATTTTCCAAAAGAGTGAGTCTCAACAAACATCAGCTAACTCACACTGGACATAAACCATTCACGTGTGATACATGTAGCAATAAATTTTACGAAAGACGTAGTCTCAACAGACATCAGAAAACTCATACTGGACGTAAACCATTCACGTGTGATATATGTAGCAAGAAATTTTCCGAAAGAGGGAATTTCAAGAGACACATGCTTACTCATACAGGACATAAGCCATTCACGTGTGATACATGTAGCAAGACATTTTCCCAAAGAGGGCATCTGATAAAACACCTGTTCGGTCATACCAGACATAAACCATTCACTTGTGATATATGTAGCAAGAAATTTTCCGAAAGAGGGAGTCTCAACAAACATCAGCTAACTCATACTGGACATAAACCATTCACGTGTGATATATGTAGAAAGACATTTTCCCAAAGAGGGCATCTGAAAACACACCTGTTCTGTCATACCGGACATAAACCATTCACGTGTGATGTCTGTAGGAAGAAATTTTCCCAAAGAGGGAATCTCAAAAGTCATCAGCTAACTCATACTGGACATAAACCATTCACGTGTGATATATGTAGCAAGAGATTTTCCGAAAAAGGGAATCTCCAAAAACACATGCTCATTCATGAGAGGAAGAATCTTTCCTGATGTAATTTTGCATTCTTTTGTTTAATTGTTTAATTGTTTAGTCCTCTGAGCAAATACATGCTATGGGACATTAAGCATTAACATACATTAGTGCATAACATACATTAATACATTTATGACATGTTAATACATACATTGATTAGATAGATTATAAGATACAATAATACATTATAAGATACTATAAAATTTCACTAACATACCAACTATACAATAATAATATTTCTAGATGATTAGTATTTACAAAATTTACTAGATTTATCAGGTTATTCTGAGGTATCCACATGCATGGTTAAAAAGTAAAATACAAATTAAATTAAGGCATGGTAAAATTAAATAAAAATAGAATTTACAATTGTCAAGCTTAGATGGAATGATTGTCTGGGAAAGTGGTAATTTACTAAATGTTTTAGATTTACTATATTTCTTAATCTTCTAGAAATTCATTCACACCATTAAAACATTTTTCTAGTAGAAAGTTTTCTACAGCTTTCTTAAATTTTTTTGGGTTGTCAATTTCTTTCAATGCTTCTGGAAGCTTGTTATATAATATCATACAATTGTACATTGTGCTATTTTCATACAATGAAGTATTGTGACTTATACTGCTTAACTGTTGATTAGCTCTTGTGTTGTGGCTATGCCGTTCTTTATTAAGCTGAAATGTTGTATAATTTTGTTTTGTGTAAATTAATATCTGTAACATATAAATGGAAGGTAACGGAAGTGGAAAGGTTGAAACTAATGATTTCAAACCCGAGAGGAAGTTATGCATACAGTATGCCAGGAAAATCTGAAGTTGTACAGGAAGATCTATGGTCCTAGTGAAGGGAGACTTTAGCAGCAATACATCTTGATATGAAGATGTTAATCCAGAACTAATGTCCCTTTCTAAAAACAGGTATATTTAACTCTGACTTTATTCTGTGCTGTCAGTGTATTGAGTATACTACTGCAACATATGCCATGCTTTATCATCACTTTGCTATCTTAAGTAGGCTACACTTTAATGTTTGCAAATGGAGTAAAGAAAATGAATTTAATCACGATTTGTGGTTTTTTAGGTCTAGCAACTTGTGTTTGCACAGATGTCCCATGGATAGTTGGGTCTTGCTTTTTCGGTCAAAGACATTTTTTGTACAATGATTGAATGTGAATCATTGTTGCCATTTTCTACTTTCTTAATTACCATTATATACAACTCGCATACGACTCTTGTTTGATCATTATTAAATGTCTAAAAACCCAGATTTTACATCCACTCGAACAAACAGAGACGCACAATGCTATAACGAATGTTTCATAATGAATATCTTTATGATACGATTATGTCCATGTAAACTCAATCCTGGTGTGTGTGCAGACACTCACAATGTCATTTGTTCTGTCAGCTGATTGTCAATTTAAAAAAAACACTACCACTGTAATATTAATATTGTTATGTTTCTTTTTTATGCCATAATTTCTTTATGATGACTAGAAATTATTAATAGAACACAAACTTTTTAATATTTTCAATCACTGAATAAACACGGGAATTGTTTAGGCAGGTTAGTCACACAAATAGATATAGACTGGTGTCCAAAATAAAAGCAACAAATTGGTATTTCTCCTTCCTGTGTCTGCTATACAAAATATTCATATAAAATGTAAATGTCCGTACAGTTGTGTTCTGAACTAAAGATGCCATTCCTATATCTTACAAACATGAATACGATGACGTCAGTGCACCAATCACAAGGGCAGTGAACCTATCAAAAGGGGCATTGCAGCATAGCGTTTGTTGCTTAGTCCAATATCAACATTTGCTGTGTAAAGATTTACTGCAAGTACAGGATGACATAGAGAAGATGCCTAGAAGACTCTCTTCGGTGCAGGACTATAGGAAGAATGGAAGCAGGACAGTCTCAAGCTGAAGTGGCCAGATCCCTTACTGTGAATCGTTCATTTGTTTCTTGGATATGGCAGCAGTTTGTAGAGTCCAAAAATGTATCCCGAAGACCAGGGCAAGGACGACCAAGAGCGACATCAGAAAGAGAGGACCGTTATTTGGCTGTAACGGCAAGACGGTACGGCCGTAGTATTGACTGACAAATGCATCTGACCTCACAGCATCCACTGGAACAGTTGTATCGAGGCAAACAGTGTACAGAAGGCTTCGGCAGAGAGACCTTTATTGTTGGAGACCTGCTGTATGTGTACCCCTGACGCATATTCACAGAAGAGTACGTCTAGAGTGGAGTCATCAACATGCCAACTGGACGGTCGAACAGTGGGCCTATGTTCTCTTTACAGATGAGTCCAGATTTGGTCTTGCAAATGATTCTCGACAGATTCGCATCTGGAGAGAACCTGGAACATGATTTCCGGATGCAAACATTATGGAAAGAGACCGATATGGAGGTGGATCAATTATGGTGTGGGCAGGAATTCTGTTGACTACCCAAACACCTCTTCATGATGTTGTATGGGTAAATCAGCAAGGTTTAATTGATGTCAGCTATCGTGACGAGATCTTGGCACCTCATGTGCGGTTGTTTCGAGGTGCTGTTGGGCCACACTTCGTGCTGATGGATGATAATGCTCTTCCTCATAGAGCACAGGTGGTGGATGTTTTCCTGGAAACTGAAGATATTGCATGCATGGATTGGCCTGCTCGCTCTCCTGATTTGAATCTTATAGAGCATTTCTGGGATTCACTAGGGAGACGACTTGCTTCACGTGAACATCCAACAACCACTCTCCAGGCCTTGCGGGCTGCTCTCCAGGAAGAATGGGCATTATAGCCTCAAAATAAGATTGATGACATTATTCACAGCATGCCATGTCGTTGTGAGGCCTGTATTGTTGCCAGAAGTGGTCACACCCTATACTGAGCACATAGTGTGCGTGTTTTTTGGATGTGTTTGAAAGTCATTACATGTCAAAATAAAAAGAAAACAGGGTGTTTTCTTTTACTAGTATGCACAAACATTGCAATAGATTACTTTCTTTATTCCTCATATTGTTTATATGTTACTGTCAACTGTTTATACTGTTTTGTGTCAAAATAAACCATCAAAGATGAAATTTCGGTTTGTTGCTTTAATTTTGGACACTAGTATACATAACCAAGTTATGCAATAGTAAACAAATCTCAATACACTTCCAGAACTTTCCATGTAAACAGGAAAAGTATTGAGTTGAGTGGTTTCAATCCCGCATGTAAACATAGTGCAATCCAGATTTTGGAATTTCTTCTAGTGTTGTCTTGCATGCATCCATTTTTTTTCACATGTAGCATTTCTTTTTTTACATAGGCCTACTACAGAAATTATTTGAAGTACATTTTATTTGTACAAATACAAATACATATTTGTACATGTAAAGTAAATCAGAACAAATACAAATCTCAAAAATATCTACAACTGCTATCTAAAAAAGGAAAAGAAAGATAGGCTAATCTTACATAATTAATGATTATTCTGCTCAGGTGCAGATTCAAAAATATCAAAGTGAAGAAAGAGGAGAGACAAAGAAACTTAGCGTATAAAGAATGTGATTAACTAATAGAGAAAGTAAACAAAAAGTTATTTGTGAAAATATTTTATTATAGAAAGTTTGTAGAGTTCGTCCAAAGTGAAAACATTAAATTCCGAAAATATTAGACTAGTTGGGTAATAATGTGTCTTTTTGGACAGATTTTTATTATTGTGTTTTGTAAAATGCAGAGGGGCTTAAGGATAGTTTTTGCTAATCCTTCCCAGGCGAGAATACCATATTGGATAATGGACTGGAAAAGGGCTAGATAAACGGAACTTAGAACAGTAATAGGCATACAGTGACATAAAATGACTAATTCGTGAATTGTTCTGCGTAGTCTACTACAGATGTAATGGTGAGACCATTTAAGGTTTTGATCAATAAAAATACCCAAATATTTCACAACGGCTGCTTTTTTCAGTGATGAGCATTTACAATTCACGTCAAAATTACAAATATGTGTTGTTAAGTTAAAATTTACACATTTTTCCCGTGTTATCTGACCAATAGATGTTAATGAGAAAGGAACCAATGTCGATTTTTCCACGTTTAGTGAGAGAAGGTTAGAATGAAACCACTTTTTTACAATTACCTCCCAAGAAGTGCAAACTTAAAGGATGACATTTGAGACGAAGTAAGGATAAATTATTTTTGTTCGACACATTCACCACAAATTATATTTTTTTATGGAACACATTGAACCATGAACAGTTTATCTTTAGCGGCCAAACCCACTGAAGTTGTTGTTGGGAGGGGCCGACATATTGAGAGGAGTGTAGATTGACGAGTTTTTAGGTTTTTCTGGGCGATTTCTCCAAGTTTCTCATCATACTAAAACTGTTTTTGCCTAGGGTTTTAGTTCTGTTGAGAAGTTGATTTGGCTTTACGTATAACATAAAAATTAAAGTAATTAATGAAATATCAAACTTTGTAAGTGGAATGACATTCTGTTTGCTATCGTCAATTAACTGTACTTCTCCACATTATGATGAAAGCTCAGTTTTCACGATGCTCTTCTTTTCCAGTTGCTATGGTAACAGAGAAGGCTACCTGCAATTAATCAAGTAAAATGTAGCCAACCTAAGTCATCATCGTAGATGTGGTTTCTTAAGGCATTAGGACTTGCAGTTATAACAATTATAACAATTTAAATTGAGCTATGATGGCATGGGTAATGAGATGGGCTGGACATGTTGCATGCTTGTAGGAGGAAAGACATATCTAAAAAATAATGAATGGGAGACCCGAAGGAAAAGAAAATGTAGATGTAGGTGGGGGAACAATATTATATTCGATTTAAGTGAACAGAATATAATTCTATTAACCAAGAAATTATACAATGCACAGTTTGATACAGTACAACTCACATTTAAGCTATATGATATAATATTCTAGCTAAGATCCATAAAGGATTCCTGGTATTTCGTGGTCAAGCAATCTATCCCCGCTGCCATCTTCTGGGAGAAGTGAGCTGGATTGGGAAAAGAAACTGTTTCTTATATGTATAGGAAACGACTGGATATACTAGAACGGGTGGTGGACCAATAGGAAAATTAGAAATTGGATTCATTGAATGGAGAGTTCTGATTGGTCCTTCCCGACCAATTCACCCAGTTGGAAGCCCGAGAAATAATAGTAAATTTTCAAATCGGGAAAGCCTCAAGTCAAACATTTTAAAGTGCTTTTATCAAAATTGTAATTTTTGAAGTGAAACTTCTTTAGCCGCGGTAGGGGTAAATCGAGAGCATGTGTAATGATAAAAAATCTCCACAAAATTATTGGAATGCTCAAAGTTGACATGTAATTAATGGAATGCTCAAAATCGTCATGAAATTAGTGAGGTGTGACGGAATGGACTGCACAGAAAAAATCAACTCAATGTTTAGGCTTATCCAAAGTTTAAAAATAAAAAAATTTAAAAATAAAATTTCAAAACTTAAAAAATCCAAAATTAAAAATTTGAAAAACCAAAATTAATAAATTAAAAAAATTCAAAGATCCAAAATGTAAAAATCCAAAATTAAAAGATTCAAAATTTAAAAATTCTAAGATCCAAAATTCATAAGTATCAAAATCCAAAATTTAAAATATAAGAAATCCAAAATTATATATCCAAATAAACAAAATTTAAAAATAAAAAAATTAAAAATTAATAAATTAAAAAATAGAAAATTAAAAAATCCAAAATTTAAAAAAATCCAAAAACCTAATTTATTACCCAACACTCCAAAATTAAAAATCCAAGTATTCAAAAGTATCCAAGTCTTTGTGTTGTTTCCTGTGAATAAAGGTATGATTACGTGGATGATGGATGATTCTCCTGTTCATTATGTTAATTAATTAACTACTTAATTATTAATGACTAGCTTAAAAGGCCCGTCGTCGCCATTATTTTTGTATTTTCTAATTCGAAATTAACATATGAAGGACTTTCGATTTTCAAATTCTAGGTGCTTATATAGGTATTAAACAGTCGAAATGAAGAAGAACGAGTTATCACACTCAAACTATTCACTCAGGAAAACGCTTAATATAACTTTTTAAGGCTCTTGAGGACGTGGAAATTTGCATCTCATCGCTTCTACACACCAAGCCTGGTAGAGTTTGAAATACAACCGTTTTGTGGATGAAATTAAAGAGAAATGCAATATTACTTTCATACTTCATTCCCCAAAAACCTGCGATATAATAACGTACATATTACCATACCTCGTATTGTTTTCTTTATGTCCAGGGTAGAGAAAGTTATGTGACTGCATTATTTTCGTCGATTTCACTCTTTAATATTTATTTATTTATAACATGAATTAAATTGATAGCTTCTCTAATTTCTCAAAGTCCCATTTAATTTATTTCCAAACTCATCTGAGACCACTGGCAACAATATGTTGTCATGTGAACTGTGATTTGGATTTGATGATTGTTTGTAAAAAGGGATTAAGTATTCCCAAAAATATTTGTTTTTTGGCATTTAAAATACAAATTTTGCAAAATCCTTTCTTAGTGAGCACTTACATTATGAAACAAAGGTACTGTCAAAATTCCAAGTCTCTATCGAATATAGTTTATGCTCTACGTTGATTCTCTGCTATTAAGTCAGTCAGGACAAAGCGTTATATATATATATATATATATATATATATATATATATATATATATAGAGAGAGAGAGAGAGAGAGAGAGAGAGAGAGAGAGAGAGAGATATGGAATACCAGCATTTGTTTCAGTGATCAAATAGCAAGCCATCACTGAAAATCGGTGGATATTTAAAATAATTGTAAATGTTGCTTTGTAGCAAAGAAGAGACCCTATTATGTGTTTGTTTCATCCACTGATAACCATTGCCAGTAACTGTAGATCCGATGTCTCTGTAACAAAACTTTATTATTGTTTAAAGATTTTTATTGAAATCGACAGTACAAGATGATGAGTAGGGTTGTTACTCATCACCTGCCTATTATATTACAATTATGCTTTTCTAAATTGAGGTAATGATAGGGACAGGTTTGGTATAGAATTGCCCATCTGGGTTTTCCCACTTCCTTCATGTGGCCGTCCACAGGGGGAATCATGGCGCAAAATGTTGATGCGGAATTAAAAAATGTTAAAGTTTGGTCAAACAAAAATTCACTCCGTGTTTGGAAATATTCGAGTTTTTAAAGGAAGAGTTAATTGTGAAATAAAAGTTGAAAATCGCACGCACATCGGACGTCATTAATTTGCTGTCAAAAGAACAATTTCAGGATCAGTGTGTTCAAAATGTTTTCTTAGATCTTACAAGTGTTTAATGAATATATTAGGCTTCCCAAACCTAATAGGGCCTACCTGTACGAAAATAATACACAATGAATCTTTCTCCTCCCCCAAATGATTTTGTATTTTCTCAACAAACACAAAGACTAGATCAATGAAAGGTTCAGTGGAATTATGTTTTACAGACTTCTGGCAAAGCGCACTCAGATTAATTGTTTTGCATTTACTCTGTATAATATATTTTGCCAAAATCCCTTTTTGTCAACTAATTATAAGCCTCTGGGACAAAATGTCAATGGATGGAATTTTTTTATCGACTGCTGAAATGGTATAGGCCTACTTGCTACCAATCATTTGCACAAACTCCAGCCTGCACGAGACTTAGACAATTGAATACGTACAACCATACCTAAAGTACCGGTACAAATAACATTAAGGCAGAAGTTAAGCAGTTCGGAAATTCTTATCCTCTAGTCTTCTGTCCAGAAATCTAAAAATAAATAATTCTAAGACAATTATCGAGCCGGTTGTATTATACGGATGTTAGTCATGGGCAAGATCAGTAAACTATACAGGTTGCGTATTCCGGGATAGACCAATCGCAGCACTTGAGTGTGTGACGTCACAAGATTCCAGATCTCGCAATTTTCAGATTTTACTCAGTCTAGAAAATCTTACACCGCGTGATTAAACTCGTAACCTTTAACTAACCCGTGGTCGGATTCCTGTGAAATTTATACAGAAATAATCTACACACATCAGCCCTACTGATGGTTAAAACAGAGCCTTAAAAAAGCTGATACAAATGTTTTTATTTCATTTTATAAACATCACCCGTTACACAAAATTCATGGAGGGAGAAGCAAATTTCACTATGCGACAATTTTTTGTATTTTTGTGTCCCGAAAAAACTTCAAGCGAGAAAGTTTTAGTGAAATAATTGAATTTTAATACAAATGAAGTTCCAGCCCCATATCTCGAATGGTTTACGAGTAATTAAGTGGTAATTATTCCATGCGCTTCAGTGTCGGAGTGATTTGTGACGACCGTGAAATGTTCAGGAAGAAGCATATTTGACTATGCGACAATTTTTTTATTTCTGTGACCAGAAAATGATTCAAGCCTGTGAGCTTTAGGGAAATATTTGAATTTTATTACACATCAAGTACCACGTTTATATTTTGAATGGTTTACGAGTAATAGAGTGGTAATTACTCAAGGCGATAAAGCTATCGGAACGGTACAGAGGTCTTTTTTATTCTATAAAATAGGCCTACTAGCAATTACGTAAAAATCCTTAAATATTTTAATCGTGGACTCAATAATAAAGGATATTAACTGGCTACTTGTACCCATACTGAAAGATTGACCCGCTGGGGAAAAAGAATGAATTAAACTTTTTCCTAATCTTGTAAATCTGCACTACTGTTATTTAGATATTTGTTGAATTATTTATTTTATTTTTTGATCCTTTGTGCTAGTAACTTTTATTTCTAATTACCTTATCAAATGCCTTATTAGTTTAATACCTTGTTACGCCCTTTTCATATTTTAATATAATTTATCAACATGAAAACGTATTACAGTTAAAATTGAATTGCCGAGGTTTTAAGAGCATGCTATCGGGTTATAGTTAGGGCAAGACGATGATACTTTTTAATGAAAAATTCATGGAAAAATCCTTTGAAATACTGTGTGATTTATGAAGAATGCATTGCGAAGCAATTTGTGTCCTTTTTGTTATGTTGAGACGTCGATTTTAAAGATCCTGCGCCTCTTTTCGTTGTGCTGCTCATGAAAGTTTCCCTGCCCTGCAATTCACAAACCATCCCTTAGTTTATTAGGTCTATATTATCTCTGTCGTCACATAATTTGTATACAGATGTACACTTTTGGCCGTGTTTCACCAATCATTACCTACATAACTTACCCCATATAACCCGGAGAAAATTATTATTAATATAAATGTATTGCTTTGATTACAATATTAACACAAATTAATACTCTACAATAGTCTATGCAATGTAATAATAACATTAGTACTGTACATGTTAATATTGATACATAAAAATTCCCGTAGTTGTTTTCTACCCTTATTATAAGGTACAATTTCTATACAAATATAGGATACATTCTTTAACAAATTTTCATCAAATTATACTAACATAACCTCTAGAATGAGGAATATTTTCTAGGCAACAAAATATTAGAACAAATCACCCTTTAGCTGTTATATAGGCCTACCTGTATTATATAATTTCTATTCAAATCTAGATCCTTTGGGAGATTTTTACAAGATTTTAAAGACAAATGCTGTAGAATCAAAAGAACATTTTAAGTAACTTGAATAACAGAACAGTTCACATCTTAGCTGTTTTCTACAATCTACAAAATTACTGTTACACACTGCCACAGCACATATCTGGCCCGGCATAATGGTTCAGTTAATTGCACTTTCTAAAGCACCTTCCATTTGTATGATTAAAAACAGTATGTACTGGTAATATCTATCCTAAAAGACTTGCGGTCAAGCGGCCGAGATCAGTAGGTAGAAGCTTTGTCAGCGGCACCATGCTCTCTACTGTCGTGCTTGAAGCGCCAAATCATTCTGACACCTTGAAGCGCCCGGAATAATTACCACTCAATTACTCGTAAACCATTCGAGATATGGGGCTGGAACTTCATTTGTATTAAAATTCAATTATTTCACTAAAACTTTCTCGCTTGAAGTTTTTTCGGGACACAAAAATACAAAAAATTGTCGCATAGTGAAATTTGCTTCTCCCTCCATGAATTTTGTGTAACGGGTGATGTTTATAAAATGAAATAAAAACATTTGTGTCCGCTTTTTTAAGGCTCTGTTTTAACCATCAGTAGGGCTGATGTGTGTAGATTATTTCTGTATAAATTTCACAGGAATCCGACCACGGGTTAATTAAAGGTTACGAGTTTAATCACGCGGTGTAAGATTTTCTAGACTGAGTAAAAACTGAAAATTGCGAGATCTGGAATCTTGTGACGTCACACACTCGCCTGCTCGCCGCAACCCCCTGTCCTATAAACTCGCCGGAATACGCTACCTCTGTAGTTTACAAGCCTTGAGTCATGGGCCCTTATATAATCTGAGAGTGTTCGAAAACAGGGGGCTTAGGAAAATATTCGAACCTAAGAGAGATGAAAACTGCATAACGACGAGCTTCATAACCTTTACTCGTCACCGGATATAGAAGGGGTAATTAAATCACGGAGGATGAAATGGGGTGGACATGTTACGTGTATGGGGGAGGAAAGACATATGTCAATAGTATTGACTGGGAGACCTGAAGGGAAAAGACCACGTGGAAGACCTAGACCTAGGTGGACGGACAATCTTAGAATGGATTTATGGGAAGTAGGATTTGCGAGGGATATTTGGTTGGAGTTAGTACAGAATAGGGTTGAATGGCGGGCTCAGGTAAGCGCGGCAATGAACCTTCGTGTTAAATAAAATAGATAATATTCCTTCAGGTTACTTAGGAATCGTCTATTACCGTTGAGTATGCTTTATGTGTAAGTAAGTAAGGCACTAACAATATCAGAACAGCTACAGTATTTTATTGAGATTTGCAAACATTCCACCTGTGTTTAAAAAACCGAAATTGTGCTCTCAGTAAAAAATGGGATAAGGGCGATCATAGGCGCCGACTTAGGGGGGCAAGGTACTTTCTGCCCTCCCCCAAGACTTAAGATTTTATCATGTAAGGCATATGTATAGCTACTGAAAATCCAGTTCTTGCCCCGCCAGAAATATTTCCAAGTCAGCGCCTCTGAGGGCGATTGAGTATGACGGCCTCAAGAGGGTCAAAGCCACATACCTCAAAAGAACACTGGGGGTGTCTAAATAAACACGATCCCGTTATGTGTATGCCCTGACTAGAGAGCTCCTCCTAATCGAGGACCTCCGACACAGGATGCTCTTACCAGCTTCAATTGCCTATAACGACCAGAAAACGTGGACAAGAAAAGGCAGATAGAGGAGCCGTTCTACGCAACAAGTGCCATGGTAGACAGGAACTGGACGGGCACAAACCAGTGTATATGACAAGATTGGCAGTGCATGGATATCATCACAAACTCTGCGCTACGAACACCTTCCACGAAATATATGATAACTGTGTTTGCAAATATTGCGGAAGACGATGTGACAAATACAACGTTCTAAGCTGTACTAGTTGCCCAAAAAGTGTAACCAAATACTCTCAATAAGTAATACCGTCCACTCCCTGTCTTTTTCCGGGACACGCTTCTACTAGCGCCGCCAGTGAGCAGGAATGGGCAGTTACTCGTCAGCTGATATAGTTAACGTTTGTCTGTTGTGTTTTGTGTACGAAAATATAATATAAATTCTAGTAAAACAGGGTGCCCACGGGGGGGGGGGGGGGGGGGTTAAGACGCAGACTGCGTCATTGAGATTTCTGGGGGGGGGGGAATATTATCGTGTTATGAATTTTCTGGCCGGGGGTTGAAAATTGTTGCAAAATTAGAGTTTTATATGTTAAAAATAAAAACGGCCAAGTTCTATAACTTCAAAAGGTCTCTTTTAATTCTTTATAAAGATAAAGATGAAGAATTTCGACAGCCATGGGCGTACCCGGGGGGGGGTGCAAGGAAAAAAATGTATATTATTAATTATTATCGTCAGGTGTTTTTCTTTTAAGACAATTATTTTAATTGCAGAAGTTTTACCAAATCGATAACATGGAAGCAGAATCCACAGTGGATTAGGAAAGGGGGGTTCAGACCCCCAAGAGTCAAAACCTAAAATTCTATATTTGTATTTAAAAAATATATTTATTTAATTAAACAAGATTTGTTGGTGTGTCAAATATGATATAGCAGTTATTTTCTTTTCATAACATAATGAGTAGTAGGGTGGAACGAAAAACATCAACTTTTGATTTTCAATTTGTAATAGCGCGGAAAAGTTGCCTTTTGGTGTCAATAACATAAATTTAAAATATGATAAATATTGGATTATGTCTTGAGGTGCCGCAAGGACGTTAAAGTTTCATAAAAACACACTTTTTGGAATTTTTTCAAACACTTTTGCGAAACAATCAGCTTTTGATTTTTAATTTGTAATAGCGCGGAAAAGTTGCCTTTTAGGCTAAAAAAGAATTAAACAAAATTTGGTTGCAATACTACAACATTTTGAGGTGCCGCAAAGAGCTTAAATTTGTAAAAAAATTTGAAAAAATTGAGAAATTATAAACTTTGATAAATTATTTTTTATGAATTTTTCGTACATATAATGTTATAAAACTTGGTTTTAAATACATATATAAGCATTAGAATTGAAAAAAATTATTAATTACAAATAATAATAATAATAATAATAAAAATTTTGTAATGTCAAATTTTGTATTTCTTACTTCTGTATCCTTAATGATAAAAAATGTTACAGCAGCAAAAGGTTTGTTCCTACTTCTTTGCCCCATTAAACTGTTTGGCATAAATTTTGGCATATTCACACGTGAGTCAACTTTTGCTCTTATGTATCCTTCTCTTGCGATTGAACCATAGAGATTTTGAGCCGATTCGGTCACCAGCTTCACAGCTCTTTCCACTACTTGCGTGTGACAAGGAAGCCGGGGAAAGTCGATAACCGGATCCATTTTACTATTTGGTTCAGCTTCAGATACCTTCCATATAAAGTCTTTGAGAGAGTCACTGGATACATGTTTGAACAAGGGGGGTTCAGTTACGTCATTTTCAGGCCATGAGATCATGTCGATGTAATCCTTTGCATCAAAGTTTATCTTTGGAACTTTAAAATTCCTGACTCCGCCTCTACTTTCTGTTCTTGCTTTTAAAACACGTCGTAAACCAAGTTCTCTTTGAATTTTGCGTTCATCAAATCGCATGGACAAAAGGGGATTTTCTGGAGCAGCAAAGTACCCACCAATTTCTTTCAATAATCGGGTCTATAACGTTCTTGAGATCGTCAGAGAGATGGCGTGAATTTGAGATAAGGTTAAACAGATGTTTGGAACCATAAGTACATGAAGGTTTTAAGTTAATATTAAACCACACAGGCGCACACACTTTCACAATGTACTCAGCCAGAGTCTTAAGATTTTCAGTTGGATTTTCAGTTGCCACATACAATCTAAGCACGCGGTTGACTAATGTCAACCACCTGGAGTGAGCAATTTTTCAGAGTTTCTTAAAGATAAATCTAGTGTGCAATTTCCACTTGATACAGCGGTACACATATCCAATAAATATTTTTGATCTGTACTTAAATCATTTTTGTTCTCCAAAAGAGGAAGGTTATTTTCAATTGGCAAGAAAGTAACCACAGGTAGATTAGCACAGTTTTCTAGCTGCTGACCTATTTCGCCTTTAAACTCATTGGGCCCCTTCGTTTTACCTTCTATATGACAAAAAATATGTCGCAATGGTAGCTCATTACAATGGAACAAACAAATTAACCATTGTAAAGGTCTTCCTATTTCCTTTTCCATCAAAGAAATCACACCATTTTCATGTCCAGTGTTTACAACGGTTCCATCACACCCAATAGCAGTAAAGTTCAGTAAAGATAGTAAAGCTGTTTTTATCTTTCTATTCATATTATAACGCCTATTTGAAACTTTTTCTTTCATAATCGAGACACGTAACAATCTTTGAAAAATTTCCAAAAAGTGTGTTTTTATGAAACTTTAACCTCCTTGCGGCACTTCAAGACCTAGGCCTACTCCAATATTTTTCATATTTTAAATTTATCTTATCTACACCAAAAGGCAACTTTTCCGCGCTATTACAAATTTAAAATCAAAAGCTGATTGTTTCGCAAAAGTGTTTGAAAAAATTGCAAAAAGTGTGTGTTTTATGAAACTTGAACGTCCTTGCGGCACCTCAAGACATAATCCAATATTTTTCATATTTTAAATTTATCTTATTTACACTGAAAGGCAACTTTTCCGCGCTATTACAAATTGAAAATCAAAAGATGATGTTTTTCGTTCCACCCTAATGAGTAGGCCTATTATGTCCACTGTTCCATGTGCTATTTAACTTTTCTTATAAATAGTAATAAGTATTATAATTTAGGTAACAATTTCATATTTAAGTTGCCATGTCTTAGAGTATAGTAAACAAATTTGCTAACTAGTTTTTCAGTGCTAAAATAGCGTAAAATATGATTTTCATTAGTTGAACATTTAAAAATTTCCCGGGGGTGGACACCCGACTTAGGTAACATTTTCTTGTTTACATTGGCATGTCTTAGAGTACGGTAAACAAATTTCCTAACTAGTTTTTTAGTGCTAAAATAGCGTAAAATGTGATTTTCATTAGTTCAATATTTAAAAATTTCCCGGGGTGGACATCCGACTTAGGTAACATTTTCTTGGTTACATTGGCATGTCTTAGAGTATGGTAAACAAATTTCTTTCCTAGTTTTTGAGTGCTAAAATAGCGTAAAATGTGATTTTCATTAATTCAACATTTAAAAAATTTCTGGGATGGACCCCCGACCCCTTTTTTGGGGGGTATTCCAAACCCCCCCGGCACTTCCGACCCTCCCCGCAATTATTTTCTGGCTACTTATTATATTATTAATATAAAATACAATGTGGCCCAAGAAGTTAAAGCGACAAAAAATAAATGAATTAAAAAAATTGCCCCCCCCCTAGAAATTATCATATGGGCGCCCTTATCGACAGGCAATTGGGTTGGGGGTGAGCAATGAAGTTTGTGGGGTGAGCAATGAAGTTTTGGGGGTGGGCACCCCTGAGTAAAATAATAAATACAACATAGCCCTAAAGAAAATGTCCGGTTATGTAGGTGGCATGATATGTGCCGTCTATGGTTGTAATAATTATTTTGAGAGTGAAATAAGTAAAATCGTTAATTAGAGTGTGTACAAGACTGATTCATTCAGATGTTCATTGGCTTACCATCCGAATTGTTTTACATGTAAAAATTTCAAATTAAAAAAAAAGTATATATTTTAGAAAGTATCTTGCAAATCGTATGAATTAAAATTTAAAGCTGATTTTCACGAAAATGTATTAAAGTGAAACAATTAGTTTTAATACTTATTAAAACAAAGCGTGTGTGGAACGCCATGCGGCAGAAGTGAAACTTTTTTTTTATTTTTTCAATTTTGGATTATTGGATTTTTCAAATTTTGGATTGTTGGACTTTTTAATATTGGGTTTTTGGACTTTTTAGATTTTGGATTTTTTTGAATTTCTGACCTTTTTATTCTTTAATTTTGGATTTTTACATTTCTTTACATTTTAGATCATTGATTTTTTTTTAGTTTTGTATTTTTTAATTTTTAATTTTTTAATTTTGGATTTTTTTATTTTTATATTTTAGAATTTTAGAATTTTGGATATTTATGTTTTAAATTTTGGATATTAAGATTTTTAAATTTTTAATTTTTTAAATTTTGGACTTATTAATTTTGGTTCTTTGAATTTTTTGATTTTGAAATTTTAGATTATTTAAATGTTGGATCTTTGATTTTCTATTTTTTGTATATTTTAATTTTGGATTTTTTAACTTTTTAAATTTTGGATTTTTTAATTTTTAATTTTTGGGCTTTTTCAGTTTTGGATAAGCCTAATCATTGAGTTGATTGTTTTTTGTGCAGTCCGTTCCGTCACACCTCACTAATTTCGTGACGATTTTGAGCTCTCGATTTACCCCTACCGCGGCTAAAGAAGTTTTACTTAAAAAATTAGCGTTATCGTCATTTAATTAAGTTAGTTTAGCGGTAGTGTAAATTGTGTTTTTCCCGACCTAATTACTGCATTATCAAGCACAAAAATAAGTTACTGTGTCATCAGGACTTTGAAAAACAAATTTATTTCTGCAGCTATATAGGTTCATTAAGTCGCTTCTGAGACTGCTGCCCATTCCCACTCAACAGATGGCACCTCTGTGCTAGTGGATAGTTTGAACAAAGGGAATAGAGTAGAGTGGGCGGTATTCTTATTGAGAGTATTTGGTGTAACCGAACTCAGCACAGAAGACTGTACATAGTGACATAACCTTGCACACTTGTGCGCAATCAACATATTATTATAATTTTTCTATTGCAGAACAATTCCGATAAAATAGACATAATCCTACACGAAATTGATGAAGGAAAATTAGAAGAAGCAGTGTCACACATAGAGGAATACGTAAAGGAAGCGTCAAAGACCATAGAGAGCAACCGAAAATCAAAGAATTGGTTCGATGCCGAATGCTATCAAGCAAGGCAGGTAACCCTGAAGAAATTACATTCAGCGCGGCGAAATTTAGATAGCACACAGCTTACAGAATACCAATCTGCCAGAAAAGAATATAAAATCCTCCTTAGGGGAAAGAAAACTGAATACATGGAAATGCAAGCGCAGAAACTGATAAAAGAGTCGGAATCAGACCCATATAAAGCCCTGCGGTCACGGCAGCCAAGATTCCCTGCAGACATACCCATGGAAGTATGGGAGGAGTATATAAAAAATATATACTGCAAGGGGAACATAATAGAATTGAACCAAGAAGAGGAAGTAGAATCCAGTGACCTATTCACCCAAGAGGAAATCAAAGAAGTAATCAATAGCGCAAGAAGTGGAAAAGCAGCAGGCCCAGACGGCATCTATAATGAGCATCTAAGAACATCACTCCCGTACTTAGAGATCGTATGGACAAGACTGATAAATAAATGCCTAGAAACCGGCAACATCCCAGCTCAGTGGAGAAACTCTGTAATCAAAATGCTCCACAAAGGAAAAGGTGACACGAATAACCCCGAATCGTATAGAGGAATCGCTCTAGAATCGGCAGCATTCAAATTACTCACAAGACTGCTAACAAGGAAAATAGACAAACTAGTAGACTCATTCTTACCGGATGAGCAATTTGGTTTCAGAGCTGGAAGATCGACTCTGATGGCAGCAGGATGTTTACTCAGAGACATCCATGAAGCCTTGGGCAGGAAGCATGGCAAAATGTATGTCATATTTATAGATTACTCTAAAGCTTTCGATATGGTGAATAGATCGAAATTGCTACAGAAACTAAAAGATCTTATTGGCCATTCGTGGTTAACAAGATTAGTGGTCAGCATCATGGCAGAAAATTATGTCCAAATAAGTGACAATATTAGCAGGTCTACATGGATTCGACAAACAAACGGAGTGTTACAAGGAGATCCGTTAAGTCCGGTACTCTTCAATGTGTTCACTCATGATGTCCTGAAGGAAATAACGAGGCAGACCACGAAGGTCAAGTCATACATTTACGCTGATGACATGGCTCTAGCGTCGGATAGCCTAGAAGAAGCTCAAACGGCTATGGATCTAATAGCAGACTGGGCAGAGAATAATGGAATGTCCCTCAACACAAACAAAACAGAAGTTGTAATTTTCAGGAGGGGTGGTAAATTGCCGGAGAGGGATTATATTACATGCAAAGGTCAAAGACTGAAAATCAGCAACTCCTACAAATACTTAGGAATCACAATCCAAGTATCAGGAACAACCTTCTCAATACATATGAGAGAGAGGTTAATAGCAGCTGTACGGTGCATTAATGACATCAAACACCTCCCGATGCTATCACTGGAAACAGCCATGAAACTGTTTGAGGTGAAAGTGGCCCCCGTAGCCACCTATGGTCTGGAAATCATCTGGGATCACCTGTCCAAAGGACACCTACAGGAGCTGGAAAATTTAAAAGCGAGATTTTTGAAAAGAGCACTACAGATGTCAAAGTTTACGCCTTCCAGATTGGTATATGTTCTGGCAAGGGAAACCTTCTTCATTGAGGATTTAAGGGTGAAGTTACAGCTGCCATATACAGGGAACTACAATGAACTGCTACAGGAGCTCCAAAACAAGAGAAGCACAATTTGGGAAGAGTTCTATGTGACCGATGCAATGATCAACAGAGAATGGATACGTGGAGGATATGAACTGAGACACGTAGTGACAAGGTTCGCTGCGCACGGGTTCCATCACAGAGTATGTAAAACTGGAAGTTTTCATGACCCGGATCCGGAGTGTATTTGTAAATGGTGCGGTCTCCACTGTGAAAGATATCATGCAGCTATTTGTAGGCAAAGGAAAATGACCCTGACAGAACTAAGTCAAATCAAAAGCTAACTTTACATGCACATTGTGCGCATTCCCTACATTAATTAATTATAATTTTTCTATACGCCTTGTGACGGCCTCTCCCACTGCCTTCTATATCTTACAAGCCATGCTGCTTGAAATCTGACAACACAGGAGGTAGTCCTATCTGTGGTGGTCTGTGGGAATCATTTGAATACGTTTTTAATGCAGATAATTTTCTTTTTCACAAATACCGATTTTATTTAGGCGAAATCAGTAAGTCTATTATATGTATTACATAACATATACTTGTGATGTGCATAATAACGTAATGCGCGGTGACTCCACATAGCCTATCTGAAGGAATTCGTAGTTTTCAGTGTCTCCTCATACGTTACGATGTCGCGTTTTTTCTTAATTTATTGGTAATAACCTCACTTATCCTGTTAGGCCTACGAACTCTGTTATTTGACCCACAACAGAGTCATATTTTATTAAGCTGCTACACTTCTCTGGGTCATTTTGTACCACCACTGAGCTAGTTGTCCCAGGTTTAATATAACCTAGAACACTGATATCTCTTTTCTTGTCACATGCACTTTGTGGAAGACTACGCTCATGACTGTCACTGAAAAGAATAACTTCGCCTAATTCCTTGGGAACACTCAGCTTTCCGTTATTTGCTGTCAAGTCATTCATTCGTTCATCATCCAGTGGTGAACTGTGTTGATTCGCCAGCACTTTTGAGGTTAAGGTTTGAATCCCGTTCATTACCTTCACCAAACTGTAGGAAAACGCTGGTAGTAATATTGGGAGGATAGGAGATTGAATATATACGATTTGGCGTCTGCCACATTGAGATGTATTAGGCCTACTGTGAGCAGCTTGATAAAAGTTCTTACCAGTAGAAGTGACTCTATTTCTCTTCAATTCTTCTTTAATACCAGCCAATTCTTCCTTAAGGACACTAATATCATACCGTACCTCACTCTGGTATTCGTTTGTAGCTGATAAACACGAAATTCTTCTGTGTAAAACTGTTCTCTGGTGTACTCAATTACAGGTGACGGTTTATATAAATCTCTCATTATGTACCCGGTTTTTACCTTCCCCATGCTCTCCAGTTGGTTTTCAGGTGTATCCAGATGTTCTCTAAACAATAGGCGATGACTGGGATTACTTTAAGCTGAAATATGCTTAATTTTTCGATGATTCTGATGGAGTTCATTGCTTTATTTACAACATGTTCATAGCCGATAGGACTACCGATGCGATGTTGCCAGATTTAACAGCATGGCTTTTAAGAAATAAAGAAGGTAGTGCCTCTCCTATCTCGACACACTGCCACGAGAGACTTCTTGAGTGTTCAGAAGCTGGTGTATTTAAATGAGTCACTGCTTCCAAGATAAAATATATCTTCTGGTGAGATGATTGAGTATTGCGGCTGAATACAATTTCAGTTCAGTAAAGGAATAACTTGTGGTGAATAAAAATTGTTGTGTATGCTACAGAATGGAGCCTGTAGTTAAATCTGAGTATATTAAGATTGAAATTAAGGAAGAGATTCTTGAAACACAACCAAAGAGTGAACCTATACCAATTACTTTCGAGACAATGCAGACACAAGAAGTTAAAAGTGAGGATACAGTCTACACTGATTCTGCAGCATGCAGCACCGTTCACAACTTAGAGCAGATTTCAGGAGCTTCTCAAGTATATAATGAAGAAGATGAGCTAATGCAATCACACTTACATACTGTGTGTACAAGCACATCTTCTGCTGGAAACAGTAAACACCGAACTCGTACCCCAGACAAGCATTTCTCGTGTGGTATATGTACCAAGAAATTTCCTCTTAGAGGGAATTTCAAGAGACACATGCTAACTCACACTGGACACAAGCCATTCACGTGTGATGTATGTTGCAAGACATTTTCCGAAAGAGGGAGTCTCAACAGACATCAGCTAACTCACACTGGACATAAACCATTCACTTGTGATTTATGTAGCAAGACATATTCCCGAAGGGGGCATCTGAAAACACACCTGCTGAGTCATACCGGACATAAACCATTCACGTGTGATATATGTAGCAAAACATTTTCTCAAAGGAGACATCTGAAAACACACCTGCTGAGTCATACCGGACATAAACCATTCACGTGTGATATATGTAGCAAGCAATTTTCCGAAAGAGGGAATCTCAACAAACATCAGCTAACTCACACTGGACATAAACCATTCACTTGTGATATATGTAGCAAGCAATTTTCCGAAAGAAGGAATCATAAAAGTCATCAGCTAACTCACACTGGATATAAACCATTCACTTGTGATATATGTAGCAAGAGATTTTGCGAAAAAGGGACTCTCAAACGTCATCAGCTAACTCACACTGGACATAAACCATTCACTTGTGATATATGTAGCAAAACATTTTCCCGTAGAGGGAATTTAAAGACACACATGCTAACTCACACTGGACATAAACCATTCACGTGTGATAAGTGTAGCAAGAGATTTTCCGGAAAAGAGAATCTCAAAAAACACATTCTCTCTCACACTGGACATAAACCATTCACTTGTGATATATGTAGCAAGAAATTTTTCAAAAGAGCGAATCTCAAAAGGCATCAGCTAACTCACACTGGACATAAACCATTCACTTGTGATATATGTAGCAAGAAATTTTCCGAAAGAGGGAGTCTCAACAAACATCAGCTAACTCACACTGGACATAAACCATTCACGTGTGATATATGTAGCAATAAATTTTACGACAGACGTAGTCTCAACAGACATCAGAAAACTCATACTGGACGTAAACCATTCACTTGTGATATATGTAGCAAAACATTTTCCCGAAGAGGTTATCTCAAAAAACACATGCTCACTCATGAGAGGAACAACCTTTCCTAATGTAATGTGTAATGTGCCTTGAAAAGTGTGAAACTTCTGGTTTCAAACCTGTGAGGAAGTTCTGCATAGGCTACAGTATGCCACGAAAATCTGGAGTTCTAGAGGAAGATCTATGGTAGTAGTGATGGGAGAGTTTAACAGCTTTTCATTCAGTTGTGATATTCAGCAATAAACTTTGATATGGAGAAGTTGATCCAGAACTTTTGTCTCTTTCTAAGAACAGGTTTATTATTAATACCTACATTTATTTCATATTAATCCAGGTCAAATCCAATATATCTAATCTAATACTCAGGAACAACATACATGGTCACAACACATGAGGCAATAATAACATATATATATACCTTCATTAAGATTGTCTAGATCGCTGCATAGGCATGAAATTATGGGGTACAAACTTTTTAACAAACTACCACCTTACTTATATGAAGTACATTTAAATGTGTTTAAATCTAAGTTATTTGACTGGTTAGTTGTACATCCCTTTTGTAATATTCATGAATTTCTTGAAACTAACATTGTAATTTAAAGAATTCCTTTGCAGTAATATTGTTACATAATTGTTTTTAATAAGTCTGGTAATTTTATCTAATGAAGGATTTTGTATCTCTGTTTATCAACTGTAATCACCACAATTCTTGTTTTACTCTGTGTCTTTAGCTAATACTGTACTTACTTTCTCATACATTATAAGTCATGTATGAGAACTGGACATTTATATTTACTATGTTTTAATTACTAGGGTTCACTTTTTAAATCTGTCTTGTTGACTTAAATGTGTAATCCAATTTTATTGTCCTAACGGTATAAACTGCTGTAACTTATTCTAGATTATGAGCATGATGTTGTCAATTGCTGAAAAGGCTGAAAGACAATAAAATTATATTATTGTAGCGTGCCACCGGGCTATTTCCAGAGCCGCACAAATACAATGTGAGAAAAGTCTGTCAGAATAGAATAGGAATTCACTATATTTAGAAATCAGAAATCCGAAAAACAATTCCATAGATTTATTACAAAGCTTTGGCGTGAATACTGTACGAACCCATGTGTTCTTAATAAGCACATAATATCAATAAATACATGAGAATTTGATAGCAGAACAGTATTAAAGTTTCAAGATATCTAGTTAGGCTGAGGGCCGAAATCGTCACATGGCATAAGGCCTTGTTAAGATTTTAGTAAAAACCGGGCGAGACATCCTTCTCAAAAAACCAAGAAAACGCAAAAAAACTAATAACCTAATATGAAATTTAACTAGAACTGCAAAGTAATATAACAATGAACAAAAGAAACTGGAGGGGCGGAACCGAATTTAACTAGAAAATAATCTAAAGCCCCACCAGCAAAAACAAAGAATTAAAAATCAACCAAACATAATGTATTTGCTGGTATCAGAAAACTTACGGCATGCCGGCTTGAATCTTACGTCCTGATGGAAGAGCCCAGGGGACGTCCACACACACTCAACTCCCGATTTGAACTCTCTCAGCGAGAAACGCCCCCATAAACTAATACCGGGACGGCCGCTAGAGGCGCTCCGTCAGAAAATATGAATATACGAAACAAAACCCGAAAAGATGGCGCTATGAGTAGACTAATGAATATCAGAACAAACCCAAAAGAAAGATGGCCGCCTGCAGTAAACTGAGAATGTGCGTAAACAAGACACCATAGCATAAGAAATACGTAAGTAAATGGAAATTTATAATGAAACAGTGAAAACAGTACTAAATAAACAAGTGCCGACGTACACACGGCACATTATTATTTAACTTTGACTTTAGTCCGTGCTGTCAATGTATTGAGTATACTACTGCTACATATGCCATGCTTTATTATCGCTTTCCTGTCTTAAGTAGGCTACACTTTAATGTTGCAAATGGAGTTAAGAAAATGAATTTAATCACGATTTGTGGTTTTTTAGGTCTAGCATATTTGTGTTTGCACAGATGTCACATGGACAGTTGGGTCTTGCTTTTTCGGTCAAAGTCATTTTTTGTTGAATGATTGAATGTGAATCATTGTTGCCATTTTCTACTTTCAATTTCGAAATAATTTTGCTCATTTTTTTTTTCTTAGTTACCATTATATACAACTTGCATACGACTCTCGATTGATCATAATTAAATGTCTAAAATTCCAGATTTTAGATTCACTCGAACAAACAGACGCACAATGGTATAATTCAATGTAATGGGTGTAGTCAAACCTGGCGCAAAAATACAAAGTGTACTTCAGTCTACTGGGGAGAAAGTAGATTGTATGATTATCATTGGAGGCTCAAATGATGTAAGTCAACATGACTCATCAAATGTGATAACTGCTCTGAAAAGTAAAGTAATTAACAGTAATCAAGCTACTAATCGGAACCCTGTTGTAATCATAGATCTACCACATAGATATGACTTAAGTGAGGATTCCCAGATGAATGATGAGATCCAGAAAATTAATAGTGAGATAAAAAAGTTGTCCTCTCTACGCCAGGATATTGAAATAGTGGAGATGAAAGATTTCTGCCGCAAACATTTCACCTCACATGGCCAGCATCTAAATCGCTACGGAAAGGAACTTCTTTGTGAGATCATTGCTAAGGCCTTAAAGAAGATTTTTGATAATAGTGTTTCCAATAATGTTACTACCCTTATGGACAATAATATTTCAGAGTATGTACCTCTGGAGACTGATCCTATAACTCGGTTAGGAGCTTCTTCACACAATAAAAGGTTAGGTGGTTCAAGCAATACCACAGTTCGATTCACCACTGCTCCCAAGGAAGCTGGAGGCTTAGAGAAGATTCCAGATAAGCAGACTCTTAGTGACCTGCCTGTGTTGTTGAACTCAGATGTTGTGGTTACTACCCATGAAGACTGTGTCACTGATTACGTTATGGATTGCCTGGATAACATCTTAGACAGGGTTCTATCAGAGACTGTGATGGAAGACCAGTGTGATACTTCTTCAGCTAATAAAGCTGCAGTTAAGGAGTCTGAAAACTCTTCTGAATTGACGGAAAACTTCTCTAAGTCAATAAGGAAATCGGGTAGAATAGCAAAACCACCTGTAAAACTAGATGATTTTTTATTAACAAAAAAGTAAATAAAAATGACAGTACTCTTTCTATCTTATCCCTAAATGTTCAGTCGCTTAGTAATAAAATTGGTGAACTAGAAATGATTTTAAATGATAACAACTTTCACGCTTTCTGTATCTCTGAACATTGGTGTAATTCTTATTCTATTAGTCTAGCAAAGATTACAGGTTTTACTTGTGCATCAAGTTACTGTAGGAATGTGAAAAGACATGGTGGTGTTGCTATCTATCTATTAGATAAAATAAACTTTGAAGTTGTTAATGTAGAAAATTTCTGTTTAGAGCAACATTTTGAGGTTACAACTGCTCTGCTGACTGGTTTTAATATCTTACTAGTCTCAATATATCGTGCACCTTGTGGTGACAAAAAAACTTTCTTAAACTCCTTAGAGAAATTATTAATTTATCTTAATCATTTTAATTTATCAATTGTTCTATGTGGGGATTTTAACATTGATATTAACATGAAGTCAGAATTTACGTCACAATTTTTGAATGTTCTAAGAGTGTCAAATCTATACTGTACCAATACCAACCCAACCAGGGGGAACTCATGTATTGATAATGCTATCACCAATATTTCAAGAAATCAGATATTTACTTCAATTTTTAATTGCATAATTTCGGATCACAATGGCTTAAAAATATCAATTTGTTTTCCTAACAGCTCAATGGGTAATAATTGCAAATCAATCAGAATTCGCAGTTTTCAAGATTCCAGCAAATATCAGTTTTTGTCCCATCTATGTGCCATTGATTGGAACCACCTAAAATTAACTGTAAATGTTAATGATAAGACTAATAATAGCTGCACTTTTGACAAGTTTTTTAATATCTTTTTAGATTACATTAATGAGTGTTTTCCTTTCAAGTATATCAAACAAAGTATGCATAAATTACCTAAATTTAATCGGATTACGAACTGGTATACTAAAGATCTAAGAGTAATGAAAAATAACTTAACTAAACTTTACAAATACAAAAAGTGGTCTACTTTGCTGTATCCTAATCTTAATGGAGATATTAAAGTTCATTACAACAATGCTAAGAGGGCATATTCTAGAGAAATTAAAGCTGCTAAACAGAAAGCAAATGAAGATTACATCAACAAGTCGACAAATAAATGTAAAGCTGCATGGGAAGTAATTAATAGTGTGCGTAATAAATCAGGTACCTGCAGCAGTTGCAACCTCAACCCAGATGATGTAAATAACTACTTTGTGAATTCTGTCAAACTTATTTCTGAAGATGTCAAATCTTCTAAAGATGATGCAATTAATTTTCTTTGTAACACTAACTTAAACAATAATTCTGTCTTTACATGACAACTGGTCTCTCAGAATGACGTTCTTAAAGCTGTCTTTGATTTAAAAAATTCTCGTTGTAAAGATATTTATGACATGGATAGTGATCTGCTTAAGTTTGTTATTCCTCATATTATTGAACCATTAACCTACACCATAAATGAATGTTTTTCATCTGGATGTTTCCCAAACTCTTTGAAGAAAACCAAAGTCATACCGGTTCATAAAAAGAGTGATCCAAGTAATGTAGCTAATTATCGACCAATTTCTATTGTGCCAGTTTTTTCTAAAGTATTTGAAAAATTAATTAATAAGCAATTAACAATGCATTTTGAGCTCAACTCTCTTTTTTCTAAATCTCAGTATGGTTTTAGATCGGCAAGATGCACTGCTGATGCTGTTGAACACCTCATTGAGTGTGTCATCAATGGATTTGAAAAACAAGATTCCACTCTGACGGTGCTGTGTGACTTGTCAAAAGCTTTTGATTGTGTATCACATGAAATCTTATGTAATAAATTAGAATATTATGGAATTCAGGGAAAAACGCTCAATCTAATCAGATCTTACTTATTAAATCGCACACAAGTAACTTGTATTAAAGGCCAGTTTTCTCCTTCTGCAACAATTAATACTGGAGTACCTCAGGGATCCATTTTGGGTCCTCTCCTGTTCTTAATAATGATTAATGATTTGCCATTTAACCTAAATTGTGACTCTGTCTTATATGCTGATGACACCTCTTTATTAACCAGTGGCTCTTCTTTGAATGATGTCAATATCTCAATGGAATTATCATTAAAAACAGCTACTAAATGGTTTGAGGTTAATGGGTTCAAACTTAATAATGATAAAACTCAACGCATTCTTTTTTCTCTTAAACAATTACATAATGAATTTGCTTCTGATGTTAAACTTTTGGGTATTGTATTGGATTCAAAACTTAATTGGTCTGATCATATTTCTTATGTTTGTAAAAGACTTTCTCGGGTAATTTTCCTACTGAGCCATCTAAAAAATAATGTATCTAAGCACCATCTAAAGATGTCCTATTATGCTTTTTTTCACAGTATACTTTCATATGGCCTCCATATCTGGGGTAGTGGTGCAGATATCTATAAAGTATTATTACTACAAAAAAAGGCTTTGAGAATAATCTCTGGTGCATCGTTTGATGCTCATTGTCGTCCATTGTTTCAAAACTCTAAAATTCTCACTGTAATCAATCAATATATCTTCAACTGTTTGATAAATATTAAGTCTAATCTCCATGAACAAAATTTTTAATATAATTTACACCATCATAACACTAGGAATAATTACCTCATAGTGACACAAAGTTCAAGATTAACTAAAACAAAGAAGTGGTGCAATAATTTGGGTATTAAGTTGTTTAATAGTTTACCCAAAACTGCACATTCAGTTAAATTAAACAGGTTTAGGACTGTTCTGAGAGACTGGCTTGCAAATAATCCATTTTATTCTATTAGTGAGTTTTTTGAAGTTAATATTGATGTTGTTTTCTAAATTTATACACTATACTGCTATTTTGACATAATTCTGTTATCCATTTTCATTCTCACTCTTATTTATGTATGTTGATAACCACATTTTGATGTGGTTCAAAAACAAAATCAAATCAAAAATCAAATAATGAATATCTTTATGATACTATTATGTCACATGTAATAAGTGTAGGGCCTATTATAGTATAATCAATCAAAAATAGAAATGTAAGAATGCATCGGATTCAAGTCGTATTCAATTACGTGAAGACACTAGCAAACTCAATTCTGGTTTGTGTGCAGACACTCACAATGTCATTTGTTCTGCAGCTGATTGTCCATTTAATAAAAAAAACTACCACTGTAATATTAATATTGTTATGATTCTCTTTTATGCCATAATGGTGACGTCCTACTTACTGACTTAAAGAGAAATTTGACTCAAAGACTGAAACGTTTCATAATGCGTGCGTCAGATATATATGTAACATTCGTAAATATGACCACATAACACCGTCACTGGAATCACTTCGATGGGTACGCCTGCGTGAGCGAAGATATTTTCACTGTCTCATACTGCTCTATAGAATCCTTCATACCGCAACACCTAGCTATCTTTCCAGTCGCTTTCATTACCTTTCTTCTTACCATAACTTGGGCACGCGCTCTCAGCTTGACCCTTACTATCCATGCCTCTTTACAGAACTACACATTATTCGAATTCGTTTACAACAACAGCTATTCGTCACTGGAATTCACTGCCTAGCCATCTCAGGAGCTGCCAAACGACTTCACAGTTCAAGGGCCATTTAATAAATTTAGTATACAATAACATTTAGGAATTGATGCTAATTAGTAATATATTTTAATTTTCATTATATTTTTTAATAACTAAGAATGTGTTTGTTTAGACTTTCATCATTTTTTTAATTTCTTTATTTTTAGTCTTTTGTATTACATATTCATATTATTCAAGTACTTATGTTCTAATTTTTTCTTTGTATTTAATGTTCGTTTCTTGTATTCATGTATATCAGTTCTTCTTTAATTTATTATTAATCATTATTATTATTATCATTATGTATTTCATGTTTTTGCCCTGGCTGAGTGGTAGAGAAGGCCCTATGGCCTTAACTCCGCCAGGTTAAATAAATAAATAAATAATTTGTTTATGGTGACTATAAATTATTAATAGAACACAAACTTTTTAATGTTTTTAATCACTGAATAAACACTGCAATTGTTTAAGCAGGTTAGTCACACAAATAAATATATACTAGTGTCCAAAATTAAAGCAAGGAACTGATATTTCTCCTTCCATTGTCTACTATACAAGGTATTCATATAAAATGTAAAGCTATGTCCGAACAGTCGTGTTCTGAACTGAAGTTGGCATTCCTATCATCTTACAAACATGCTAACAATGACATCAGTGCACCAAAGAAAAGGGCAGTGCACCAATCACAAGGGCAGTGTACCTATCGAAAGGGGCACTGCAGCATAGTGTTCCTTGCTTAGTCCAATATCAACGTTTGCTGTGTAAACATTTACTGCAGGTACAGGATGACATAGAGAAGATGCCTAGAAGATTCTCTTCAGTGCAGGACTATAGGAAGAATGGAAGCAGGACTGTCTCAAGCTGATGTGGCCAGATCCCTTAATGTGAATCGTTCATTTGTTTCTTGGATATAGCAGCAGTTTGTAGAGTCCGAAAATGTATCCCGAAGACCAGGGCAAAGACGACCAAGAGTGACATCACAAAGAGAGGACCGTTATTTGGCTGTAAGGGCACGACGGTATCGCCGTAGTACTGCACGACAACTATCATCTGACCTCACAGCATCCACTGGAACAGTTGCATCGAGGCAAACAGTGTACAGAAGGCTTCGACAGAGAGAGGCCTTTATTGTCGGAGACCTGCTGTATGTGTACCCCTGACGCGTATTCACAGAGGAGTCCATCTAGAATGGAGTCATCAACATGTCAACTGGATGGTTGAACAATGGGCCAATGTTGTCTTTACAGATGAGTCCAGATTTTGTCTTTAAAATGATTCTTGATAGATTCTCATCTGGAGAGAACCTGGCACACGATTTCAGGATGCAAACATTATGGAAAGAGACCGATATGGAGGTGGATCAATAATGGTGTGAGCAGGAATTCTGTTGACTACCCGAACAACTCTTCATGAAGTTGTACGGGTAAATTGGCAAGGTTTAACTGATGTCAGGTATTGTGACGAGATCTTGGCACCTCATGTGCAGTGGTTTCTCTGTGCTGTGGGCCCAGACTTCGTGCTGATGGATGATAATGCTCGTCCTCATAGAGCACAGGTGGTGGATGTTTTTTTGCAAACTGTAGATATTGCACGCATGGATTGGCCTGCTCGATCTCCCAATTTGAATCCTGTATAGCATGTCTGGGATTCACTAGGGAATCGACTTGCTTCACGTGAAGATCCACCAACCACTCTCCAGGCCTTGCGAGCTGCTCTATAGGAAGAATGGGCATTATTGCCTCAAAATGAGATTGATGACATAATTCACAGCATGCCAGGTCGTCGTGAGGCCTGTATTGCTGCCAGAGGTGGCCATACCCCATACTGAGCACATTAACGTGTTTTTCTGGATGTGTATGAAAGTCATTATGTGTGAAAATAAAAATAAGTTTTGTTTTTTTGGTATGCAAAAACGTTGCAATAGTTTACCTTCTTTATTCCTCATATTCTTTATATTATGTTACTGTCAACTGTTTATACTGTTTTGTGGCAAAGTAAACCACCAAACATGAAATTTCGGTTTGTTGCTTTAATTTTAGACACTAGTATACATAACCAGGTTAGGCAATAGTACAACAAATCTCAATACAATCCCAGAACTTTCCATGTAAACAGGGAAAGTATTGAGTTGAGAGATTTCAATCCCGCATGTAAACGTAGTGCAATCCAAATTTTGGAATTTCTTCTAGTGTTGTATCCATGAAGATTATAATAATTAAAAACAGGATTTCCAAGTATTACCAGGTCTTAATGTATGCATACATCCTTTTTTTTTTTTCACATGTAGCATTTCTTTTTTTACATAGGCCTACTGCAAAATTTATTTCAAGTACATTTTATTTATACAGATACAAATACATATTTATACAAGTAAAGTAAATCAGAGCAAATACAAATTTCATAAATAACTACAACTGCTATTCAAAAAAGGAAAAGAAAGATAGGCTAATCTTAGATAATTAATAATTATTCTAGCACAAGAAATATTAACATTTAGATATACACCCGAATGAGCAAGACTGCTCATGCTAGGATGCAGTTTAAAAAAAATATCAATGTGAAGAAAGAGGAGAGACAAAGAAACTTAGCGTATAAAGAATGTGATTAACTAATAGAGAAAGTAAGAGATGTTAAACATAAATACATAAAAGGAATGAAATAAAAATGTCTTATTAAACAGCTAAATTATTACAGAAAATGATTTACATATCTATTTGATTTAACAGTGAAGTATACTGAGAGATGAGGATACTTTCTGATCATTGAGTTATAGAAGCATGGACCAAAATTAATGCTATGCTTTAATTCTGCCGATGTGAGACATTTATATTCTGATAGGAGTAAATTAGTATTTCGTCTAGTTTTGTAAACATAATCACTGGAAGAGTATTTTACATGATGCTTGTGAAAATATTTTAAAATAGAAAGTTTGTAGAGTTTGTCTAAACTGAAAACATAAAATTCCGAAAATATTAGACTAGTTGGGTAATAACGTGTCTTTTTAGATAGATTTTTATTATTCTTTTTTGTAAAAGGCAGAGGGCCTGAAGGGTAGTTTTCGCTAATCCCCCCCAGGCGAGAATGCCATATTGGATAATGGACTGGAAAAGGGCTAGATAAATGGAACGTAGAACAATAATGGGCATACAGTGACAGAAAATGACAATTTTGTGAATTGTTCTGTGTAGTCTATTACAGATGTAGTTAAAATGGTGAGACCATTTAAGGTGTCGATCAATAAAAATACCCAATTTCACAACGGCTGCTTTTTTCAGTGATGAGCATTTACAATTCACGTCTAAATTACAAATATGTGTTATTAAGTTTAAATTTACACATTTTTCCCGTGTTATCTGACCAGTAGATGTTAATGAGAAAGGAACCAATGTCGATTTTTCCACGTTTAGTGAGAGAAGGTTAGAATGAAACCACTTTTTTACAATTACCTTCCAAGAAGTGGAAACTTAAAGGATGACATTTGAGATGAAGTGAGGATAAATTATTTTTGTTCGACACATTCACCACAAATTATTTTTTTGATGGAACGCATGGAACCATGAACAGTTTATCTTTAGCGGCCAAACCCAAAGAAGTTGTTGAAGGGAGGGGCTGACATATTGAGAGGAGTTCATATTGACTAGTTTTTAGGTCTTTTGGGCGATTTCTCCAAATTTCTCATCAGACTAAAACTGATTTTGCCTAGAGTTTTAGTTCTGTTGAGAAATTTATTTTTCTTTACATATAACATAAAAATTAAAGTCATTAATGAAATATCAAACTTTGTAAGTGGAATGACATTCTGTTTGCTATCGTCAATTAACTGTACTTCTCCACATTATGATGAAAGCCCAGTTTTCACGATGCTCTTCTTTTCCAGTTGCTATGGTAACAGAGAAGGCTACCTGCAATTAATCAAGTAAAATGTAGCCAACCTAAGTCGTCATCGTAGATGTGATTTCTTAAGGCGCTAGGACTTGCAGTTATAACAAATATAACAGTTTAAACTGAGCTAAGATGGCATGGGCAATGAGATGGGCTGGACATGTTGCATGCATGTAGGAGGAAAGACATATCTCAAAAATAATGAATGGGAGACCCGAAGGAAAAGAAAATGTAGATGTAGGTGGGGGAACCCTCCCTAGGGGTTGCATGACCTTATCGTTGGTGGGAGGGGTTGTGTGGTCCAAAGATACCTTGGGCTATACCGGTGGTAGCATAGCTACTGGTAGGGTCACCCTTGCCGGGCAGGCCAAGGCGAGGATCCAGACAAAGAAGCAACCCAGAAGAGGATATCCAACGGCTCTGAAGGAGGAAGAGGAGTGAGAGTCCCAATGGCGGAAGAGATTTCCTCTGTCAGGGAGGAGTAGGCTGAACTCCATAGCTGTAGAGAAAGCAATCAGCCTAGGGGACGGAAACCCCGAAATCAAATGACCTGGCCCTCCAGGTTGGGGGTTAGGCGTGAGGCTAGTAACCTCACCCCAGAAAACATTTTAAACTACGAAACCTCAAGGAAATAGAAACGGCTTGTCTTTACTGGCACAACCTGGCAAACGTAAAACGGATAATGATTTTAAACTAGCGACATGGAATGTTCTGTCTCTCTATAGACCCGGAGCTATGAAGATGCTCTTGGAACAGCTAGAAAACTATAATATTGATGTGACAGCGATACAGGAAGTTAAATGGGTGGGGAATGGCATAATTGATAAAGGCAAACATGCTGTGTACTATAGCGGTCATGAGAAGCAGCACATATCAGGAACAGGTTTCATAGTTAGTAGAAAGGCTAAAGATCTAGTCATTGGTTTTAAAGCAGTAAATCACAGAATCTGCTACCTACGTATTAAAGGTAGGTTTTTTAATTTTAGTCTTTTTAGCATATACGTCCCTACAGAAGTATCATCCAAGGAAGAGAAAGAGGATTTTTATCTGAATCTAGAAAGAGCAGTAGACAACTGCCCACGAAACGACATTAAAATAGTTCTCGGAGATGCAAATGCAAAAATTGGAAGAGAGAGAGCGCTATACCCTATAATTGGCCAGTTTAGTGCACACGAAGAGACAAATGATAATGGGCTCAGGCTGGTGAGCTTTGCTGCATCACGTGGTATGACTGTTGGCAGTACTTTGTTTCCAGGGAAGAACATCCATAAATATACTTGGAAATCCCCGGATGAGCAAACAGAAAATCAGATAGATCATCTATTAATAAGCTCAAGACATAAATCTAATCTGATGAACATTAGAACGTTCAGAGGAGCAAACATAGATTCTGATCATTATCTAGTAATAGCCTGCATCAGACCTAGATTATCGAACATCAAAAAAGAAAAAGGAAGTAAATGCAAAAAGTTTAATGTAAATAAACTGAAAATACCAGAAAATGTAACTTCATATAAAGCAAAACTAGATGAATCACTCAAGAAGAGTGACATAAATAGTAATGATGATATCGACCATCAGTGGCTGTTGTACAATCGTGGGTATTGCAGAAAAGGAGCTGGGTTTTACTGAAAGTGTGTTAAGAAGTGAATGGTTCGACGAAGATTGTCAGAAAGTAACAGAATGGAAAAATGAAGCATATAAAAAAATGCTACAAAAGAAAAATACTAGAGGAGCAGTGGAAGAATATAGGAAGAGAAGAAGAGAAGAAAAGAAAATACATAGACAAAAGAAGAGAGAATGGGAAAGAAAGCAGCTTGAAAACATACAACTGGACAAGGATAGGAATGACTCAAGGAACTTTTATAGAAAGGTTAACAATATTAAGAATGGATATAAACCTAGAATAGCCATTTGTACAGCGGAGGATGGCACAATAATAGCTGAAGGAATGAAAGTTTTACAGAGATGGGCGGGATACTTCCAAGAAATTCTAAATACTGACCTAGATGATCAAGGAATACAAGAACTAAGGATAGATTCAAATGAAATAGGCATAGAACCCCCAGATCTACTCGATGTTGAAAATGCTATACAAAGATTGAGGAATAATAAATCGCCGGGAGAAGATTGTCTACAAGAAGAACTATTTAAACAAGAAGGAGGAAATGAGTTTTGCAAGAGAATACACAAACTGATTAGCTTGATTTGGAAAGAGGAAAGAATGCCACAAGAATGGAAGACAGGAATAATTTGCCCTCTCTACAAGAAAGGTGACCCACTGGTATGTTCGAACTATCGAGGAATAACTCTACTGAATGTCGCCTACAAAATTCTGACTATTATAATATATAATAAATTATTGCCCTTTGTGGAGAAAGAAATTGGGTAATACCAATGTGGCTTTAGAGCAGGTAAATCCACAATAGACCAGATATTCAACTTAAAGCAGATACTAGAGAAAACTAATGAATTTAATATTAATACTCACCACCTGTTCGTTGACTTCAAGGCTGCATACGACACTATAAACAGGAAACAATTAATACTGGCGATGATAGAGCTTAAACTCCCATCAAAATTGGTACGTCTGGTAAGAATGACATTGGAAGAGGTAAAATGTAAAGTAAAGATCCAGATGGAACTGAGCAGTGAGTTTGTATGCAACACAAGATTGCGTCAAGGAGATGCGTTGTCCGGTCTGTTATTTAATATAGCTTTGGAAAAGGTGGTTAGAGACTCTGGGATCCAGAGAGAGAGAACAATCTTTACCAAATCCGTACAGCTATTAGGTTACGCGGATGATGTGGACATAATAGGTAGATCCTTCAGGGCACTGACAGAAGCCTTTCTCGCCCTTGAATCTAACGCAAAGAAGATGGGACTAGTTATTAATGGAGAAAAGACAAAGTACATGACTTCAGACAGAAGTTACGCTACAAAAAAGGAAGTCCAGATAGGAGGACATACTTTCGAAACTGTTGACCAATTCACATATTTAGGGGCAATAGTCCAAATGGATAATGACACAACGCATGAAATAAAACACCGAATAAACAAGGCCAATAAATGCTACTATGGGCTCTTAAAGAGCATGAAAAGTCAAGTCCTGTCGAGGTCGGTGAAAGTCTTGTTGTATAAGACCCTCATAAGACCTGTCCTGACATATGCATGCGAAACATGGACTATTGGAAAAAATAATGAACACATTCTACAATGTTTTGAAAGAAAAATATTGAGGAGAGTGTACGGCCCCATATGCGATAATGGAGTTTGGCGAAAACGTTATAATCAAGAGTTGTATACATTATTCAAAGATGTGGAAATCAGTAGATTCATTAAGCTATCTAGACTCCGATGGGCAGGTCATGTAAGGAGAAAGGAAGATTCTGAAATTTGTAAAAGGGTATGGTCCACTCAACCAGAAGGGAGAAGGAAAAGAGGAAGACCAAGACTCCGCTGGAAGGATGAGGTAGATGAGGATGCTAGAGAATTGGGACCGAGAAACTGGTGGAAAGAGGCACAGGATCATGGTAACTGGAGGAAGCGCCTTGAGGAGGCCAAGACTCAGAGATGAGTTGTTGAGCCAATGGTGATGATGAGGTGGGGGAACAATATTATATTCGATTTAAGTGAACAGAATATAATTCTATTAACAAAGAAATTATACAATGCACAGTTTGATACAGTACAACTCACATTTAAGCTATATGATGTAATATTCTAGCTAAGATCCATAAAGGATTCCTGGTATTTCGTGGTCAAGCAAGTATGACAGTGGACGTTTCTTAAATGCTTTCTTTAAGCTTATTGTATAATTTTGGACATGAATACATTTTAGTATTGGCTCTTACAGCATGGATATTATATTTTTGTGTTGTGTGAATTTTTCTTTGTAATTAATACAGATTATATATAATGCAAGAGAGTGGTTGGTAGCATAATTTTTTTATAATGGGCCTACAAAGAATTTCTTTATACACAATTTATATAATATTTGTCCTGTGCCCCCTAATTTAAATAAAAAATGTATTTCCATAACTCATTCTCAAGAAATATGTGACCAAACATTAAAAAGCTTGTATTATTGTTTCTCGGGTGAGTTGGAGGTTTGGTTTAGTAGGGGTAATTAAATCACGGAGGATGAAATGGGGTGGACATGTTGTGTGCATGGGGGAGGAAAGACATATCTCAAAAGTATTGACTGGGAGACCTGAAGGGAAAAGACCACGTGGAAGACATAGACGTAGGTGGACCGACAATCTTAGAATGGATTTATGGGAAGTAGGATTTGCGAGGGATATTTGGTTGGAGTTAGCACAGAATAGGGTTGAATGGCGAGCTCAGGTAAGCGCGGCAATTAACCTGCGGGTTAAATAAAATAGATAATATTCCTTTAGCTTACTTAGGAATCGTCTATTACCGTTGAGTTGGCTTATGTGTAAGTAAGGCACTACCAATATCAGAACAGCTACAGTATTTTATTGAGATTTGCAAACATTCCACCTGTGTTAAAAAAACCGAAATTGTGCTCTCAGTAAAAATTGGGATAAGGGCGATACATATATTAATGTATTCAGTATGACGGTCTCAAAGCTCATAATTTTTCTATACGCCTTGTGACGGCCTCTCCTATCTCAACACACTGCAACGAGAGACTTTTTTTAAAATTTGTTTATTAACTGCATGTCCCATTACAATGAGAGTAATACTACATGCACTAATTACTAATATTGCATTTTAATGCATACAATATACTGTCTTTTATCTTCCTTATTCTATGGCTGGTTACTGTGGCACTTATTCATTACCTTATTAAAAACTAAATTTTCATACTATTCTTTACAATATTATTTAACGTGTAGGTATACTCTATTTATATATTTGTCAATCTCCTGTATTTCTCATATATTAGTTAACTACTTGTATTACTACTTCATTCTTTTACATCTTATCTAAATCTATCGAATTAATGAATGAGATTAGTTCTTGTGTATAATAGCGCATTAATTTGATTTTGTCAAATGTCCATTTTCCATGATTACTTATCATATTGTTCTTAAAAATTTGTCTTTCCCTTTCAAGTTTGATACATTTAAATAGTAGGTGATCCACTGTTTGTTCTTCGTTTCCACACGTACACATAGGACTGGTTGTTACATTAAATCGGAAATAGTAAGAGTTCATTTTCCCATGGCCTGTTAAGAAGTGTGTGTTTGCTATACTGCTGCCGTCAGTATATATGTCCACTCTGTATTCTATGTTATCTTCCTTTGTTTTTATGGTGTATATATCAGCTGGATGTGGCCATATCGAATAGTGTCTTGGCCTTTCAATTGTGTTCTTCTGGTTTCCTTTTTTGATTTCATATAGTGTTGCCAAGTTTTGCAATTGTAAAATTATTGGGGTAGTGTTTGTTAGCGTACACAATGCTTCATATGAAGTTGTACGGAATGCCTTTGCTATTTTGATATTGATTAATCTCTGTACTCGCTTAAGTTTTGCAGCATTATGTTTTTTATTAATGGCCTCACTCCAGACCGGTACTCCATATGATAGAATTTGTAAGATAGCACCTTCGTAAATAACTCTCATTACATCGTGGCTTAATCCCCAATTTATTTTTGCCGATTTTGCCAATGAATGTATGAGATGAATACATTTTTGGGTTACTTCATTGCAGGGCCGTCGCGTGGGCGGGGCGATCGCCCCGGGCGCCGTGGCAACGGCAAAATAAAACAAAATTTGAAAAAAATGCTAGATGTACATAACTTATTTTTTGAAGTTAGGTAGGGCTATAAAAATTACGTTGTATGTATTTATTGAAAAAATAAATATTTGACACCAATAACTTTATATTTGCTAAGTTATCCCAAAATAAATATTTACTCAAAATTGAGCAGCGGGATTTACTTGTATACTGTTAATAATAATAGCCCAATAATGAACTCTACTGTGGGCTTTAAATCCTTGAATCCTTACAGATAGGTGGAATGTCGGGTGGGTGCACGTGGGATTGAGTTGGGGGGGGGAGCGCCTGACGAAATCTTGCCCCGGGCGCCAGAAAACCACGCGACGGCCCTGCTTCATTGATATATTCTTGGAAATTAAACTTCCTATCAATTATTATGCCGAGATACTTTATGCTTTCCGATTGTGGAATATTCTTGTTATTCAGAAAAAATTTAAGATCAATTGCTGTCGTTGGTCTTTTTCTTGTTATTACCAACAGTCTCGATTTCTGCTCATTGAATATGATTTTGTGATTCTTAGCCCAACTCTCTACTATGTACAAGTTTTCTAGTTCAAGGAGGCTTCTTCCCTTGACAATCATCAGGAAATCGTCAGCAAAGGCCAATACTGTTGTGCGTGTGCTGTATTCTACATTCTAAAGTGCATTACATTGGACATTCCAAAACGAGAGACTTGTTGAGTGTACAGAAGCTGGTGTATTTATATGAGTCACTGCTTCGAAGATAATACTTAACCTATATCCTCCGGTGAGATTCAGTTCAGTAAAGGAACACCGTGTGGTGAATGTAACTGACGAATGCCTGCTGTCCACTGCAACTGCACATTGTGAATGGCGTCCATTGGTCACCACACGTTATAGTTCCACCACAAGCTACCATCTACCGACTAACAACTGCCGACTGCGCATTGTGGATAGAGCTTAAGTTGTTGTGTATGATACAGAATGGAGCCTGTAGTTAAATCTGAGTATACTAAGATAGAAATTAAGGAAGAGATTCTTGAAACACAACCAAAGAGTGAACCTATCCCAATTACTTTCGAGACAATACAGACACAAGAAATAAAATGTGAGGATACAGTGTCCACTGATTCTGCAGCATGCAGCACCATTCACAACTTAGAGCAGATTTCAGGAGTTCCACAAGTAGATAATGAAGAGGATCAGCTAATGCAATCACACTCACCTGCTGTATGTACAAGCACATTCTCTGCTGGAAACAGTAAACAGCTAACTCGTGCTCCAGATAAGCATTTCAAGTGTGATATATGTACCAAGAAATTTTCCCATAGAGGACATTACAAGACACACATGCTAACTCATACTGGACATAAACCATTCACATGTGATTTATGTACCAAAAATTTTCCCCTAAGACATCATCTGAAAACACATCTGCTTAGTCACACTGGACATAAACCATTCACGTGTGATATATGTACCAAAATGTTTTCCCTAAGATGGGATTTCAAGAGACACATGCTAACTCATACTGGACATAAACCATTCACGTGTGATTTATGTACCAAAAATTTTTCCCAAAGACAGCATCTGAAAACACATCTGCTTAGTCACACTGGACATAAACCATTCACGTGTGATATATGTACCAAAAAATTTTCCCGAAGATGGCATTTGAAGAGACACATGCTAACTCATACCGGACATAAACCATTCACATGTGATATATGTAGCAAGAAATTTTCCGAAAGTGGGAATCTCAAAGTCACCAGCTAACTCACACTGGACATAAAAAATTCACGTGTCAGATATGTAGCAAAACATTTTCCCAGAGGGGGCAATTGAAAAAACACCTGCTGAGTCATACCGGACATAAACCATTCACTTGTGCTATATGTAGCAAAAAATTTTCCGAAAGAGGGAATCTGAAAAGTCATCAGCTAACTCACATTGGACATAAACCAATCAAGTGACGAATCAAAGGTATTGCTCTTCGCAGATGATACTAGTGTACTTGTAACAGGAACGTCACAAGAACATTTATCAAGAATAGCTACAAAGGCTTTTCACGAGTTAAACACATGGTTTCTAGCTAATAAAATGACACTTAATATTGATAAGACCCATTTTATACAATTTAGAACAAAAAACAGATGTATCTCAAATCTTGAAATTAATTATGGAACACAAATCATACAAGAAATTAGCAATGTAAAATTTTTAGGACTGCAAATTGACCAAACTCTTGACTGGAAGACACACATAGAAATGATAGGTCCAAAACTGAGTTCAGCGTGCTTTGCTTTAAGAATTTTGAATAATATATTAAAACAGGATGCATTAATTATGGTATATTTTGCATATTTTCACTCGGTAATGAAGTACGGGATCATACTCTGGAGCAACTCTTCCCATAGGGAGAAAATATTTAGATTAGGCCTACAAAAGCAGGCAATATGAATAATATGTGGAAAGAAAAAAAGGGAAGCTTGTAAACCGCTATTTGAAAAATTAAAAGTCCTCACTCTTACAGGGGAGTATATATACTCTGCTATGTGTTATGTAGTGAATAATATTGATAAATTTCAAACTAATTTTAGTGTACACGGACGTACTACCAGAAACATGAATGATCTACACAGACCAAATAACTCGTTAAAACTCTTTCAGAAGGGTGCTTATTATTCTGCAGTACAGATATATAACAAGCTTCCAAACAACATTAAATTATGATGTATTCAAAGAAAGAGCAAACCTTTCAAAACAGCTGTCAAGGAATTTTTAATAACTCGCACCTTCTACAATTTGGAGGAATATTTCCAGCTTGGATAAATTTGGCAGCTTACAGTTTCTGTAGGCCTATATTATTGTTATAACATGCATGTATTTTTTGATCTGACGTGTTCTATATCCTTGAGCCCCACTCAATACAGGATCTACAGGACGAGATATCTACATCTACATCTACATCTACATCTACGTGTGATATGTGTAACAAGAGATTTTCTGAAAAAGGGAATCACAAAAAACACATGCTCACTCATGAGAAGAACAACCTTTCCTAATGTAATGTGTAATGTGCCTTGGAAAGAGTGAAACTTGAGGTTTCAAACCCGTGAGGAAGTTCTGCATAGGCTACAGTATGCCACGAAAATCTGGAGTTTTAGAGGAAGATCTATGGTAGTAGTGATGGGATAGTTTAACAGCTTTTCATTCAGTTGGGATATTCAGCAATAAACTTTGATATGGAGAACTTAATCCAGAACTTTTGTCACTTTCTAAGAACAGGTTTATTTAACTCTGACTTTATTCTGTGCTGTCAGTGTATTAAGTAAACTACTGCTACATGTGCCATGCTTTTTCATCACTTTCCTATCTTAAGTAGGCTACACTTTAATATTTGCAAATGGAGTTAAGAAAGTTAATTTAATCACGATTTGTGGTTTTTTTAGGTCTTGCATGCTTGTGTTTTCACAGATGTCCCATGGACAGTTGGGTCTTGCTTTTTTGGTCAAAGTCATTTTTTGTTGAATGATTGAATGTGAATCATTATTGCAATTTTCTACTTTCAATTTTTAAATAATTTTGCTCTTCTTTTTTTTTTACAGTTTCTTAATTGCCATTATTTACAACTTGCATACGACTCTTGTTTGATCATAATTAAATGTCCAAAATTCCAGATTTTAGATTCACTCGAACAAACAGAGACGCACAATGGTATAATGAATGTATCATAATGAATATTTTTATGATATTATTATGTCACATATAATAAGTGTATTATAGTATAATCAAACAAAAATACAAATGTAGGAATGCATCGGATTAAAGTCTTATTCAATTACATGTAGACGCTAGCAAACTCAATCCTGGTATGTGTGTGCAGACACTCACAATGTCATTTGTTCTGTCAGCTAATTGTCAATTTAGTAAGAAACACTACCACTGTAGTATTAATATTGTTATGTTTCTCTTTTATGCCATAATTTGTTTATGGTGACTAGAAATTATAAATAGAACACTGAAGGAATCCGGTTCGAGAGGAACAAAATGTAGGGAACTCAGTAGGATTAAAGTATAATATAGGTGTTTTTCGGAGGACCAGGCATATGCCAATTAAATAATAATCGAAGGGAGACAATGGACTGTAGGTTGCTGGGACAGAGATTTTAACCTGGGTAATTTGCAATGGTATATATTCAAGAAGCCTGAATTCTGAACTAATGGATACAGCACTTATACACAATAATAATAAAAGAATGAATACTGTTAATGTTCTTGTAGAAAACTATTCTCCCGCCCCTTGGCGAAGGTAACGCTAGACACAGCCTGTACACAGCACGAGGCTTCTAGGTTAGACCAATGTAAATTCTTGTAACTAACATTAAAATACAAGATTATTTCCTGGATTTCACACGTAAAGCTGCCTACACTCTAGGAGTCTGATATACGCGGAGTTACAGATGAGGAATTGATATATATAGCGAAAAGGTCCACACAATTAGGAACGCTTGTGACGCGTGTCTATATACCGTGACGACTCGATCCGAACTAACTTGCACTGCAACTGGCGTGGTAACGCTAACAAGCTCCCACCTGCAGGAAGTGATTAATTCGCGGCAAATAATTGGCGGAGGCGCCAAACTAACACAGAGGCTAATTTAAAACACTAAAATTATAGGCTCTTGATCTAACAAACACAAACTATTTAATATTTTAAATTACTGTATAAACATGGCAGTTGTTTAGGCAGGTTAGTCACACAAATAGATATATACTAGTTTCCAAAATTAAAGCAAGGAACTTATATTTCTCCTTCCAGTGAGATATTCATATAAAATGTAAAGCTTTGTCCGTACAGTCATGTTCTGAACTGAAGAAGGCATTCCTATCATCTTACAAACCTGCAAACGATGAAATCAGTGCACCAAACAAAAGGGCAGTGTACGTATCAAAAGGGGCACTGCAGCATAGTGTTTGTTGCTTAGTCCAATATCAACGTTTACTGTGTAAACATTTACTGCAGGTACAGGATGACATAGAGAAGATGCCTAGAAGATTCTCTTCGGTGCAGGACCTTAGGAGGAATGGAAGCAGAATATTCTCAAGCTGATGTGGCCAAATCCATTAATGTGAATCGTTCTGTTGTTTCTCGGATATGACAGCAGTTTGTAGAGTCCGGAAATGTATCGTGTATACCAGGGCTAGGACGACCAAGAGTGACATCAGAAAGAGAGGACTGTTATTTGGCTGTAAGGGCACGATGGTATCGCCGTAGTATTGCATGATAACTGGCATCTGACCTCACAGCATCCACTGGAACAGTTGCATCGAGGCAAACAGTGTACAGAAGGCTTCGACAGAGAGAGGCCTTTATTGTCAGAGACCTGCTTTATGTGTACCCCTGACGCGTATTCACAGAGGAGTCCGTCTAGAATGGAGTCATCAACATGCCAACTGGATGGTTGAACAATGGGCCAATGTTGTCTTTACAGATGAGTCCAGATTTTGTCTTTAAAATGATTCTTGATGGATTCGCATCTGGAGAGAACCTGGCACACGATTTCAGGATGCAAACATTATGGAAAGAGACCGATATGGAGGTGGATCAATAATGGTGTGAGCAGGAATTCTGTTGACTACCCGAACACCTCTTCATGAAGTTGTACGGGTAAATCGGCAAGGTTTAACTGATGTCAGGTATTGTGACGTGATCTTGGCACCTCATGTGAAGTGGTTTCACTGTGCTATGGGCCCAGACTTTGTGCTGATGGATGATAATGCTCGTCCTCATAGAGCACAGGTGGTGGATGTTTTCCTGAAAACTGTAGATATTGCACGCATGGATTGGCCTGCTCGATCTCCCAATTTGAATCCTGTAGAGCATGTCTGGGATTCACTAGGGAATCGACTTGCTTCACGTAAACATCCACCAACCACTCTCTGGGCCTTGTGAGTTGCTCCGCAGGAAGAATGGGCATTATTGCCTCAAAACGAGATTGATGAGATAAATCACAGCATGCCAGGTCGTCGTGAGGCCTGTATTGCTGCCAGAGGTGGCCATACCCCAAACTGAGCACATTAACGTGTTTTTCTGGATGTGTATGAAAGTCATTATGTGTGAAAATAAAAATAAGTTTTGTTTTTTTGGTATGCAAAAACGTTGCAATAGTTTACCTTCTTTATTCCTCATATTCTTTACTGTTTTGTGGCAAAGTAAACCACCAAACATGAAATTTCGGTTTGTTGCTTTAATTTTAGACACTAGTATACATAACCAGGTTAGGCAATAGTACAACAAATCTCAATGCAATCCCAGAACTTTCCATGTAAACAGGGAAAGTATTGAGTTGAGAGATTTCAATCCCGCATGTAAACGTAGTGCAATCCAAATTTTGGAATTTCTTCTAGTGTATCCATGAAGATTATAATAATTAAAAACAGGATTTCCAAGTATCACCAGGTCTTAATATATGCATGCATCCATGCACTATCAAATTTTAAAATATGCATGCATCCAATTTTGAAGGGAAACTTCTTTAGCGGCTGGGTAAATCGGGAACTTGTGTAATGCTCAAAAATCGTCATGAAATTAATGTAACGCTGAAAACCGTCACGAAATTAGTAATGTGTTACGGAGCGGACTGCAGAGAAACAATCAACTCAATAATTAGGAGTAATCACAGGACATTTTTCAGAACTAGTACGAGGACCTGCAAATGGGAATAGTAGTAGTGGTAATAATAATAATAATAGTAATAGTAATAATAATAATAATAATAATAATAAAACAATAATAATAATAATCATAATAGGCCTACTTACTTGCTAAATGGAAATAGACAATTCCAAAGCAATCTAAAGGTAGGCCTATATTATCTATTTTATGGAACCCAGAGGTTCATTACTGCACCAAAAAAATCCAAACAAAAAAAGAAATCAAAGATCCAAATTTAAAGAATCAAAGATCCAAAATTAAAACGTCCAAAAATGCAAAATTTAAAAAATATAAAATCCAAAATTAAAAATACAACATTAAAAACAAAAAATCCAAAACTTAAAAAATCTAAAAATTTAAAATTAAATTGAAAAAAGAAAGAAAAATTTCAATTCAAAAAATCTAAGTTTAAAAAATAAAAATTTAAAAAATTAAAAGATTCAAAATTTAAAAAATAAAATATTTACAATAACTAAAATTAAAAATGCAAAGATCCATAATTAAAAAAATCCAAAATTAAAAAAGTTCGAAAATTCAATATTATAAAGTCCAATAATGCAAAATTGAAAAACCCAAAGATCAAAAATTTCAAAAATAAAACAAGTGTCACTTCTGTCGCGTGGTGTTCCATGCACACCTTTTTTTTCACTTGTAGCATTTCTTTTTTTTACATTTTATTTATACAAATACATATTTATACAAGTAAAGTAAATCAGAACAAATACAAATTTCAAAAATAACTACAATTGCTATTTAAAAAAGGACAAGAAAGATAGGCTAATCTTACATAATTATTCTAGCACAAGAAATATTAACATTTAGAAATACACCCGAATGAGCAAGACTGCTCGTGCTCGGGTGCAGTTTCAAAAATATCAAAGTGAAGAATGAGGAGAGACAAACAAACTGAGCGTATAAAAAATTTGATTAACTAATAGAGAAAGTAAAAAAAGATTAAACATAAATACATAAAAGGAATGAAATAAAAATGTCTTATTAAACAGCTAAAAAATTACAGAAAATGCTTTACATATCTATTTGATTTAACAGTGAAGTATACTGAGAGATGAGGTACTTTCTGATCATTGAGTTATAGAAGCGGGGACCAAAATTAATGCTATGTTTTAATCCTGCCGATGTGAGACATTTGGATTCTGATAGGAGTAAATTAGTATTACGTCTAGTTTTGTAAATATAATCACTGAAAGAGTATTTTACACGATGTTTGTGAAAATATTTTAATATAGAAAGTTCATCTAAACTGAAAACATTAAATTCCGAAAATATTAGACTAGTTGGGTAATAATGTGTCTTTTTAGACAGATTTTTATTATTCTTTTTGTAAACAGCAGAGGGCCTTAAGGGTAGTTTTCGCTAATCCTTCCCAGGCGAGAATACCATATTGGGTAATGGACTGGAAAAGGGCTAGATAAACGGAACGTAGAACAGTAATGGTCAATACAGTGACGTAAAATGACAAATTTGTGAATTGTTCTGCGTAGTCTATTACAGATGTAGTTAACATGGTGAGACCATTTAAGGTGTCGATCAATAAAAATACCCAAATATTTATCAACGGCTGCTTTTTTCAGTGATGAGCATTTACAAATTACAATTATGTATTATTAAGTTTAAATTTGCACATTTTTCCCGTGTTATCTGACCAGTAGATGTTAATGAGAAAGGAACCAATGTCGATTTATCCACGTTTATTGAGAAAAGGTTAGAATCAAACCACTTTTTTACAATTACCATCCAAGAAGTGGAAACTTAAAGGATGACATTTGAGACGAAGTGAGTATAAATTATTAAGTGCCAGTATTTTACTTTATGAGATTGTGTGGGGGACGAAAAAATGTCTGTGCGTCTGTCTGTCTGTCTCTCTGTACGCATATAAAGCAAATACGCTTTTTAGGATTCTCATGAAACTTGGAAAACATTTATCATGTTCGTGGGTAGAACCCTATTGATACTGAACCAAATCGGTTCAAGGGTACCGGAGTAATGCCCAGTTTAGTGCCTATTTTAATAGATTATATTAGAAAGGCGCCATAGCTAAAATACGCTGTATCGGATTTCCATGAACGTTGGTATACGCATTTATTACTCCCATAAAAAGTACCCTATTGAATTTGAACCTAATCTGTTGACCGGTACCGGAGTAAAACCCAATTTAGTGTATTTTAAAGACGCAATAACTCAAATACGCTTTATCGGATTTTCATGAAACTTTGTATACCCATTTATAATGTCCGTTGGAAGACGTCTATTGATATTGGATAAAATCGGTTGACCTGTTTCGGAGAAATGCTCAATTTATTGCCTATTTTATGGTAATATACGTATTCGATAGAATTTATGAAATGCACATCAGTTATCATGACAACATAGCCTATTGTTTCACTGTGATGTTATAAGGCTTTGGTAATTAAAATACAGTTAGCTATGAAAAATAACACTATTGCAGGGGCGTATCCAAGATTTATTTTCGGGAGGGGCTGTGATAATCCTAACTTTACTGTCACTAGGGTTCAGAAGTTGATGATCTAAAAACGCCTAAAAATGACCTATAAATTACCTTAAATTTATGAAAATATGACAGTATTTCTAAATATACTCGTATATCTAAAAAAGGGAATATACAGTAGCATATTAATATAATAATAAACAAAGGACAATATTTTAAGTATGTTATTTGACTACTTTAATATTATGTTCACTATACTTAGGTATTAATGAATTACGAGATTGCTTTGTCTACAATGTTGGAAAAGTTCATTCTAAAGACAATATAGGGAAAAATGTAACGAACGAATGAAAATTTCCTAAAAATGAATGGTAGAAAATAAAATGCAAAATATGAGTAAGGTATTATTGTTCGTTTTGACGGAAGACGAACTTATACTACATCCTGCATTGTCTGTGTTGTCTCAGAAAAGAGATGACATATCATCAACCTCTGAGCCCTAATTATCACACACAATTATACTGAACACATTAGAATAACGCATTTCACCTTTTTTAAGTCAAAATGTGCAATTGAACTGTCTACTTTCTGAGAAATTAAAGTGCCCTTATCTACTCTTATACAATTCAACGGCCCTAAATAGCGTGCTTGCTCGCCCGCTTCGTGAGACATCGGGTATACTCGGCGATGTTCGTCTCTCGCAGTCTAAACTTTCATGACGACTACAAAATTAGGAAGGAAAACTGTTTCTTTATTATATAAGGCCTACGTGAAATGAACACAATGAACAAATATTCTAATTGTATTTTTACTTACAATTTTCATAGCTCTGAACCACAAACATTTTTAATAATCTACCAGTGTAATTTTCTTAAAAGTCCTGGAGTCAATGAATAATGGCGGGCGAAGCCGGGGGCAACAGCTGTAAAATATTGATGGTTTTATCTCTTGAAATATCGCTGATAATAATAATCCAAAGAAACCATTCCTTCCCTTGAAACATTATATAATTTCTGAAAATTACACTCAATTGATGAAATAAAATTCATATCATATTCATGTCAATAAACAATTGAAAAACAATGCGTATGTGTTTACAGGTTCCTTTGGAACTGCATAATCGATTCTGATATAGTTTTCCCAGGGGGCGCTTTCATGTCGTGGAATGTACTCTAAAGCAGGAATTTTAGCTGTTTCATTAATTATTAATGGCTTAGTTTATGAATGATTCGCGTGCAAGTGTTAATAAATATAATGCTTTAATAATTATTATACTCTTAATTTTTAATTTTTTAAAATGAATTATCGTGGGCGAAGCCACGGGCACCTCCTAGTGTGCAACATATTAGCATGACTTAAGGGTATAAGTACGTGCATTATTTTGAAATTTATGTTTTTTGTTTATAGCACTAAAATATTGTGCTGAATTTTCTGCATCCATTGATATATAGTTTATATAGGTTTAGAAATTATTTGTCGCATTTAAATGGACATTTAAATATGTTTACATGCTCTGAGCTACTATTCACTATTAACTTAAAATTGAATTTCCCGGTAACTCTTATTTTACACACATATTGTTAGGTAGCTAAACAACCATTAGAGATAGAAGGCTGAAATTTTTTACACTAATTTTACATGCATCTCTATATATATAAGAGGCTTTGTCCTGACTGAATGAATGACTGACTGACTGACTGAATGACAGGAATCAACGTACAGCCTAAACTATAACAGGTAGAGACTTGGAATTTTGATAGTACCTTCGTTTCCTAATGTAGATGCTTACTAAGAAAGGATTTTGAAAAATTCTGATTCTAAATGCCAAAAATGAGTGAAAAACGGGCAGAAAACGTGCATTTTTTGGGTTTTCGAAGCGTAATATATTTCAATGTCAAATCAATTACAGCTGGCTTTGGCTATTTTTGTCAAACCTTGGAAATGAAACTTTCGCAATCGCTCGAATGTTGTAGCTCACGCTGGTCGATTCATTTGTTTTTAATGTCAAGGCACGCATACATATGAAATTTTCAACCTAATCCCGAAGAGGATTATTCTTCTTCTTATTATTATTATTATTATAAGTGGGATAATCAATATAGGCCTAAATATGGTCAAACGTTGTTCGATTTGGACGAAACTCATTATACAGGGGTTTTCTGGGCCAAGGACCTCGAATCTGAGGTCGCTTTTACCAGGCGACGCTATCTAATTGTGGTATGTAGTCCACGTGATTTAGGTGTTAATAAATATAATGATTTATAAATAATATAATAATAATAATGATATAAATTAAATGTTTTTGAAAATACTTAACCCCTTTTTGCACAGATTTATCAAAACAAATTCTCAGAACGTATTGTTACCAATGGTATCAGGTGGGCTTGGATTACATGAAATGGATGTTTGACAAATTAGAGAAGGTATCATTATAATTCATATTATCTATATTAATAAAAGGAATTGTCCTCGATGTCCAGCGAAATCTACTGAACGCAGAGATCTGAAATTTTAAACATAGGTGGGCTGAAGGGTCGGAAAATGCACCTCGAAGCCGGAATTTTAATTTTAGTTTTCGTTCGTGAGTTATGAGTGAAAAACGGGTAAAAAACGTGCATTTTTTGCGTTTTCAAAACATAAGTTTTCAGTTATACATTTCAATGTCAAATCAATTACAGTTGGCTTTGGCTATTTTTGTCATATCTTGAAAATAAAACTTTCGCGATCGCTTGAATGTTGTAAACCCTAAATATGGTCAAACGTTGTTTTATTTGGACGAATTTCACTAGACAGAGGTTTTCTGGGCCAAGAAACTCGAATCTGAGGACGCTTTTACCAGACGATACTATCTAATCGTGGTATGTAGTCCACGTGATTTAGGAGTTAATAAATATAATGATATAACTATTATGCTCTTGATTTTTAATTTTTGAAATAATTATCGCGGGCGAAGCCGCGGGCACATGCTATCTCTCTATATATAAAAGGTTTTGTCCTGACTGACTGACAGGAATCAACGTAGAGCCTAAACTATAACAGGTAGAAACTTGGAATTTTGACAGTACCTTCGTTTCATAATGTAGGTGCTCACTAAGAAAGGATTTTGAAAAATTCTGATTTTAAATGCCAAAAATAAAATGTTTTTGAGAATACTTAATCCCTTTTTACAGAGAATTATCGAATCCGAATCACATTTGACATTAAAGCATATTGTTGCCAGTGGGTTTCAGATGGATTTGGAATTAAATTAAATGGAAGTTTGACAATTACAGTTTGCTTTTTCTATTTTTGTCATACCTTGGAAATTAAACTTTCGCGATCGCTGAATGTTGTATGCCCCAATATGGTCAAACATTGTTTATTTGGACGAAACTCACTATGCAGGGGTTTTCTGGACCAAGGAACTCGAATCTGAGGTAGCTTTTACCAGGCGATGCTATCTAATCGTGGTATGTAGTCCACGCGAATTAGGTGTTAATAAATATAATGATTTAACTAACTATATTATGCTCTTAATTTTTAATTTTTGAAATAATTATCGCGGGCGAAGCCGCGGGCACATACTAGTATATTCATAAAGTAGACTACAATGATGCCCATAGGTATAAAATTACAGAAAATGTGTAATGAAATATTGATCAAATTTCAAGATATTTTATATGCTATATATAAAAATTAATTGCATTAAAAATAATAACTTTAGCTGTATAAAAGTAGTCTACTTTGTAGAAAAATATGTTCATTATATGCATTAAAAAAGTAAAAGGCGTCAGAGAAACCAGAAAAATGTTATGCCTATAAGGAAGTGATAAGTGAGTCTGAATTAATTTTTTTCATTGTCCTATAAAACGTGTAATTTAAAATAAACTTGGTCAATATTTTATACTTTTATCTGCTAGTTATGTTCTAGTAAGCCTTGTTATAGGATCCTGTAATTTTTGTCCACTTCTGAGTTCATTTTCTTGTAAAATTTTAATATTTTAGAACATGCATTTTTCTTTTTGTGGTTGTTCACGTATATATACCCTTAACCTTTCGGGGGGGGGGGCTGCAGCCCCCTCAGCCCCCCCCCCGAATACGCCCCTGCACTATTGCTTTACATGCGCTTATCCAACTAGACCGTTAAACTGATCCAGGTGGCCGAGATGGTAACGTCTTGGCCTCATATTCTGGAGTTCCATGGTTCAAATCCCGAAACCGGCCAATTTAACTTTTTATTTTTATTCTGCATATCATAACTGCAATCATAACTGATTAAACAAAAACATACTGGCATGCCAGGAAGATTAAACAGTATTTTTAGAGCCACATGAAAATGATAGACAAGCCGCATTCGGCTCACGAGCCGAGATGGAATAAGACATGAGAAAATAGTAATTTCACTGCTTGTGGTAGAGGAAGTGTGTGAGGATTCAAATATTAATCTACATTCGGCATCAGTTCTTTTTTTTTATATTTCTTACAGAATTACCTTAACTTGATATAATAATATCTCTACACAATCATGTATATAAGAAGGTTATAAAGTCATGTGAGAGTTCTCAGGTATGGAACAAGTCGCGAGAAAATAGTAATTTCAGTTAGAGAAAGTTGTGTGAGTGTTCTAGTAGGTGAAATAAGTCGCGAGAAAATAGTTACTTCATTGCTTAAAATACAGATCGTTGTGTGATTTTTTGAAGTGGTAGAATAAGGCAAGAGAAAATAGCAACAATTTTATTAAGATAGAAAAAGTCGCGTATTTCAAGAGCGCCAGAACCCATGCTTGGGGTTGTGGAATCCGTTTTTGGGAATTTAACATTCGAATTTGGTGACATGATGCAGGAAGTGACGTCACAGTCCAGTGCTGCCTCACCGTTTTAAATGCTGCGTAGCCCCCGCTAACTTTAGGTACTGGAAAACGCACAACTAAGCGTTTCACCCCTTAAGGTTAGTGTCCACATGAGAGCTGAGAGTACGAGAAACGTCCACTAGAGAGCGCTGGTCCAATCCTGAGAGTAAAACTCGCGACAGAACCGTGTCCTCTTGAAACAAAATCGCGCGAGTTCGTCTCGCATTTACGGGCAAGATGGACGCAAAACAATGTGTTATTCGTTGTTAATATTAATATAAGCAATTTATGAGGGCTTGCTAAATGCTTTTGTGCACTCCTTAGCTAATAAGTGGTACTTACGAACGTTGTTTACATGGATCGTAAGTTGACCTTCCCACACACTTTGTTGCTAAGGCCGGTTGCGATGCTGTTATATTACTTACGGTGCCTGCGCTACGTCATAATTCATTACGATACACTTCATAATACAAGTCTATATGGACACGGCCCTCAGCACAAATATTCGTTTCCCATAACAACAAACACATGCGAATCACTTTCTGAAATAAACATCTCTCTTCAAGAATGTATATACATAATATTTTCAGGTAATATCACAATTAATGTAATTAAATTGATATAAATAATCATCGCGCAAAAAATAGCATACAATACACGTGCCGTAAGCGCATTACGGATCTCGGAAAATTGAAAGCACTCGGCGCAAGCGCCTCGTGCTTTCAAACTGTTTCCTCGATCCGTAATCATGCCTTACGGCACTTGTATCGTAATATACTATTAAGTGAGTACATTCATTTAATTACTACGCGTTTAGAAGAATTTTATATTGTCAGGATATGTCAGAACATCATCAAGTATTAGTGTATTCAATAGGCCCACAAATTAACTAGAAAAACATGGAAATGTGATGTGAGATTCTTGTTAAATATAAGCTAATTGTGACTTCTTTTCTGGCATCAAGCATGTGATTTTTAATTTATAGCATGTCAAGTCGAGTGGAGTGATCCTATCAAACTGTGAACCTAAACTCCGTGCATCTACATGGACGGATACGTCTACTACTTAACCTCTGCGTCCAAGAAGACCAAGGGCCAACAAATATTTCTTAATAACTGTATGTTTGAGTGTCCATTCTTGATTGCTTTAACAAAAGTTAGTTGTTAAATTTTCACTTGACAAGCAAACTTAGATTTACCTTTGGTAATCCGGACGGCCGTTTCGCACTATTTTAGTGCATCATCAGCGGTTTTCGAACTGCTACTGGTGGGTGCCTGTGTTGTACACCTAGGTGGTGTGGGTGTTGGGTTGGTCTTGAGAGTTCGAAAACCGCTGATGATGCACTAAAATAGTGCGAAACGGCCGTCCGGATTACCAAAGGTAAATCTAAGTTTGCTTGTCAAGTGAAAATTTAACAACTAACAAATGCTTCCTGTTGTTTGGACCTTTACCACTAGAGCAAAAGCAATTTGTACGTCGCTGTTACATGTCTCTACTTTTATACGCAATAGACTCATCTTGGTTCCATCTCAAGAGAAGCCTACAGAGACAATCACCAAGACTGATTAGGCTACAGGCGCCATGTTACTAAACTCAGATTTGCAGAATATGTGGAATCGTGTGTAGTCTGATATTTTATAATTACTGTATAAATATATAAAATTGTACAGGTATATTAAATTTAATATTACATATTATGTATGGTCCCTAAAATCGACAATTATAAAATTTCTTTATATCAGTTTTATCACATGGCGTAGGGTTCACAATATACACATTATCCACTCTCAGGGAACTCTCAGCCAGGGTTGCCAGATCAGAAACGTAGAACAGTCGTACTAATATCCGAAAATAGTCGTATGCTAGTTAAAACTGTCGTATACTTTGTAATTTTGCAGTATAATGAACGAATTGAATTAATAATAATAATAATAACAAATAATCGGTATTATGCACCTTACACATGTCTTGTAATTGTTAATAAATCATCTTATTTGTAAATTATTAGACGTGTTTCATTATCTTCCGATGTGCTACATTTAATTAAATGCAATAAAATTAAATAAACAGTAGTTGCAACAGTGTTGCAATTATTGTAATTATTTCCAATCATAATGAGTTTAGTAACATGCTTACAACGAAAACCATGAGGATACAAAAAGCTGGATATATATCAAAATTTAAAATTCGTCAGTAGATTGATTAAAAAATATAAAATGCTATGTTAAAATAGTCGTACAAATACGCGTACGACTCATGATTGCGTCGTACGTCGTACAAATCTATCAAATAGTCGACTATAGTCGTACGTATGGCAACCCTGGATGAGAGGCTTGTTGACTGTGGAGTTGTGGGCGTGTAGAGAAACTGGTGTAATTCCACGAATCACTGCTTCCAAGATAATACTTAACCTATATCCTCCGGTGAGATTCAGTTCAGTAAAGGAACACCGTGTGGTGAATGTAACTAACGAATGCTTGTTGTCCACTGCAACTGCACATTGTGAATGGCGTCCATTGCTCACCACACGCTACCGTCTACCGACTAACAACTGCCGACTGCGCATTGTGGATAGAGCTTAAGTTGTTGTGTATGATACAGAATGGAGCCTGTAGTTAAATCTGAGTATACTAAGATAGAAATTAAGGAAGAGATTCTTGAAACACAACCAAAGAGTGAACCTATCCCAATTACTTTCGAGACAATACAGACACAAGAAATAAAATGTGAGGATACAGTGTCCACTGATTCTGCAGCATGCAGCACCATTCACAACTTAGAGCAGATTTCAGGAGTTCCACAAGTAAATAATGAAGAAGAAGAGGATCAGCTAATGCAATCACACTCACCAAGCACATCCTCTGCTGGAAACAGTAAACAGCTAACTTGTACTCCAGACAAACATTTCAAGTGTGATATATGTACCAAGAAATTTTCTCTTAGAGGAAATTTAAAGAGACACATGCTAACTCATACTGGACGTAAACCATTCACGTGTGATATATGTGGCAAGAAATTTCCTCTTAGAGGAAATTTAAAGAGACACATGCTAACTCACACTGGACATAAATCATTCACTTGTGATATATGTAGCAAAACATTTTCCCAAAGGGGTCAATTGAAAGCACACCTGCTGAGTCATACCGGACATAAACCATTCACGTGTGATATATGTGGCAAGAAATTTTCCGAAAGAGGGAGTCTCAACAGACATCAGCTAACTCACACTGGACATAAACCATTCACTTGTGATATATGTACCAAGAAATTTTCCCTTAGAGGACATTACAAGACACACATGCGAACTCATACTGGACATAAACCATTCACGTGTGATATATGTGGCAAGAAATTTTCCGAAAGAGGGAGTATCAACAAACATCAGCTAACTCACACTGGACATAAACCATTCACTTGTGATGTATGTAGCAAGAAATTTTCCCTAAGAGGGAATCTCAAGACCCATATGCTCACTCATACTGGACGTAAACCATTCACGTGTGATATATGTAGCAAGAGATTTTCTCGAAGAGAGCATCTCAAAAGACACCTGCTCTGTCATACTGGACATAGGCCAATCATGTGTGATATTTGTACCAAGAAGTTTTCCGCAAAATCGAGTCTCAAAAGACACATACTCACTCACACTGGAGTCAAGCCATTCACATGTAATATATAATAATAATAATTTATTTACCTTTAGGCATGGATATGCAATTGGTATATGAGGGAGTTGCGCACAATGTGCATGTTATGACTGAGATTCGCAAAATTTCCTTAGGGAGTCTGTGCGGCGTTTACATTTTAATACATGTAATATATGCACCAAGAAATTTTCCCTCAAAGCGTCTCTCAAAGAACACATGTTCACTCACACTGGAGATAAACCATCTGCTCACCCACACTGGACATAAGCCATTCTCATGTGATATATGCACCAAGAAATTTTCGCTCAAAGCATCTCTCAGACGACACATGTTCACTCACACTGGAGATAAACCATTCACGTGTGATATATGTAGCAAGAGATTTTCCGTAATAAGGAATCTCAAAAAACATACGCTCATTCATGAGAGGAACAACCTCTCCTGAAATAATTTTGTATTAATTCTTTGCCGCGTAAAGTGTGATACTTCTGGTTTCAATATGCCAGGAAAATCTGAAGTCGTACAGGAAGATCTATGGTAGTAGTGATGGGAAAGTTTAACAGCAATACTTCTTGATATGGGGAAGTTAATCTAGAACCTTTGACACTTTCTAAGAACAGGTTTATTTATCTCTGACTTTCTTTCTTTATTTAGGCCTGTTAGAATCACCAAAGGTGACACAGTTGTCAATTTTTACATTCAGTGGCTGTACAATCATAGAACTCATGTAAACTATAAAATGCCTTATCCAATAAATAACACTTCAGTAAATACTTAAACTTATTAATACAAGGTTCATTAAGAATAAATGCTGGAAGTGCATTGTATACTTTAACACTATTGCAGTAAGGGCTCTTGCTAGTCAAAGCTTTTCTTATTTGCGGCACATGTAACATCTCAGAATTTCTAGTATTGTAGGTATGTATCATATTGTTTCTTAAAAAAACTTCGGGGTTATGTCTTACATAAAGGGCCGATTCCATAACAAAAAGAGAAGTCAAAGTTAAAATATTAAGTGATCTAAATAAGGGCTTGCAATGAGTGAGCCAATGGATGCCACATATAGTCCTTACAACTCGCTTCTGAAGTAAGAAGAGTCTATCTGCTTCAGTACAACCACCCCAAAAAATTATACCATAGTTCAAAATACTATGGAAACATCCATAGTACACTTTTAGAAGCACTTCACAATTAACCAACCTAGCTAATCTATAAATCAAATAGCACACTGAAGCAAGTCTTCCAGATACGGTGTCAATATGAGCTGACCAATTTAGGTTACAATTAATATTAAGCCCAAGATATTTTACAGTTTCACATGTATGGACTGTCTTTCCATTCAATCTTAAAAGAGGAACAGAGTCAGACTTTTTTCCAGTATGAAAATCAATCAAAGAAGTTTTCTCTTGATTCAATATAAGTTTGTTTTGGTCACACCAGTTACTCATTTCATTCAAACCATTCTGAGTTCTATGGATCAATTCAGTTCTACATGTGTCATTGATCAAATGGCAAACGTCATCAGCAAAGAGCCAAATATGTCCATTGGTGATACTTTCAGGCAAGTCGTTGATATATAAAAGAAACAATATAGGCCCAAGATTTGAGCCCTGAGGGACACCCACATTAACTGGTGGAGATATTCGAGACTTGTAAGTTTTGAGCACATTGTTGTCTCCCAAATGTCTTAGGGCAACAATCTGCTGCCGATTCTCAAGATAAGAGGCGATCCACTTCAGAGGCATACCACAAATACCCATATTCCTAAGTTTGGTAATAAGCACATGATGATTCAGAAGGTCAAAGGCCTTAGTCATGTCATATAAAAGACAAAGTATGTTCTCAGAAAAGTCCAACTTAGTGTAAACATCCTTTAAGAAAGTAAAAATGGCATCTTTAGTGGACTTGCGTTTACGAAATCCAAACTGGTTGTCGTTAAGAATGGATCGATCTTCAATAAAGGGTAGTAATCTATTCAGAAAAACAAGTTCAAAAATTTTTGCAAAACAAGATTGCACAGCTATGGGCCTGTAGTTTTTCACACAATGTATATCAGCCTTCTTGTAGACAGGCACAACTTTTGAGACTTTCAATTTAGTGGGAAAACATCCAGTGGAGAAGGATTTGTTAATAATTCCAGCCAAGGCCTCAAATACCTCATCCCCACATAACCCCAAAATATAACAGGGCACTTCATCAAAGCCAGAACTTTTCTTGGTTCTCAAACTACATACAATGTCACCTACTTCACTAGCTGTTGTTGGCCTAAGAATCAAATCACTATGAGTTCCAAAGTCAATATTTAAGGGTGCAGGCACATTAGCTCCAGCTAGTCTTTGCACTTCATCCACAAAATAATTACCGAATTTCTCTGCAATTGTTACTGGATTTGAAACAATTACATTATCGACAAGTAAGCTTAGATTATTATGGGCTTTATAATCTTCCTCACAAAGATTGCGAGCTACTCTCCATGATTCTTTGCTCACATTTGTAGAATTTAAAATCTGATCTCCATAATATTTCATCTTGGAGGTATCGATCTATGTTCTGGCAATGTATGGAGTATACTACTGCTACATATGCCATGTTTTAGCTTTGCTTTCCTATCATAAGTATGCTACATTTTAATGTTTGCAAGTGATGTTAATCACGATTTGTGGCCGTTTAGGGTTTATTTTCCCACTGTACTTGATTTCCTTATGCGATGTTCGGTGTAACACTCCTATTGGCTGCCAACGACGTTGCATGTTATTAGTCCGTTCCATACGGTGCTGCCAACAATTTTAGGCGTGCAGAGTGGATTCTTGGGTTTTCTAATTGTCCTATATTGAAGAAGGTGTTTGGGGGCAGGGCCCCAAGAAATAAAAATAGGTTAGGTTAGGCATGTTAGCTGAAGTTTAAAGAGGGTTTGGGGGCCAGTGGTGTTCTAGACAGTGATAGAGACTAACCACCACAGACCCTTATCATGTTGGCAGCCCTGATTCTAGCACCACGTGACCATCGGCTTCTTCCCAGCATGCTCCTGCGCTGTCTCGAGTAGCCGATCTGGTGTGTGCACTTTCTTTCAGAGTGCCATTTTAGGTTAGTTTTCTGTGAACTTCTTAGCGATTTTACCTATATTTAAAATATTATTAAAAACAAATGTGTGTATGGATTCTAAAACATCTGGAGAATAATATTACATGAAATTTGGCCGTTTTTCGTGTGTAAAAACAATATTAACTAATCCAGTTAAGTGGGAAACTATCCTCATCGTTTATATATTGCATAATTAAATATATGCATATCCATTCATGAGCTACAGATTATTTTATTTTTTTCCATTTAAAAATAATTTTGATGTTCTTTTCATAATTTAATACAAGTGTCTTATTTACTATTATAGACAAGTAGTGTACGACTTTTGTTCAAGTATAATTAAATGTCTAAGACTTGATATTTTAGATTCACTCAAACAAATGGACTCACAATCAGCTGTACTTGTAATTCTTGTCTTTTGCAACAGATGGCTGCCAATGTCATCTAGTGAAGTCGACACTTCTTCTTGGTCGTTTTTTGAAATTATCAGATTTTTACAACACAAAATGAATTCAGTATGGAATAATATGTGAGTGCTAAAGGAATATTATCTATTTCATGGAACCTGAAGGTTTATTGCCGCACTTACCTGAGCCCGCCATTCAACCCTACTCTGTGTTAACTCCAACCATCCCATGCAAATCCTACTTCCCTTAAATCTGTTCTAATATTGTCCTCCCACCTACATCTAGGTCTTTCAAGTGGTCTTTTCCCTTCGGGTCTCCCAGTAATTTTTTTTTTACATATGTCTTTCCTCTCCCATGTCCAGCCCATTTCATCCTCCGTGATTTAATTACCCTTACTATATCCGGTGAAGAGTACAGGTTATGAAGCTCGTCGTTATGCAGTTTTCTCCAGTCCCCATTTTCATCTCTCTTAGGCCCAAATATTTTCAGAGAATGTAGATTTGTATAGGGAACACACAATAATAATAATAATAATAATAATAACAACAATAATATCAATAACAACAACGACGACGATGATCATAATAATAATAATAATAATAATAGGAGCTGCAAATAAATAAGGGGTGGTTTTTTCTAATATTAACCCTGCAGTGCTCGTGCAATGTTTTAGGACATAGAAGCTCGCGCGGCGTCTGACACACGCTGTTCTCGTTTTACGTTGTTTCTATTCTTTTATGTTGTTTTGAGTGTTCATTTTGTTTTAATGAGGGTTGTCATAGTTTATTTAATATTATTGAACATGTTTTGCATACATTGCTTAGTTAAAAATATGTGTATTAAGTCAATTTATTGAAAATGAGCATTTAGCTAATCATATTGGACACAAATCAATATTAGCATAGTATGACTTTAATTAATTAACAATAAAACAGTGTTGTTAGGCATGTGACCATTTTTAAACAATTTAAAAATATTATTGTCCTAAGACTGTGTAGGTATAACAACTTTTACTACTAGTTACTGATCTCTTCTTATTCCATTTAGGAACTTTGTCCCGCCCTATGAAATATTTAGGCCTATCACATTCACTATATTCATTATCATCATCTTCTTCTTGTTCAGTGTCCGTAGACTCACTTCTAGACTCCGCAATGTCTTCATTTGGATCACCATCACAATCAAGTTCAACATCATCATCTTCTTCTAGCAACTTTGGACTATCCATTTGGATCAGAAAGATTATGATATTTCTTCTCCTTTCCACTCATAGCCAAGCCTAAAGGTAAATAATTTCCATCAGAAAAGATTGGTATTGTAGGTTTATGATCACTAGTTTCTGCAAGAAATTTGTTTTAAACCAGTAACTTACCTTGTTACAGTAAAGATCGTGCAGCGTCTCACAGACGCCATCTACATTTTCGCAACATTAACTTCACTCCACCCTTGCTAGGTGTAAACTGGAGGGTTGCCGCTTGGATATGCTATTTAAGAGTAGTTGACCGAGAGGTAGATGGCAGGTCAGCACAATGGCCTCATAGGTATTCTAGATATAGCGAAATTAATCTGGTCTGGCGTCTGTGAGACGCCACGCGAGCACTGCAGGGTTAACGTTGCCTAGGATTTGATCTCGGTTCTGCAGGTTGCATGTGTAAAATCCATTATCATCGCAAAGAATACCTAGGTACACACACTTTAAACTTTATACATTAGGTGAATCTGAGCTACATTGCAATATATCTCATTTGAAATCCAAAGAAAGGTCGATCGATAACTTATCAAATAACTGCAAATCTTCATTCATAGTTAATTATTATATATAAAATTATCTACAACGCGGTCTTAAAACTCAGACAGGCTGTATCAGGTATATGAGATGTCTTGTCCACGCTGCCTAAGTCTATTGGGCTCTGTACGTTAGGCCTATTTTTATTTTCATATGTGTAAGAAATAGGAAAAAAAAACACTACGTATGCATGATTCTCATGTTAAGGCATACTATTTAGAATTAGAATTAGAATTGTTTTATTTTACCTGGTGGAATTAAGGCCATTAGGCCTTCTCTTCCATTCAACCAGGATTAATACAACTGAACTTTACAATATAACAAGTATGATACAAGTACAATACAAAGTTAAAATACACAGAAACATGATTTATAAATAGGTCAAAATCTAGTAATGTATGTAGGCCAACTGCAGGAAGGAACCCAAACCATAACTGCCTGACAATTCTCCACTCAAATATTCAGTCATTAAGCAATAAAACAACAGAATTAGATGTACTGCTACACACTGATTTAAAATATGTTAATGTCATCTGCCTTTCAGAACACTGGTTGAATATTCAAAACTTAAAACAAGTAAATTTAAGTGGCTTTAAATTAACAGATGCTTTCTGTAGAGAAAAACATTGTCATGGAGGAACAAGCATCTTCGTTAAAGAAAACATAAACACAAATGAAATAAAGGGACTACAGCACCTAAACAGTGAAAAAAATTTTGAGCTCTCCTTAACAGAATTAACTTTATATAAAACAATAATAGCATGCATATACAGGTCTCCAGATAGTGAGTTCCCGATTTTCCTCAATAATTTAGACCTTTTAATGCAAAAACTAACCTCTAAATATAAGAACATAATCCTCACTGGAGATTGGAATATAGATTTTCTAAAAGACAGTAATAAGTTAACTGAATTGCAGAACATACTTCGAAGTTATAACCTCAAAAACTCAGTAGAAACAGCTACAAGGATCACAGAACATTCAAAATCACTCCTTGATGTAATAGTAACAAACATTGAATACTTGTATCCAGCCGAAGTAATTGATTTAGGATTTTCTGACCACGAAGCTCAGATATTGAACTTAACAACATATTCCACAGTTCCAAAGCATAGGCCTATAAAAGTAACAAAAAGATGCTATAAAAATATTAACTTAGAGGAATTTAAATACTTATTAAGTAAAGAGACCTGGGGCGAAATATATAGTAAAGAAGGAGTAAATTCAAAATTTGATACTTTTCTGAATACGTTTCTACATTATTTTAATATAGCGTTTCCTCTAAAAGAGGTAAAGTTGGGTAAAGGTGGCAATATGAATACCAGTAACTCTTGGGTAACTAAAGGGATTAGAATATCCTCAAATAAAGTAAGACTTTTAAACAGCATTAAAAAAGTAGGACACATCTCAGATGAATTGCACAATTACATTAACAACTATAAGAGAATATATAAGAAGGTTATCAGGCATGCAAGGAGATTAGAGAATGATAAACATATATCAGAATCATCAAATAAGAGCAAAGCTATGTGGCAGGTAATAAAAAAGGAGACAGGTAAATCAAATTACAACAACCAACATATCGAATTAACTAATGGCAATGGTGGTAATAGAGTCACACATCCACGGCAGGTTGCTGAACTATTTAACTTACATTTTACAGAAATAGCAAATACATTAATACAAACACAGTATGGTCCATCAACTAGGCAAAATAATTATAATAAAAAAATTAGCAGCTGCAGTGAATCATTATTCGTACTGCCAGTAAGTGAAGTTGAGATAAAGAATATAATTAACACATTAAAGAATAAGGCGTCGACTGGAGTAGATGAAGTACCAATCTCAGTATTGAAAGAATGTATAGATTACATAACAGCACCTTTAACACGCGTCTTTAATGTCTCCTTTCAGAGTGGGATATTCCCAGAAAAATTAAAAACAGCAAAAGTTAAGCCATTATATAAAAAGGGGGATAAAAGCGACATACATAACTATAGACCGATATCCATACCTTCAGTTTTTTCAAAAATTCTGGAAAAACTTATGTATAGTAGAGTCATTACATTCTTAGATAAAAATGAAATCTTCACAGATAAACAACATGGTTTCAGAAAGAATAGATCCACAGAATCAGCAATTCAGTCTCTATTACAAACTGTCCAAAATTCATTAGAAAAGAAAGAGAGTACAGTAGGGTTGTTCCTTGATCTTACTAAAGCCTATGACGTTATAAATCATGATATCTTACTTAAGAAATTATACATATATGGTATTAGGGGAGTGGCCAACTCATGGTTCAAATCGTACCTTTCCCAAAGAACTCAAATAGTCGAGATAACCAATTTAGAAAAAAGTAATCTAACCCTTGAAAGAACTAAATCCACCAGTAGAGTACTCACACAAGGGGTACCTCAGGGTTCCATTCTGGGACCACTTCTATTCTTGCTATATGTAAATGATCTCCCCTTGAATATTGAAGAAGCAGAAGTTGTACTTTTTGCCGATGACACAAATCTTCTGATAAATGGAACAAACGAAATAGATCTTTCTCAAAAACTAGATTCTAGCTTAACAAAAATACTTTCTTGGTTTGAAGCAAATAAACTTTTGATGAATGCAGAAAAGACAGTAGCCATGAGCTTCCACACATCTCAAAATCAACATATTAGGAAGCCTCAAGTGGAATTAGATAACAAAATAATTCAATACCAAAATGACACAAAATTTCTAGGCATACATATAAACGAAGAGCTAAAGTGGAAAACGCATATTGAGGCACTAACGAATAAATTGAGTACAGGCTGCTATATGTTAAAAACTTTAAAAAATGTCACAAGTGCACATGTACTTAGAAGCTCATACTTTGCTTATTTCCATAGTCATATGAGGTACGGAGTCATTTTCTGGGGTTCTTCTCCAGAAGCCGAAAAAGCCTTTAAAATCCAAAAAAGGGCGGTGAGAATAATTTGTGGAGTAAACCAACAAACATCCTGTAGAGATCTATTCAAAACATTGAAAATTCTACCCTTAGCTTGTATATATATACTAGAAGTAATTTGCAATATTAAATTAAATGGACAAAATTTGTTAATGAACAATAACATTCATAATTATCAAACAAGGCAACAGAATGACCTACATGTCCAATACAGTAGAACAAATATTGGAAAGTCAAATATTTACAATTCCGGTATTAAGTTATTTAATAAACTACCTATAACTATCAAGTCTATAGAAAATAGTAAAGTATTTTTAAAAAGCCTAAAATCCTTCCTGCAGACACATTGCTTTTACTCAGTGCCCGAATTTCTTTCTTTACAGGCCTAGGATATGCATATAAGGAGGTAGTACAGCATCTAATAACCTACAGAATAACATTTTTTTGTTAAAGCAGTTTAAATTATAGGGGAAGAAAAAAGATTGGAAAATAAGCCTATAAAATAGATGTTGGAAAGAAAATTCTAAATTCTAAGCAACGCTTTTCCGTAGATACTGCCCTCTTTTCTTTCTGTTTCAGGTAACCTGGAGGATGAATGGCTCTCAACATATTGACGCGTGCTGCCAAGTTCACTAGCACCAAGGACAACACCCATAACTTTAAGACATTACAGTAAAATTGTAAACCCAATAGTGTTACTTTTGTATCTAACACATCATTAATGTTAACTTTATATGTATTGTATTGTATTGAGTATAATGTGTAAATATGTATTATATTTATGTTTGTAAATATTTGTAAATATTTGGACGCGTCCTATAATATGAACATGTTTGGAAGGACTAAATAAATTCTATTCTATTCTATTCTATCTATTATCATTTAAGGCTTAAGAACTAGTTCTCTAGGGATAATACAAAACTCAAAAAACAATATGTTAAATAGTTTGCTACTTACTAAGATTTAAACTATTACTAAGAAATATAATGTGAAATAAGAATGAAAAATAAAAAATTTTAGGTAATTGGAAACACTTACAGTACCGGTATTTAGATATGTGATGATTTATTGTTATAAATGTGAAACCAAGTCCCGAGCTGTGGCATCATTGGACAGCTTACGTAAGAATTATCAGGTAAAGCATTCCATGATTGAGATACGGAGACAACAAAGGAGCAAGAGTAATGGGTTGTTTTATGATGAGGGATAGTTAGAATAGAGTTTCTTTGTGAGCGAGTACCGAGATCATGATGAGAAGATAACCGTTGAAAATGTTCATACAAATAAGTTGGTGTAGAGGACTTGATGATGTTGAATAGTAGAGTGATAGAATGTGTCAATCGTCGTTCGTTTAGTCTAGCCCAGGACAGCATTTCAAAAGAGGGGGTGATATGTTCATATTTACGGATGTTGCAAATGTAATGAACGCATAGATTATGAGCCCGTTGCAGTCGTCCCAAGTCGGAGGTTAAGTCTGTATATATTATGTCGCAGTAATCAAAATTGGGCATGATTAATGTTTGCACCAGGATTTTTTTTTAGTTTGAAGGGGAGGAAATTCTTGAGTCGCTTTAACGAGTGTAATGTAGAGAAGACTTTTCGGCGTATCTCAGTAGTTTGTATTTTCCAATTAAGGTTATTGTCCATAATGATGCCAAGGTTTTTTACTTGATGTACAAAAGGGACAATTGATGCATTTACTGTTACAGAGGTAATGTTGTTCATATCCAAATGGCAAAACATTCGCTGTCATCCAATGATGATTGCTTGTGACTTTTCTGCGTTGATAGTTAGGTCAAACTTTCCTGTCCATGTGGATGTAGTGTCTATGTCTTTATTGAGTTTTTCAATTGCATGGTGTATTGTCTCAGGTCTTGAATGTATGTATAGTTGGAAGTCTTCAGCATACAGGTGATATTTACAGTGTTTTAGGGATTTGGAAATGTCATTTATGTAGATAGAGAACAGTAGTGGTGCTAATGCAGAACCCTGGGGTACTCCTCTGATAGATGCAATGCAGTGAATTTATGCGTTAGTAGTTCAATGTTAACTGAGTCGAATGCTTTGATTAAGTCCAGTAGTACTAACACGGTTGTAAGACCGTCATCTTTGAATGTCTTCAGTTACATTAAGCAGTGCCGTTGCTGTACTATGACCAGTTCTAAATCCAGATTGGTATGGGTCAAGCAGTTTGTATTTGTTCAGGTGGTCTGTCAGTTGATTATGTACAATTCTTTGATATTTTTGAAAATACATATAGAGTGTAGGCTACTGTATACCCTCCCCCTGTGGGAATTTCCGACTCATATATATTTTTTTTTTGGTATTGCTATCTGCAAGTGGTGGACCTGCTAAGCCGAGTAACCCAGCTCAAGGTTGAGGTATCCAATCCCTTCGGCGAGCTGGGTCGGTGAGCTGATGGAGTGGGGGTCCTGCATCGGGATCAAGATGCCCATGCTCGGGGTAACAGGAGCAAAGTCCTTAACGGTTCAAAGAAATAGTTCTTAGAAGCGGAAGAGGCATCCCTCTCTGTTGGGGATGGTACACAGAGGAGTAATGATCTCTTGCTTCGAGGTGGCAGCCCCACCGGAGGTCTCACCCTACGAGAGGCCGGAAACCTTTCTATGGGGAAATATTGTTTTTCTCAGATTCTCCAAAGTATTGAACGGACGGATCAACTGGCGACGACCTTGGCAAGAAAACGGACAAAACGACTTGGAATTAGTGGATATTTGAAATTGGCAACCTGGAATGTACGTGGCCTGGCGAATAAAGAACCTGAATTGGAAAACGAATTAGTTTCTAAAAATATTGACATAGCCATTATTACCGAAACAAAAAAGAAATTAAAAGGCTCTGTAGAGTTACATGATTACGCTATGATTTACAATGGAGTTCCTCTAGAAAAGAGAGCATCTGCTGGAGTTGCAATATTGATAAAAAGATCGCTTAAATCTATGATACATTCATACACCTTTATAAATGAAAGAATTATAATGATTAGGCTAAGGATAAAGCGAGGATACCTTACTGTTATAGGGGTATATGCCCCAGAAGAAGGCAAAATTGAGAGCACAGATGAATTCTATGAAGAGTTACAAAAACTAGTAGATAAAGTGAATACAAATGATTATTATATCATTGCTGGTGACCTAAATGCTAGAGTTGGTAACATACCTATAACAAATATAGTTGGAACACAAGGAGAACGAGTAATAAATAATAATGGTCACAAACTCAGAGAGTTTTCTGTACACAATGAAATTAGAATTGCAAATACATTTTTCCGACACAAAAATATACATAAATACACTTGGTCAGCAAGAGGATCCTCTACAATTATTGATTATATCATGGCAAATAAGAAAACTTGGTCTGCAATACAAGATGTTAGAGCATTTAGAGGCCCTGATATTTCATCAGATCATTTCATAGTTATTGCTAAAATAGCAATATATGAAAAATGGAAAACTATGACATCAAAAAAAGAAAAAAGAGAAGTCCCCACATATTTTAAGGTTCATTTGCTCAAAGAAGATAGTATCCGTTTGCTTTATCAAATGCGAATTAAGAATCATATTAGTATAACTAAAAGGAATAACAATATTAACATTGAATGGAATAACATAAAAGATATAATTACAAAAGCAGCAAATGAGGCATTAGGAAAAAGAAGGAAACGATGGAATCATAGAGGACTAAAATTCTGGAATGAAGAATTAAAAGGAATGATAGAAGGAAAAAAGCTAGCTTATCTGAAATTGCTGAATTCACCAGAAGACCAGGAGTTAAAATTGGACTACAAAAGAAAATCTGCCATAGTTAAAAGAAAAGTTAGGCAAATTAAAAGAAATAGCTGGGAAAGATACATTAGTGATATAGAACATGATGTACAAGGGAGACAGGATAAAGCCTATAAAATCATGAAATGTCTTAATAAAACAGATAGAGATACTCTCACAATTAATTCCATATCTGAGGAACAGTGGCTACAATACTATGAAAATTTGTGGACTAGTAAAGGAACTATTGATACAAAAATGATTGTAACTGGTGGATATGTCGATCCTCTCACTTTTGCTGAATTAACAGAGGTAATAGCTTTGAGTAAAAATAAAAAAACTCCAGGTTATGATGACATCAATATTGAACTAATTAAATATGCACCACAGTGTTTGAAAGAAAGACTACTGGAGTTTATGAATATGTGCTGGCAAGGCGGTCACGTACCAGAAGAATGGAATATAGCCCAAGTGTGCAATTTGTATAAAAAAGGAGACCGAACGCAGTGTGAGAATTATCGAGGCATTAGTTTGTTGAGTACATGCTATAAACTATATGCCCGAATAATAACTAAAAGGCTTTATCCAGTAATAAATACCATGTTACTAGATGCACAACATGGTTTTAGAAAAGGAAAATCTTGTATTGACTGCATATTTACTATTACCCAGATTATTGAAAAGCGTCGTGAATTTAATTTGCCAACTTATTTGACATTTATCGATTACGAAAAAGCATTTGATAGAGTGAACAGGCATTTACTATGGGAAATACTTTATAACAGAGGAGTACCACCACACCTTGTTAGAGCTATACAGAGCCTATATCAAAATAATAAAATTCAGGTAAAAATACCAAATGGGAAAGGAAAAATGGCTGAAATTAATACAGGAGTTCGACAAGGGTGCCCTCTTTCACCCGCACTTTTTAATATTTATATGGATGAAATTTTAAGAAATTGGTTGAATAATATTAGGCCTACATATTTTAAGATTGACAATGTAAACTTTACAACTATTTTATTTGCAGACGACCAGGTAATATTAAGCCGCAGTGAAAAAGATATGCAATTGGCCGTTTACAAACTAAATGAAATAGCCAAACTTTATAACATGAATATATCAGTCGAAAAGACCAAAACAATGGCATTTGTAGGATCTCAGCCAGTAAGAACAAAAATTGTCATAAATGATAAAATTATAGAACAGATAAATTCATTTAAATACCTGGGTTATAACTTAAGTTATATGAAAAGTAATGAGATAGAGAACAGACTAAACTCCTTCAACTATTTCTGTGGAACCATACGAAGAACACTGGGTAAAAATGTAAGGAAAGAAACGCTTTTAAAATTCTATAAAGTTATGGCCGTACCGACACTTTTATATGGCAGCGAAAACTGGATATTGAAAAAGAAAGTTGAAAGGAGAATTGAAGCTGCAGAGATGAAATTTTTAAGATTTGTGGCAGGTTATACTCTTTTAGATAAAAAAAGGAATGAAGAAATAAGGACTGAATTAAAAATACAAAATATCTTGGAAATAATAAAAGGGTATCAAAACAGATGGTTGGAGCATGTACATCGGATGCCAGATGGAACCATAACGAAAGCTGCATATACGTATAATCCACAAGGAAGGAGATCTCTAGGTAGACCCAGGAAGCGCTGGCGGGATCAATTTTTTGGAGATGGAACAGGCCAACAGGCCTAACCCGTAAAGAAGATGATGATGATGATGTATTGCTATCTAGTTTCAGTTGTTAGTTCTTTGCCCCTTATCAATTACAGCATTTACCCTGAAACCCCGGAAAAGTACGGAAATTCGGAGAAAATAAGCTTTTTTAATTTTTCTTTGTTCTTTGCTCCTAATATGCCCAGGGAATTTCTGACTCCCGTATATTTTGTTGGTATTGCCATCTAGTTTAAGATTTCAATACAATAATTACAACATATCCCCGGCAAACCACGTATATACGGAGAAAAATGTTTCATTTTTTATTCTCTGTTCTTTGCTTCTAATATTCAAAGGGAATTTCTGACTGATATGTTTTTTTTTGTTTTGTTGGTATTGCCATCCAGATTAAGGTTTCAGTTGTTTTCCCTTATCAATTACAGAAAACTCCGAAAACCACGGAAACCCGGAGAAAATTACTTTGTTTTAATTTTTAAAAATCTTAGTTCTTTGCTCCTAATATTCAAAGGGAATTAGTGACTTATATGTTTTTGTATTGTATTCCCATCTAAATTAAGGCTTCAGTTGTTTTCCCGTTATCAATTACAACATATCCCCGTATAACCCGGAAAACCACGGAAATCCACAGAATTTCTGGAACTAGGAACTTGTGGTCTACAGTCACTGAAACCGTTATTGCGAAGTAATTCTTCTGCTTCAGGGGCCAGGTGTGTCCCTTGCAGGTTCAAAAGGGTGAGTATATGGACTACGAGATATCTGGCATAATTGTGATGGTCACATGCAAAGAAAAGGGGAATCATATCTTCTAAACATGCCAAGTGTAAGTCAAAGCTGTTTTCTTTAGTTGCTCGCTGAAATCTCAAAATCAAAGGCACTTTGTCCATATTACCAATCCAAAATTGTGCTGTTTTATCCAATGTCCCTTCTATGACTTCAGTCAAGAAAGTTTGATAATGACTGTGGAAGGTTTGGCAAGATAAATTATCATTCACAAATGTCAAATTAGAATATGAAGGGTGTTCTGCCAGGTTTTCAATCGCTTTCATCCCTTCAGCATCTGGATTGTTTCCAGTATTCTTTGTCATGCTGTAATTGGTAAGGGGAAAACAACTGAAACCTTAAACTATATGGCAATAGCAGCAAAAAAAAAAAAAAAAAAAAAAAACATACGAATCAGATATTCCATTTGAATATTAGGAGCAAAGAACAATGAAAAATTAAAATAAATTCATTTTCTCCGGATTTCCGTAGTATTCCGAGTAAATGCTGTATTTGACAAGGGGCACACAACTAGAAACTTAAACTAGATGGCAATACCAATATATATATATATATATATAGTTCCTTAAATTATATTAGACCATCAGCCACTAATATGACCCCCCCCCCCCGTGGGAATTTCCGACACACACACACACACACACATATATATATATATATATGTGTGTGTGTGTGTCGGTCTAATATAATTTAAGGAACTTTCCCTGTTAAATTTCTAAATCTAAAATAAGATGTAAATTATAAAAAAAAATTGACTGCATGTAGTCTGTTCAACATCAAGAATGGACTGAGCTACTGAGGCCATGGTTTCTACATTCATTTGTCCAGACTCGAAGTACTTCCGTTACATGTTTTTTTAGCAATAGGAAATAGATCTACCCCATATTATGCGGACATTATCGAATGTTTTGATGCCAAAAAACCATCTAAAATTCATTTTTTTTTTTTTTAAATAATTAAATATGATTACATCATCTGAAAGAACGGAGTTCTAGCTTAGTAAACCCCGTTTTCATATTTTCATGATGTTTTATTTCAGATACCACACATCGTGTAATTGCCAGTGTACGAGGGAGATTACAGCAATGTGTTGAAGTTAATGGAGGGCACCTCAAGGACATCATATTCAAAAAGGTATGACCAGAATTGCAAATCCAAGACTGTAAGGCATTTTAAAGTGTTCAATGTAGCTAATTTCTTTGTTAAATAAATGAGTTACACGGTTTTGAAAATGGGAAACTATAAATGCCGCACCCTGTATAAACAATGAAATGTAAACAATGCCGAAAACTCAGTTATCATGGGCATTTGTTTGAATATAATTTTTGCTTTATTACATTTGACATAATAGTATCATAGTGACATCCATTACTATACATTCATTACAACGTTATTATCGAACATTTAACAATCTTGATACCCTTATGTGGAGCAAATGAAACTGCATAATAAGCAACCTGTATTTGAAATAAAATCAATTCTGCCCTTTGATATTAACCAATAACGTTTAGTAATTCCTCGGATATAGGCCTACACCAATCACGGCAGTTTATCTTACAATATTCTTATAGGAATCGCGAGGATGGCATTTTATCGGGTAAAATCTTCTGCTCGTTACTAGACACGTAAGCATCGTGTGCAGTGATTAATACGTCACACGCTGTACATAGATTAAAAACACAATTTCGATAAGGTGCAAGCCAGTTCGTGTGTTTTTATTCTGTTCTGCTGTTAGCTTACCTCAATGAAGTTAACTATGTCTTATATGCACCATTGGTAGCACTGGTCACAACTTGGTAACTCGAAGCGATTGATTCGTAGTAGGCCGTGATCTCACAACTGTTAGTTTTTTTTAATACAACAAAGCACGAAAGTAATTTTTATTTGTATAATCCGTTACATTTTTATTCATGGAATAGCCTTAATAAATCCAACTCGAGCTGACGAGTTCAGATAAATTCGCTCCTGTTGCGCAGTCGCGAATCTGTCGATAAACTCGTCAACTCTCGTGGGATTACCTGTGATGAATTCCACGTCTAAAATTTTATGACTTATTCGGGAATGCACGTCGGCCGCGGTGGTCTAAAGGAAGCGTGCCCGCCTCTGGATCCGAAGGTCGCGGGATCAAACCCGGCCGCGGACGATGGATTTTTCAGGACGTAAAAATCCTGGGCACGGATTCCTCCGGGAGGGACTTTAAGCTGGGGGCCCGTGTCGTAGATTTACGGCACTTAAAAGAACTCCAAGCCTAAATTAGAGCCTCTGGACACAATTTCTCGGCCTTTTCACGTCCTGAGGGGCAGTGTCGCCAACTTATATGGGCCCGTGGGTCTCAAGCCCACCTAATAAATTGCCTTATTTATTATCAAAATTATCAACAGCTATTACTAAAAATATTTTCGTTGTTGAATGGCTGTATAGCTAAAATCAGTTATTGTTGACATAGCCTACATAGTCAGAACGATTTCCTCTTTATCCAATTCACTTATGACCTTTTGAAATCGTTCAGTTCTTACAAATTTTTACGTCTTACTCTGTTCATCCAGTTTCCACAGCCACCGCAGAAATATATTTTTAAGTTTCGAATTTGCAGTCGCCGTCCTACATAATGTGGTTTTAATTATTTTGTAAAATCTGTTTTAGTAGTTACCTAAAACCCAAAATTCAAAAGGAAAGTTTTTGAGCCCACCCAATGTTTTTCAAAAGTTGGCGCCACTGCTGAGGGGGTTGAAAGGCGATGGCTTACCACCTGTCCTTCTGACCTCTTTAGGAAAATAAGCGTAACAGAATTCATATAGGTAACAAATACCTCCACTTGGAGGCCATTTGCTCCAACATAGGGGTTATAGGGTTCCAGACAGACAGACAGATTCAGGAATGCATTAATATTACACTAGATTAGATTTCCAGTGCAGGTCAAAATTGTCACTTTTAAGCTGCGTCTCCATTGATATACATTTAACACCAACATGTCAATATTAACAAGATATTGACATGTGTATTGCAATTTTGCGTTCCAATTGACTTGACATGCAAACCCAGCGTGTTGCACTTAACACTTTCAGATGTTAATTTGTTTTACGGAGAAAATTGACAACATGTCAAGTCAATTGACTAGTCTGTCAATATCGGCTTTGTTTCGAGAATTTCCGGGAAACGGAAAGCGATCGCCTGCTTAATCGGCTTTGGTTCGGGAATTTCCGGGTGAACAAAAAGCAGTCGGCATCTTCCTCAATATTCCCGGCATCCATTTTGTATTATGTGAGTATTTGGTACATTAGTGTTCTCAATAGTATTGCATCTACTTTTAAAACTATTTTTTAAGACATACTCCATTGTTGAAAAATGTGATAGTTATTTTGAAAAGATCAAAACATGTGTACAAAATTAGTATAAAAGAAAGTCATAGACAGTTAACAAGAAGATAATAACGAGTATATAAAACTACTCTCATTTTGTAATGTTGGCTGCCCTCTTCAGAGGCTTTTCTTTTTTACTTCCTCTGCCCGTACCATAGGTACTATAGGTAGAGGAAGTATTGTTTTCGACCCTAAAATTCGAAGTTGAGTTTTTAGCATATATACACGTTTCAAGGCCCCCTGAATCCAAAAATACTATTTTTGGAAACATGTCTGTGTGTGTGTCTGTGTGTGTGTGTGTCTGTCTGTCTGTGTGGAAGTTTGTGAACAGGCTACCTCCGAAACAGAGAATCGTATGAAAACAAAATTTCGTATTTGGGTCAGGTACCTTCTGAAGATGCGATTCGAAGATTGGCGACAAATTTCCCTTATTTTTAAGGGGACTTTACATGAAGAAATTTTCGTTTTTCGCGATTTTCTCGAAAACGGCTCTAACGATTTTCTTTAAATTTTGCGCATGGATTGCTTCTACCAAGAGCTAAAACTTTTATTTGAAACATTTTTTTGAACAAATTCTCTGAAGGGTAGTTATAAGCAACCCACTGTGAATACGTGCTTTTTGCAATACGGCTTCTTGTAAATCGTACGAAAACAAAAATTTGTATTTGAGTTAGGTACCTTCTGAGGCTGTGAAGATTGGCGACAACCTTTTCTTATATTTAAGGGGACCTTACATGAAGAATATTTTGTTTTTTGCTATTTTCTCATAAACGGCTCTAACAATTTCCTTTAAATTTTGTACATGGATTGCTTATACCATTTCAAAAACATTCCCTGAAGGGTGATTGTAACCTACCAACTTGCCTGGTGAACAACTCAATACGTGGACATTTAAGGCATTTTATTCTATATAAGCACATGAAGTGAGAGAAATATACTGTTGGCCCTGCTTACAGTAAAGAAATATCTGAGGGGAATATTTGATATAATTCGGAAATTATTTTTAACGGCGGAAAGTTCAATAAACGTTTGCAGTCACTTGTTTTTTTTTCCCCATAGCCTGTGTTTTTAGTCGCAACATTCAAAGAAGGGGCTATAGTATATTTATATCATAATTAGCGTAAATGCTGCAAACTTTTATTTGGGCAGAGGAAGTTATGTGACTTTCACATCAGATTTTTTAATGTTATTCATTTCTGTTCGTAACCGTGCGAACACATGTTAAACAGTTAACCTATAATATTGTAGTGGAGACAGTTGTTAATTGGCAAATCACTCAACAAGTTGATGATAAACATTTAACGTATGTTAACTGCAACATGTTGGTGTTAAATGCATATCGATGGAGACGCAGTTTTAGCTATGCATTGATTAGGCCTAAACATTTCCAAGTGTTAAATGTTGAAAGTGTGTGTTACGAGGCAGGACAGAGGCCCACAGTTTGCGCACCGCAAGTAATGAACGCGAGGTTTTTCTTCTTGCCAGACGTCTTGTTAATTGAGACGCGTTTTCTTTTCAACGTGAGACTTTTAATTTGCAAGCCTTTGATGTGGCAACCCTGCACACTCGGCTGGCTTTAATCAAAATTAATTTCCCCGATTCACTGGAGTTGTTCATCCGATGTAATCGCCCGCCGCTGTTTATAATTATATTTCTGTTGCAGCCATTACCTGTCCTGTTTACTGCGCGGCTCGCGTTTAGCAAATAAATATTGTAGCCTAAGGCGGAATGAATGCAATAGCAACAACTAATAATATTATTGCGTCAGTGACCAATGCAGTGAAAGAATGTGTGGAATTTCAACCAATCTGAAGTGTCTATCGACATTTTTTATCGTTTTATTCTATATCGCTTTCATTTTGTCACAACTACGTCCACTGGTTTTTAAATTCACAAGGACTAAAAACAAACTTCTTTATACCCATAGCGATGATCAAAAACAATAATTCATTGAACACAGCGATTGTGTATATATTAGAGATGGGATACCGGAAGCAAAGTATCAATAAGTGTATAATATCGGTAAGATAATATAGATACAGTATTCGATAATATCGAAAATTTTGCTAAGACTATTCCACTCATACGCCGCGCGTTTGATATTGACCAATAGCGTTTAGAAATTCCTAAGATATAGACCAATCATGGCCGTTTATTTTACAAAATCCCTGCAAGATTCGCGAGGATGCGATTTTATCTGATAAAACGCCAGCTCGTTACTGAACCGTCATAGTATCGCTATGCTGTGATTACTAGATGACGTGTTCCATTGTCGGCGCTAAATTGAAAATAAAAATGGCAAGCTAAATGCGTCTGTTGACGAAATTGATATTATTATAAACGAAGTTAAATTACAAAATACTGAAAGAAATATAAAATGCAAATGGATTCAGTTACAAAAGTTCTCTGAAGGTCGTAAACACAATTGAATTGAATTGACGAGGGAATCTGAAACGCAGCAGTTTGGACTAGCCTATCAATATGAGAAAATCCAACGGAGAAGAAAATTGTGTTTTCAACCAATGCACATTCAAGTAAACAGTGGCAATTTACAAATAAATTACGTTCATGAGAAAAAAAGGTTTTAATTTTATTCCGTTAACTCTTTTGTCACTACTTCGTTGGTAGCATTGCTTAGTATTGCATAATTCAGACTGTTCCTTCATTTATATTATAATGTAATATTACTAGGAGGTGCCCGTGGCTTCGCCACGATAATTCTTTTAAAAATTAAAAATTAAGAGTATAATAATTATTAAAGCATTATATTTATTAACACTTGCACGCGAATCATTCATAAACTAAGCCATTAATAATTAATGAAACAGCTAAAATTCCTGCTTTAGAGTACATTCCACGACATGAAAGCGCCCCCTGGGAAAACTATATCAGAATCGATTATGCAGTTCCAAAGAACCTGTGAACACATAATACGTATTGTTTCTCAGCTGATTTATTGACATGAATATGATGTGAATTTTATTTTATCAATTCAGTGTAATTTTCAGAAATTATATAATGTTTCAAGGGAAGGAATGGTTTGTTTGGATTATTATTATCAGCGATATTTCAAGAGATAAAACCATCAATATTTTACAGCTGTTGCCCCCGGCTTCGCCCGCCATTATTCATTGACTCCAGGATTTATAAGAAAATTACACTGGTAGATTATTAAAAATGTTTGTGGTTCAGAGCTATGAAAATTGTAAGTAAAAATAAAATTAGAATATTTGTTCATTGTGTTCATTTCACTTAGGCCTTATATAATAAAGAAACTGTTTTCCTTCCTAATTTTGTAGTCGTCATGAAAGTTTAGACTGCGAGAGACGAACATCGCCGAGTATACCCGATGTCTCACGAAGTGGGCGAGCAAGCACGCTATTTAGGGCCGTTGAATTGTATAAGAGTAGATTATTTATATAATTCGTTAAATTTTATTCATGGAATAGTCTTAATAAATCCAACTCGAGTTGAAGAGTTGCATCAGATAAATTGGCTCCTGCTGCGTAGTCGCGAATCTATTTTAATAGTCCGTCGCCGTGGGTGAGTCGGTAGCACGCCTGCCTTCCACTCCGGCGGCCCGGGTTCGATTCCCGGCCGGGTGGGGGATTTTTCAGTAGTGAAAGATCCCCTCCCCGGGTTCAGGACTGGGTAGGTTAAGTCTTAGGTTAAGATAATGCACATTGTGCGCGATTCCTTAATTATAAACTCGTAACCTCTCGTGGGATTACCTATGACAAAATTACACTTCACGTCTTTACGATTTCATTTCGCAAACATACCTACTCTCAAAATAAAATATCATTTTTATCACTTGTTAGATAAATATCAATAACAGATTAAGTCTCAACAGAACCACTTAATTATGTAATTGTTATATTGATAAATTGGGGGGGGGGCGGATTTCTATGATGTCATATTTTTCCCCTTTGCATTATTTCAGGTTTCCGACTAATTTAAATCGGATTCCAAGCATCCTGGAGAAAATGGAACGGCTTTTATTGTGCATATAACTATATATTTAGGAAATTTTTAACTATTGTAGCATATTTAGTATGAATATGAATATTTAGGTCATATTTTTGGCATATTTGTGTGCATATTAAAGAAATTTTGAAGTTTCATGTCATATTTTGTAAATTTTGCATAATAATGATACTTTTTGAGAATTTACAGATATTTAAAATAATTAACACTATATTTTAATAAAATGTATTGTAATGAAACTTTAAAAAAATATACACAATGTGTAAGTGGTATAAAGTCATTTTTTAAATTTTGTTGGTCATATTTTAATGTTTTTTAGGTCATAAATGCATGCATAACTTATATCTTATTTTTTAGGTCATAGAAATCCGCCCCTATTGATAAGTCATGTATATTATGCAGGTAACTGCAATGTATTTCACTAGGAGGTGCCCGCGGCTTCGCCCACGATAATTAATTGAAAAATTAAAAATTAATAGTATAATAATTATTAAAGTATTATATTTATTAACACTTGCACGCGAATCATTCTTAAACTAAACCATTAATAATTAATGAAACAGCTAAAATTCCGGCTTTAGAGTACATTCCACGATTAGAAAGCGCCGCCTGGGAAAACGATCTCAGATTCGATTATGCAGTTCCAAAGATAACTGTGAACCACTACCTTCTAAACTGTATAATTCTCGTGCGTAATTCTCCAGACGGCGGTGGATAATACGTATCGTTTCTCAACTGTTTGTTGACAGATGAATGTGATGTGAATTTTATTTGATTAATTCAGTGTAATTTTCAGAAATTATATAATTTTTCAAGAGAAGGAGTGATTGATTTGGATTTTTACTGTCCGCGATACTTCGCGGATTAAACTATCAATATATTAAACCTGATGCCCGCGGCTTCACCCGCCATTATTAACTGACTCCAGGATTTTTAAGAAATTTACACTGTCAGTTTATTAAAAATGTTTGTGGTTCAGAGGTATGAAAATTGTAAGTAAAAATAAAATTAGAATATTTGTTCATTGTGTTCATTTCACGTAGGCCCAGGGCCGTATTTCTAAATAGGCTAAGTAGGCTGCAGCCTAGAGCGGCAAATTTTCAGGGGCGGCATTTTGGCAATTTATCCAAAAATTAAAATGAAATATTTCAGACGTTAATAATATTTTCCGTACGATTTTAAGAATACTGTACATGTTACTTAAAAATATGTTTTAGTCCTTCTACATAGCCTACTTTCTAAAACTATAACACCAATTCACAGCACGTAATCTTGTATTATAACTTTCTTGTAATGCAAACTTAATTCAAATTGAACACAGTTCTTCATTTAAGTAAAATATAGTCATTACATTAAAATATATACATATGTTTAAAATAGTGATCACTGATCTCCATGAACAAATTAATTAATTATTTCGAAACCCATTTCATTTTTTAACGAATCTTAAAAGAAGTAAGTAAAAAAAAAAGTGGATATTTAATTTGATTATATAATTTATTATGTAAACTATTAAAATTGTAGTTTTATCTAAACTAAACGAACTTTATGTTTAAAAAGATGAAAACACCAATGAACCCTATCCTTTTGTTGTATAAAACAAATGTATTAAGCTAATATGAACTATGGGGGGGGGGCGGCAAATGGACTTTAGCCTATGGGCGGCATACTCTTAAATCCGGCCCTGCGTAGGCCTTATATAATATAAAACGGTTTTCCTCATTTTGTAGTCTTCGTGAAAGTTTAGACTGCGAGAGACGAACATCGCCGAGTATACCCGATGTCTCACGAAGCGGGCGAGCGAGCAAGCACGCTATTTAGGGCCGTTGAATTGTATAAGAGTAGATTCTTGTCTTTATCATGTTTGTAGCAGTTGGTAACAACATTTCGATAATGATTTATCGAAGCAGGTCTGTGGTTGGCATGTTATCGATCCTATTCTAAAGAATGACGTATGTGTTGAATCTTCTATTTCAATTTCGCAAAGTGTTCTAAGATAATATTTTGTATAATTAATTGCTTCTCTCAACTTTGTTTCTAAGTTTAAAGTTTCTGGAGCAAAGTTAGGCAGTGAGGTACATTCCACACTGGACATTCTGCAAGAGACTTGGACCTGTCCCCTGCATTATTCAGTTCACGCATATGTCAAGAGTACGGAGTTCGACACCTTGTCAATGTCTTAAACTTGGTTAAAGTGATCCCAGCTGAGGTTTCATCCTATTACGTATAGAAATCAACTGATCCTTCAGAAAGAACAATAGACCTAATTATAAGGTTCAAGATTAATTGCGTTATGTGTTAATAACGAGAAGCTAAGTTAAGAGTGAATTCATCTTGAGACAATCCGGATTAATACTAAATTTCCTTGATCACGCTCTCAACATAACACACCAACACGAATACCTGGCGGCTTGGCTGACGATGATGTCACCATAACATCGAAATGCATATGAAATTCTACACCAAAAGCAACTGAAGGTTCAAGATAGAGATGTGTTCGCTCCTTTCACGCAGCGGGCCCGGGTTCGAATCCTGGTCAGGACAAGTTACCTAGGTGGGGTTTTTTTCCGGGGTTTTTCCTCACCTGTGAGACAAATGTATGGTAAATTTATGCCCTTGTGGTCCCCGGATATCATCTGGCCGCGCGCGATTATCATGAGTGTATGTGTGAATAGTGTGTCTCGTCCTATGTGTTCGTGTTGTCTCGGAGGTGGCCACGGCATTGAGTTGATCACTCATCCGAGGTGGCCCTTCATGCCCTTGTCTGGTCAAAAAAGTATGTATGTGATCCAAAGATAATCCCTCTCCCGACAGGTCGCGGCCCTGTAAGGCCCGGGTGGCTTGGGTCGCTTAAATTCTTAAAGGGAGAGGTAAAACTAAGATAAAGAAAGAAAGAAAGAAAGAAAGAACAAGCTCTACCCATGATATACAAGAAGAGAAAACCGTCTATATTAATGGGCTTAAGATCAATTCTTCATTAAGACACGCTTAACGACATGCAACAAACTAATCTTATGGACTGGCATAGTAAACAGAGACTTATTAAAGTCATCAAATTTAATACGTTTTACTTAGGTTTTAACATTATATACTCTAAGTATTCTGCTATATTTTAATATAGGCCTACAGTACAAACAACTTTTCATCAGTTTACTAGCTTAAAAGGTAAATTCGAAAATAATTTATGAAGGACATTCGATTTTCAAACTCTAGGTCTTTATATAGGTATTTAGAATTTCAAATGAGGAAGATCGACGATAATTAATCGGAAGATTAAAAATTAAAAGCAAAATAATTAAAATATGATATTTATTAACACTTTGACACGGAACATTGATAGGCCTAATTAATGAAACAACTATAAATCCGGCTTTGAAGTGAATTCCACGATTAGAAAGCGCAGCATGGGAAAAATAACCTCAGATTCGAGTTCCCTGTCCCAGAAAAACCCTGCATAGTGAGTTTCATCCAAATCGAACGTTTGCCCATTTAGGCGTAGGCTATATTCATTATCCTTCTTCCGTCTAGGATGAAAATTTCAGATGTCTGCGTACCTTGACATTAGAAACAAAATGAATCGACCAGCGTGGGGTTACAATATTCAAGCGATCGCGATGCTTTTATTTCCAAGGTATGCCAAAAGAAGAGAAAGTCAAATGTTCATTGATTTGACAATAATTGAAATGTATTACTGAAAACTAATCTTGGATAGCGAAAAAATGCACGTTTTCTTCCAGTTTTCACTCATAACTCGCGAACGAAAGCTAAAATTAGAAATGTGCTATGGCAGAAACCTTCGCGGGGTGTACTCAACAACTTCTCCAAGTTTCATGGCGATCGGATGAATGGTGTAGTAATGCTTAAAGGACAGACAGACAGACATTCGTTTTTATATACCGTATTTTACGGACCATATGACGCACTTTTTTACCTTGAAAACAGAACCAAAGTGCGTCTAATGGTCCGAAGTACACTCAAAAAAATTAAAATTGTGGTAAATATTGCTGGAATGCCACAGCTATAAACAAGGTGTTGTAAACAATAAGACAGTTACAAATTTTAACACAGACTGTACATCACTGCACTTGTCACAATCGTAAAAATGAGGGCAGCTGGAAGCCAGGTATACAATGCGAAAATAAAGGGATGATGAGTTCTTTTATACAAAAAATAGTGTCTTCGCCGGGTGGTTTAAATAAAGGCAATTGACCTCTAAACAACCTTGTCCCTTTTTTTTGTGTGATTATAGTTATACATTTCAATGTCAAATCAGTTACAGTTGGCTTTGGCTGTTTTTTTGTCATACCTTGGACATAAAAGCATCGCGATCGCTTGATTTTGTAAGTCCATCCTGGACGATTCATTTGTTTAGATGATGATGATAGTTAAATATATTTAAGTATCAGGTCGCCAACTGAACCCATGCCTTTACAGTGACATAATACAATACACAATTTGAAAAAGTAGTAAAATGTAACAGTTATTCACAGCTTGTCTGCTAGAAGTAGAGGCCGGGTAATGAAGTCCCGTTACACTGCTGAATTGAGGGTTAGAGGGTGTAAAAGTATTTTCACTCTTTCATGAGTAATCAGTTCAATTGTTAAAATTTACATGATGCGACCTGTACAGAAGAGATTTTCGTACAACGCAGATTTTAAGTTAGACGGGATATACATCGATTCCATTGTACAATGTTTTAATTTGTTTATGTAATAAAGTATATTATTCACTTTAAAATGTTTCGTTTAGAACCACATTAAATTTATTTTCCTTTAAATTCCCATCCTAAAATTAAGGTGCGTCTTATGGTCTGTAAAATACGGTAGATAGATAACTATCAATTTATAAATATCAGTTTTATAGCGAACCCTAAGCTCACTGTTGCCCATTTTGGACAATAATTCCTAATTAATTGTATAAAACTATCTACTTAAAATTATAGCAGCCAAATAAATATTTAAACATTCATCTCAAAGACATGTTCTGTTCTTTCTTGTACTGAATTTTCTTCAGCCTTCAGCTGTTGCTTGCATTATACTAGAGGTATATTATGCGGAAATTCTTAGCACTATTTATTATTATTATTATACCACTTGAAACATGGAATTAATCAATTATATTCAAACATAGCCTACTCTAATATTTATATCAAACAATGGCGATTGCTTCTGCATTGTCATTTGTCCACGCATAGCAAACGAATAGGGCTTAGACCTATACATTAAGGGCCTTGAATAAGGAAATGTAAACAGTGTTTTCCCTCCTGTTTTGAAGGGAACGTGCACAAATTTTCATCGACAGTGGAATAAAACCCTAGATTTGTTTAAAACACACACATAACTTATAGATTAGTCTATCGTAGGCCTCCCATGAAATCGGTCATATTGGTATAATGTGATACTGCATATCACAATATCCTCGCTCAGGTTTTGAGGCAGTCTGTACCTGCAAATGGAGACACGGTATATTTGCATTCGCTAAGTTGTTAACTGCACAGTTGCATATAGATGGCTCTGATTCCTTGTTACGGATTAAGATGAGATGCTATCGCTGCGCTGTGTCGATATTCTTTTGTTCCCAGTCACGTGTCCATTATAGCGATAGTGTCTTGTTTTTATGGCTGAGATTGTAGCTAAGTACATTTCACGCCCAAGTAAGGTGATTTAATTGTCTCTAGATTTTACTCCGGTCGACCCGAGCGAATGTCCGTCCAGGCAGGGCCGTAGCAAGGTCTTTCTGCGCCCTTGGCGAGTTTGACAAATTTCTGTAAAATTGTTTTTGCACTCCTTAGCTAGTAAGTGTTACTTACGAAAGTTGTTTACATGGATCGTAAGTTGACATTCCCACACAATCGTGTTGCTAAAGGCGTTGCGATGAGGTTAAATTACTTACGGTCCAAGCGCCACGTCATAATTCATTACGATACACTTCATAATACAAGCCTTTATGGACACGGCCCCCAGGACAAATATTCGGTTGCCATAAACAATAACAAATGCGAATCCCTTTCTGAAATGAGCACCATTCTTCAAGACTGTATATAGATAATATTTTCAGGTAATATCACAATTAATATAATTAAATTGATATAAATAATCATCGTGCAAAAAATAGCATGCAACACACGGGCCGTAAAGGCATTTGCGGGTCTCGAAAACTTAAAAACCCGAGGCAGCCTCGGGTTTTCAATCTGTTTCCTCGACCCGTAAACGTGCCTTACGGCACTTGTATCGCAATATACTATTATTATATTAACATAAAAATACTGTTATTATCAAAGAAAACCTAAACCTCAATTTGAAAATGAACTAAATGTTTGACTTTCAAGGTACTAAAACCTTATTTTCAGACGATTGAACTAATTACAAAATAATAAATCATAAAATCTAGTATAAAAAGTGAAGTACATAACAACATACCTGAGGCCTACTATAGTATATTGCGATACAAGGGCCGTAAGGCATGATTACGGATCGAGGAAGTAGTTTGAAAACACGAGGCGCTCGCGCCGAGTGTTTTCAATTTTCCGAGATCCGTAATGCGCTTACGGCACGAGTATTGCATGCTATTTTTTGCACTATGATTATTTATATTAATTGTGATATTACCTGAAAATATTATGTATGTACATTCTTGAAGATTGATGTTAATTTCAGAAAGTGATTCGCATTTGTTATTGTCTATGGCAACCGAATATTTATGATGAGGGGGGCCTTGTCCATAAGGCTTGTACAGTGAGTCCATTTTATGAGGAAACCTCGCATCACTGCCGCAGTGCAGTGTATTGCCGAAACGGAATTACAGAAAGTGGCAAATAATTTGTTTAAACGATGTGAGTCATGTCTTACTGCAGACGGGGGTCATTTTCAACAGTATCTCAAATAAATGGTGAGTAATAAGCCTCTACATGTAGGCCTATGTTATGTTAAAGACTTGATTTGCCGGTAGTAACGGAACACGGTCCCCGCCGGTGCAAGCACAACAGCGGGGAAAGTGTGAGCAGGGGCAACGCTGTTACAAAGTTTCCGCATAAAATGGATTCCCTGTATAATGAGGTGTGTCGTTATATTCATAACAGCCCTGAAACGGTTACCGCCCATAGCAACAAGATTGCGTGTGGGAATGTCAACTTACGATCCACGGCAACAACATTCGTAAGTACCACTAATTAGTTAAGGAGTGCAAAAAAATGTTTAACGCATTAACATAGGTAAAGGTTTTTTTTTCGAATAAAAACTTTATAAAACAGCTTCTGCAACATGCAATGAGAAAATGAAAAAAATGCATAGTATTTATTTATAGCCTAAATTGCACCAGTCTAAAAAAAGGCGGGATTTTTCATGGTTAATTTTGTGCTCTCTTTGTACCTGCGCCCTTGGCGGGGGCACATCTGGCCACCTTGCTACGGCCCTGCGTCCAGGTCATGTCCGGTGTGCGCGAACATCGATAGACCCTATAAATGCTGTTTATTTATCGAGTACGCAAAATAAGGTTTTAGCCGACGAAACTAGTATTGAGTGATTCTGTTGTAAATATCATATAAACAACATAATCTAGAATCTTTCGATTATCTGTAGTATAAGCTAAATATATTTTTAAAATAATTGATCACTTTTTGCTTTAGAAATTTTTACATCAGAAATATTAAAAAAAATAAACTATTAAAGTTACATCAATGATTCTAGATAGTATTGTTCACTAATATAATATATTCTTTTATGCAAAATTTCACTGCAATATGTTAATAAACTAGCAGGTGCCCGCGGCTTCGCCCACGATGATTAATTGAAAAATTAAAAATTAAGAGTATAATAATTATTAAAGCATTATATTTATTAACACTTGCACGCGAATCATTCTTAAACTAAACCATTAATAATTAATGAAACAGCTAAAATTCCGGCTTTAGAGTACATTCCACGATTAGAAAGCGCCGCCTGGGAAAACGTTCTCAGATGCGATTTATGCAGTTCCAAAGCTAACTGTGAACACTGATAATACCACTGCCTTCTAAACTGTATTACTCGTGTGTAATCCTCGAGAAGGCGGTTGATAATACGTATCGTATCTCAACTGTTTGTTGACAGATGAATATGATGTGAATTTTATTTGATAAATTCAGTGAAATGTTCAGAAATGATATAATTTTTCAAGGAAAGGAGTGATTTATTTGGATTTTTATTGTCCGTGATATTTCCAGGGTTAAACAATCAATATATTATACCTGGTGCCCGCGGCTTCACCCGCCATTATTAATTGAATCCAGGATTTTTAAGAAATTTACACTGGCAGTTTATTAAAAATGTTTGTGGTTCAGAGCTATGAAAATTGTAAGTAAAAATAAAATTAGAATATGTGTTCATTTCACTTAGGTCTTATATAATAAAGAAACGGGTTTCCTAATTTTGTACTCTTCGCGTAAGTTTACACTGCGAGAGACGAACATCGCCGAGTATACCCGATGTCTCACGAAGCGAGGGAGCGAGTGAGCACGCTATTTAGGGCCGTTGAATCGTATAAGAGTAGATGTTTGAGTTATCAGGGAAACGACTCGTCAATGCACAAAATTTGTCTGCCATTTTGTAATGATAACTACCCATTAACTGTAATAGTTAAATTAATTCTGAATATACTAAGAAATTATAGAACGAGTCAATATAGAGCATGCCAGATTGCAAGGCTACAGAATAATTCATTGCTGAAAAAAAATGAAACTTCGCCTATTTTTCAGCATCGAAAGCTATATGTCCCCCCTTAACTGATGGTGGGTGGTTCAGTTATCTACCTTCGCTTGTTGTATAGGTAGCATGGCCTACATCCAGATTACGTATCTAAGCCAACACAAAGGTTTCGATTCACTCCATTTTCAAAGTTTTGCATGACGGGAGAAAGCCTGTCCATGCTTTTGTTTATTGAATCCCTTGCGAAATACAAAGGAAGTTTCTTACAAGCACCTTTGTGTTGGCAGGTCATCATCAGCTTCCTGTGAATAGTGACTTAATATCAAAACTTAATAGTATGTCCTAATAGTATGCGTGTAGGGGTACACCGTAGCGTAGTAGTTGAGGCGCTGCGCTCCAAACCGGAAGGTCACGGGTTCGATTCTCGATGAGGTCGTTGGAGTTTTTCAATTGGCCTAATCCTTCTGGTGACACTATGGCCTTGGGATCGACTCAGCCTCTAACCGAAATGAGAATAGGGAGCAATCCTGGAGTTAAAGGCGGCTGGTGCGTAAGGCTGACAACCTTACCACTTCAAGTGCCGAATTTCCAAAATCTGGAATCCTGAACCTCCTGGAACCCTCTGGGCCTCCGTGGCCTGTATAGGGAACACAAGAAAAAGAGGCATTACTCATTATAGTAGACCTAAGCGCACCTTTTGAAATTACCTTTTAGGTAGATTGCAATTATACACACACACACATATATCTCTATATATATAAAAGGCTTTGTCCTGACTGACTGAATGAATGACTTACTGACTGATTGACTGAATGACAGGAATCAACGTACAGCCTAAACTATAACAGGTAGAGATTGGAATTTTGACAGTACCTTCGTTGCATAATGTAGGTGCTCACTAACAAAGGATTTTGAAAAATTCTGATTCTAAATGCCAAAAATTAAATGTTTTTGAAAATACTTAATCCCTTTTTACATATAATTATCAATTCCAAATCACATAATATATTGTTGTCAAATGGTATCAGGTGGGCTTGGAAAAAACAAATGAAATGCACTTTTGACAAACAAGAGAAGTTATCAAAATAATTCATGTTATAAATAAATATTACAGAATGAAATCCACTAAAATAATGGAATCACATAACTTTCTCTACCCTGGACATAGAGAAAACAAAACGAGGTATGGTAATGTGTATATTATTATATTATATCGCAGGTTTTTGGAGAGAAAAGTATGAAAGTGATAATGCTTTCTGTTTAATTTCATCTCCAAAACGGTTTTATGGTAACATAAGAGTGGGAAATTTCCCGCCTCGATATTACAATTTTATGTTACTGGAATTTCTGTTTCTTCTTATTTAAACCTCTACCAGGCTTGCTGTGCACTGTACAAGCGATGGGATGCAACATTCTAGATCCTCTATGAGCCATAAAAAACTATATCAAGCGTTTTATGAGGGAATAGTTTGAGTGTAATAAGTCGTTCTTCCTATTTCAAATTATAAATGCCTATATAAGGACCTAGAATTTAAAATTGAAAATCCTTCATAAGCTAATTTCCAATTACAAAATACAAAGCCCGGGCGACGCCGGGTCTTTTAAGCTAGTATATATATATATATATATATCTTAAAGTAGCTTACACATGAAATTAAAACCCCAAGAATTACACACAGCACGTTTTAATGTAGGATCATTAACAAATCCGGGGTGCGCGGGCAAAGAGACTTAAGTCCACCATTCTAAAAAATTGAGATATGTCCATCAAGTTATAGATAAAAATGTTCTCTACATTTGTGTTAAGTCCAGTAAGTCATATTCAAAATTGTACAGTAGTTATGGATGTGTGCCTCATGGGTTTATCCATCTCGAAAGCTATGTTGGGCTGGTATAGTGTGTTAAGTCACTCTAATTCTCAGTAACAAGAAAGTGGACTTAACTCTCTTTGCCCGCGCACCCCGGAAATTTAAGATAAAAGATATGTGACGGAGGGGACATGTCCAACAACTGGATTCCACAACATAACACCCTTGAGACAGAAAATCCTAAAAAGAACTACAGTAGAACAAAAAGGACACTTCCGTGAAAGACCAGTGTATAAAAAATAGTTAACAGGCTAAATTAAACAACAGAAACTCAGTCTTATTTAAAGGTCATCCAGTGCCAACCTGACAACTTACAATGTACCACTACCACCCAATGACTGCTATTTTCCTAAGTTGATGCTGATAAACTAAAGAAAAAAGAGTTGTAGAATGTTTCTTCCCCTTTAGATGCAATTTCAATATCTTAAAATTTCACTACAGCTCCTCACAGCTGTGATTTCAAGATTTTAAAATTTAAATGTGTTTTAATTTTGATTTTCCTCTTAAATAATATTTGGGGAATTATAAGCAATGATGATGATGATGATGTTGATTATGATTATGATTATTATTGTTATTATTATTATTATTATTATTATTATTATTATTATTATTATTATTATATGTTTAAATAGGAAATGCTAAGCAGTAACGACAGTAGCATTCTGGTCTCAGCTTAAGGATGTATGGAAGATAGAGCTAACCCACACAAACTTCACTTTAGATATTGCATTTTAAAAGTTAGGTCAAATCTACAAATCTCATTTTTATTTTTCTTTTGTTACGTATTATGTTACTAACAATACTTGTTGACAGAATTAGTCTATGTCAGAAACACTGGAAGTGACTAAGAAAACATACAAATAGCACAACAATCTCAACTTTCACAAAAAGAGGGTTAGCGCTATCTTCCCCTGGCCCCTTGTGAATATACTTTCAGATTGACTTACCTACTTGCCCGAGGTGAACGTCTTCCTGATAGCGGGGAAATTAAATGATGTAACAAAGCTAAATAAAATGTCCCTCAGCGAGATTAAATTTACCTCCTTGTAAAGAAAATCGATACGTAGTTTAATGAAAATAAGCGGAGAGGCAATCCATCAGAAGTCTGTCTCCCTGCTTCCTACGTTAAATTGAAATTCTTATGACTCGTCTTTATCTTCTTCCTGTCTCCTTTTCCTTTTTAGTTTTTCTTTACCTCACCGTGTCTGCTTCGGGTTGTATTTATTATTGGCATTGAGCTGTTCTTCGTCACACTTTAGTGCACTGTGAGCCATTTCATGCATGATCGTGGGGGTGGTGGCTAGCCTAGAGGATAGAGAAGCTCCCACTATTGAGGGTTGACGACTACTGAAGCTATTATTAACTTGGAATCCGAACCATGGTGGGCTTCCCTTTTGTTTGATATCAGAGGTGAAGGCGCCCACCCAAGTTCTTTCTTGCACTTAACTTTCAGTTTTCAATATAGATTATAGAAACAATCTACAGGGTGTTAATGAATAACACCAAAATATTTTACCTGTGTATAGAGGGGACATAGACAAGCAACTTTTATTAGGAGATTTTTACTCTATGACGTAAAATATGTATGCTACAGGGCATTAAAGTCATTACAATTTGGTGCTCATAACTCAATAATTAAGCGAAAGACGGTTAAAATTATCATTAAATTGACTGCATGCCTTCTTAATGATCGATAAAAACCTGATTCTTAATCATTTATCAGCAGCTATATCATAATCTAGTATTTCAATAATGTGCAAAATTTACAGACTAATCACATGACTGGCCTCCACTGCATTAGTCCTTTTATTCATAACTCAGTGTTAACAACGAAGTTTATTTGTTTTTCATTTCTTTCAAATGTTAGAAGTCAGTGGCGGTCATGCCCTGGGAAATTTTATGCTGTAACAGGAAAAATTGAATCCATAGAGCAAAAATCTCCTAATGAAATTTGCTTGTCTAAGTCTCCTCTGTACAAAGGTAAAATATTTCGGTGTTATTCTTTAACACTCTGTATATTATATATAACGACTTCGTTGGATAAAACAATTTTCCAGTCCACGAAAGGAGCATAGGACTTGTTAATGACGGTTTAGTTTAGTTACGTTTATTTTTCTGTAGAGAACAGAGCGACTGCTGGTACCTCATTACCTCATGGACATCTAGAAGGAAAACTAATTTGGGCCCTGACTGTATTTAAAGCCGAAACTATAAACGCTTGCCAGGCATGGTGGCGCACTCACACCTAGTTCGGGGACCCCTAGAAAAGTGATCTAGAAACCACCCCAAGCTAGGAAAACGGTTTTTAAAACAGAATGGCAACTGTGTAGATAGGCTACATGACGTCAAGCTAAACTGGCTTCCATTACAGTGACCAATATGATAGGAAAATAAAAATTCAGATAAATTACCACTTGTATTGTTTGTTAACAATTACGAGGAACACTATGGGATTTAGTTACTATTATAGGCGTAGAAGTCGTAGAAGTGGTCTAGAAGTCGGCCGCGGTGGACTAGAGGTTGCGTGCCCGCCTCTAGATCCGAAGGTCGCGGGATCAGGACGTTAAAACCTCCCTGGGCATGGAGTTCTCCGGGAGGGATTTTAAGCTAGGGGGCCGTGTCGTAGATTTACGCCACGTAAAACAACTCCAAGCCTAAATTAGAGCCTCTGGACAAAATTTCTCGGCCAAGAAATACCTTTAGTTTCCTGAGGGGGGTTGAGAGGTGATGGGCTTACCACCTGTCCCTCTGCCCTCTCTCTCGGAAAATAAGCGTAACAAAATTAGTGTAGGTAATGAAACCTCCACTTGGAGGCCCTTCGCCCACCGCAGGGGTTACAGGATGAAGTCAGTCAGTCATAAGCGTAGAAGCATAAAACATTATGTTATACAAAATGGAAGTTGGTAATGGTGACGTGTTATGGCGACTGGGCGAAATATCTTTTGCTGAACGCAAGATAAACATCGTGTTGAAGTGGTCAGCTATGTCTTCTCCAGGTGAGGTTTGAGATAAGGCTGGGGCAAGTTGAGACGAAGTTTGGTGAGGTGAGGTGACGAAAGGTGGCGCAGGTTGTATTTGTTTCTGTGTTTCACAGAAAATCACGGTGAGTCACCTCACCTCACCTCACCTCACCTCACCTCACCTCACCAAACTACGTCTCAACATGCCCCCAGCCTTAGAGCATGCTTACATAGCAAGCATCTATAGATCCGTTCCTCAGATTTGAGGTTCTTTAACATGCCATGGTTTTGCAATGTTCTAAGATAAACACCTCGGCGTAATCTATATTAATAAAAGGAAGTGTTTGTCCTTTTGTCTGTCCGCGATGCCCAGCGAAATCTACTCAACACAGAGATCTGAAATTTTATAAGTAGGCGGACTAAAGGGTCGGAATGTGCACCTCGAAGCCGGAATTTTAATTTTCGCCTCCGTTCGTGAGTTATGAGTGAAAACGTGCATTTTTTTGCGTTTTCGAAGCATCAGTTTCAGTAATAAATTTCAATATCTAATCACTTACAGATGGCTTTGGCAATTTTTGTCAACATACCTCATAGCCTACCTTGAAAATAAAAGCAACGCGATCGCTTGATTTTGTTAGTCCATCCTAGACGATTCATTTGTTTAGAGTGTCAAGGCCCACAGACATATGACATTTTCAACCTACACGGAAGAAGGATAATCAATCCTAAATATGGTCAAACATTGTTCGATTTGAACGAAACTCACTATACAGGGGTTTTCTGGGCCAAGGAACTCGAATCTGAGTTCGCTTTTACCAGGGGACGCTACCTAATCGTGGAATGCACTCCACGTGATTTAGGTGTTAATAATTATAATTTGAAATAATTATCGCGGGGGAAGCCGCGGGCACATGCGGGCCCATGCTGTTTGTCTGTCTGTCCACGATGCCCATCGAAATCTACTGAACGCAAAGATCTGAAAATTTAAAGATAGATGGACTGAAAGGTGGGCGAATGCACCTCGAAGCCGAATTTTTAATTTTAGCTTTCGTTCGCGAGTTATGAGTGAAAAACTGGCAGAAAACGTGATTTTAGCGCTGTCGAAACATCAGATTTCAGTAATACATTTCAATGTAAAATCAATTGCAGTTGGCTTTGGCTATTTTTGTCATACCGTGGAAATAAAAGCATCGCGGTCGCTTGAATGTTGTAAGCCCACGCTGGTCGATTCATTTGTTTAGAATGTCAAGGCCCGTAGACATATGAAATTTTCAACCTACACGGAAGAGGGATAATTAACATAGACCTAAATATGGTTAAACATCGTTCGATTTGGACGAAACTCACTCTACAGGGATTTTCTGGGCCAAGGAACTCGAATCTGAGATAGCTTTTACCAGGCAACGATATCTAATCGTGGTATGTAATTCACGTGATTTAGGTGTTAATAAAATAATGATTTAACTATTATGCTCTTAATTTTTAATTCTTGAAATAATTATCGCGGGCGATCGCTTGATTTTGTAAGTCCATTCTGGACGATTCATTTGTTTAGAATATCAAGGCCCGAAGACATATGAAATTTTCAACCTACACGGAAGAGGGATAATCAATATAGGCCTAAATATGGTCAAACATTGTTCGATTTGGACGAAACTCACTGTACAGGGGTTTTCTGGGCCAAGGAACTCGAATCTGAGGTCGCTTTTACCAGGCGACGCTATCTAATCGTGGTATGTAGTCCACGTGATTTAGGTGTTAATAAATATAGCCTAATGATTCAACTATTATGCTCTTAATTTTTAATTTTTGAAATAATTATCGCGGGCGAAGCCGCGGGCACATGCTAGTCAGTAATAAATTTCAATGTCAAATCAATTACAGTTGGCTTTGGCTATTTTTGTCATACCTTGGAAATGAAACTTTCGCGATCGCTTGAATGTTGTAGCTCACGCTGGTCGATTCATTTGTTTATAATGTCAAGGCACGCAGACATTAAATTTTCAACCTACATAATAATAATAATAACGACTTAGAGCACGTTACTACAGTTCAGAAGCATCAAGAACCCAAGTTCTGTTATAACAAAAAAGTAGGTAGAGTTAGTGTTAGACATAAATTCATTGTGACGTCACGTCTCGGAATATACGAGAGAAGACAAGCAGCGCGTGCAGCGGCGTAAACAGGAAGTGTGACGCTCTCTTCTTTTGTTCTTGCCGCAGTTCATCTTAATCGAGAAGTCAGGCCGATATTCATGTAATAGTGATCTAATGAATTTATAGAGCAGCACTAATTCTCCCACGGGACAGAGTGAATCAGTGGCGTGGAGGTTGTGTATCAGTGGCGTGATAGTTAACATGTACTTACTATGTGTCGACGCTCAAACGGCTGCATGTAAATCGACGAAAGTTTGGTTTTCTGAATTTATGCACTCCCGGGAGGATTTTATTCGTATAGCAATACATGATGGACACGGAAAATAAAATATGGAAAGAGATGCAATCAGTTAACGGGAGTTACACGTACATTCTCAAATTTATTATCATTATTCTGCATTGGTATTTCTGCATAACAGCAGGTCTTTACCATAGTGTGAAATTCCAACTCGTTATGTCTTCTGCATGTTTGAACTCTCTATAGCTTATTTTCTTTTTGATGCAGTGGCGGTTCCAGGGAGGGGGCCTTAGGGACCGCGAATCGTAGAAAATGATTACCTTTTAAATTAACATTAAAATTGAATCTCTGTACATATAAGAGGCTTTGTCCTGACTGACTGACTTAACTAAGGACTGACAGAGAATCAACGTGAGTCTAAACTATAACAGGTAGAGACTTAGAATTTTGACAGTAGGCCTACCTTCGTTTCATAATGTAGGTGCTCACTAAGAAAGGATTTTGCAAAATTTTAATTTTAAATGCCAAAAATCAAATGTTTTTGAGAATACTTAATCCCTTTTTACACAGAATTATCAAATCCAAATAACATTTCATATACAGTCCTCATGACAACAATCTATTGTTGGCAGTGGTCACAGGTAGTCTTGGAAATAAATGAAACGGGAATTTGACAAATTAGCTTTCTCTACCCTGGACATAGAGAATACCATACGAAATATGGTAATATGTATATTATTATCTCCCAGGTTTTTCCGGAGGGAAATGTGAAAGTGATATTGAATATATTTTTAATTTCATCCCCGAAACGGTTGTATGTAACATGAGAGTGAGAAATAAAATATTCCGCAAAGACAATACAATTTTATGTTTCCGGAATTTCTGTTTCTTCTTATTTGAACCCCTACCGGGCTTGGTGTGTAGAAGCGATTGGATTCAAAATTCTACATCCTCTATAAGCCATACAAAGTTATATCAAGCGATTTTGGAGGGAATAGTTTGAATGTGATAAATCGTTCTTCATTTCGAATTTTTAATACATATATAAAGACCTGGAATTTGAAAATCGAAAGGCCTTCATAAGTTAATTTCGAATTACAAAATACAAAACCTGGGCGACGCCGGGCCTTTGAAGCTAGTATAGGATATAGCTTTTTATAGCTCATTGAGTACTTAGAATTACGAGGGTAAATCAATAAGTATTCGCACTTTTTGTGTAATCTTTTGTAGGTTGGCATACTGCTTTGTGCCAGCGAAAATCGACATGTCCTTCATTTGTCTGAAACGTGTAGAATGTTTGATCATTGTGACTCCACTGTTTGTTGCGCTGTTGCACATTAAACATGGCTGCACCGCTCAGCGTTTGCACCAAAGAAGAACACCGTGCAGTGATCCATTTTTTTCTTTTTTTCTTTTGTCGTCTAACGGTGTACCAGGAGCCGAAATCCATCGAAGTCTTTCCGCACAATATGGGGGCAATGTTTTATCACGGCGAAGAGCGTACGAATGGATTCAAAAGTTGAAAAATGGTCGGACTAGTGTAAGTGATAGCCTAACCTGTGTTCTTAAGCTTAAACAATCTGCAAAATATAAAAAAATCGTAACACATTGAGGAGAAAATTCCATGTGCGTTGAAATATGCTTTGTATGTGCAAAGTATAAAGCAAACCAAAGCAACAGGGGAAAACAAGGGCTGTTTTGAGAAAACGCAATCGCCCCAATTATTATTATTATTTATTTATTTATTTATTTATTTATACTGGCGCAGTTAAGGCCATAAGGCCTTTTCTTCCACTGCACCAGTAAAACTATACATATCGTAAATAATGCATACTACAAACTATACAAGAATTGATAAATTATAAATTAAAACTAAGCATGCTACAGTCAGTAAAATTACAAGGATTTATTTACAAGTTTGATAAACTAAACTAAAATAAAATTAATGACTAATAAAATGGATATTCAACTTATTTCTAAATTGTGGTACATTTCGACAGTCTCTGATATGACAAGGCAACGAATTCCAAAAGCGAGGAATTGATATCAGAGGCTTTCCCTCGATTTATAAGCATTATATTAAAAGTTGGGAAAATCACCTAAAAATGACCGCCAGCCTTTAAATAATATGTCTGATTGGGCTAAATATGGATCGGAGCATTAGACAACGTGCGCCAGATAATTTTTATATCCTAGCATCCCTTAAGTTAGACAAGAATCTCACAAATCCACTTGCAATGCAAACGTGTTTGAAGTCGCTAAGTCACATTGCTGAGTCCACGTGCCTAGCGGAACAATCGAGAGTTATCAATAAGCAACTCAACTCCCGTTGCCATGGAAACGCGGAGAGTAAAAGTAGTGTTTGCATAAGAAGGGAAACAAATGAAAAGAAATGCGAAATTTCCCTCCCCAGACGGAGCATTAGCATTTATAAAGGAAATGTTATGAACTGTGATTGATACTCCTCAACTTTAAACTTTCAAATAACCTCTTTAAGCTCTTGTTTCTAATACTTCCACGTGTTTAACTCCTGTAGAGGAAAATATCGCATTACATCCTTATCCGTTGCTATGGTAACAACAAACAATGCATGCGCTAATCAACCTCTTTTATTGAAGCATGGCCTGATTAATATAGAGTTGTGAATGTTATTTGTTTGTGAGGAGGTAAAGGCGGGGCAAATGTGGGTCTTTGTCGTGTTGATTGGGTTTAGTGAAGTGGTAACTAGCGCTACAAGAGCGGAGAAGAATGGCTACATTGTAACAATAGACCGTGAGATAGGCCCATTGTTCGGCTTGAAATGTCTTTAGAGCGGCTTTTCCATTCAAGCGTCATGAACTTACCAAACTGCGGGGAGGCTTTGGATTATTAACGCATTCCGCTGTGCTTTTGTCTTTCCATAGCCGTCTGTAGCCTAATACGTTTCCACTTGTACCGAACATAGCGAAAATGTTTATTTTTTAAACAAATTAAGGAAAGTGGGAGGAAAATAGAGATGATTTCCTTCATGATAAATGATTTTAGGTTCATTTGGTTGAAGCCACGGGTTCGACCCTCAATGAAGCCAGTGCTGCTTATGGGCTCATACTTGTGATGGCGCTATGGCTCTGGTGTTGACTCGGCCTCTAAGCAGAAACGATTGCCAAGAGGAAATGAAGGCTAAATCTAAGTAATTTTTCACTTACCATACATCAAAACAAAGTATTGAAAGCTGGACATGGAATTTCGCAATACTTCCTCTAGATAACAGGAAGGCGTAGCGACGCAGTAGCGTTCTGCATTTGTTCTTCTACGATAGTGTTCTTTTTCGTGCACTTCCCATGGTATCCTGTACCCATTTACATCTCTCTTAGGTCCGAATATTTTCCTAAACCACCTGTTTTCGAACACTCTCAGATTATGTAAGGGGCCATGTCTCACAACCATATAATTCAACTGGTAGGATAATTGTCTTATACATTTTTATTCTTAGATTTCTAGACAGAGGACGAGAAGATAAACAGTTTCATTTTGGCGAAATTTTTTTACACTCTGTATGTAAGAGGGTATGTCCTGACTCACTTAATGACTGACTGACAGAGAATCAACTTAGAGCCTAAACTATAATGGGTAGAGACTTGGAATTCTGACAGTATCTTCGTTTCATAATGTAAGAAAGGATTTTGCAAAATTTTTATTTTGAATGCCAAAAATAAAATGTTTTTCAGGATACTTAATACCTTTTTACACAGAATTATCAAATCCCAATCAATTTGCATGTACAGTTCTCATGACAACAGTATAAGTTATTGTTGGCAGTGTTCACAGGTAGCTTTGGAAATAAATGATACGGGACTTTGACAAATTAGAGAAGCTATCGATAGAATTAATTGGTGTAAATAAATATTGAAGAATGAAATCCACAAAAATAATGCACAATGTGATGCAGTGACATATCTTTCTCTACCCTGGATATAGAGAATCATTTTCTAACTTCACATTTTGATGTAGAATAAGAGTTAGTGTGGCAGTCAGTTGTTTCAGTCTGAGTGTGTGCCAAAGAATAAGTTATGCCATATCAGAAGTCGGTAAAAAATTCGATCCACTGATACGTTATTCATAGCTGTAGACTTTGTATTTTTAGTTGAGAAATATGGATGTTGATCACAGACCCTAAGCATGTAAAAGGAGACAAAATAGAATGGAACATTTATGTAAAAACGATGTCAGTGTTAATAAATATGTTTTAATTATTTTTCTGTTAAATAACTAATTTAAACTAAAAACATCTAGCAGTTGACTAAATAATCGCGAGCGAAGCCACGGGCACCTGCTAGTAGCATAGGCGTAACGAGGGGGGTTTGGGGGTTTGAACCCCCCCCCATTGATTAAAAAAGGGAAAATTGTACTATTTATTTCATTATTGTGATATATCACCTTTTTTAAAAAATCTGCTTATAAATTACTTAATATGAGTTTAAAGCGTGGGAAGCTTAAAACTCGTTATTGTGCATCTTAATTTTTTAAATTTTCCGGGGGGAGGACCCCGGAACTCCCCTCACCAGATGTTATAACCCCCCCCCCATATGGTCGGCCTGGTTACGCCTATGGCTAGTAGGCCTAATTTATAAGCTGAGATCCGCATCTCAGATTATGTAAGGGGCCATGTCTCACAACCATATAATTCAACTGGTAGGATAATTGTCTTATACATTTTTATTCTTAGATTTCTAGACAGAGGATGAGAAGATAAACAGTTTCATTTTGGCGAAATTTTTTTACACTCTGTATGTAAGAGGGTATGTCCTGACTCACTTAATGACTGACTGACAGAGATGCTGATTTCCCAAGTATCCAGAAATAAGGACTTAATTACTATTAAGTGCCAGTATGGTACTTTATGAGATTGTGTGGGGGACGAAAAATGTCTGTCCGTCTGTCTGTCTGTCCGTCCGTCCGTCCGTCCGTCCGTGTGTCTGTACGCGCTCTAACTCAAATACGCTTTTTCGGACGAAACTCACTATACAGGGGTTTTCTGGGCCAAGGAACTGGAACCTGAGGTCGTTTTACCAGCCGACGCTTTCTAATCGTGGAATGTTCTCCAAAGCTGGATTTTTAGCTGTTTCTTTATAATTATAATATAATAATTATTAATCGTTTAGTTTATCAATGATTCACGTGTAAGTGTTAGTGAATAACTTATAATGATTTAACTATTATGCTCTTAATTTTTAATTCCTGAATTAACTATCGCGGGGGAAGCCGCGGGCACCTGCAATTCTGTAATAAAATTATGGAAACGAAATTACTGGTGCACAAGTAATCATAGTTGGAACTGTTTTCTGTGCAGTCCACCGCGAGTTTACATGGCGACATGAAACCAGCCTCCAATTCAAGTTATGTCCGCTTGCTGATTTCTATTCCAAGGGGTGATCATGTTGTGCGATCACCCTGTAGGCCTACGTTCCCTGGAGGGCGCGTGTAATTGATACAGACGGGTGGAATAAAACTCAGGGCCCAAGTCAATCTCCATTACAAGAGCAATCTATATCCATACACAGCGCCGTACCTGTGTCACGTGGCTTAGAGTTCAGGTGGCTTTGGTCACAAAAAGACAAAAGCATTTGCCACGATAATATGACGTAAATCTAGCATTGGAAACTCCTGGAAGCCTTAAAATAGCGATAGAATTGTGAAACTTGTGTTTTAATAGAATCGAGGAAAAATTAGAAAATGGATACTTTATCTTTCCGAGATACACTTCACACACATGTATTGCATACTATTTTTTACTATAATGAAAAATACTTGACAATACATATGTGAAAATTGATTACACACAAACAGCAATTCAGGTGGTTTAGGAAAATATTCGGACCTAAGAGAGATGTAAATGGGTACAGGATACCATGGGAAGTGCACGAAAAAGAACACTATCGTAGAAGAACAAATGCAGAACGCTACTGCGTCGCTACGCCTTCCTGTTATCTAGAGGAAGTATTGCGAAATTCCATGTCCAGCTTTCAATACTTTGTTTTGATGTATGGTAAGTGAAAAATTACTTAGATTTAGCCTTCATTTCCTCTTGGCAATCGTTTCTGCTTAGAGGCCGAGTCAACACCAGAGCCATAGCGCCATCACAAGTATGAGCCCATAAGCAGCACTTGGAAAACACATTTATAATGTCGATGGGAAGAACCCTATTGATATTGAACCAAATCGGTTCACCGGTACCGGAGTAATGCCCAATTTAGTGCCTATTTTAATAGATTATGGCACCTTTCTAATAGAAAGGCGCCATAATTCAAATACACTGTATCGGATTTCCATTAAACTTGGTATACGCATTTATGACATCCATGAAAAGTACTCTGTTAAATTTGAACCTAATCTGTTGACCGGTACCGGAGTAAAACCCAATTTAGTGTATATTTTAAAGGCGCAATAGCTCAAATACGCCTTATCGGATATTTATGAAACTTCGTATACACATTTATAATATCCATGGAAAGACGTCTGTTGATGTTCAACCAAATCGGTTGGCCAGTACCGGAATAATGCCCAATTTATTGCCTTTTATGTTAATATATGAGAAGTCGCGATAACTCAAATATGCTTTATTGGATTTTCCTGAAACTTTGTACACCTATTTATAATGTACATGGGAAGACGTCTACCGATATTGGACCAAATCGGTTGTCCGGTACCGGAGTAAAACCCAATTTAGTGTCTATTTTAAAAACGCGGTAACTCAAATACGCTTTACCGGATTTTTATGGAATTTGGTATACACATTTATAGTGTTCATGGGAAGAGGTCTACAAATACTGGATGAAATCGGTTCACCTGTTTCGGAGTAATGCTCAATTTGGTGCCTATTTTATGATAATATACGTATTCGAAAGAATTTTATAAAAAAAAGCAAATCATTTATCATGACAACATAGTCAATTGTTTTACTGTGATATTTTACGGCTTTGGAAATTAAAATAGAGATAGCTATGACCAAAAACACTATTGTTTTACATGCGCTTATAACTTACAACTAGACCGTTAAACTGACCCAGGTGACCGAGGTGGTAACGTTTTGGCCTCACGTTATGGAGTTCCATGGTTCAAATCCCGAAACCAGCCAATTTCACTTTCTTTTTCGTATTTTTATGTGAGTGTGCGATTGTCAAGATATCAAAAATCTGTACAGTTCAGCTGATGCTGGAAGATTTTAATCTGATTAAAAAGAAAACTAGACCTTTGTTCTTCCCTAAGCCCTGCTTAATGAATAAATCTGGAGCTTAACTTGTAAATCAATTAAATAACATATTCTGCATATCATAATTGCAGTCATAACTGATTAAAAAAAACATACTGGCACTTTTTTACATCAGTTTACCTGATTTTATTTATTTTTTGGAATAATTTTGCCAAGTTTTAAGTAAATTAAGTAACGTTTCGCTTTGTATTTCGTTCTGACTCTTCATATAATAGGCCTGCATTTAGGTAGGATAAGTTAGTAGGCCTATGTGAACAGTAGACCTAGGATTTTAGACTAAAAAAATAGTTTTAGGCACCTAAAATAGGCTTTTAAAACAAGTAAATAGGCTTTTAAAAGATAAAATAGGCACTTAAAATATGCTTTTAAAATGTGTAAACATATAGAAAGTATACTTTAAAATATTACAATATGGACTTGAACTGTAACATGGTCTCTTTTTTTTACGGCAAGAAACTTGGTAGGCCTATACCTACAGAATTAACTGCAAAATTAGGCATCACGAACTGTATTCACTTAAACAGAAGTTCTTTCACTGGAGACTTGACACAGTAGTCCTTCCTCCTTAATCCTCCCCCTCCCCCGTCAGTCAGCATTCCTTTAGCAACAATTGTTTGGAGATTCCTTTAGGGACAATTGTTTGGAATAATCAAGTTTCTGTGAAAACCCCATTAATGTAAGTGATTTATCATGAAACGTCAACATTTTTAAAAATTACCATGTTATTTCATAAGGAACAAAATAGGCATTTGCCTTAAAATCCCAGGTCTAGCATGATTCAAGGCCTCCTCCTGCTATACATGGGACTGTGAACGATCGGAATCGGCCTAAGTGTTAAGTAACCTCCAATCCGGCATTCGCCTATAAACCTACACAGAGATGATCCTTCCACCGGATTTGAACTCGTCCTTTACCGCCTGGGTGCATGCTCCTAATTATATTAACTGTCACCAGATGGCGGGACGTGTAATCTCTGACTTCTAATATCAAGATGTTTTCCTTGTTGAAAACAAATGAAGTCTGTCTTCTTGTTGTGACAAATCTCCGCAAAGCGAGTTTCTTCTGTTTCTGCTCCCCGTGGAGACCGGCGGCCGTATTTCACTTTTTAAAAATAAATTATGTGGCAATATCAGCGTCACATGGAGAAAGAAACGTTGCAGCGTGTTCTCCAAATACGTTCGCGAAACACGGTGTTCAGAAACTGTAGTCATGCCAAGCAAAATAGTATAGGCCTATTGCGACACAAGGGCGGAAAGGCACGTTTACGGGTCGAGGAAACAGATTGAAAACCCGAGGCGCAGCCGAGGGTTTTTAAGTTTTCGAGACCCGTAAATGCCTTTACGGTCCGTGTGTTGCATGCTATTTTTTGCACGACGGTTACTTATATCAATTTAATTATATTAATTGTGATATTACCTGAAAATATTATGTAAATACAGACTTGAAGAATGGTGCTTATTTCAGAAAGGGATTCGCATTTGTTATTGTTTATGGCAACCGAATATTTATAAAGCGGGGAGGCCTTGGTCATTTCTGCTCGCAAATAAGCATTTGCGGGCGGTAAAGTAACTTTCCGCCCGTCGCCCCTAGCAACAATTCACTTTCCGCCCGTCGCCCCTAGCAACAAGATTGCGTGTGGTAATGTCAAGTTACGAGCCATGTAAACAACTGTCGTAAGAAACACTTACTAGCTAAGGAGTGCAAAAAATAAATTTACCGAATGCTTGGAATATTAAAACAGCAGATAAAACATTTGAACAAGTGGAGAAATTCAGATATCTGGAAGCAATAAATTACAGATACAAATAATATTAAGGTAGAAGTCGATTGAAATTAGGAAATGATTGTTTTTATTAAATTAAAAAACTCTTATCTTCTCGTCTACTGTCCAGAAATCTAAAAATAAAATCAGGTAAACTGATGTAACAAAGTGCCAGTATATTTTTGTTTATTCAGTTATAACTTCAATTATGCTATGCAGAATATGTTTTTTTTAAATTGATTTCCAAGTTAAGCTCCATATTTCTTCATTAAGCAGGGCTTACGGAAGAACAAAGGTCTAGTTTTTTTTTTAATTCGATTAAAATCTTCCAGCATCAGCTGAACTGTACAGATTTGTGATATCTTGACAATCGCACACTCACATTAAAATAAAAAAAAAAGTCTAATTGGCCGGTTTATGGGATTTGAACCATGGAACTCCAGAATGTAAGGCCAAGACGTTACCATCTCGGCCACCTGGGTCAGTTTAACGGTCTAGTTGGATAAGCGCATGTAAAGCAATGTGTTTTTCGTCATAGCTAACTGTATTTTAATTTCCAAAACCTTATAAGATCACAGTAAAACAATAGGCTATGTTGTCAAGATAACTGATTTGGTTTTTTTAATAAATTCTTTCGAATACCTATATTACCATAAAATAGGCACTAAATTGAGCATTATTACGAAACAGGTCAACCGATTTTATAAAATATCAATAGACGTCTTCCCATGAACATTATAAATGTGTAAACCAAGTTTCATAAAAATCCGGTAAAGCGTATTTGAGTTACCGCGTCTTTAAAATAGACACTAAATTGGGTTTTACTCCGGTACCGGTCTACCGATTTGGTCCAATATCAGTAGACGTCTTTCCATGTACATTATAAATGGGTATACAAAGTTTCAGGAAAATCCAATAGACTAAAGCATATTTGAGTTATCGCGACTTCTCATATATTAACATAAAAGCCACTAAATTGGGCATTATTCCGGTACTGGCCAACCGATTTGGTTGAATATCAACAGACTTTTCCCATGGACATTATAAATGCGTATACGAAGTTTCATAAATATCCGATAAAGCGTATTTGAGTTATTGCGCCTTTAAAATAGACACTAAATTGGGTTTTACTCCTGTACCGGTCAACAGATTAGGAATAAATTCAATAGGGCACTTCTCATGGACGTCATAAATGCGTATACCATGTTTCATGGAAATCCGATACAGCGTATTTGAGTTATGGCGCCTTTCTAATATAATCTATTAAAATAGGCACTAAATTGGGCATTACTCCGGTACCGGTGAACCGATTTGGTTCAATATCAATAGGGTTCTTCCCATGGACTTTATAAATGTGTTTTCCAAGTTTCATGAAAATCCGAAGAAGCTTATTTGAGTTAATCAATCAATCAATCAATCACTTTATTTTCCAAGCGACAATATACATTGTATAGGAAATTGTCAAGAGCAGTGAATAGTTAATAGTTAATGACCATACAAGTATTCTTCAACAGAATAAAAACATTTCTCGATCAAAAATTCTAACAGTCCCTTCTTGAACAATGAAACCTTATTTGCAGTCTTGAGGTACACAGGAAGGTTATTAAATAATTTGGGCCCAAGTACATTTGGGGATTTACATCCTACATTACATTTTTTAAAAGGTATATGATAATCTGCACATTGTCTTGTATTAAATGCATGAAGACTCTTATTCTGGACAAATACGTCCCGATTATGGAATGTGTATGTGCACAATTCAAATATAAATAAACTAGGAATAATCATAATATTAAAAAGTTTGAAATATTCTCTACACGACTGTGTGAAATGTAATCCTGCAATGCATCTGATATTCTTTTTTGTGCCAAAAAAACACTTGGGACTAAGGTAGACCATCCCCGAAAACCAATACCATATCTCACACGGCTTTCAACATGTGCATATTAGCTGTTTTTTAGTTAGTACAGTTCTTAAGTTTCTGATAGCATATGATAAAGAATGAAGTTTGGAAGCTAATAGATTACAATGATCCTTAAAATTTAAATTCCGATCAATATTCAATCCTAAGAATGTTGTTGAATTTGATTCAGGAATCATTACACCATTTATAAACAGATTCATTTCATCAACCTTTTTTTGTGAATTATGAAAGTGTAAATACACTGTCTTAGTCGGATTCATATGTAGTGAATTTGTGCAGAACCATGTATGTACATTATTTAAAAGATTATTGCATAAATTCTTTAGGGTGATTTGACATTTATCAGATACAATTAGTGATAAGTCATCAGCATACATCGTGCATGAAACAGAAGATGGAAAAGCTTTAAATATATCATTCACATATAAGATGAAAAGTACAGGGCCCAGAACCGAGCCTTGTGGAACCCCAAGGTTGACATTAACAGTTTGAGACCTTGCCGAGGAATTCTGATTATTCTTGCAATAAGACAGATTTACATATTGGCTTCGATTTGAGAGGTAGGATTGAATCCATCTGAGTGGTACACCATTAATATTATATTCGGACAGTTTAGACAATAGTAAATTATGCTGAACACAGTCGAATGCCCTGCTGAGATCACAAAATATTCCAATTGGACATTCATCAGACTCAATATAAGACACAAGTTTATCATAAAAATCACCAATTGCAGATATAGTAGATCTATTGGATCGAAAACCATGTTGATGGTCGGAAATTATACTTCTAGAATTAAGATAGTAAAGCAGTCTGTTTAGAAAACAGTATTCAAACATTAATGAGAAACAATAAGGCACAGTTACAGGTCGATAATTTGTTATCTCAAGAGGATTACCTTTCTTGTATATTGGAATAACCTTACCTAACTTCAGCATCTGAGGAAACTTCCCAGAGCAAAAGGAAAGATTTATTAAATATGTAAAAGGCTTCACTATGGCATTTAGAATCCTTCTCAGCAAGAAACATGGAATATCATCAGGTCGAGAAGAGTACTTATCTTTCAATTTTAATTTCATTAAGTTATAAAATTCATCTTCTGTAAATGGATAGAGTAAAAGATCATTATGATTATCGTTTTCAAAAACATTAAAATTAGAATCACTTTGCAAAGACAATTGACTTACAATTTGTTCAGGTACAGATTTAAAAAACATATTAAAAGCATTGTATGGATTTGATGTGACATTACCATCAATGTTAATAGATAAATTCGATGTTTTGCGGTTATTCTGTGTTAAATCAGAGATTATTCTCCATAGTGATTTAGTAGAGTTCTGTGAATTTAATATTTTATCTTGATAGAACTGCATTTTTGTAGTTTCAACTAATTTCCTGTGTTGTTTCTTTCTTTCCAAATACTTGTCTCTAAATTCGGTTATATTCTTAGATAATATATAAAGTTCTTTTAGCTGCTTACTTGACTTTCTTATTGTGTCATTTACCCAACTTTTGGAAATGTTGTTTTTAAAATGCTTACGAAGCGGAAAGTACAGATTAAAATAATACAATACTTTATCATGGAAGTATTTGAAAGCTTCATCAACATCAGTTATTGAATATAGTTCACACCAGTTTTCTATAAGTAAATCACATTCGAATTGCTGTATTGAGACATTATTAAAGCATCTTGAATAAGATGATACGTTATTGAACGCATAAGAGTCATGAAGGGCTGTGTTAAACAAGATAGTTCTATGATCAGATAAAATATTATCAACAACACATGAAGTACCAGAGCTAAAATTAGTATAAACATGATCTATAGTGGTAACAATGGACTTTGTGACTCTTGTCGGCCAGAGAACCCTATTACACAAATTGAACTCAGCTAACATATTTCGTAAAGTATTATACTCTGGATTTTCAGAGTACGCGTCGACATTAAAATCACCACAGAGTAAAATCTTCACATTAGGTTGGTATAAATAATTTAAAACTTCATGTAACCTATCATAAAATATTTGTAAATCTCCAGATGGAGATCGGTAAATGGTTAAAATAATAAGCTTCAAGTTTGGTTTACATTCATACTGAATACCACATATCTCAATATGTTTATCACAACCAAAATTCTGAATATCCAGAGGGAGAACATTAATTTCATCCTTCACCCATATTGCCACGCCCCCTCCTTTACAAACATTTCGTTTATAAAACGAACTGAGGTAGAATCCCGGAATTTGATAGTTCGAAGTGCAATCATTACTAAACCAAATTTCAGTAAGGCAGATGAATTTTAGTTTATCCAATTTTGATATATCAATAGCTAAATCATTTATTTTTTCATTATTTAAACTTTGTGTATTCAATAGCAATAAGTCGGGTTCGTATATCAAACTTTCTGTGTTACCTTCGGTTTGAGATGTAAAAAATATTTTACACAGGCGTTCTTCGGCCACACAGATGGGTCCATGGCCCTTTCAAAATTTTGTTGGGAAATTTTCACCTTGAAAGAGGAATATTCTTCGGGATGCCTAGAATTTAGGCCTTCACACTCTACCTCAGAAAAACTTTTTACAAGATATTTTTTGAGATCATCCGAGTTAGTGTTAGGATCAATGCGATAGACATGTAAGAATACTGATTTTTCCACTCCTGTTATGGTGCGTACAGACGCACGGACGGACAGACGGACAGACAGACAGACGGACATACATTTTTTCGTCCCCCACACAATCTCATAAAGTACCATACTGTCACTTATGGATGTGAGACATGGCCCCTTAAATAATCTGAGAGTGTTCAAAAACAGGGGGCTTAGGAAAATATTCAGACCTAAGAGAGACGAAAACTGCATAACGACGAGCTTCATAACCTGTACTCTTCACAGGATACAGTAAGGGTAATTAAATCACGGAGAATGAAATGGGCTGGACATGTTGCGCGCATGGGGGAAAGACATATCTCAAAAGTATTGACAAGAAGACCCAAAAGGAAGAGACCACTTGGAAGACCTAGATGTAGGTGTGAGGACAATATTAGAATAGATTTAAGATAAGTAGGATATGCGAGGGATGGTTGGATGGAGTTAGCACAGAATAGGGTTGAATGGCGGGCTCAGGTAAGCGCGGCAATGAACCTCCGGGTTCCATAAAGTAGATAATATTCCTTTAGCTTGCTTAGGAATTTTCTATTGCCATTGAGTAGGCTACGTAAATAGCGTTATACTTTAAATATAAATATACTATTAAGTGATATAACTTGACATCTTCTTGGGCTATAATGAATGAAATTCTTTTATAATAACTTGCAGGTGCCCGCGAGTCTATTAATTCAATAGCTACATTTTTTAAGTAATTTATTTTACTACGTTTTGATGCAGAATTCAGATCGATCTGAGTTGCAACACGATCCCATTTTCATGCAAAACTTTCGATCCGATATTGAAAACAACGTTTCCGAGAGAATCCACAGAATGCGCTAGCCACACAGTTCACGACCAATGAAACCCTTTTCTCCAAACACGAAAATCATCGCGACGGCGTTGAGCACCAATCAAGGACGCCTATGTGATATTTTCTAGGGGGGGCAATTTTTTAATTATTTCATTTTTTCTCGCTTTAACTTCTTGGGCCACTTTGCAACATTATAGCCTATTAATAATGTAATAAGTGCAACAATGATGTAGCCAGAAAATAATTTCGGGGAGGGTCGAAAGTGCCGAGGGTTTGGGGGTACAGAAGGGGGGGTCGGGGGTCCACTCCCGGAAAATTGTTTAAATATTGAACTAATGAAAATCACATTTTACGCTATTTGAAAAAAAATTAGTTTACCATACTCTAAGACATGCCAACGTAAACAAGCAATCATTACCTAAGTTATAATACATATTACTATTTATAAGAAAGTTAAATAACACATGGAACAATGGAAATAATACCCTACTCATTATGTTATGAGAAGAAAATAACTGCTATATCATATTTGACACACCAAAACAACTTGTTTAATTTAATAATATTTTTTAAATACAAAAATAGAATTTAGGTTTTGATTTTTAGGAGTCCGGACCCCTGGAATCCCTTTCCTAATCCACTGTGGATTCTGCTTCCATGGTGTCGATTTGGTAAAAAATCTGCAAACTTTTTATGTCTCTATTGATTTTTAAATAATTGTCTTAAAAGAAAAACACCCGACTATAATTGTCAATATACATTTTCCCCATTATCCTGAGAGCTAGGGGGAGGGCCCTCCTGCCCATGGCACCAACGAAATGTCTGTTTAGCGTATTGAGATTGAACTGATCACGTGGCATTATACACTCATTTTGAGATTGCAAGACCGTGAGCCGGCTTTCGGGTGCAGGGTTGGTTTTTTAAGGATACTACCTGAGACAGCTTTCGGGGCTGGGTTGGTTTTTTTTTAAGGATACTACCTGAGACAGCCCTTAGGGCTTGGAGGATAAGTGTCGGCTCACTAGAATAATAAATATAAGAATCCGAAAGAAACAGGAAGCAGGAAATCCTAGCGTGCTGGGAAACAATCTTGCAGAGAGAGAGTATACTGGAATAACATTCTATATCTCTATATTTTCAAACAGAATTAACAAATAAACATACAACCATTAAATATCACAGCGTCCAATTGGATCAAAGGCAACAATATCATAAATCCTGCACAAATACCTGACGATTAACATATCATAACCCAACTACTGGAATAACCCTGACAAATAACTCTAAGAGCAGTTACATAAGATCTAACCCAATGAATAGCTAAGGGCAACTTCACTAAAGAGCAATCCAGGATCCGGGAGAGTTAATGATACTGATTGCTACTCCCAAAATATAGTACACATTTCCAAAGGTACAGATCACATGAATAGATGCCATAAGGGAACATAACCTTCGATCCTAACTAAGATGGCTAGAGAGTAACTATAAATAAAGGAGGGTACACTGAGATAGATATAAGATAATTCAGAGAATAAATATAAAGCTATCCTGAATAAGGAGTTAAGAAGCAATCAATTTTACACGCAATATGTGCTAGACTAAATTTTCCTAACATCTCAAGACTAATTTGTTAAGTACAGTTTCCAGTACTGGAATAACTTTAAGTGGATGAATAATAGTTTAACTGGCTAACAGTTACTACAGCACTGAGAGCATAACTAATTTTATTTTCAGAGGGAACTTGGCTAAGATAATTCCTAAGAATCTGGGCAATAATATACAAATGAAGTCACACAAATATCACAATTACTCCTTTGAATAATTTTTCTGATACAGCTTACAGTACTGGAAAATATTAAATTAGCATGAATAATAATCTAACTGGGTAACAGATACTACACCCCTGACAGGCTGAATAAATTATTTTCAAAGGAACTTGGCTAAGATAATTCATAAGAATCTGGCCAATAATATACAACTGAAGCCTCACAATTTTTACAATTACTTCTTTGAATAAATACAGCTTACTGTACTGGAAAATATTAAAATAGCATGAATAATAATCTAACTGGGTAAGTTACTACAGCTCTGACAGGCTGAATAAATTATTTTCAAAGGGGGCTTGGCTAAGATAATTCATAAGAATCTGGCCAATAATATACAACTGAAGCCTCACAATTTTTACAATTACTTCTTTGAATAATTTGTCAAATACAACTTACAGTACTGGAAAATATTAAATTAGCATGAATAATAATCTAACTGGGTAACAGTTACTACAGCCCTGACAGCCTGAATAAATTATTTTCAAAGGGGGCTTGGCTAAGATAATTCATAAGAATCTGGCCAATAATATACAACTGAAGCCTCACAATTTTTACAATTACTTCTTTGAATAATTTGTCAAATACAACTTACAGTACTGGAAAATATTAAATTAGCATGAATAATAATCTAACTGGGTAACAGTTACTACAGCACTAAATGCATGAGTAAATTATTTTCAAAGGGAACTTGGCTAAGATAATTCTTAAGCATCAGCCCAGTAATATGCAAATGAAGTCTCACAAATTTTACAATTACTTCTTTGAATAATTTTTCAAATACAACTTACAGTACTGAAAAATGTTAAGTTAGCATGAATAATAATCTAACTGGTTAACAGTTACTACACCCCTGACAGGCTGAATAAATTATTTTCAAAAGGAACTTGTTAAGATAATTCCTAAGAATCTGGGCAATAACATACAAATGAAGTCACACAAATGTCACAATTACTCCTTTGAATAATTTTTCAAATACAACTTACAGTACTGAAAAATGTTAAGTTAGCATGAATAATAATCTAACTGGTTAACAGTTACTACACCCCTGACAGGCTGAATAAATTATTTTCAAAGGAACTTGGCTAAGATAATTCCTAAGCATCAGGCCAGTAATATGAAAATGAAGTCACACAAATGTCACAATTACTCCTTTGAATAATTTTTCAAATACAACTTACAGTACTGAAAAATGTTAAGTTAGCATGAATAATAATCTAACTGGTTAACAGTTACTACACCCCTGACAGGCTGAATAAATTATTTTCAAAGGAACTTGGCTAAGATAATTCCTAAGCATCAGGCCAGTAATATGAAAATGAAGTCTCACAAATTTTACAATTACTTCTTTGAATAATTTTTCAAATACAACTTACAGTACTGAAAAATGTTAAGTTAGCATGAATAATAATCTAACTGGTTAACAGATACTACACCCCTGACAGGCTGAATAAATTATTTTCAAAGGGAACTTGGCTAAGATAATTCATAAGAATCTGGCCAATAATATACAACTGAAGCCTCACAATTTTTACAATTACTTCTTTGAATAATTTGTCAAATACAACTTACAGTACTGAAAAACATTAAATTAGCAGGAATAATAATATGAACTGCCTATCCGTTCATAGCGATTATATATAAATTTAGCATTACTAGCAAGTTCTAGAACAGGGGCATGACCTTCAAGATAAATGGCCCATTTTGCAAGAGTTCATAGACTATACATCTATTAATTAAGGGATAGTTTTAGATACTCGTGTCATTAATATCTCGACACAATATAATCTCGCTATACAAAATTCACTCAGAAGGGACTAGAGTAGTTCAAGCAATACTTGCTTAGAGGGGTAGGTACAATGGCTGCAGACATGACGCCGCAACATCACGAGATATGACAACGTCTCTTATTTCAGGCAACTGAATTAGGACAAACGTAATTATTCTCATGACTTAAACCCTATACCACTTGGCGAGATTTCTTCCCTAACTTTAGCAAATGTGACTTTCATCGTGGCATAATAGACATAAGATAACGGCAATGGTAATGAACTTAAATGGCTTGGCAATACCATAACTTAGTGGAGATTCCACAATTAAGTGCACGAATATAGAATGGTGAATTACATTATAAATTACTAACCCGTCCCGTGCACATACCTGGAAGGCAAATCCGGATAGCGAGGCCAGACATCGTAGAAGATTCTCCACAAACACTACTAGGCACAATTCTGTTCTGAAGGCTAAGAGAGACTAACTCGTCAGCCGGAATGGCCGACGCAACACAGACAAAAACCACGCACCGAGCATGCGCAGAAAGGACAGCAAGCGGAGAGAGTAAGAGTGAACTAAAGTGACTAAACACGTCATAACATGACGTATGTCACAGCCTCCCCTCTGCGAAAAAAAGAAAGGGAAGGCCGGACAAGAAAGGTATCGCCTACAATGCCAGATGAAAATCACAAGTACTAGATCATATAAAGACATAAACAAAGTATAGTTACATAACCATAAATACACAACATATGCAAATACTACACCCTAAGAGAACTATACCTTATACCAAAATACCCTTATACTCTTGAAATCTTAAGAATCAAGCAGTCTTTCACCTTCACACATGATTGAATAAGATTATAAGGTTAGACATATATTACACTCAAGTCAGGTAGATTCAGTCAAGTTGAAAAATGTGAATACAAAAGATTGAATTGTTATCTGACAAGCATGCATTGTAGAACCTGAAAACTTTTATAGTACATCAAGAGTCATTCAATAGCATAAAACAAATTTTACATAATTTAGAGCCATTGGAATAGTCCATACGTTGAGTTCAATGTTAACCACGGCCAAAGGCCTACACCATTAATCTATATAAGGTGTGGATAATAAGACTCCATTCTTCACTATAATTCCTAACTTGGTTATCACATTCTTCATTCTTCTAATATATAAGACTTGAGATGAAAACGATGCACAAGAGCCTCAAAATAAGAGGAAAGGAGTGAGCACATATCACTTGAGGGGTCTTACCACCTTCGACCAATAACAACTGGTCAAAAACACTCACACCACCATTACATATATCTTGAATAGAGATGCTATATTGCGTAGTACTCTGCTCACAGATAACCAAGAAGTGCTGGAAGGAGTGGCTCCGGCCACCCACACAGGTGACAAAAACCAGTTGGGGTACGTTTCCCCATGAGCCAGCCCAGCCGGGAACGACGTGCAGGCCTACACGATGCACCCAGGAGCACGAGGAACAGAAGACACAGCATTCAGGGCACATGCTCCAACAATAACAGCACACAATCAAGATGCAGAAGGCTCAGGGCAACCACCAGTACCATCAGGCACCAGAGTACATACAGTAGTAGGAAAAGGGCAGAGCTCATGTCCATATTTTCCTTAATACCATGATATTGAAGTCGACTTCAGTCATAAATGTCAGTAGATAATAGTCATTCCAGATAGTAGCAGGGTAAACATATAATGGATACCAAATTTGTCTCATCTCTTGTTATTCTTTGTTGAATTATTGGTTTCCCCCTTTTTTTTTTTGGTTATTTTTTTTTTTTTTTTGCTTTTGTTTTATTATATTTGTATGAGTGAGCCTTAATTTTAATATAGGCCTAGTAGTAGTAACTTAATCAGGAGGAGAACGAAACAGACCCCGCATCACCGGAATTCACCCAACAGGAGTGCAAAGGACGAGCAAAAAATTCACCACAAACATTTATTCGTGCACAATTGGAATCCCCATCACAACAATACATAAATACCCTACTTAAATACCAAGCCATAAATACCTTTAATATTTCATGGTGCGAGTAGCAAACACCAACTGACAAACATAACACTTATAACGCTAATTCATAAAACATACACAAGCCACAACATAATTTAATAGCCACTTAATCTACAAACACTCGCCTATATCTTAAATCTATACATTGACAAAGGGCTTCAACTGAGTGGCATGGGCCCTTCTTAAAACATTATTTGCCAGATTTTGGAGTAAGAAGGACACGCCATGTTCTAGAACCTGAACAATCAAAAAAAAATTTCCATTTTAAAGTATGAATTTCAGCAATCCTTATAATTTAGCGGGGACTCTTAACATGTAATAGCAAGTGACAGAGTAGAAGGGGGGGGCACTAATTTCACCCACGATCCACCAAGTGTGGGGAAGAAGGACAACTGACGTATAATCCTTAGTGCAATATCCAGCACAACTCAACCACCGCCGGCGCACCAGGGAAGTTGAGCTACGTCAAGAAGTCCCCCAACCGCACAACAATGGCTACACGTGAAGGAAGTAAGAAGCCCACAAGGACTCAGTCGAACACGTTAAAGCAAGAGGCTCAACGACAGCCGGCGTATGACACACATACATAAGCTCCCAAAATCCAGGAAGGACTCAACCACCACCGGCGTACCAGGGAAGTTGAGCTACACCAGCAGTCGAGAAGCAGCTCACATAAAACAGAACGAACGGTCCACCATAAAAAATCTACCATCAATAGTAAGTGGACGTATAGAATACGTCACTCTCCCCTCTGCGAAGAAAAAGTCAAACACCAGAGTGTAGAGCGAAGGTAATGCTACCACCTGAGCCGACTTAACAGCGTGCAGGGAAACAATCTTGCAGAGAGAGAGTATACTGGAATAACATTCTATATCTCTATATTTTCAAACAGAATTAACAAATAAACATACAACCATTAAATATCACAGCGTCCAATTGGATCAAAGGCAACAATATCATAAATCCTGCACAAATACCTGACGATTAACATATCATAACCCAACTACTGGAATAACCCTGACAAATAACTCTAAGAGCAGTTACATAAGATCTAACCCAATGAATAGCTAAGGGCAACTTCACTAAAGAGCAATCCAGGATCCGGGAGAGTTAATGATACTGATTGCTACTCCCAAAATATAGTACACATTTCCAAAGGTACAGATCACATGAATAGATGCCATAAGGGAACATAACCTTCGATCCTAACTAAGATGGCTAGAGAGTAACTATAAATAAAGGAGGGTACACTGAGATAGATATAAGATAATTCAGAGAATAAATATAAAGCTATCCTGAATAAGGAGTTAAGAAGCAATCAATTTTACACGCAATATGTGCTAGACTAAATTTTCCTAACATCTCAAGACTAATTTGTTAAGTACAGTTTCCAGTACTGGAATAACTTTAAGTGGATGAATAATAGTTTAACTGGCTAACAGTTACTACAGCACTGAGAGCATAACTAATTTTATTTTCAGAGGGAACTTGGCTAAGATAATTCCTAAGAATCTGGGCAATAATATACAAATGAAGTCACACAAATATCACAATTACTCCTTTGAATAATTTTTCTGATACAGCTTACAGTACTGGAAAATATTAAATTAGCATGAATAATAATCTAACTGGGTAACAGATACTACACCCCTGACAGGCTGAATAAATTATTTTCAAAGGAACTTGGCTAAGATAATTCATAAGAATCTGGCCAATAATATACAACTGAAGCCTCACAATTTTTACAATTACTTCTTTGAATAAATACAGCTTACTGTACTGGAAAATATTAAAATAGCATGAATAATAATCTAACTGGGTAAGTTACTACAGCTCTGACAGGCTGAATAAATTATTTTCAAAGGGGGCTTGGCTAAGATAATTCATAAGAATCTGGCCAATAATATACAACTGAAGCCTCACAATTTTTACAATTACTTCTTTGAATAATTTGTCAAATACAACTTACAGTACTGGAAAATATTAAATTAGCATGAATAATAATCTAACTGGGTAACAGTTACTACAGCCCTGACAGCCTGAATAAATTATTTTCAAAGGGGGCTTGGCTAAGATAATTCATAAGAATCTGACCAATAATATACAACTGAAGCCTCACAATTTTTACAATTACTTCTTTGAATAATTTGTCAAATACAACTTACAGTACTGGAAAATATTAAATTAGCATGAATAATAATCTAACTGGGTAACAGTTACTACAGCACTAAATGCATGAGTAAATTATTTTCAAAGGGAACTTGGCTAAGATAATTCTTAAGCATCAGCCCAGTAATATGCAAATGAAGTCTCACAAATTTTACAATTACTTCTTTGAATAATTTTTCAAATACAACTTACAGTACTGAAAAATGTTAAGTTAGCATGAATAATAATCTAACTGGTTAACAGTTACTACACCCCTGACAGGCTGAATAAATTATTTTCAAAAGGAACTTGTTAAGATAATTCCTAAGAATCTGGGCAATAACATACAAATGAAGTCACACAAATGTCACAATTACTCCTTTGAATAATTTTTCAAATACAACTTACAGTACTGAAAAATGTTAAGTTAGCATGAATAATAATCTAACTGGTTAACAGTTACTACACCCCTGACAGGCTGAATAAATTATTTTCAAAGGAACTTGGCTAAGATAATTCCTAAGCATCAGGCCAGTAATATGAAAATGAAGTCACACAAATGTCACAATTACTCCTTTGAATAATTTTTCAAATACAACTTACAGTACTGAAAAATGTTAAGTTAGCATGAATAATAATCTAACTGGTTAACAGTTACTACACCCCTGACAGGCTGAATAAATTATTTTCAAAGGAACTTGGCTAAGATAATTCCTAAGCATCAGGCCAGTAATATGAAAATGAAGTCTCACAAATTTTACAATTACTTCTTTGAATAATTTTTCAAATACAACTTACAGTACTGAAAAATGTTAAGTTAGCATGAATAATAATCTAACTGGTTAACAGATACTACACCCCTGACAGGCTGAATAAATTATTTTCAAAGGGAACTTGGCTAAGATAATTCATAAGAATCTGGCCAATAATATACAACTGAAGCCTCACAATTTTTACAATTACTTCTTTGAATAATTTGTCAAATACAACTTACAGTACTGAAAAACATTAAATTAGCAGGAATAATAATATGAACTGCCTATCCGTTCATAGCGATTATATATAAATTTAGCATTACTAGCAAGTTCTAGAACAGGGGCATGACCTTCAAGATAAATGGCCCATTTTGCAAGAGTTCATAGACTATACATCTATTAATTAAGGGATAGTTTTAGATACTCGTGTCATTAATATCTCGACACAATATAATCTCGCTATACAAAATTCACTCAGAAGGGACTAGAGTAGTTCAAGCAATACTTGCTTAGAGGGGTAGGTACAATGGCTGCAGACATGACGCCGCAACATCACGAGATATGACAACGTCTCTTATTTCAGGCAACTGAATTAGGACAAACGTAATTATTCTCATGACTTAAACCCTATACCACTTGGCGAGATTTCTTCCCTAACTTTAGCAAATGTGACTTTCATCGTGGCATAATAGACATAAGATAACGGCAATGGTAATGAACTTAAATGGCTTGGCAATACCATAACTTAGTGGAGATTCCACAATTAAGTGCACGAATATAGAATGGTGAATTACATTATAAATTACTAACCCGTCCCGTGCACATACCTGGAAGGCAAATCCGGATAGCGAGGCCAGACATCGTAGAAGATTCTCCACAAACACTACTAGGCACAATTCTGTTCTGAAGGCTAAGAGAGACTAACTCGTCAGCCGGAATGGCCGACGCAACACAGACAAAAACCACGCACCGAGCATGCGCAGAAAGGACAGCAAGCGGAGAGAGTAAGAGTGAACTAAAGTGACTAAACACGTCATAACATGACGTATGTCACAACCGTGTAAACAAATGCACGTGATTTGAACCGCAGCACACGTCATACTACCAGAGAATATAGTGCGGTATTAGATTTGATTTTTATAACAGTAAAAGCTCATAATATGTGACTAAAATTATTAAGATAACAATATCAACTTATTGCAAATGTTTCAATGTATTGCGAAACGTGGCATTCGTGATATAACCCTTCAGTTTGCGAGAGGTATTGTTGTGAATAATTGAAAACGTAACATTTCAAATTTTTCAGTAGGCTGTACGGAGAAACGTGTCATTTATAATTCATAACCCAATCTGCGAAAAGCAGTAAGTAACATAATGACTAAAATTCAACCCGGTCCGAGTGGCATAATTTGAAAAAATCTGATGTGAAAGTCACATAACTACCTATGCCCAAATAAAAGTTAGCAATATTCACATATCCTTGCACAGAATCGCAAGACGCAAATTTACGCTAATTATCCTATAAATACCTCTTCTTTCAATGATGCGACTAAAAGCGCAGGCTAGGCCTACATAAAAAAAAGTGACTGCAGACGTTTATTGAACTTTCCGCCGTAAAGAATAATTTCTGAAAATTATCGAATATTTCCCTCGGATACTTCTTTACTCTATACCTAGCCAACAATACATCTTTCTCACTTCACATTCTTATATAGAATAAGAGGCCGTGAAAGATCGCGTATTCAGTTGTTCATCACGCAAGACAAAATTTCTACAAACAGTGGGTGAACAGTGGGTGGCTTGTAACTACCCTTCAGAAAAAAATTTCGAAAAAAGTTTCAAATAAAAGTTTTAGCTCTCAGTATAAGGAATACATGTGCAAATTTTAAAGAAAATCGTTGGAGCCGTTTTCGAGAAAATCACGTAAACGAAAATTTCTTCATGTAAAGTCCCCTTAAAAATAAGACAAACTTTTCGCCAATCCTCCGCTCACATCTTCAGAAGGTACCTGACCCAAATACGAAATTTTGTTTTCATACGATGTTCACAGACTTTCCACACACACACAGACACACTGACACACAGACATGTCCCCAAAAATAGCATTTGTGGATTCAGGGGGCCACAAAACGTGTATTTATGACAAAAAACTCAACTTCGAATTTGGGGGTCGAAAACAATACTTCCTCTACCTATAGTAGGCCTACCTATGTTTTTAATGTATTTTTTTTTAATTCAGCACTTGCAATTGAGGGAACTGACATCTGCCAGAAGTAGGCCTATCTGGAAAGTGCATAGTGAATACAAAGACTCTAGTGCAGTGACCACATTGATGACTTTGTGATAAGTGCTATTCTTCAATAGCACTTCGTCAATTTGGGAAAAGGAAATTAAGCAAGTATTGACAGAGGAAAACAGGATGTGTGACTTTATTGCCTGTGTGACGCTGTAGTGAACAAATTAGTAATCAATTTAGGCGACAGTTCGGATGCTGGTTCCGATATGGAAGTGGAGCCGATGTCAAATGATTTGGATTGTCGCGTTACGCCACTGCCGGAGAACTCCGATTAATGTTAGTAGGTCTAATTATTTCACAGTAATAGGCCTATACCTTCTGTATATAAAGTACTAGCTTAAAAGGCCCGGTTTTTTGTTTTGTAATTGGAAATTAACTTATGAATGACTTTCGATTTTTAAATTCTAGGTCCTTAGTTAGGTATTTAGAATCTGAAATAGGAAGAACGACTTATCACACTCAAACTATTCCCTCAGAAAACGCTTGATAGGCCTATAGCTTTTTATGGCTCATAGAGGATATAGAATTGTGCATCCCATCGCTTCTATCCACGAAGCCTGGTAGGAGTTGAAATAAGGAGAAACAGAAATTCCGGAACATAAAATTGTATTGTCTTTGCGGAATATTAATTTCTCACTCTCATGTTACCATAAAACCGTTTTGGGTATGAAATTAAACAGGAATGTAATATCCCTTTCATACTTCTCTCTCCAAAAACCTGCGATATACTAATATATATATATATATATATATATTACCGTACCTCGTATTGTTTTCTCTATGATCAGGGTAGAGAAAGTTATGTGACTGCATTATTTTCGTGGATTTAATTATTTAATATTCATTTATAACACGAATTATATTGATAGCTTCTCTAATTTGTCAAAGTCCCGTTTCATTTATTTCCAAACCCATCTGAGACCATTGGCAACAATATGTTGTCATGTGAACTGTGATTTGGATTTGATAAGAAGGGATTAAGTATTCTCAAAAACATTTAATTTTTGGCATTTAAAATCAAAATTTGGCAATATCCTTTCTTAGTGAGCACTTACATTATGAAACGAAGGGATTGTTAAAATTCCAAGTCTCCAGCTATTATAGTTTAGGCTCTACGTTCATTCTTTGTCAGTCAGTCAGGACAAAGCCTTTTATATACAGGGTACGGCAGAGAAACCTGACGGTTTTTTAATTGAAATTACCACAAAACTGTATTGTTTGCGTACATTATTTTATTTTAAAATTACAATACATCTCAAAGTATTTTACCTACATCAAAATTACTTTTTGAAAATTGTGTTCCTACTTCAACCCACAAAGGTAAGTAAGCCCATTATATCAAAATTATTATTATGGTTTCGTGAAAAGTTGGAATCAGCCGAAACTGCGTAGTGTCGTAACTCGTTGTCGCCAGTACATCTCGCGCTTGCGCATTCAAGTAAAAAACAATTGCGAAACTTAGTTATGAAACCTACGTGTAAACAAGATTGCATCAGTTTCGCCGCCATTTCAACAAACTGAGAATATTCCATGTCGGAATACCATACTGATGTGGGTCAATAAACATTCAAAAATATTAAATCTACAAATTCGGCTTCGAGGTGCATTTCACGATTGGAAGGAACCGTCCGGAGAAAAAAGTCCTCAGATTCGAGTTTCCTGGGCCAAAATACGTTCGCATAGTGAGTGTAGTTCAAATCAATCATTTTTCCCCATTTAGGCCTAACTTAACGATCTCCTTTCCGTCTACCTATGCAAAAGAAATCAAATCATTGCGAGCCGTAGGCTATTGTTATAAATAAATAAATCAAGCAGAGCGGTCTAACAAAATCGAAATCATCGAAAGCCTGAAGCTTCCAGGCTTCGAGTCATTCGGCACATGAAGGTGATAAGCTGTCAGCCTTACACAACGGCCGCCTTTACCCTCAGAATTGACCATGGTACTCATTTCTGCTAGCCGACCTCAGGGCCAAAGGCACCAGAAGAATTAGGCTATGCGAATAATCCCAACGACCCCATCTGGCATCGAACCCGGAACCTTCCGGTTTGTGGCGCCTAATTGCAGAATTACGCATCCAGTTGTTTCAACCCGTTTCCAACTGGCATTATTTACGAGGCAAGACCAAAACTTGGTGTATGTTTGGTTGTGGCTTTAACTACCCTTAGACATTTTAATCGGGAAAATTTTTAAAATAAAGATTTAAAATGATGTTCGTATTCGTACATCCTTGTAACCCAAGTTGAAGTTTCGATACCAAGACTAATTTAGGTGACATTCATTTTCCGAAACAGAGCAAAGGGACAGATGTTAAGCCCATCGCCTCCGGAAATCAAGGTAGGCCTATTACTTGGAACCGAAAAGGCTGAGTAATTTTGTCCAGAGGCTCTAATTTAGGGTTAGAATTGATTAGCATGCCGTAAATGTACGACACGGGCCCCATTCAAGTCCCCACTCCCTTTTTTTGCGTTCTGAAAAATTCATCGCCCGCGGCAAGGTTTGAATCCCAGACCTTGGGATCTAGCACGGCCGACTTAATATTATAGATTATACTAAACATTTAGTAAATTATGTTTAAACTTTTATTGTAAACATTTTTCTCACAAAAATCCTCTGAAAGGGATTCATCACTTGCACAAATTCAGGGCTTTACAAATGACGTATTGAACATTTACATTTGCCTGAGAGAACTGAATGCGTATTTCCTGCAATACGGCCTCTTCGTCTGTATCAGAATGAATTGAGAAAGTTACACTGCCCGTGTTTTTAACGTACAGAAAGTTATGTGAGTGTATGAGGTAAGGAATGTGATAGCAGGGGGCTTTGACTGCCCTGGAAACCGGTTTTCGTGGCTTTGGTCACGTGACTGTAGGCTGCTTGGTGGAGTCCAAATGCTTCCATCTGAACTGTGCACATGGCGATGTTTTCAAGTGCGGATGAGTTTACGTGTGCGGTTTTCAGCTTGTGATAGTGATTGTAGGTCCATAAACTATTCTACATCAAGTTTAGATACTGCACTATTGGATACAGTCCTTGGATCGAACTCAGGTGAGTGAAATAAAGACGTATTTACATTGAATACAAATCAAAGTGTTAGAGGCTTACATTACGATGCTGTTGAGTTTGTGTCGATTTTAGCTTATAGTCGTAATATTAGTGTCTGTGACAGTGACTGTACGTTCATAAACTATGCTATATCAAGATTAGACACTGTACGATTAGATATAGTTCTTGGATCGAACCCTGGTTAGAGAAATAACGATAATTTTACATCGATCACGAATTAAAGTGTTGTAGGCTTCCATTACGATGAGCTTTTAGTGCCGTTTTAGCTTATATTCGTGTCTATGTTAGTGATTGTAGGTCCATAAACTATCCTTCATTAAGTTTAGATGCTGCACTATTGGATACAGTTCTTGGATCGAACTCAGGTGAGTGAAAGAAACAGTTTTTTACATTGAACACAAATGTAGCTTTGCACTCGTCAAGTTGTGTTTATATGAGGTTTATATTTTACTGGCTTAAAAAACCCAGCGTCGGACGGGTTTTGTATTTTGCTTGTATTAGAAATTAATTTATGGATGATTTTCAATTTACAAAATTTGTGTCCTTATAGGTATAAGTAGGCTATCCAGAGATCGAAGCGAAGACGAACGACCCACCACATCAAAATAGGCTTATTCCGTCAGTAAATGCTAGATACAGCTTTATGATGCTCATACAGGACTTAGAATTTTACAACCCATTTCTTGCACACTCTATGCCTGCCAGCAGTAGCGGACGCAGAATTTTTTTTCGGGGGGGGGGATTTGAATAGGTAGAAAGACTTAGGCTACATACATAATTACCAGTTTATAAAACTGGCCACTTAGAGTGCATATATAGCCCTTTTTCAAATTTCGGGGGGGGATCTATCCCCCCAATCCCCCCCTCTGCGTCCGCCACTGCCTGCCAGGGATTGAAATAAGATGAAACAGAATTTCCAGCAATATAACATTTTACTACTTTTACGGGTTATTGTTTTTCCCACTTTCATGTTGCCATACAACCATTTCAAGGCTAAAATCTAAAGAAATTCAATGTCATTTTCATACTTTCCTCCCAAAAATTTGGGACATAATAATATACTGCGCACATTAGGACTAAAAATATTCCATCCTATTTTGTCTCCCTTTAGATGCTTAGGGCAGTGGCGATTATTCCATATAGGATGTGAGGATCATCCTACACTTCATAATTCATCTACATAAATGTTTACTAGCATTCATTGTCAAAATTAAAACAATAAAATGACAAAACAGCGTTATTGTAGAGCACTCGGGAAGGAAGTTAGCGGTTCTGTTTTGAGCAGGTTGGTATTTGAGAGGATGTCCTCAGTGTTGGTGTTACGCTCTCCATGCCGTTGTTAGATCTCTGTGGCATGTGAAGGGGGAGGCGGGGAAGGGAAGTGTTGTGAGAAGCCAGTTTCATGTGGAAGAAGTTGAGGACGTCTTACAGTCCTTCCTCACATGTGTTTTGTGTTCCTCACGTTCGATAGCTTGTTTTCTAAGAGGGGAATGATAATATTTTTATTAATATTTATTTATTTCATTTCTTTGTATATATTATAGGCCTAGCTATTATTAAACTTTACAGTGCTGTTTATATTTCAATATAAGTATTCAAGTTTGATATCAACTATGAAAATTATAGCGGAATAGCTGATTTCCGTAAACGACAGTTTTCATACGTGGTTAAATATTTTCATATTTTAGGATAAAGCATTATTGTATTAAATTTACATCTCAGCCTTTATGTATTTTTTACGGCGACGCATATGTACGTCAATAGCAGTGAATGGGTTAATTCGCTCTCTCCACACCATCCTACACAACTAAAAAACCAGGAGTCGCCACTGGCTTAGGGCCTATAAAAAAATCCACATTCTGAACTAATACAACGCCTACAGCTGTGAAAACGTATCAGTGGATAGAATTTTTTACCGACTTCTGATATAGCATACTCCTTAGCACACACTCAGACTGAGACAACTGGATTAAGCTGTCCCTGTAATTTGACCTCTTATTCTACATCAAAATATGAAGTCATAAAATATTCCCCATGTCCAAGGAGACATCACATTGTGCACCATTTCCGTGGATTTCGTTCTTCATTATTTATTTACTCAAATGAATTATATTGATAACCTCACAATTTATAAAAGCCCAGTTCATGTATTTCCAAAGCCACCTGAGAACACTGCAAACAATATTGTTGTCATGAGAACTGAATTGCATTTGATGAATTCGGTCACAGTATACGTATTAATACAGTAAAGAAACTCAGTCCGTTTTTCTGCCATACGGACATGCGCGCGCAGATTCCATGCGATCCTACCGGCCATTGAGTAATACTACAATCACTACTGCGGGAAGAATGGAAATAAATAGGAGTCTTGAATTTTTATAGCAATGCGTGTTTGGAAAGGATGTTATTGTTCTGCTATAAATTGCAGTAACAATAAAGGAAGAAATCCTGAATTGCATTTCTTCACTTTCCCAAAAGATCCAGAAAGGTAAGAAGAATAATACGTAATATTTATTGTATGCCTGCTGGCTTACTCTTGACACATGTTCTGGTGTGGTTATGTTTACATTTACTTTAATGTAATATTTTTATCTTTAATTATGTTGTAATTTCTAACAATAGATACTAATGAAATGAAAATGTCAGCAGTCTATATCACGGTTAAAGATAATATTTAGGATGTCGTATTGTGATCGCTTAAGATAACACAATATTTGCTGCGGTGCAGCTTATTTCCTATGTGCATTGTAATGTATATGTCAGGGCCGGTTATGTATACAAACATGTGTGCCGTGTTGGCAGTCAAGAATGGCTATGTGAGCTCTAATGCACATGGCCATTTTGCAGCATGTAGCAGATTTTTTTTCTTTGCTTGCACAAACCTGACAATCAAAGATCCACATGCCCGGTTGTAAGGATCAATGTTAAGGAATATCAGTGCACATAACTCAATTTCGTAAAAAAGTGCACATAGCCGATTTTACAGGCGGTACGATATTTATTTTCTCGAACACGATGTAGGCGTAAAGATGACGAAAACATAATCTTACATCATAAATTCTCGGATACATGTGCCATTAAGGTGTTTGCGACAGTAAACTAACATGACATCATTATCCAAAACTAGGCAAGCAATAGGCTTACCTAAAATAGGCTAATGTTAAGAAGCGTATCTAGTCCAAGGTTTTTCCCACCTTTAAAATCAACGTTTAAGTTATAAATTATATTAAAGAGTGACCTTTGAATAGGCCTATAGGTTTGTCACACTGCTCGTCCTCAACTTCATTGTTGAGATTGTATTTTATTTCTGTATCTCACGGCTTCGATCTACCTTCAATTGTTGTAATGATTTCAGGTGTAAAAAATGGGTCATCAATAGTCGGCGAAAAGACCTACTAACAAAAACTGTAAAATATTTAAATGTAAATTGCCGCACTTCGAAAACAGCCAGTTTATGAATTCCAATAAGAACTCTTTAATTAAAACTGCTGTACCGACTGTATACTAAAAGCAGTTTTGGAGTATTAGAAATTGAGAAATATTGATAGAAACCTATATTTTTATTTGAATTTTGTATTGTATCTTATGTAATATTGTATTATTTTTGTAAAATGATGACATTTCTATTCTAATGTAATATTAGGCTACTTTTAAAAATAAAAATGAGTTATAATTGGTTTTCCAAGAATCATCTTGAAGTTATTAAAACTTGTAATAAGAATAGCCCTAGGAACTGCAGTGCAAGTTACAGGTAAGTGGCATTTAAAAATTGTGCCTGATCTTAACTAAAATATAATATATGCTTCATTGTTTCTTAAATTTAAAATTCAGTTTTGAAAGAAGATTTTTTTCTCTTATTATAACATATTTTGTTATGTGTTTATGCATTTTCCCAAGTTATTTTATATGGTGAGAATGCAGTTTTACTCAACCGCCGCATGGAGCGCTAGTGTCGCCCTGCTAACAAGTTGTCATAGGACTTTTAACACACAGTTTCCTTACTGTATTAATACTTATACTGTGATTCGGTGTAGTATTTTCAGAAATTATATGATTTTTCAAGGGAAAATTTGCATTCTAATGTTGACCGCGTATCTTCCTGAGCTGAAGTGGGTATGTGCACAGCGTGTTATAGTAGGCCTGTGGTCGAACAAAAATAAGGGTCCATTATATAATTACACAGGAAAATGCAGCATTGGTCCTTGAAGTATTTGAATAGCGTGTGATAATAATAATAACAATGTCCACCGAGGGCGATGTCCGTGGATCAACACGTCGAAACAAATGACGGCTTAGTGATGACGTATGGCAACATGCATTCCCACGAGGAACCAGTCTGTTTGTTGCCAACAAAAAGATGATATTTACATGGCCGAGTCCTCTGAGATCACGTGACTAGCAAGTCTGTAATCCAGGATTAACTGCGAAAAACAATTTTAAATATCGCCTCTACGTGTTAGTGTCAAAGCGGCACAAGTCCAGACATAATAACAAGGGTGTGTCAGCAATGTAAATTGTATCATAGGTTCCGAATGCACCAATGAGGCTCTACTTTAATATGGGCGAGTTACTGTGAAATAGGGGACGCGTTCGTACTTCTCACGCAGTGGGTCCGAGTTCCATTCCTGGTCGGGACAGGTTTCCTGGGTGGGTTTTTCCTCACCGGTGTGCCGAATGTCGGAAAATATAGATCCTCATGTTCCCCAGTAAGTCTATATCTAGCAGTCATTATAATTTTCATCCCAGCCTCGCCTTTTCAGAGTGAGTGTGTGTGTGTGACTGGTGTGTCTCGTCCTATGTGTTTATGTTGTCTCGGAGGTGGCCCGGCATTGGGCTGATCATCGATCCGGAGGGGCGCTCCATGTTCTTGTCTGGACCATAAAGTATGACTGCATGTGTTCGAATAGCTAATCCCCACCCTGACTGGTCGTGGTCCTGTAAGGCCCTGGCGGCGTGGGCCGCATAAGCGTCCCTACAATGGAAGAGGTAAAAGCATGATTTGTCCATGACGGTCACAATGACGCTAATCGGCTGCATGTAATTTAAGAAAAGTTGGTATTGTAAATTTGTAGGCTCCCAGGAGGGTTTCTTTGAACAGCAGTGCATGACGGGGGTTTACAAGGAGCACGGTAACTACAGGTCTACAAGTTAGAAAGGAACCTGTTCGGAAATATTGATATGCTGTCCGTCGCCATGGGTGAGTCGGTAGCGCGTCTGCCTTCCACTCCGGCGGCCCGGGTTCAGGAGTGGGTGTTTGTCAGTAGGTTAAGTCTTAGGTTAAGATAATGCACATTGTGCGCGATTCCTTAATTAAATATTGATATGCTTGCAGCGCATGGTGCTAGTAGTGGGGGTCCCAACCACGTATTAAGTTACACTTGGTTGTATCTATAGACCGTCCCAACCTTAAAAGACAGTATTGGTCTTATGCAGCGCACTGATGCCAGATCTACTCACATTACAAGGCCCGGCACATGATGTGAAAAAGCTCTTAAACCTCGTGAAAACATCGAAATTTGTTTTTTGTACATAATAATTAATGTAAATCATGCCCTGCAGATAGAACGACGGCACACCCTTCTTCCCTTATTTTCAACCCCCATGAGTAATATTTTCTCTATAGGCCCACAAATCTACATTTTCTGACCAATATCTACAAAATGTTACACGTGTACCCTGTGGAATCAAGTAAAAATTCTACGAGATAATCATTCTCGAAAAAAACACCCCTTGCGAAATTTTCAATCCCTACTTTGTGATCTTTTTACTAGTCTACATTGTTTGAACGATTTTTACCAAACTTTACACACAGACCCTATAAAAACAAGAGAAAAATTAGGCGAAGTTAATTTTGGAAGAAGCCACCCTTTAAATGTTTCTACCCCTATTACACCACCAAAATTTAGATCTACATTCTTGACGTGTTTTTAACAGACTTTGTACACAGAACTTATAGAATCAGGAGAAAATGGTAGGAAAACTAATTTTGGAACAAACCACATTTTAGATCTTTCACCCCTATTTTGTGATATATATTTATCTACATCCTTTGACCAATTTTATCAGACTTTATACCAAGAACCTATTGAATCAAGAGAAATTTTTAACCAAAGTTTATTTGGATGAAACCACTCCTTAAATGTTGCAACCCCTATTATATAAATGTTATTTAAATCTAAATTCTCTGATCAATTTTTGCCAGACTTTACACAGAGCTAACAGAACCAGGAGGAAAACTTAGGTAAAACTAAATTTGGGGGAAAAAAAAGTCCCTTAAATGTTTTAATCCCTATTAAATGACGTTTAAATCTACATTCTTTTGGCTCATTTTACGACTTGACACACAGAAAAGAAATACTAATAGGAATTTCTGTCTCTTCTTACCTCAACCCCACCCTCCATGGTCTTTAGAAGTAATAGGGTCCTTGAGTGTGACAAGTTGTGCTTTCTCTAGGGCCTAAATTTTGAAAATTAAAGGGGCTTCCTCCAAAATTGACTTCGAAGTACAAGTAAAATACAAAACCAGGTGACGCCGGGTCCTTTAAGCTAATAATTTATAAATGTTAAATTTAATATTAAATTTCATTTCGATAATATTATTTTTCATCATTATTATTATTATTATCATTATTATTATTATTATTGATATTATTATTACTATTATTGTGTTATAATTTTCAAGAATATAATTATAAAGGGAAGTAATAGTTAAAATACATTACATGCCTTTAGGCCTGTTCATTATCCTCAGGGAGTAGTATTATTCCTTCTCAGAGGGCCTTTCGTTTTTTCTTTTCTTATTCTATACAGTAAACTTTCTGGACACCCGGTAGCTTCTGCTATCTCTTTAATTGCCTGGGTAACGTTCATTTTCTTCAAGAAATAATTAAGTATATTCAATACTATAATTCGCTCTTTACTGCGCAATTTGTCAACACTAAGATTTGTAGTTCCTCTATTCATAATTAATATAAAATATTAATTAATATAAAATTTAATTTTAAAAAACACAAGAACCACTTCACATCAAAGTTAAACTTCACTACACAGCTACTATATAACAATGAGCTCTGAAGAAGACACGATAGTCTTAGAAACATCTGAGTACACAAAATCTCAAAGCAACCAAGTCATGAGCGCGAGAATGCTGAGCTCGGGAAAACTGTGATAATTTATTAATGCTACATGATAGAGAGCTCTGGTTTGTTTTAAATACTTTTTCAGACATCTATAAACATTTCTTCTCGCTTAGTCACCAACGTAAAGTCAATACCAAAGTATGTTACTCACTACCTAACTTTTCTGTGTTGCCGTCCGAGAATTTTCAGGTAGCACTTAATAAAAAAATATATAGCTTTCTTCTTATGTAAAATTTATTGCCGACGGAAAGGGAGTACTTTCTTTCACCATCAGGCAGTCCAAGAAAAAAATCTTTACTTGTTTTGATTATTAGTTTTCTGTCTATCGCGTGATAAGTTATTAATGTGCAAAAATATTGACTTCCGCCAAAATAACGTAATTATGAAAAATAGGCCTCATATTAATTATTTATGGCTTTACAATTGACATCATTAGAAAGGGCGGAAAATTCCCTATCAGACCACGCAATCACATTATTACATTTATCACTTTGGAAAATGGCAACATTGTCGGGATAGAAAAGGACGAAGCTAATTGCAGAACGTACGAGTGCAAGTGAGATGCAAATACTACATTTAACTCAATACTGTCTTTTAAGGCTGGGACGATCTATAGACGGATCCCTAGAGCTTAACCTAAAGAATAAATGTAGGCTATATATGAAAGAGAGAGAAAAAGTTTAACTATTTAAGAAGAAAGAAAAACAAAAACATTTCTAACAGTGTCGAATCCGGGATTTTTGTGGATTTGTGGTGATTAGACCTGGGATTTTAGGCTCTAAAAAATTAGTTTTAGGCACCTAAAATAGGCTTTTAAAACAAATAAATAGGCTTTTAAAAGAGAAAATAGGCACTTAAAATATGTTTTAAAAATGTGTAAATAGATAGAAATTTGACTTTAAAATACTACAATTAGAGGTGTACAAATCTCGATTTTAGCTTGCCCATACCCGCTTGAACGCCAGGCAAGCAAGTTGCCAGCGTCATAGTTAGCAAGCAGGCAGGTTTCTTTAAGCTTGCTGGGTCAGGTCAAACTTAGCCTAGGCAAGCCAGAATAAGCTTGCGACATTCCTAACAGCTAAACAACTGTAGTTGCTAAGTGTAGGTAATACTTTCTTGCTTTTCTACATGCTGGTAGAAGAAATTCACCATGCAGATAAATAAAAGGTGGATAAAGTATTAAAATCTTTTTAGCGTTTTAACACAATTATTATTTTTATTATTAGGTAGATTTCGAAGAAAAATCTAATCTACCTAATCTACCTAATGACTTTCAAAAAATTCGTTCATATCTTTACGTTTCATGCCTCCCAAAGTACGAAACCACCGCCTGTTAAAAAAATTGAGATATTTATATTTATATACAGTATATGTATATGTATATGTATATATATATTTATATTTATATATATATACATATATATATCTTTACACGCTAGCGGCCGTAATTTTCAAGATATTTGAATCAAATTTTATTATGTTATTTCTAGGCCCAATAGTTCAGACAAGTTCGTTAATGAGCAAAATTGGCGCAAGAGGGTGGTCGGGGGAGGGGGTTGAAATTTTAAAACATTTATATCTCGGCCCCTATGAAGTATAGAGGGAAACTTTGATTGAATAAATTAGAGTACTCCTTATGGAGTTCACAGTGACACCAACGATTCGGGGGTTTTGGGAGTACGAGTGGGGGTGGGGGTATGGGGATGGAAATTCGAAATTTTCGAAACTACGTCTTGTGGGGTATCGTTGAAAAGCTCTTGATGAGTACTCTACAAATCAATAACTAGTTTCTTGATAGTTCTCATATAAGGCGAGATTTGAATGTTTGAAAAAGTTCTCTTTCCTCTTTTTTGCAGTTATTATTGCGGGTTTGTCATGCCAAGGCTAAAGAAGAAGAATGCTACGCAGCGACAGTAAATTAAAACAAAAGCACTTCGAAATCTACCTCAGCTTGTAGGCTTGCCTAAAGGGATTTTTGTTATTGTTATTATTGATTTTATGATGTTTTCTCGAAAATGTTTGAAAATTTTTCCCATGCCGGACTAGTACCTTTGTTCATTGATAATTCAAAATGTCCACATTTTAGTTTCTCCTCGGCTTCCTTCAGGGTAAAATTCTCTAAACACATCTGAAGTTCCTCAACTATGTAACTGCACGACTTACCAGTGCACTGCTATACCCAGTTTCATATTCTTTCCGCCAGGCCTTGCAGTTTCCTTAGGTCCTGTGCAACCCACCAAGTTATGAAGAGCTTGTGACGCATAGCGACAGTATTTCTTATCATCGTTGTAATCTGACTTGCTTTCAAGTCAAGCAAGTTAAAAGCTGTGACTGGTTGCAGAATTTCAAAGGGGCTGGCAAGCTAAAATCAGAATATGTACACCTCTGACTACAATATACACTTAAACGGTAACATGGTATACCTATTTCTAACAGAATTAACTGAAAAATTAGGCATCACGAAGAAATTCACTTAAACAGATGTTGTTTCACTGGTGACATGACACAGTAGTCCTTCCCCCTTAACCCTCCCCCTCCCCGTCAGTCAGCATTCCTTTATAGTCCAGTCAAAATAAGGTTTAACCTAAGAAAAAATCCGAAAGTTTTGAAACTTTGCACACTTATTTAAAGGTACCTAAGGATGAATATACCAAAAGTCCTCGTGAATATGAGGCGAGCTCTAGCGGCAATTACCGAAAACAGGGCACTTATTTTTGTTTTTTGTTAATACCTCGAGAACCGTTGGTCGGAGGTGAAAGTTTGCTATATACATAATCGAAGCTTATTAAATTTGCAATAAAAAGGATTATATACATTTTTCTTGTATTTCCAATGGTTACCGAGTTATAGGGCGCTAAATGATAGCGTTTTTTGAAAAACTACGCTAGCGCAGTACAATATGGCATTTCTAATAATATTTGACAATGGTTTACCATTTTTTTATACCAAGGATGATTCAGGAGATAAATTTCACAGCTTTCTATAAAAAGGAAGACATGATGTATATTAAACAATGAAATACATGAACAAAAAAAAAAATGCTGAGGATATTCCAAGGAAAACTGTGTACAGAAAAATCAATCAACTCTTGATCGCTTCTTGGTAGAAGGTCCTGCAATCTGCTCATCTTGGTCAGCTTCTGAACTTGCTGCCCTAAACACAGTAAGAAGAGGTAAATATGCATGATATGATGATGTGAGAGAACCATTATACAGATTAAGAACATGTAGGTAAAAGAAAGTAGGTAAGCGAGCGGTAAAACAACGTATGAACATGACGACCGATTTATGTATACTATTTCAAGGAAAATGAATAACAAAAAAATACAAGTGTGCAATCTCACCTGACTTCTGGTTAAGCGTCCAGCAAGCACAGTATTTTGATCTTCATGTACCAAATGTTCAGTGTTTGTGCTTTGCACTGAACGGTCTGTTTCTTCAAGGTTTATGGCATCGGGATCATCAGGGTCATCAAAGTCTTCTTCGAGGGTGGAAGTAACACCATTCAAGTATTCGCCATGGTAGTTGTGACAAATGCTTGTACACATTATTCCTGACTTTTCGACAGCCACATCTGTTCCCACATCCACCTGTACATTTGCAACAAATGAGGTTGAGGACAGCTTCAGGTGCTGCTGGATTCTCTGTTGTTACAGGGATCAGCCGATCGCTTTCCAACTTCCAACCACACTGCACAGGAAGAAGTTCATTCCCAAGCCAAAATTGAATTTTATGGTACACTCGAAATGCGTGTTGTCTTGCTGCTCCTTTTGTGGGCGGCAGAGCAGAAAGGTCGGGTTTAGCATTGGATACAGATTTGGTGAAAGCATTGTAGCGGTGCATGTTAAGAGAGGTTTTCTTCCTGGGCGCATTCTACAATGCCAGGAATCTTTTGTTGGGTCATTTTTTAAATTTTTTTGACTGGACTATTAGCGAAAATTGTTAGGAATAATGAAGTTTCTGTGAAAAACCCACCTCTGCTGTTCTGATTTTCATTGAGGGATGTCAATTACAAGATTGTAAAAATTACAGAAATAGAATTTTATTCTAAATGTACAGAATAGGCATTTTAGGCACTAAAATAGTAAAATAGGCTCTGAATGTCCAAATAGTCATTTTAGGGCACTACAAAACTCTATAAATGGAAGTGATTTATCACGAAACGTCAACATATTTAAAAATTTTCATGTTATTTCATAAGGAACAAAATAGGCATTTGCCTTAAAATCCCAGGTCTAGCGATGATGAATGGGAGGTCGCGCATAAGCATACCGCATCATCAATCAGGTGAGTACCGGTCGTCATCGGAATCCTTGGTCTGAAAGCTACACTTCAGGCATCGGCGTCGACCAGTAGGTCATCCTAGCACCACGAGTCATATCCGGCTGTTAGTTATCCTTCATTTTTAGACTAATTTGTCTTACGTCGTCATGTGTCCTCGTGTGTCTTATTGCCTTTGTCCGTGTCTGCTATTTACATAGTCTTCTTTTACTTTCTGGGAAATTCTATTTGCTGCTTCATCCAACAGCTTCCACGAGTAGGGATCTCTTATAATGTTCCCTATTTTCCTACCTTGAAGTAGTCTGAAAGAGCTGTTCCATATTGGAACGCTGGCCGTTTGTAGGCTAATTTAATGTTGTACCGGCACTTTGTCAGGCACGAGGAGCCGAAGATCTGTGGTTCAAATCTCGGTTATGTCATTGAATTTTTCAGTCTTACTTTACCGTAGCGTGTCCCATATTCCTATTATAACGAAAGCATGAGAAAATAAATTATCTTTGATTTATATTCTACGCATAAATGGTGACCAGTGATGTTTATGAATGTAAATAAATTGTTCTCTTATCATCTTCGTGTAGACTACAGTAGGTGGACTGTTAAGCTGTGGAGTGACGTCACCACAGTGTTTTCCAGATGACAAGCGGTTTGTTTTTCTCCTGCTTAGATACGCGGTCCAATCAGAGACGGCGAGACGGAAGGAAGACCCTTCCTGCTATACTAATTTCACTTTAAGAACAAAGTACAGTAGATGTAAACAAAGCCACGTGACAAGGAGGCGCCTCATTGGCTAGTGGACGAACTGTAACTTTTGCTGCTTTGTATCCATACTCTTGCTCTTAATAAAATAGTTCGGTTCAAACCGTACATTTTTGTAGCTATTTTCGTGCAGAGAAATTTAAAAACACGTTTCTGAAGCAGATCTGTGTATGAAACAAAATTAATTTGATCAGATTTTCCTGACGCATAATAACTAAGTGAACTAATTAAACCGTTACAACAGATGTAAATTGTAGGCGTTTACGACGGCTGTGTGAATGCTCAATCACGCCATCTTGGAATGAACTTGCCACAGTCCCCTCCCAATAACTTGGTTAGACCTGCTGAATGTGCGTTCATTTATTTATTTATAACGGTTATACAACACGTACGTGAGGACAAGAAAGTCGTGTGCTAGAACAAAACAAAAATTTCGTCAAAAGTTGGATTGGGGCGGTTACAAACAGAAATTAATGAATTCAAAAAGAAAACGCCTCTGAAGTGGGCAGCCAACATTGCAAAATGAGAGTAATTTTTTATACTCGTTAATATCTTCTTGTTAACTGTCTATGACTTTCTTAAATACTAATATTAAGCCTAATTTTGTTCAGATGTATCGATCTTTTCAAAATAAATATAACATTTTTCAACAATGGTGCATGTCATAAAAAATATTTTAAAAGTACTATTGAGAACACTGGAATATACACAAATCCTCATTCCTTTTCTTTCCGTGGCGGGTAAATCTCCACGTGGTATTGTCACATGCTCGGCGGAGTGGTACTTTAGAGTTTGTTTACATCTACTTTGAACTTAAAGTGAAAATAGTATAGCTGTACTTCGTTAGCTCGTACACGTGATTGGCGGTGAAGGAATTGGCTTCCCATTTGAAAATTACTGTAAGCAGCTTAAGCTAGTTTAATATTTCCAATACATCGTACCAAAAGGAAATGATAACCATTCAGTTAACCATGCCACCGATAGGTGGCATGCGTGTTATAATTTTCCTGTGGGGATTTTTACATTCTTGTGATATCATGCCTTAGAATGGAAAGAGTTTGTTTACTTACTATAAAGCGGATATTGTAAATAGGAACAATTTATTTTAAAGTCTCGAGGATTTCCCCGCGTTCGATATTAATGGTTATCGCATTTCTCTGACTGGAACAACAACAGTACTTTAAAATTAGTCACTAAGATATTGTAATAGCATTGAGAGCATTGGAAAGATATGTCATGGCCATCTTGTACCAGTAGTTGGAATTAAGAAGACGCGATGTTCATCTGTTGGCGGAACAAAAGAAGGCAGCTGTTGCCATGGAGACGGGAGAGAGTTACGTCATGAATGGAATATTGCAAAAGGGGGGGGGTGACTTTATTAGAAGCTGATTACACTTGTATTGATTTTCGTCCTTCAATTATTGGCAACGGATATAATATCTTATTTCCGTGTGAGGGCTCTGCAATCGCAAGGAAATTGCATAAGATTCGAGAGGGGACGACATCGGCACTTAGGCTGCTCTTTTCCTCACGTAACTACGCCCGTTAATTACCTTCACATTGTTCTTTCTTTCATTTTTTCTGTATATATTTTTTCTAGTTATTTATTTGATTTTATCTTTTTTATGCTATTTTATTATTTCTTTCATTGCGTCTTTTTTTATTTATATTTCCTTTGTATAGTTTTCTTGTGATATATGCTTTTCTTCCTTTTTTTGCTTCTTTATTTTTGTTACTATTTTTACATCCTTTCTTCTTTCATATACATATTCTGGCTTCATGCTTACTTTTGTTTAAACACTGTGCCATGAAATGTACACTTTTGTACTGCTATTAAATTGTCGGTACGATTTTGTAATCTTTTCTACAAATATAAATTCTTTTAACTCGTTTGTAGTTTTTGTTTTGAATTACAGTGCACGCCGCTTATTGCGATCATTTCGGGGCGCAGCTAATCTGATAATATTAACCGATTGATAATAGTAGCCGAAGGAATTAAATGAAGTTTATTTATTCATATATAAGATAATACACTAAAAAACAGAATTAAACATATTAATTCATAAAAAAATACGTAACTGTGAATCACTAGGCTAATACAGTAATAGACTGTAAGCAACTATTTCTTCAACCAGTAACAAAGTTTTTAATTCTTTTACTTTCCTTTAGGAGTCTATTAACCAATACAGTTACGAAGGTTTTTGGAAGTCTATAGGCCTACTGATCTGTGGTGAACACCGCGTAGCAAGACATTTAACGCCTGTCTCTTCAAGTCTTTTCATTTTACACTAGCCATCACTGCATGTCAACAATGTTATCTTCATAAATGAAAAGCTGCAGCTTAACTGTGGGGTGAAACATGTTTTATTGCTTAAAAGAGAAAGTAAGATAATGCCACCCCCTCAAACTGGTCATCCTGTGAGCTGGGAACAGAATTGCTACCTTTAGTACAACACAATACAGTTGAGTTAGAAACGAAACCTTTAAAAACGAAATTTAGAACGGGGTGCAATACTTGGAAATAAAGTCACAAAAAGGAAAATATGATAACATAAACCGAGTCTTTGATCACAATAAACAGATTTTTTCAACGTATCAGTATTAATCCGTACGGGAATTCATAAAAGTGATAACATTACCCGACTGATAACATTATCCGCGATTACATTAATCTAAGGTCACTGACATTGTTTTACAAACATATTATAATAATTAAGGAATCGCGCACAATGTGCATTATCTTAACCTAAGACTTAACATACCCAGGAATCGAACCCGGGCCGCCGGAGTGGAAGGCAGGCGTGCTACCGACTCACCCACGGCGGCGGACTTTACAAACATATTATATATATATAATATTTGAGCCGGTGTTTCCGTGTAAACCATATTCAGTTGTGAAATTAATGTCATAACAAACTGGGTAAAGAGAGCATCGCTAACGTGGGTGAACTTAGTAAAAGTGGAAATATGGAGAATGCAAATAAAAGAGCAACGGAAATTCATCAAAGCGGAGGAGAGAAGAACCACGTTGCAGTGAAGATGAAAATGAGAAGCGGCAAAGCAATCAAGGAGAAAACAAAATAGTATGAATGAGCCTGTAATTGCTTTTCAATCATCCCCTTCGGATTAAACAATTAGGCTTACCTAGGGCAAACGTACTTACGTGAATTGGAAGATGTCCCTTTCTTATTTTTTTTTTCATAAATCGGCATTTAATGTACAAACAAGCTAGTGGTAAACAAATTGCAGTTCTGCGCATGTGTGATGTACGAGGGGTATTCCGAAAGTAAGTTTCGTCAATGTATGGCAGGAGCGGCGTGTTCACCAGGGGAACCAAACAAACGCCAGACGAATCCCCACCCGTGGCTGGTTCCACGACGGAAGTGGCGTCAGCGGAGGAGGCATGACGCAGGCGCACTGCGCCGTGGAAGAGCGAGTCGCAGCAGACTGGCGTGCCCGCGGGTATTAGTGTACCGCTCACGATGGCACGAGAGATTTGGCGCCACTGCCATGTACCGCTATCTCCCCTCTTTCAAACGAGCCATTGCTGCAGCCGCTGAACCTTTTATTGTCCGAGATAGAGCTGTTTGAAATTGATCTCCCGATTTCCGTCCCCGCAAAGTGCGGCCTCCACGAACCCATCTCGCACAAACCTTATGGAACATCAATTTGTCACTCAAAATGGCCTGTATGGAACCTTTAGTAATGTCAGGAAGCTGAGGTGGAGCAGGCTGTGCGCCAATTCCTTGCATCGCAGGGCACCGAGTTTTACCACAGTGGGTTCTTCAAACTGATCGCACGCTACGACAAATGTCTCAATGTCGCTGGCGACTATGTCGAAAAATAGTGCACGGTGTATAGGTCATGCTGCCATGCTGTATTGCTTTTGGGTCAATAAAGTGTCCGTGTGACAAACTGACGAAACTTACTTTCGGAATACCCCTCGTATTAACGATTTCTGAATCAGTTGCAGCGATAACTTTATGGCCGACATCGATTCATCTTTAAAGACAAACATGAATTATATGCTTAATTAATTGATAATTATCACTGCCAATCAATTACATTAGCTAAATATACAGGTGTTAATGAATAACACCGAAATATTTTACCTGTATATAGAGAGGGCATAGACAAGCAACTTTTATTAGGAGATTTTTGCTCTATGACGTAAAATGTGTATGCTACAGGCCATAAAGTCATTATAATTTGGTGCTCAAAAATCAATAATTACGGGAAATAGGGTTAAAATGTTCATTAAATTGACTTCATGCCTTCCTAGTAATCGATAAAAACCTGATTCTTAATCATTCATCCACAGCTATATCGTAATTTAGAGATTTCATAGTCTGCAAAATTTACAGACTAATCACATGACATTGGCCGCCACTGCATTATTCTTTTTTTTTTTTATTCATAACTACTGACTACAGTGTTAACAACGAAGTTCCATTGTTTTGCATTTTCTTTCTAATGTTAGAAGCCAGTGGCGGCCATGCCCTGGGAGATTTTTTGTTGTAACAGGAAAAATTGAATGCATATAGGAAAAATCTCTATGTCTATGTCTTCCCTATACACAGGTAAAATATTTCGGTGATATTCATTAACACCCTGTATATAGAAACATACTGATCTTAATTTCAAATCTGCTTTTGTGATTAGGCTATAAGGGGTACGCCGTAGCGTAGTGGTTGAGGCGCTGTGCTACCAACCGGAACATCGCAGGTTCGATTCCCTATGAGGTCGTTGGAGTTTTTCAATTGGTCTAATCCTTCCGGTGACACCATGGCCCTGGGTTCGACTCAGCCTCCAACAGAAATGAATACCAGGAACAATCCTGGGGGTAAAGGCGGCCGGTACGTAAGGCTGACAACCTTACCACCTTCACGTGCCGAATGTCCACAAATATGTGAGCCTCAACCTCCTTGAACCCTCTGGGCCTCCAAGTCCTGTATAGGGATCACTTTACTTTACTTTTTTTGAAGTGAAACTTCTTTAGCCGCGGTTGGAGTAAATCGTGAGCTAACCCAAACTTGCATTATGAGCAAAATCGTCACAAAATTAGTGGGGTGTGACGGAACGGACTGCACAGAAAACAATCAACTCGAGGCTTATCTAAAAATAAAAAATAAATAATAATAAAGATAAAAAATAAAAAAATCTAGAAATTAAGAAATCCAAAATTACAAAATGTAAAAATGAAAAAAAATTACGGGAGCACGCGGGGGAAAGGTATCAGGCTTGGGTTGGGGCTTCGAGCTAGTGGCAAGCCCTTCACAATAATAAAAAATCCAAAATTTAAAAAATTAATCCAAAATTAAAGAATCCAAAAATCCAAAATTTAAAAAATAAAAAAATCCAAAATTAAAATATAGAAAATCTAAAATTTTAAAATCTAAAAATTTAAAAATTCAAAATTAAAAAATCCAAAAAATAAAAATTCAAACATCCAAAATTTGAAAATCCAAAATTCCGAAATTACAAATTAAAAATCCGAGAATCAAAAATTTAAAAAACAAGATATCCTAAATTTAAAACATCCAAAATTTAAAAATCGAAAATTAAAAAAATTAAAAAATCGAAAATAGAAAATTTAAAAAATCCAAAATTAAAAATAAAAAACTGAAAATTAAAACATCCAAAATTTAAAAATCCAAAATTAAAAAAATTAAAAAATCGAAAATCGAAAATTTAAAAAATCCAAAATTAAAAATAAAAAACTGAAAATTAAAAAATCCAAAAAAAAATTTAGATCCAAATTTACAAAATCCAAAAATTCCAAAATAAAATAAAAAGGACCAAAAATTTTAAAAATAAAGAATCGAAAATTAGAAAAGTCCAGAACCCAATATTAATAAGTCCAACAATCCAAAATTGAAAAAATCCAATAATCCAAAATAATATTGAAAAAATCAAATAATCCAAAATTAAAAAAATTAAAACAGGTTTCACTTCTGTCGCGTGGCATTCCACGCAGTGGCGGACGCAGGGGGGGGGGATAGGGGGGTTACATCCCCCCCCCGAAATTTGAAAAAGTACTCTAAGTGGCCAGTTTTATAAACGAATTGTATATGTAAGTTGATTAATTTTTTTTAGTATTCTTTCTACCTATTCAAATCCCCCCCCGAAAAAAATTTCTGCGTCCGCCACTGATTCCACGCACACTTTTTGTGATTACAAACACTAACTTATTGCGCATACTGCACATGTCTCATGCCACAGTCGGGAATTATCACTGGAACAGTCAGAATCATGGAATTCAAACGTGCCCATGCGTCCGGCATGTGTTACGGTTTCTGGAGCTCACTTAATAAACTCATTAAGTTCTAACTGAAATTATCAACATGGCATTAATTGCTGTAAATGAGCAGACAGATTCTGAAACCAACATTGATTTTCCTTAATAATCTGCTACCTAACGATATTAAGTTAATATGGAGCTAATCAGAGCGAATGCACTGCCACCTGGCTTCATTATGCATAACTGTGAGATTGCTTTCGAATTAACAAAAGACGATAGTGATTAGTGCCAGACGCAGACAAGAGGCGGCTTTGGAATTCGCGATTCCCTTGTTTGTCACCAGGGTAACTTTCATTCCTATACGAGGCTCAGTTTGGATGTCTGCGGGCGTGCGCTATACCGAGTGCCCCAAAAACACCACCCATTTGAAAAAGCATTGTAATCTTATGTAAGACCGTTACGCCTATATAAAACTTTGTTGGATAGTTTTGTTGTTGGATAGTTTTGTTGTTCGTAAGAGCCCGTTATTAAGTGTCAGTATGGTACTTTATGAGATTGTGTGGGGGACGAAAAAATGTCTGTCCGTCTGTCTGTCTGTCTGTCTGTCTGTCCATCCACCTGTCCGTGCGTCTGTACGCACCATAACTCAAGTACGCTTTTTCGGATTTTCATGAAACTTGGTATAAACATTCAAACTGTCGATGGGAAGAACCCTATTGATATTGAAGCAAATCGGTTCACCGGTACCGGAGTAATGCCCAATTTAGTGCCTATTTTAATAGATTATGGCGCCTTTCTCATAGAAAGGCGCCATCACTCAAATACGCTGTAACGGATTTTCATGAAACTTGGTATACCCATTTATGACGTCCATGAGAAGTGCCCTATTGAATTTGAACCTAATCTGTTGACCGGTACCGGAGTAAAACCCAATTTAGTGTATATTTTAAAGACGCGGTAACTCAAATACGCTTTACCGGATTTTTATGAAACTTGGTATACACATTTATAATGTCGATGGGAAAACGTCTATTCATAATGGATAAAATCGGTTGACCTGTTTCGGAGTAATGCTCAATTTAGTGCCTATTTTATGGCAATATACGTATTCGAAAGAATTTATATAAAAAAAAATGAAAATCAGTTATCTTGACAACATAGCCTATTGTTTTACTGTGATCTTATAAGGCCTTGGAAATTAAAATACAGGTAGCTATGACAAAAAACATATTGATTTACATGCGCTTATCCAACTAAACCGTTAAAATGACCCAGGTGGCCGAGCTGGTAGACCTTTCTTCTTCCGTAAGCCCTGTTTAATGAATAAATCTGGAGCTTAACTTGGAAATCAATTTAAAAAAAAAAAACATATTCTGCATATCATAATTGCAGTCATAACTGATTAAACAAAAACATACTGGCACTTTTTTACATCAGTTTACCTGATTTTATGTTCTTTATAACGGTCGAACGTAGTCCTCAATCGTAAATTTCAAAACGAAAATAATTTTATTTAGCTTGTGCTTAGAACAGTAACATGTTTTGAAGTGAAGATTCTTTAGCCGCGGTAGGGGTAAATCCCGAGCTTGTGTCACGCTCAAAAATCGACACGAAATTAATGAGGTGTTACGGAACGGACTGCACAGATAACAGTCAACTCAATGATTAGACTTATCCAAAATTTAAAAAATACAAAAATTGAAAATCTGAAATATAATAAATATAAAAATTAAAAATTAAAAAATCGGTATACCAAAATTTAAAAATCCAAAAATAAAAAACCAAAGATAATTTTAAAAATCGAAAATTCCAATATTAAAAAATTCAAAGATCCAAACTTTAAAAAATAACAAATCCAAAATAAAAAATAAAAAAATAAAAATAAAAATAAAAAATACAAAAATCCAAATTTTAAAAAGGAAATTCAAATCTAAAAATCCAAAATTTAAAAATTCAAAATAAAAAGAATAAAAATTAAATATTAAAAGAATTCCAAAATTAAAAAATTAAAAGATAAAAAATAAAAAATATAAAATTGAAAAAGTCCAAAAACCCAATATTAAAAATTTGAACAATCCAAAATTGAAATATCAATAATCCAAAATTGAAAACATTCAAAAATTAAAACAAGTTTCGGGGTTAGTTTCCCATTCTACTGGATTCGTAAATTTTTTTTTTTTACACACCAAAAACGGCGAAATTTCATGTAATATTATTCTCCAGAAGTGTTAGAATCCATATATAGGCACATTTTGTTTCTAAGAATATTTTTAATATAGGTAAAATCGGTAAGAAGTTCACAAAAAGCTAACCTAAAATGGCGCTCAGAAAGGAATCACAATAATACATAATCAGCTGCTGGAGACAGCGCAGTGCATGCTGGGAAGAATCCGATGGGTCACGTGGTGCTGGAATCAACTGCCAACATGATAAGGGTCAGACAAATCTACGGAAGATACAATATGCCACATTTTCGAAACCGACAAACAGTGTATCGTACATTATTCGAAAATGCAAGGGCGCTTCGCTTCGGCTGCCGCCTCCGCTCGCGCACTTAACTAATGTGGTTAGTGTTTTGCATTATTTAGCTTTATGTAGAGGTTGCAGGACCGTATGGAACAGACCAATGACATGCAAGGTCGTTGGCAGCCAATGGGAGTGTTGGTCTGCAAGCCAGAGCCCGCATACCAACGCCGAACATCGCGTGTGGAAATCCAGTAGAGTGGGAAACTAAACCCCAAGTTTCGCTTCTGTTGCGTGGCGTTCCGCGCACACTTAAAAAAAAATTGTATTCTAGTGGAATTCAGGATTTTCTGGTTGGCAACAATTTGTTTCGAAACAAACCACTGTATGAAAACAGCTGAAAGTACCAGAAAATAAAGAAATTGATAACTCTCTTGAAATTATTGAAAAGGCAAATAATGAACTAATATTGAAAAATCTTCCGCTATTTTAAGGAGTTGCAGGCGTTTGATGTATTTACAGAAAGTAAGTCATTTGTTTTCAACGAAACTGTTGTGTTGCCTTAAATTCGTATTTTATCTCAAAGCTGAAATAGTTATTTATGTTATTTTGATAATAGTAGGAATAATAATATTTGTATTGGTTAAAATTAAGGAAAGGGAGGTGCAGTTCTCATGACAACAGTGGAACTTCACAGAGTTCTGATTGAAAATTACATAAGGTAAAATATGAGGGATGGGGCACAACTCATGAAATTATTTTGGTAGAGTTCATGCGGCTGTAACTTATCTGCCATTACAAAATACACTTCAAGTACGTAACACACAAACCTCGACGCTTTCCGATATTAACCATTACACCAATTCACTACAATTAATGTTTCTTGTCTACAAATAACAAAGTTTTCTCCCATCTTTATCAAATAAATCTGAAAACTTGTATTTTCTGTTCATAACTCCTAAACGAAGTTTTGTATTCTTTACTTTATAGATCATGCTTTTGTTTAATCTGCCCACACATCCCCAATACTAAATCCTTATGTAAGGATGTTTTGTAATCTATCTTTGAGTTAAGCAGGGCTTACGGAAGAAAAAAGGTCTAAAGTTTGGTAAGCATATGTGAAGGAATATGTGGGTAGTGTTATTTGTCAAAGCTAACTGTATTGCAACTTCCAAAGCCGTATGTGAACACTGTAAAACAATATGTTGCTAGGAGAACTGATTTGTATTTGATAAATTCTGTCTAATACATTACCATAAAATAGGCACTAAATTAGGCATTACTTCGGTACCTGTCAACCGATTTGGTCCAATATCAATAGACTTCGTCCCACAAAAGTCATGAATTCCTAAACCAAGTTTCATTAAAATCCGATAAAGCGTATTTGAGTTATCGCGCTTACAGACAGACAGACAGACGGACAGACATTTTCCCGTCCACCACACAATCTCATAAAGTAGGCTACCATTCTGGCACTTAATAATTAATTAATGCTACTTTCTGGGATTATTTGTTGGTTACGGTATTTTAATATCAATTTCAACTTCAAAGTTGACTATAATCATTTATCATTTGTTTCATTGTTATGAATAAATTCATTGGGGCTTTGGATCGAGATATCGAAACTAAACATTCATTCGACTAATGGCCGGTTTCTATAAACTCGCGAATTACCTATGGGTAAATTATCCCATGAACAGAATTTACACAAGGAAAACTCTTACGAACAGAAATAATTTAGAGATAACGATCACACACAGTTTTGGCGAGTTTCTAGATAAAAGTCCACTGGGTAAATATGAAAATGAGAGAAAAAATGTTTCTATAAACTAGGGCTAGATCTTTCCAAGGGTAAATCTTTGGGTTAATTTATCCTTTCATGGATGGCTGGATAAAATTTAACCTCTCGTAGGATAAATATGGCGGACGTGCACGGATTGCAGTACCTGCAAAATACAGTTTTAGAAGTGCTGAGATGATCTGTAATGTTGACTTTGTTTCTCCGTACTAGGATGGGCTTATCAGAATTTATATACATATTTCTTATTGAAATTTTCATGTAGGCCTACCGTACATTGTCGCTAATGACTGTATTTGCCGGTATTTGGTAGCACTGAGTGTGCAAACATTGCAAACTAGAGTCGTACTTCTCATTTTTCCTTCCTCTTACGCATTAGATCTCGATAGTAGTAGTATTTATATGAAGATAATGTTCTTCCGAACTAATTAGTATGATATATATTGCAAAACCATGTCTTGACTTGCAGTAGTGTAATCATAGGCTGAAACAATTACATCGCCGTTATTCAAGATGTTTTCTCAGTGTTCACCGTAGCTCATTGTCAGCGTGCTGGATTACTGTTCAAGAGGTCCACTGTTCGATCCCCTGCATGGTAGTACATATTATTTTTTATTTCCTCATTATACCATTAGTGCTCTGGTGGGTGATTCTGCAACTAAGTTGTCCATTGGATAATTTACCCATAGGTATTTCGCGAGTTTATAGAAACCGGGCATTAGAACATAACATTTAACCGAGAAAGCTTATTAAAACTCAACAGAATATGAAAACCGGAGTGAAAAGTTAGGAAGATTAGATTAGCTTGGTTAACTTATAACCTGTAAATGCACCGGCATCAGATGCATCCTCACTAGAAGATCCATATCGAGGTGATAGGAGCTTAGAGGAGGATGGATTTGAACCGAATTCAAGCTGAAAACCGGGGTTCGATCTCGGTAAGAATGGACGCCATGAATAAACGAAATAGTCCTTCCTTCAAGTTTCATAGTAATCAGCGTTGTTCAGATGTCTCTTCATGGCGTGGGATATTTTATTCCGAGCAAAAGCGCGCGCATTACTCAAGCCATCCAGTCGCATTGCACGCTTCATTAAGTGCTGCCAACCCCGCACCCAGTGCATACTAACGCACGCAAATGAGAGGGAAATTTCACGTTACCATAGCGACGGAAATGTAGAAACCTGTGCTGTATTGTATCCAAGTAGAATGCACAGGTTTTCAGCATTGGCAGTAGAAGGGCTTACAGCTTTTTCTGTTTCCTTGAGAGATGAGTTTTCCTAACTTATGTGGGCCCACATTAAGCGAGAACTAAGTTAGTCCCCACTGAAACGAGACTAAATTGATAGAATTCGTAAGGGAAAATGCTGTTTATGAGTAAGTAGGGAAATATGGCCCTGGTACAATTAGTTAGGTTCCTTATAAAAAAACCTACAATAAGAAGAGAACTGCAGTAGAGTCTAATCCTTTAGTTCACTAGGCTTTATTTGTAAATGATGCATTATAAACTTTTTAGTTATGAGTAGGACAAGGTATTTAACAACCTAAAAATAGTGAAAAAATGGTCAGTAAATTTACCATTATTAGGCCTACTTATGAGCTAATTAGTTTTTTTAGAGTAAAGAATTGCTAAAAAGAATTAATGAAAGATAGTGCGTTATACATTAATTTACAATATAAAACACACTTATTTTGCTACTATATAAGAAAGTAAATTTATACTACTTGGACACCCTTAGAGAAAAGAAATTCTTTCCGAACTGGCATTCCCATCAAATTGCCCCTAGCAAATATGTGCTATGTAAAAAAAAAAAAAAAAAAAGTGTGCGTGGAACGCCACGCGACAGAAGTAAAATTTGTTTTAATTTTTTTTTTCCATTTTTTATTATGAGATTTTTTCATTTTTGCATTATTGGAATTTTTATATTGGGTTTTTGGACTTTTTAAATTTTGGATCTTTGAATTGTTAATTTTGGATTTTTCAAATGTTTTAAATTTTCGAACTTTGAATCTTTAAATTTCGGATTTTAATATTTATTTAATTTTGGTTTTTAATTTTTAATTTTGTTTTTTTAAATTTTAGATTCTTTAATTTTGGATTTTAATTTTGTTAGATTTTTGATTTTTTAAATTTTTGATCTTTGAATTTTGGAATTTTTTATTTTTTTATTTTGGATTTTTTAAATTTTGGACCTTTGTATTTTTTTTATTTCTAATTTTTAATTTTTAGATTTTTTTCAATTTTGTAGTTTGGATTTTTTAATTTTTGAAATTTTCAATTTTTGGATTTTTTAATTTTTCATCTTCGAATTTCTTAATTTTGGATTCTTTATATATTGATTCTTTGATTTTTTTTATTTTTGGGATTTTTTAATTTTGTATTTTATTTTATTTTTTAATTTTTAAATTTGTTAAATTTTGGTATTTTCGATTTTTTATTTTTTATTTTTGTATTTTTATTTTTGAATTCTTATTTTTTATTTTACATTTTTGATATTTTAATGCGAGGATTTTTTATTTTTTAAATTTTGGGTACTTGGATTTTTAGTTTTGGATTTCTTATATTTTAAATTTTGGATTTTTGGACTTTTTAATTTTGGATCTTTGATTTTTTAATTTTGGAATTTTGGATCTTTTAAATTTTGGATCTTTGATTTTTTTTTATTGTTTGGATATATAAAGCGCTGTAATGAACCTCCGGGTTCTATAAAATAGATAATATACCTTTAGATTGCTTAGGAATTGTCTTTTGCCATTGAGCAAGTAAATATTATTATTATTATTATTAATATTATTGTTATTATTATTATTATTATTATTATTATTATTATTGCTACTAGGCCTACTACTATTCCCATTTGCAGGTCCTCGTACTAGGCTGAAAAATGTCCTTTGATTACTCCTAATCATTGAGTTGATTGTTTTCTGTGCAGTCGTGACACAAGTTCCCGATTTACCCCTATCGCCGCTAAAGAAGTTTTACTGCAAAAATCCCTTTAGGCAGGCCTACAGGCTGAGGTCTATTTTGAAGTGCTTTTGGTTTAATTTATTGTCGCTGCGCAGCAGTCTTCTTCTTTCGCCTTGACATGACAAACCCGCAATAATAACGGCATAAAAGAGGAAAGGGCACTTCTTCAAACATTCAAATCTCGCCTTATATGAGGGCTATCGAGAAACTATTTATTGATTTGTAGAGTACTCATCAAGAGCTATTCAACGATACCCCACAAGACGTGGTTTGAAAAATTTCGAATTTCCATCCCCCCCACCCCCACTGGTACCCCCAAAACCCCCAAATCGTTGGTGTCATTGTGAACTCCATAGGGAGTACTCTAATTTATTCAAACAAAGTTTCCCTCTATACTTCATAGGGGCCGAGATATAAAGTTTTCAAAATTTCAACCCCCTCCCCGACCCAATTTTGCTCATTTTGCCAATTGGGCCAATTTTGCTCATTTATGAACTTGTCCAATGTATTGGGCCTAGCAATAACATAATAGAATTTGGTTCAAATATCTTCAAAATTCCGGCCGCTAGCGTGTAAATATATGGGTATATATCACAAAAATAATTTTTGAACGGGCGGTGGTTTCGTACTTAGGGAAGCATGAAACGTAAAGATATAAAGGAATTTTTCGAAAGTCATGATATGGTAGCAATCCCAATGGGTAGATTTTTCTTCGAAATCTACCTGAAACGATGCAAAATCACCAAATGCCTTGTAGATAATCGCTTTTAGTTTATTTAGTTTATCTGACTGTAGGGACAGTAATCGGAGCTTGCCCATGGAATTTCAAATAAATTGGCGGTTTTGTCCTCAGTTGGCCACTTCTAATTTCCCTGGCTATAGATGACCGCCTGCATGGACTAGCACTTAGAATTGTTGCTTACAGGTCAGCAAGGTCTGGGTTCAATCCCTGTTACCTCCTCGGATTTTTCTGAGGTTAAGGAGGTCTAGAACGGGGTGTTAAAGAAGTGGAGGATCCGGTCCCAAGTCGGAATGCTGACCACATGCCTCAATCCTGCCAACTTCTTATGGTTTTGTGTGTGGGTCACTTGTAATTTGCCCGCCTATAGACGGCTGTACTCAGATGTCGTGCGGGCGATGCCAATGGAATTTAAATAGGAATGGCTGTTTGTGCGCTCGACCCTCGGGACTTGCATATTGCATGTAAATGTGCTCTGGGAGCTGAGGGCTCAGGTTTGTTTCCCGCTGTGCACACAACAGCTTATATTGACTTCTTTGCGGATATTGCTACACAGCTCGGCAACGAGTAGCCTACTGTGTCACCACTACAGCTGGGGTCGTTTCTTTGTTGCTGTGAGTAGGCTTTCGAATCGTTATCGCTTAAACTTTTAAAATTACTCACACACACACACATGTATTTTTGGAGTAAAACTTCTTTTCTCGCGGTTGGGGTAAATCGGAAAATCAGTCACACAAAACTGTAACGAAATCAGCCACAAAATCAGTCACAAAATCAGTCACACTCAAAACTACGTGTTTCGGAGCGGACTGCACAGAAAACAATCAACTCAATGATTAGGAGTAATCAAAGGAAATTTTTCAGACATTACTTCCTCAATGGCAATAGACAATTCCTAAGCAATCTAAAGGTATATTATCTATTTTGTGGAACCCGGAGGTTGATTACCGCGCAAATCCAAAATTAAAAATCCGAAATTAAAAAATACAAATTTCCAAAACTAAAAAAAAAAAAATTAAAACATCCAAAAATTAAAACAACAAACTCAATGATTCAACTCAATGATTAAGCTTATCCAAAATTTAAATAAATTATTGGTAAAGTGTGTTAAAACCACCGCCTTCTCGAGAATTACACTCAATCTTTCTTTTCGTTTGACTGTGTACATTTTGAAAAAAGTTGAACAGCACTATAATCAACAAAGTCGTAGCAGAAAACGCATACGATTTTAAATGAAGTGCATGATAGAACTGATACGTATGAACCTATATTAAAATCTATTTTGCCTTATGCAAACTATAAATCTCATAAAAAGGCACACACAGACTTTAACAAACCGAAATCAATTGCAGAAAGAGCAAGAGGATACCGTGAGAGGATGAAAGTGACAAAGAAAAGGAAAACTGGAGAAAATACATGAATAAATAAAGTTATACTTCTGTCGCGTGGCGTTCCACGCACTCTTTTTTTTTTTTTTTTTTTTTTTTTTTTTTTTTTTTTTTTTTTTTTTTTGATCGGAACGCCTAAAGGACGGAGCACTTATTGATCGAGGACACCAAATATTAAACATAAGCACACAACCGTATATTCCACGTCGTCACGGAGCCTGATTTTTTATTTTCCAAAAGGTCGCCGAAAAAAGATCAAAGTTCATCTCATGTTAAGTGTAGGGGGGAGGAAAGTCTGTAGATAAGAAGTTTTAAAAGAAAACGAACATAACAAAAAGAAGAAAATAAACGGTGAAAAATATGATGCAATCCCTAGACCTGGGATTATAGGCTCTAGTTTTAGGCACCTAAACCTTCACATATGCTTATCAAACTAGACCTTTGTTCTTCCTTAAGCTCTGGTTCATGAATCGATCTGGAGTTTAACTGGGAAATCGATTACAAAAATAACCTATTTTCTGCATATTATCACTGATAATTGCAATTAACTTATCACTGATTAAACAAAAGCATTCTGACAATTTGTTATAATTTTTTGCACTTCACATATTTTTCCCCGGGTGGGCGCACTTTAATCCTGAAATGCACCTCAAAGCCGAATTTTTAGGTGTTCAATTATCAATTGTTTTAAGAACTTATGCATGAGTTCATGACTCTGTGGTTCATTTAGTCATCACATTACGAATCTGTATACCCATATGGCAGCCGTTATGTTCGTTTAATTATTCGTATTTACTACGTAAAAAGAATACACGACCAATTAAGAATAACATTATGTAATTCCTGCAAATTATGGAAAAACTATTTCAGTGTTAATAAATATGATATAGGCCTAGGCTATATATCTCTATATATATAAAAGGCTTTGTCCTGACTGACTGAATGAATGACTGACTGAATGACAGGAATCAACGTACAGCCTAAACTATAACAGGTAGAGACTTGGAATTTTGACAGTACTTTCGATTCATAATGTAGGTGCTCACTAAGAAAGGATTTTGAAAAATTCTGATTCTAAATGCCAAAAATTAAAAGTTTTTGAAAATACTTAATCCCTTTTTACATAGAATTATCAATTCCAAATTACAGAATATATTGTTGCCAAATGGTATCAGATGGCCTTGGAAAAAACAAATGAAATGCACTTTTGACAAATAAGAGAAGTTATCAAAATAATTCATGTTATAAATAAATATTACAGAATGAAATCCACTAAAATAATGGAATCACATAACTTTCTCTACCCTGGACATAGAGAAAACAAAACGAGGTATGGTAATGTGTATATTATTATATTATATCGCAGGTTTTTGGAGAGAAAAGTATGAAAGTGATAATGCTTTATGGTAACATAAGAGTGGGAAATTTCCCGCCTCGATATTACAATTTTATGTTACAGGAATTTCTGTTTCTTCTTATTTAAACCTCTACCAGGCTTGCTGTGCACTGTACAAGCGATGGGATGCAACATTCTAGATCCTCTATGAGCCATCAAAAACTATATCAAGCGTTTTCTGAGGGAATAGTTTGAGTGTAATAAGTCGTTCTTCCTATTTCAAATTATAAATGCCTATATAAGGACCTAGAATTTAAAATTGAAAATCCTTCATAAGCTAATTTCCAATTACAAAATACAAAACCCGGGCGACGCCGGGTCTTTTAAGCTAGTATATTATAAATGATTGAAATAAAACATATATCAGTTGATTAATCAGGCACTTCTAGCTCCATTATTCCATTTCTTAGCTTAGGTATTTCGTTTCAACAGTGTTTTGTTTTCCCAAAGGTTTATTTCTCGTGACGTGCGGTAAATATATATATATTCAAATACTAGATGTCTACAAGCTAAACCAGGCCGCGCAACTTGATCCGCGCAGGTTCTTTTCTAGATCGCATAGGCCTGCCTATTACACGTAATGCAGAAGAAAATTTAATTATATGCATGCTAGAAATTATTTTTTTATCTACTCTTATACAATTCAACGGCCCTAAATAGCGTGCTCACTCGCTCCCTCACTTCGTGAGACATCGGGTATACTCGACGATGTTCGTCTCTGGCAGTCTAAACTTTCATGAAGACTACAAAATTAGGAAAACAGTTTCTTTATTATATAAGGCCTAAGTGAAATGTACACAATGAACAAATATTCTAACTTTATTTTTACTTACAATTTTCATACCTCTGAACCACAAACATTTATAATAAACTGCCAGTGCAAATTTCTTAAAAATCCTGGAGTTAATTAATAATGGCGGGCGAAGCCGCGGGCACCAGCTGTAAAATATTGAAACATAGCGGACAATAAAAGTCCAAACAAACCATTCCTTCCCTTGAAAAATTATATAATTTCTGAAAATTGCACTGAATTTATCAAATAAAATTCACATCATATTCATCTGTCAACAAACAGTTGAGAAACGATAAGTATTATCCACCGCCGTCTCTAGAATTACACACGAGTAATACAGTCTAGAAGGCAATGGTATTATCAGCGTTCACAGCTTTGGAACTGCATAATCGAATCTGAGATCGTTTTCAGAAGCGGCGCTTTCTAATCGTGAAATGTTCTGTAACGCCGGAATTTTAGCTGTTTCATTAATTATTATTGGTTTAGTTTTTGAATGAGTCGCGTGCAAATGTTAATAAATATAATGCTTTAATAATTATTATACTCTTAATTTTTAATTTTTCAATTAATTATCGTCGGCGAATCCGCGGGCACCTGCTAGTTCAATACAAATGACTGTATGCATGCTAATGTCAGCATGGGATTGATTAGTAATATCTCTCTTGGCAACTTGCGTTGAAGCAAGCAGTTTTCATTTTCAATAAATGTTTTTCTCTTTATTCGTTCTAAAATGAAAGACGAATTATATATTGGGGTTGAATTCAATTAATATCTTTTGGCTAAAACTATCAAAGTCTTTTCTAATCTTTATCAAATAAATCTGAAAACGTATATATTTAACTGAAACTCGTAGACGAAATTTCATGTTGTTTTCTTAACACGGCATGAATCCGTTCAATCAGTGAAAATGTGGGAATGTTATTAATTAATGGTTAATTTTTGTAATCGATCTACGAGTTAAGCTCTAGATCGACTCATTTCATTGCTGTTTATTTATCTTGATTTTTTTTTTAAGTTTACTTTACTTTCTCTTCCTGTACCGGTAGATAAGGTATTATATTTAAAGGTCTAGTGATTTCTTCCCCGGAATTTGACGAGTTTTCTGCATAGGCCTATACGAGTTGAAGTCAATCCAAAACTGCAATTTTATGAAATACTAGCATGTGCCCGCGGCTTCGCCCGCGATAATTATTTCAAAAATTAAAAATTAAGAGCATAATAGTTAAATCATTATATTTATTGACACCTAAATCACGTGGACTACATACCACGATTAGATAGCGACGCGTGGTAAAAGCGACCTCAGATTCGAGTTTCTTGGCCCAGAAAACCTCTGTATAATGAGATTCGTCCAAATAAAACAACGTTTGACCATATTTAGGGCTTACAACATTCAAGTGATCGCGAAAGTTTTATTTTCAAGGTATGACAAAAATAGCCAAAGCCAACTGTAATTGAAATGTATAACTGAAAACTTATGTTTTGAAAAGGCACAAAATGCACGTTTTTTGCCCGTTTTTCACTCCTAACTCTCGAACAAAAAGTAAAATTAAAATTCCGGCTTGGAGGTGCATTTTCCGACCCTTCAGCCCACCTATGTTTAAAATTTCAGATCTCTGCGTTCAGTAGATTTCGCTGGACATCGAGGACAATTCCTTTTATTAATACAGATAATATGAATTATAATGATACCTTCTCTAATTTGTCAAACATCCATTTCATTTAATGCAAACCCACCTGATACAACTGGCAACAATATGTTTGTTTGGATAATTCTGTGTAAAAAGGGGTTAAGTATTTTCAAAAACATGTAATTTTTGGCAGTTAAATTCAGAATTTCAAAATCCTTTCTTAGTGAGCACCTACATTATGAAACGAAGGTACTGTCAAAATTCCAAGTCTCTACCTGTTATAGTTTAGGCTGTACGTTGATTCCTGTCAGTCAGTCAGTCAGTCAGTCATTCATTCAGTCAGTCAGTCAGGACAAAGCCTTTTATATATATAGAGAAGAGATGTCTGTGTGTGTCTTACATCGGGAATCTGCAGAAATTTTGTCAAGGGGGGCAAATAAGCATCTATGCCTCTATTACTACAACCACTTTCGGAAGTGTCAGAATGGTGCTTTATGAGACTGTGTGGAGGACTGGAAAATGTCTGTCTGTCTGTAGGCGCGATAACTCAAATACGTTTTTCATGAAACTGGGTATACGCATTTATGACGTCCATGGGACCAAATTGGTTGACTGATGTCGGAGTAATGCCCAATTTAGTGCCTATTTTATGGTAATATATTAGAAAGATTTACCAAATTCAAATCAGTTCTCATGACAACATATTCTTTTACATATACGGCTTTGAAAGATGCAATACAGTTATCTTTGACAAATAACTCTACCTTCACATATGCTTATCAAACTAGACCTTTGTTCTTCCGGAAGCTTTGCTTAATGATTCGATCTGGAGCTTAACTCGCAAATCGATTAAAAAGAACTTATTTTCTGCATATTATAATTGCAATATCACTGATTAAACAAAAGCATTTATTTGTTCAGTGATTATAAAGTATGCATTACCTTAGCCACCATAAACAAAATCATGGCATATAAGAGTGAGATAAATATTACGTTGTTATGTCCAAATTAAAATAAAATCATTACGTTTTTTGATTAAATTGACGGATTTAAACTAAACTCCGTGGCGCTACATCCCTGAAAGGACAAGGCCTACCACCCGACCGCTGCGTCATCTACCATAGGCAGACGGCAGGATTAGTGGCATGTGGTCAGCATGCCGACACCCAAGTCGTTAATGGTGGTTTCCATGACCGGAGCCGCAACTTCCCTATCAAGTAGCTCCTCAATTTGAATCACGAGGCTGAGTGCACCCCTACCAGGAGGTACCGGGGATCGAACCCGGGATCTGACGCTAACCACAAGACCACGCCGGCGGTCAAATTGACGGATCAGCTGATAAAAATAATGAACGACCGTGGGATCTATCCGAAAATTCCTTCCGGACTCGATAGGAGAAAGGGATTCAGATCCTGCAGGCAATCGTTGTAAAGTACAGGAGAATCTGAATATACAGGGTATCTGACGCCCTCAAAGCGATTTCTACAAAGTCTAGTCTACCCAAGATCTGGCTCCTACACCAACGGAGAATATCAGAACACTTCAAAATGCCGTGAATGCCCTTCTCAATACGCTGGCGGCAAACTTCCATGAAAAGGGCACTGTAAAGTTGGTACCACGCTACGACAAATGTTTCAATCGGAGCGCGACTAGGTAGAAAAGTAGCTAGAAGGTGTACCTAAATGTTCCAAATAAAACAGTTTTGATTCTCACAGTGGTTTTCATTTTATGCCCCATCGGAGGTTAAAAAAAAAATAGCCCTCGTATTTCCGAAATTGAAGTTACTTTTTCCGAAATTGAAATTACTTTTTCCGAAATTGAAATTACTTTTTCCGAAATTGAGGTTGAAAAGGTGTAGTATTTATGGACGACCCAGATCCTAATAGAACAGAGCTTAAGCATGCTCATTCTGACTCTACTTCAAACTCTTGCTTTTTATTAACCTCAGGAGAGAGTACTTATGGTTGGCAACCGTCAACATCTTCGTATCCGATTAAAACAACTGAAATCGCACTTTTTGCAATACTGACATCTTATTCTATAGCAGAAAGTGAAGTGAGAAATGTGTAATGCCCATACCTTAGGGTACAGAAGTTGTATAATATTATTGCTAATGTTACTGTTATTATTATAATTATTGTTATGATTGTTATTGTTATTACTGGCATTTAAATCACAGATTTTGAACACTACCAATCCTATAGGTAATGGACTCAGTTATTATGTCTTTCAGGGAAGTACAAGTTCTTTCATTGATTGCAAATTTTCTGTTACCGGATTATTTAAGTATTTGATTGTCATATAATGTTATAAGCTGAGAAATATTACGCTATGTTTAGATAATTGTACCACTTTACAAATTTTTAAACGATAAATTATTTGCAGTAAGTAACATCTCTAAAAGTCGCCAACGGAATTGCACGATATAACATACAAATTAAGCTGGCACAACACTGTCGCTAAAGCGATGCCTGTTTCTTAGATAGTTGTTTTTCAGTTTGAAGGCACATTTTGTGTAAACTTTATTCAAGACTAATGATTTTGATAAAAATGTAAATTTGGAAACTAACTTTCCATTTTCTGTGTGCCATAGGCATAAGAAGTAAGTTATCCTGTTCCATCCTGAAATGAAAGCTGCACTCTCAAAATAAATACACGTTTTTCAGGCCATTGAATTCCAAAATGCTATTTTCAGAAACATTCTGTATGTGTGTGTGGGTCTTTGCGAGTGTCTGTGATCAGCATAGCTGGTGTGAAACTCATAAATTCTTCTGCCTCCCCCCAAAAATTTGTCTCTTGGTATATTACGTATGATATTATCTTCACGTAAATTGGTTGTAAAAATGAAGAGAATGTTACCACATCGCATGCATCGCATCCTTGAAGGATCCATAACCAAAATAAAATCCGAATAGTACAGTTACGAAACTTTCTTTACCCTAAACTTGGACAATACACTTTTTCACTTCACATTCTGATATAGAATAAGAGGCCGTATTGCATGAGTGCGTATTCAGTTGTTTCAACCTGTTGCAAAGCTTTATTGTGCACCAGGCAAGACTGAGTTTCTATAAACAGTGAGCGGCTTATAACTACCCTACAGATAAGTTTTTAGAAAGAATCTTTCGAATAAAAGTTTTAGCCCTTAGGATAAGAACCCAATGTACAAAAATTAAACGAACTCGTTAGAGCCGTTTCCGAGAAAATCGCGAAAAACGAAATTTTATTCATGTAAAGTGACTTAAAAGTAAGAGAAAGTCGTTGAAAATCTTCGTGTCACATCCTCAGAAGGCACTAATCAAAATGAACATTTTTGTTTTCAAAGACGCACACACACAGACATGTTTCTGAAAATAGTATTTCAGGATTTACGGGTCCTCAAAACGGGAATTTATGTTAAAAACTCAACTTCGAATTCGGGCGTCAAACACAATACTTCCATTACCTATAGCAGTGGCGGATCCAATAACATTCATATTTAATTAATTACAACAAATGAAAACTTTTATTTACTCGCTCTTTTTCAACAACACTATTTTAAAATGCAAGTTGAATAGTACTTATATTCTAGACGGCAGTTGGAGTTCCTTATCTTTAATTAGGAGGATTTCGAAGAAAAATCTACCTTTTGCAATCTATACCATGTCATGACTTTAGAAAAATCCTTTCATATCTTTATGTTTCATGCCTCCCTAAGTACGAAACCACCGCCTGTAAAAAAAAAAGTGATATTTATATATATCTTTACATGCTAGCGGCCGTAATTTTGAAGATATTTCAACCAAATTTTAATATGTTATTCCTAGGCCCAATAGTTCGGACAAGTTCGTTCATGAGCAAAATTGGCCCAAGGGGGTGGTCGAGGGAGAGGGTTGAAATTTTTAAAAATTTATATCTATGAAGTATAGAGGGAAACTTTGTTCGAATAAATTAGAGTACTCCCTATGGAGTTCACAGTGACACCAACGATTCGGGTTTTTTTGGGTACGAGTGGGGGATGGAAATTCGAAATGTTTTAAACTACGTCTTGTGGGGTATCGTTGAAAAGCTCTTGTTGAGTACTCTACAAATCAATAATTAGTTTCTTGATAGTTCTCATATAAGTCGAGATTTGAATGTTTGAAAAAGTGCTCTTTCCTCTTTTTTTTGCAGTCATTATTGCGGCTTTGTCATGCCAAGGCTAAAGAAGAAGAAATAAATTAAACCAAAAGCACTTCGAAATCTACTTCAGCCTGTAGGCTTGCCTAAAGGGATTTTTTTAATTATGATATGAATAACTTTTTGACTAGATCAACTTACTTAAGTTAAAGGTAAAAAGTTTGATATTTGCTTAATGATTTAAATTTTTATGTACCAAGTAAAACCCACAAATTTCTCAACAGAACTAAAACTATGGGCAACAAAAGAGCCTGCTGAGAAATATGGAGGAAACGCCCAGAGAACCTAAAAACTCTCATTTTGTACTTCATTTTGTTTAACATTTCCGGGAGAGGACAGACGGTTTTTAGGATATTCAATACCGCACACCCCCGGTATTTGCACACTTTGCTTTGTGTCGGCCTCTCATCTATAGGCCTAGTAGGTGAACCTACGATACGAGCAGAGGAAGTAAAAAATGATATTATTGTTAGGATTAAACGAAATTAACAGAAAGATTAAGGCATGGGATATAGACCCCCATAGCTATGTCATGACTTTCAGAGGAGAACTTATATAGTTACCTGATTGTTTAAATATTTCTGTATTTTGTAACGGTTTATGGTGATAAATATAACACTTTCTATGGATAATTGTACCATTACCCATATTTTTAAACAGTAACTTATTTGCAAAACAAAATACAGAAAAGACTCGGCAATGAAATTACGCGACAAAGCGTTAAAATCAAGCTGACATAATACTATTGCCAAGAGAAATATATGCTCGTTAAGATTTTGTACTAGGTCTGCCTTTAACATACAAATATAAATATAATTAATATTAATAAATATAAAACACTATATAAAGAAATATTGCCGATAATAATAAATCTGGTAAACTGATATATAGGGACCGGAGTTTTAGGTTTTTAAAAACACTGTTTTAGGTTTTCCATTAGGTGAAATAGTTTTTTTTTTTTTAGGTTTTTTGTCCAAAATACCGTTTTCGGGTAGAATAATTGGTTTAATGAATTTGAATGTGCTACATAGGATTCAATACATAATACTTGTAAAATGTAACTTAACAAAATTGACTTAAATTTGTGTAAACTTGCTTTAGGACAATATAATACAATTGCAGAAAGAAAGCATAAACACTCAAAAGAAGCAGTGAAAATAATAAGATTGCCTCACGTTTCCTGGTTACAGTATAGGCCTATCACTAAATATCTTTCAAGATTCTGAACTGTGAAGTTCTTCCTGTTATCTCTTAGTTAATAGTTATTACTGTATCTAGACACTACCCTTCTCAGGATTCGAATCCGATGCTTCTAATTTAGTGAGTAAAATACTTTATTGTTGGATGTGGATAATGTGAAACTGATTATTTTCCTTTTTTCGGTTGTTACGCATGCTAACCGCACAACAGATCAACTAGGCACGAAAACTTCCCCTTTTCTAGAAAGTTAAATAGCCTAATACGTGTTTCTGGCAGGCTTGGCAAAATATTACTTTGCAATCTGTAGTGAAATTCAGGTCGTCGCCAATCCACTGCCGTAATAAACTCGATTTTATTTGTTTCGGCATAATTAACACGTCTTCTTAAAACTCACAGTGTGACCGCTCAGTATGAATAACAGGGCAGTAATAAAGGCAAAAAAGGACTTTAAAACACAGAAATCTATAGCCTTGTTCTTACACGGCAACAATGGTTGTTCGTACGAATATTTTAAAATGAATACGCCGGTACTCTTTTCCTCTCTTGATACTGTCCATCCTAGACGACAATGGGTTGAATGAAACGCTGGTGGTATTAATTTCTACCCGACAAAAATTATTCTCTCCTCGCAAAATATCGATTTCTCAACTGACAAACAAAAAAGACAAAAAAGGAGCCTAAATTAGATACTTTAGGTTTTATATGCCGTTTAGGTGTATTTAGGTTTTTATACCCCATTTAGGTATTTTTAGGTACCACAGAATTAATGTGGGTGAATCCTATGGACATGATTCGAAAAAGTGTATGAGCGATTTTTGTTTTGGAAGTAAGGAAAAAATAGGTAAAAACCTAAGAATCCGGTCCCTACTGATATATCAAAGGGCTAGATGGATTTCATAAACTATTGAGTTTTAGACGACGGTTTCTTGAGAAAGTTTGATAAGCATAGCTTATGAAGGAATAAGTGGGATAGTTAGAATATTAAGAAAACGAATTTACCACGAATGCCACACATCTAAACCAAGGCGTGATGTAACAAAATATGTTTATTATATTAACAGAGTGCCCTATTTAAAAATTATAGATATACGTTAGTAAGCAATTCATTAGCAGTAATGTAAATAAACTAGGAAATAGCCCGTGACTTTGCCACGGTTAAAGTTATGCTTAAATACGAAACTTACAGGTCTACAATCCTGAAGGCACTGACAATACATTTACAAAAGTCAGCGCTGGCTTCATCAATTTTTATTTAAAATATCTCATCGTATACTACATTTTTTGTGAAAACTGCATCAGAATAGTCGAGTAACTTCCCCTGTTCTGATGTGTTTTCCACCTTAACTCTTACATCCTCTGAACGCCTCACTCTCGAAAATGCTACATATAGTTGTCCGTGCTTAAACACTGATTCAGGCAAATAAATCCCGACCTTAGGCTATCTAAAGTCTGTCCTTGGGACTTATTAATTGTCATTGCTAAGGCTACCCTTACAGGAAACTGCCTTCTTGTAAGTTTAAATGGCAGGCCAGTATCTGCAGCTCTTTTCTGTTCCTCTTTTTCATTCTGTTCTATAATCGATTCCCCAATATTTAATCTTGGCCTCTTGGAAGGAACGCAGGCATTATGGTCAACCATGTTTTAATGCTTCCTTATCTGGATATCTTACGCTTTTTCCTTCAAAATACGTTCCTATCAGTATGTAGATTACAGAAATTAATTATATCGTAAGTTTTATGCAGTCTCACAGCCACCTAAACACCGATAATATGTATTGTTTCTCAACTGTTTGTTGACAGATGAATATGATGAGAATTTTATTTGATCAATTCTGTGCAATTTTAAGAAATGATGTAATGTTTCAAGGGAAGGAATGGTTTGTTTTTTGATTTTTATTATCGGCGATATTTCAAGCGTTAAACCATCAATATATTAAACCTGATGCCCCCGGCTTCGCCCGCCATTATTCATTGACTCCAGGATTTTTAAGAAACTTACACTGGTAGATTATTAAAAATGTTTGTGGTTCAGAGCTATGAAAATTGTAAGTAAAAATAAAATTAGAATATTTGTTCATTGTGTTCATTTCACTTAGGCCTTATAAAATAAAGAAATGGTTTTCCTAATTTTGTTCTCGTCGTGAAAGTTTACACTGCGAGAGACGAACAAGGCCTAATCATTATTATCTACGAACTTAAAGAGCGCTTTTCTCCATACAGCATAGACTGTTATTGTGTGCCAGTATGGTACTTTATGAGATTGTGTGTCGGACGGGAAAATGTCTGTCCGTCCGTCTGTCCGTGTGTCTGTACGCGCGATAACTCAAATACGCTTTATCGGATTTTAATGAAACTTGGTATAACGTAAACATAACAAAAAATCCCTAAATAATTTTGTAAAGCAAACATAAAACATGTGGCACAATAAGCTTACTTTCATACGTTGTATTTGTCGAAGGAGATATATATCAATTTATATATTTTAAACTAGCTTAAAAGGCCCGGCGTCGCACGGGTTTTGTATTTTGTAATTCGAAATTAACTTATGAAGGACTTTCGATTTTCAAACTCTAGGTCCTAGGTATTTAGAATTTGAAATAAAGAATAACGACTTATCACACTCAAACTTTTCCCTCAGAAAACACTTTTTGTGGCTCATAGAGGATGTAGAATTTTGCATCCCATCGCTTCTATACACCAATCTGGTAGGAGTTGAAATAAGAAGAAACAAAATCCGGTAACATAAAATTGTATTGTCTTTGCGGAATATTTTATTTCTCACTCTCATGTTACCATACAACCGTTTCGAGGATGAAATTAAAAATAAATTCAATATCACTTTCATACTTCCCTCCCCCAAAACCTGGGATATAATAATATAGGCCTACATATTATTATACCTCGTATAGTGTTCTCTAAGTTCAGGGTAGAGAAAGTTATGTGACTGCATCACATTGTGATTATTTTCGTGGAATTCATTCTTCAATATTTATTTACGCCAATGAATTCTATCGATAGCTTCTATAATTTGTCAAATTCCCGTATAATTTACTTCCAAAGCTACCTGTGATCATTGCCAACAAAACACTGTTGTCATGTCAACTGTACATGGAATGCGATTTTGATATGATAATTCTGTGTAAAAAAGTATAAAGTATCCTCGAAAACATTTAATTTTTGCCATTTAAAATCAATGTTTTTCAAAATCCTTTCTTAGTGAGCACCTACATTATGAAACGAAGGTACTGTCAAAATTCCAAGTCTCTACCTATTATAGTTTAGGCTCTACATTGTGTCTCTGTCATTGTCTCTACATTGTGTCAGTCAGTCAGTCAGTCAATCAGTCAATCAGTCAATCATTCAGTCAATAAGGACAAAGCGTGTTATACATATGTGTGTATATATATATATATATATATATATATATATATATATATATATAGATAACAAATATACCAACCATATGTTAAAAATAAATTGAGATTTTAACTGTAATTTCTGTTCAGGTTTTAGGTAAGTGTGTCTAATTTAAAGTTGAATCAAGAATTCTCCACACTAAATCAGTTGGATTCCCTTTTACATATATTGATTATGCCTTTCTGAAGGGTGACAATGCTTGGGTAGGGAAAGTCGTGTGAGACTCTATTGTTGTACGTATATTCGGAACCCCAGTTGTTGTAAATTGAGTAATTACTTCTTGGGTCCGTTGTAAATAAGTAATGTCCCTGGACTGAACAAACACAACTAGGGATGATATTTCTATAGACTGACCCTCGCTTGAAGATAGGGGAGAGAGCTCAAGATGAATTCAATCTCAGACTGGGTCCAGAGGGGGGGGGGGGACAATGCGCAATTAATTGCAGTTCTCTTTATAAACATTGCAAACCGTGAACAATGACATTCATTTCTGAAAGTAGACCTGAACGAATTAATCTGAACAGTATTATCAATTTAAGAAAGCGGGTTTATTAAGCAAACATTTACTCTTCTTGTAAGATTTGAGGCTTTCCTGGTGAATCTTATGTAGAAAATCTTCTCGGGTTTGCAGCCAGGTGAGAAGTTTGTTGTGGTCCAACGTTTCCGAGGCTGACGCTGCCTCCATCCTCAGGGAATCTGAAGTGTCGAGTTTTGACATGTAAGGGATATATATACCAACCCGTGTTGGGCGGAGTCGACTTCAGATTCCCTGAGGATGGAGGCAGCGTCAGCCTCGGAAACGTTGGACCACAACAAACTTCTCACCTGGCTGCAAACCCGAGAAGATTTTCTACATTTACTCTTCATGATTTCCCTTGGAATTGCACTTGCACTAGGCCAAACAATGTTATTGAACTGGAAGTAAACTATTGTCAGTAAAATTATATTTTGAACAGACTAATATTTATTACCAATTTGAAAATATTATTAGGAATTATAGCACAGGTTTACCGTTATCAGACACTCGGGCACCTCCAACAATAAAACCCTTGTTAAAAGAGCGCCTCTAACAACAAATTCCGACAAAGTCTAATTTTTTAGGGTTTTGATTGAAAGAGGGAACCATAGACGTCAGTGCATCAGGGGTTTCAAACTGTGGTTCGTAACTGCAAAAGTAGGAAACCTGTATTTTCGAAGATTTTAAAAGCTTTGACATCTAGGCCTAGTGTCCATTTTATGTGATAATATTTTACTTCTTTACTTAAACTAAACTCCGTGGCGCTACATCCCTCGAGGGATTTGGCCTACCACCCGACCGCTGCGTCATCTACCATAGGCAGATTGCAGGATTGATTTATGATATTTTTTTAATTATGTCTGCGGACCATCTGCACCATCTTCGCGGACCACCGGTGGTCCGCGGACCATAGGTTGGAAACGCTGATATAAATAATCATCGTGCAAAAAATAGCATGCAATACTCGTGCCGTAAGCGCTTAACGGATCTCGGAAATTGAAAAAAACTCTTTCCTCGATCCGTATGCACCGCTTACGGCACTTGTATCGCAATATACTATTCTGCACGTTACCTATTCATTTGAAAAATATTTACGTATCTTTGAAACTGCGTATTTTATTGCATTTGTGACCCAGATGTGTGCCCTGAAAAGCGCCATAAAATGATGGTGGAAGAATAATTCTTCGATAATTAAACATTTCGTAATCGATTTGCTTGATTAATAATTAAAATTAACATTTTTTAAGTTTTTTTCATCGTTAAAAGCCCTTTAACTCCGTTTTGAGGTCTTCATCGGTTGGGAACTCTTTTCCACCTAAAAAGTCCTTTAGTTTCGGAAACAAGTGAAAATCGGTGGGTGCCAGGTCAGGGCTGTAAGGAGGACGTCTCAAAATTTCCCACTCAAAATGTTGAAGTTGTGCCTATGTTTGAGGCCGAGCGATGTCGTGAATCAAAAACACCTTTTCACACAACTTCCCACGTCTCTTGTTTTGGACCTCCATGGTTAAAGGTTAAGCACAACAGTGAACTTCCCAATTTCCTGAAACCGGAGTTAAAAATGTTGCGACTGATTGGTCATTCATGAATTGACTCAGTTTCAGCTTCGTACTGTACATAATTTTTACGAAATAATACGGGTACTTTACACACAAACACAGCAATTGTTAAGTATTGTAAGAATATATTCAAGGTCAACCATTATCATAATCCTGCTTTAGTCACCCCTGTAAACAAGATATACAATACAATTGTACTTACCTGCATGCCTCACTAGGAACTACAACAATAATATAATGAACTGGTTCTGTTAGCATTTATCCTGTAAATAAAACTATTTTCGCTTACATCGGTTCAGAAATCAGCATTAAAATTATATTTTACGGCAGATATCTTTCATATTTCAGCAAACAATTCTTACGTCTGTCTTTTGTTGACAGGGAACATGTGCATTGATTATAATATGTGATTAATGCCTTTTAATGCGTTCTAACGGTATTAAAAAAAAAAAATAATTTGCAACATATTAATGAGGCCTGATAAAAATATATTATTAATTTTATAATATTCTACTTTTTTTGGGGGGGGGGGGCCCGCCACCACCCACGGAGATCCACGACCTTAGGCTATACTCCGCTCCCAACAACTGTTCGGCGCTTGGTGTTCTGCTGCTCGGGTCATTCTAGTGTGTACATAGCAAGTGGGAAATGTGTTTGTTTGAGCTGGCTGTTTGTTTCAGCACTGGCACAACTGTGTTACCTTCTCTGTGTCGTTTATGTGTCTTGCGGGGGTGTGTCTCTGATCCGGCATTCACCTGATTTTTTACCCATTTCACGTTCATGCTATCACGGTGGAAACTAGAATTTCTTAAATTCAGTGCAGGTAATTTAACTTACCGCACACATTACCGCACAATTTACCGCACACGTGAGTTATTATATTAAACCCAAGATTAGTGCCCATGCGTTGCCGCCTGCTAAATTTTTAGAACACGCACAATGAACATTAACAACTTGTGAGAACCGCCAGGTAAAAGTAATCGATCGCTACCAAGCACCGCCTGCATGATATTGCTTGAGATCAAGAAGGCAGTGAGACGTGTTAAGGTTAATAAACTTTTGATAGCTTCTGAAACCTATGATTTGATTTAATTATTATTTAGCGTAAGCTGTTTTCCCTGTCGTAGAAAAAAATCTATGCGACACATGTATGTAATGTAGAGGGCAAGGCATTTGATGATTTTCCATCTTTTTTATATGGAGGTTAAAAGATTCATGAATGTTATATATAACGTACGACTTATATATATATATATATATATATATATATATATATATATATATATATAAATGTATATCATTAAATAATTGATTAAATAAGGGCAGTTTGTTTTTCTATTTTTTTACTTTATTTTTCATTTTTCGTCGTTTTCAAGAGATGGGTAATCTTTGTCAATTTTTAGGAATTTTTAGGTCATTTTCGGCATTTTAGGTTACTTTCAGACAACAGACAATCGTTTTTATTTGAGAATCTCCACCAAGTGTTCATAGTTCATTTTAATTCAGGTTTATTGTAAACACCACAGCAGTTTGTCTTGTAGCAATAAAGATTTTTTTCTTTCTTTTTGAATGGAACATATTTTCTAGGGGCAATTTGATGGGCATGCCAGTTCAGAAAGATTTTTTTTTTTTTCGCTAAGGGTGTCCAAGTACTATAGATTTACTTACATTTTTAGTAATAAAATAAGTGTGTTTTATATTGTAAATTCATAAATAACGTACTGTCATCTATTAAATTGCTTTTAGCAATTGATTACTTTAAAAAGAACTACAAGTAATAATGGTAAATTTATTGGTAATTTTTAAAAAAAATTGTATTATTTTTCACTATTTTTAAGTGATAAATGCATTTTTTATTTTTTTTTTGCATTTTTGCATTTTTTCACTATTTTATGGTCATTAAATACCTTGTCCTAATAATGTCTAAGAGAATCTCGGAATTGGAAAGAAAGTGGACTTTGTCTCGTTATTTCTAACTTTTCCTCGAAAATGTAAAAATGCACTATGTTGGATTTCGTTGATCAAATATTGTTTAAAATCTCGTATAGCGTCCCAACTGCGTCATTGCATAAAGAAATCCAGAGAAGGCTGTGACACAGAGTGGGCAATGAACAAGGCCCCCTGATGCGGGCAGCGAGGCGTGTTTGTGCAACACGGTCACAGCAAACATTGACTAAGCACTCAAGCGGGACTCGAAAGCGAGACCCCCAACAAGCGGGGATTAGCTGTGTAAATACTATCGCCAGTGCCAGGTACTTCATTGCGCTGTTAGGACTTCTTTCCGCCCTATCTTCGTGTGCATATGCAACGAATCCTCTGATAACAGCTTGGCATCCTGTTAGCATTAGAGGGGATAACAACATGATCACTTCTCACTCTGACGTATTGCGAGGAATGCGTATTCAGCCTGAATTGTTGCCTGAGTTTATACAAACGATGGCTGGATTATAACTAGGCCTGGGAAAATTTTAAGGCAAATGCCTATTTTGTTCCTTATGAAATAACATGAACATTTTTAAATATGTGGACGTTTCTTGATAAATCACTTACATTTATAGAGCTTTATAGTGCCCTAAAATGCCTATTTGGACATTTTGGAGCCTATTTTTACTCTTTTACTGTCTAAAATGCCTATTTTGTACTTTTAAAACAAAATTCTACTTCTGTAACTTTTACAATCGTTTAATGGACATCTCTGAATGAAGAATAGAACAGCAGAGGGTGGGTTTTACACAGAAACTTGATTTTTCCAAACAATAATTGTCGCCATGGAATGCTGACAGGCGGGGGAGGGGGAGTTTAAGTGAACATAGTTCGTGATGCCTAAAAAGAAATCACCTAAGAGTTCGCTTATACAATAAAGGCTTATACAATTTCCAGAGATGATTTTTGATGGCAAGATTATTTTCTGACAGTACAGCAATGAAGAGGTGTATGCATTTTTTCATATTAATATAAAACTAAAGCTTTGTATCAGCTCCTCTAAATAATTTTAAAGACCTCGTGCAGGCGGCATGGGTTGGATTTTCAGTACCGGCAGTAATTTAAAAAGCTATGAGGTCTGGAACGGCGTTGACCCAGCGTTGTGAGGACAATTGGGAAGCTACAGTGAGCAGCTCTCACGGAGGCAGCGCAATACGGCTGAGGGATGTGTCGTGTTGACCACACAACCACCCAATATCTGCAGGCCAGCAGCCAAGGCCCTTGAATGCCTGTAGTGTTCTAGTTTGTCATATAATCCAAAACTGTTTTTGATCAACTTTTTTTAAGTTCTCTCTTAGTAAAAATCACGTTACAGTTTAAGAGCATATTGTAGTATTTTAAAGTATATTTTCTGTCTATTTACACGTTTTTAAAGCTTATTTTAAGTGCCTATTTTCTCTTTTAAAAGCCTATTTACTTGTTTTAAAAGCCTATTTTAGGTGCCTAAAACTAATTTTTTTAGACCTTAAAATCCCAGGTCTAATATAGGCTAACTATCCTTCAGACAATTTTTAGAAAAATTGTTTCAGACGCACAAAATTTAAACAGAATCATTAGAGGTGGTTTCGAGAAAAACGAAATTTTCTTCATGTGAAGTTGTATTAAAAACAAGAGAAAGTCGTAACCTAACTCATTACCGCACTGATTACCGCACAAATGTTATGTTTTTAAACATGTCTGTGTATGTGTTCACCATAGCTCGAGAAGGAAACATTTGGTTAAGGGGGACATAGAGCTTTGGGTGAACTTCATAGGCGAGAAATAGGTGAATTTCATTATTTTTCTCCTCGGCAATTAATTTGCTTTACAATCTTGCAATCTGACATTCTCTTTATTGAGTGCTTCTACAATTGCATACTATTTTCAAAATTAAACCAACTGTTACAGTTACGGGTAATTATCGTTACAAAATGGCAGCCACGTTTCAAGCACTGAAATGCTGTTTCCTTGATGACTTCCAGAATTATCAATATTTCTGAGTGATTATTTGTCTGTGTAGTTGTTAATATAATATGAACAACACTATCTACAATTATTCGTTTAATATTAGTAGTTTATTTTTAAATACTTTTAAATGCAGATATTCCAAAGATTGTAGATAATGTTCTTCATATGATGTTTGAAAACAGACAGAAAAAAGAATCATTCAGAAACACTGATATTTGTGGAAATTATCACGGAAATGGCATTTCAGTTCACGAAACGTGGCTGCCATTATCTTAACGATAATTACCCTAACTTTAACAGTTTAATTAATTTTGAAAATAGTATGTAACTGTAAAAGTAGTCAATAAAGAGTATGTCAGATTGCAGGACTGTAGAGCAATTCATTGCTGAGAAAACAAATGATGAATTTCACCCAAAGTCGTATGTCCCCCCTTAAATAATTATGTTATGGGGATGTGCCGCGCTGTCTGTTAGACTCAGGGCCCAGCAGCGGAAACAGGCAGCTAGTGCCTGGCATGCTCTCAGATGTCACAGTCCAGGTACAGAACTGGATAATCTTTGAAAGCACAGGCAATGAATTATAGTTTACTAGCATGTGCCCGCGGCTTCGCCCGCGATAATTATTTCAAGAATTAAAAATTATGAGCATAATAGTTAAATCATTACATTTATTAACACCTAAATCGCATGGACTATATACCACGATTAGATAGCATCGACTGGTAAAAGCGACCTCAGATTCGAGTTTCTTGGCCAAGAAAACCTCTGTATAGTGAGATTCGTCCAAATAAAACAACGTTTGACCATATTTAGGGCTTACAACATTCAAGCGATCGCGAAAGTTTTGTTTTCAAGGTTTGACAAAAATAGCCAAAGCCAACTGTAATTGATTTGACATTGAAATGTATAACTGAAAACTTATGTTTTGAAAACGCAAAAAATGCACGTTTTTTGCCAGTTTTTCACTCATAACTCACGAACGAATACTAAAATTAAAATTCCGGTTTCGAGGTGCATTTTCCGACCCTTCAGCACACCTATGTTTAAAATTTCAGATCTCTGCGTTCAGTAGATTTCGCTGGACATCGAGGAGAATTCCTTTTATTAATATAGATAATATGAATTATAATGATACCTTCTCTAATTTGTCAAACATCCATTTAATTTAATCCAAGCCCACCTGATGCCATTGGTAACAATACGTTCTGTGAATTTATTTTGATAATTCTATGTAAAAAGGGATTAAGTATTTTCAAAAACATTTAATTTTTGGCATTTAGAATCAGAATTTTTCAAAATCCTTTCTTAGTGAGCACCTACATTATGAAGCGAAGGTACTGTCAAAATTCCAAGTCTCTACCTGTTATAGTTTAGGCTGTACGTTGATTCCTGTCATTCAGTCAGTCATTCATTCAGTCAGTCAGGACAAAGCCTTTTATGTATATAGAGATTGTCATTCTCTAGGTCTATGTGTTTGTCAATTTTGCGCACACAGCGACTCTAAAACATGTCGGCAACCGTCTGTACTGAACTCTTTTTTAACAGTTAATTAAATGACTAAATTAATTGGATAAGTTGTCAAAATAACTTCAAAATGCAGTACACTCCCGCGTCCTCAACGCCTTCTGAACATCAGCCAGGTGAATACCAGTCGTCACCGGAATTCAAGCATCGGACTCCACCAGTAGTTCATCCTGGCACCACGAAGTCATATCGGGATGATTAAGCATTCTCAAACCACATTCCTCCATAACCTCTTGCATTAGAGCCCGCAATATCCTTTCTCGTGAGGTAAACAATATAGGATCCATGATAGTGTTGTCATCTCTTGCAACTTTTTTTCCTTATAAGGAGATCCAATGATATGACCACAAGGAATGTAGTTAACGTTGTTCCACAAGCTCCTGTTAGTCTTAGAGGAAGAAAACGAAGCTCCGCAGCTGTTGACCGATTCCCTGTAAACGACGGTTGTTTACTGCCTCTAAGGTAGGCACGACCTGTATTTATTCAAATGTAAACAGATGAGAAACATGTTCAGTAAATGTTTGCACCTCTCACGTCCTCGCATCGGGACAGAAACATGTTCACTACAAGCGGAAACATGTGTCTGTCTGTGCAGGATCATTCATTGCATTGATTATCATTTGCTTTCCTTTACGTATGTATTAGCAAACGCAAAGAATAGAGTAGAGGTAACTATTCCAATACATAAATGAGGGTGTTGATAGCACCCATGAAATGTCCCCACAATATACGAGGGTCGTGCAGAAAGTAAAGAACGATTTGGCAAAACTAATAAAATCAGGTAAACTGATGTAACAAAGTGCCAGTATGTTTTTGTTTAATGAGTTATGACTGCAATTATGATATGCAGAATATGTTTTTTTAAAAATTGATTTCCAAGTTAAGCTCCAGATTTATTCATTAAGCAGGGCTTACGGAAGAACAAAGGTCTAGTTTTTTTTTAATGAGATTAAAATCTTCCAGCATCACCTGAACTGTACAGATATGTGATATCATGACAATCGCACACTCACATAAAAATGTCAAAAAAAAAAATTCAAATTGGCCGGTTTCGGGTTTTGAACCATGGACTCCAGAATGTGAGGCCAAAGCGTTACCATCTCGGCCACCGGGGTCATTTTAACGGTCTAGTTGGATAAGCGCTTGTAAATCGATAGTGTTTTTTGTCATAGCTACCTGCATTTTAATTTCCAAGGCCTTATAAGATAACAGTAAAACAATAGGCAGTGTTGTCAAGATAATTGATTTTAATTTTTTTTTATAAATTCTTTCGAATACGTATATTACCATAAAATAGGCACTAAATTGAGCATTACTCCGAAACAGGTCAACCGATTTTATCTATTATAAATAGACGTCTTCCCATGGACATTATAAATGCGTATACGAAGTTTCATAAATATACGATAAAGCGTATTTGAGTTATTGCGCCTTTAAAGTAGACATTAAATTGGGGTTTACTCCAATACCGGTCAACAGATTAGGTTCAAATTCAATAGGGCACTTCTCATGAACGTCATAAATGAGTGTACCAAGTTTCATGGAAATCCGATACAGCGTATTTGAGTTATGGCGCCTTTCTATTAGAAAGGCGCCATAATCTATTAAAATAGGCACTAAATTGGGCATTACACCGGTACCGGTGAACCGATATGGTTCAATATCAATAGGGTTCTTCCCATGGACATTATAAACGTGTATACCAAGTTTCATTAAAATTCGACAAAGCGTATTTGAGTTATCGCGCGTACAGACACACGGACGGGCGGACGGACGGACAGACAGACGGACAGACATTTCTCGTCCCCACACACAATCTCATAAAGTACCATACTGGCACTTAATAATGACGAAAGATAAAACGCAAAACTTGAATCACAAAGATACAGTACCTTACTATATCTCTCCATTGCTGTCAAGGCATTTATTGTAACGAGGTACCAGTTTTTCAATGCAGATTTCATACTCTGAGCCTGGAAATTCTGCCAAGAAGACAAATATTTTTCATATTAACGGAGTTGTAGTGATTTTTCAGTTTTTCTGAAAAACTTCCCCTATGTTCCTCATTAACAAACTCTCCATCTCTATAGCCTACATGTAAGAGACATTGTCCTGACTGACTGACTTAATGACAGAGAATCAACGTAGAGCCTAAACTATAATAGGTAGAGGCTTGGAATTTTGACAGTACCTTCGTTTCATAATGTAGGTGCTCACTGAGAAAGGTTTTAGCAAAATTTTTATTTTAAATGACAAAAATTAAATGTTTTTGAGAATACTTAATCACTTTTTACACAGAATATCAAATCCAAACCACAGTTCATATGACAACAGTATTGTTGGCAGTCTTTACATAAGGCTTTGGAAATAAATGAAACAAGACTTTGAAAATTACAGAAGGTATTAACACTTTTATTTGAGTAAATTATGTATCTCAAAATTTTGTAGATTATGTAAAATAATCAGTAAATTCAACGTTTTAGCCGAAATGTTCGAATTAATCAGTATGTTCCTTACAGCTTACAAGATACGCGGGCAAAGCCTTAATGGGAAAACAATGGAATTATTTGGACGAAAAACACTATGCGGGGGTTTTTTGGGCTAGGGAACTCTAATCTGAGGTATTTTTCCCCCGGGTGGCGCACTTTGATCGTGAAATGCACCTCGAAACCAGGTTTTTAGTTTTTAAATTATCAATCGTTATAATAAAATTGTTTATGCATGATTTGGGAAAGGTTCATGAATCTATGGTTCATTTTAATCGTTTCATTTGGAATTTGTATGCCCATATGGTAGCATATGATTCGTTTTGTTCATTTATTTATATTTTTAACATTAAACATTATAATTAAGAGTAAAATTACGTAATTTCTCCAATTTAAGTAAAAACTATGTCAGTGTTAATAAATATAATGTTTTAATTATTAAGTGCCAGTATGGTACTTTATGAGATTGTGTGGTGGACGAAAAAATGTCTGTCCGTCTGTCCGTGTGTCTGTACGCACCATAACTCAAATACGCTTTTTCGGATTTTCATGAAACTTGGAAAACACATTTATAATGTCCATGGGAAGAACCCTATTGATATTGAACCAAATCGGATCACCGGTACCGGAGTAATGCCCAATTTAGTGCCTTATCTTAATAGATTATGGCGCCTTTCTCATAGAAAGGCGCCATCACTCAAATACGCTGTAACGGATTTTCATGAAACTTGGTATACCCATTTATGACGTCCATGAGAAGTGCCTTATTGAATTTTAACCTAATCTGTTGACCGGTACCGTAGTAAAACCCAATTTAGTGTATATTTTAAAGACGCGGTAACTCAAATACGCTTTACCGGATTTTTATGAAACTTGGTATACACATTTATAATGTCCGTGGGAAGACGTCTATTCATAATGGATAAAATCGGTTGACCTGTTTCGGAGTAATGCTCAATTTAGTGTCTATTTTATGGTAATATACGTATTCGAAAGAATTTATAAAAAAAAATGAAAATCAGTTATCTTGACAACATAGCCTATTGTTTTACTCTGATCTTATAAGGCCTTGGAAATTAAAATACAGGTAGCTATGACAAAAAACATATTGATTTACATGCGCTTATCCAACTAGACCGTTAAAATGACCCAGGTGGCCGAGATGGTAGACCTTTGTTCTTCCGTAAGCCCTGCTTAATGAATAAATCTGAAGCTTAACTTGGAAATCAATTTAAAAAAAAAAACACATTCTGCATATCATAATTGCAGTCATAACTGATTAAAAAAAACATACTGGCACTTTGTTACATCAGTTTACCTGATTTTATTTTTCTGTTAAATAAATGATTTAAGCACAATATCTAGCAGTTGAGTAAGTAATCGCGGGCGAAGCCGCGGGCACCTGCTAGTCTCCATATATTAGGTATCAGTCTGGAGTTAATATGTGGAGAATTAGGCAGTTATCGGGCCATGTGTTATGTATATAAGGGCCGGCTAAACAGTTGAGTAACAAAGATTAAGAAATTGTCATGACGTCGCGTGTTATTCCTCTGCAATATTTCATCGTTACAGTTTGATTTAAACTCGTTTCCGCTCTGCCCAGGAGACACTCGTTCTTAACAAATGAATGCTTCTGCAAGTCCGGAAGTAAAGCAGTAGTTGCCATTATGAGTACAGTAAGAAACAAAAGTCAGTACAGTCACAACAGCCAGGGAGTGATTCACCTTGTATCGTCTACAATTACTGATTATTAAGTGCCAGTATGGTACTTTATGAGATTGTGTGGTGGACGGAAAAATGTCTGTACGTCTGTCCGTCCGTCCGTGTGTCTGTACGCGCGATAACTCAAATACGCTTGATTGGATTTTAATGAAACTTGGTATATGCGTTTATAATGTCCATGGGAAGACGTCTATTGATATTGGACCAAATCGGTTGACCGGTACCGGAGTAAAACCCAATTTAGTGTCTATTTTAAAAGCGCCATAACTCAAATACGCTATATCGGATTTTCATAAAACTTGGTATACGCATTTTTAATGTCCATGGAAAGATGTCTATTGATATTGGACCAAATCGGTTGGCCGGTACCAGAGTAACGACTAATTAAAGTCACATTTTTTAAATCATATCTATACTACAATGCCGCATTTTTAATCATTTGAGGGCTTTGACTGCAGTGCAGTCAGATGTTTGTTTACTTGGCTGATGTAGTTGAAAATAAGTACTACCAAATATTATTACTGTGAAATAATTAGCGGAGTTATATGCCACTGAATTTTGTGAAATGTTGACATATTTTAAGAATTTCAAGTTGCAATGCATTTAGATTTGACAAATAACACTATTCCTTCACATAAGCTTATCAAACTACATCGTCAAATTGACTGAGTTAGCCGAATGGTAACGTCTTGGATTCAACAAAAGCATACTGGCACTTTGTTATATCAGTTTACCTGATTTTATTTTTAATCGATTTGCAAGTTAAGCTCCAGATCGAATCATTAAGCAGAGCTTACGGAAGAACAAAGGTTTTCTGTATATCATAACTGCAATTATTATTACTGATTAAAAAAGCATACTGGCACTTTGTTATATCAGTTTACCTGATTTTATTTCATATCGGCATTATCATCACAAGCGATGTTCCAAGTCATTTATAATGACTATTCCACGAGTAACATGTAACATCCAAAAGTTCAAATAGGCCTATTGTTTGTTGAAATATTGAAGATATCTACGCTTAAGAAATTAAGTGCATTTCTGCCAGAATGTTGTATATGCATCATAGAACGTTTTGGTACAAGATATTTCCCATATGATTGAAGTGAATGAGCACATAAACTCATTTCAGTGGGAACGCGACATACGACCTTCTGGCAGTAAAGCGACATTGTTAGGCCTATAGTTTCTAACCTTGCAAACTGGAAGCCTAAGTACTGTTAGGCCTAAGCACGTTGGAACATTCATATGTGCTTATAATGTTTACAGGAGGTGAGTGCAATTAAATGAAATATGAACTAAATTTCCCATAAAACATTATAATGCTCATTCCTGAACAGATGTAAGCGTAATTCACTTTATGTCCAGAATAAATCTTATTGATGACGTATGCGTACATCACTGCCTAGACATTCAGTTTTTTTTCTGATAATCTCCTCTGATATCAATACTGTAATTCCTGAGTAATAATAATTGCTTATATTTATTCATGAATTCCATATTAACAACTGTTGAACATTTCAAAAACATTTGCGGAAAACATTGAATTTCAGCCATTTCATTAGGAGTGGGAATTTTGCTAATTTTTCAAATAATCATAATCTTGATTAGTGTTCCGTGTAAATAAAGACTAAATTTATGATGGGTTTTTTTAAAGTAAATTTCATTTTGATTACCTTTAACTGGTCTCTTAAAACTTGATTTGACACTACTGAAATGGTAATATTGACTGTTTAAAGTTAGCAGCTGTCACTTTGAAGAAACAGCTGATAGTTCGTATTTCATGAATCATTAGTGTTATAAGTAGACTTCGGATTTTAGGTAAAAACCTATTTTAATCCTTAAGTAATATATGGACGAAAACTTGTATATGCATGTTTCATAAGTGACTATGCCTAAAACTGATACTTTTATAGGACCTAAAACACCCTATTTTTACTTTAGAGCCTAATATTGCCTTTTTGCTTGCTTCAAAATGTCATTTTTTGTTATAAATTCTATCATTCATTTTCAGTTTGTACTAAATTTTTAGCTCGGAATGTGCAGTACATGACACATTTGTGACGTGGTTAAATAGTAAGGAATGTTTCGTCTTCAGTAGGAAAACTCCTAGAAAATGTAGAGTTTTTCTCCCGACTCCCACATCCAATAACAAAAACAAAAAGTAGTTCTCTGAATCACTGAGGGATACAAGGGGTTGAATATGCTAGCGTGCGTAGCTTCTGATCACAGGGATTAGGTTTTCACTGTTATGGTAGTAATACAGGCCTATATAATTCTGTGTACCTTAGGCCAATATCTGTGTTTTATCATGATTATTGATTAATGGTGACTTCAATAAATATAATATTCTGCATTGCAATTGAGATACTTCAGAAAATTGGCAACTTAACGATTTTATAAGAGACTATTTTACGAATTTTAGAACCTATTTTCCAATTTTTAGAGCCTGTTTTAGGTACCTAAAACATAATTTTTTTTCTTCTTCTTCTTCTTCTTTCTCTAAGTTTTACCTCTCCCTTTTAGGATTTAGGCGACCCAAGCCGCCCGGGCCTTACAGGGCCGCGACCTGTCGGGAGAGAGATTATCTTCGGATTACATACATACTTTTTTGATCAGACAAGGACATGGAGGGCGTCCCCGGATGAGTGATCAGCCCAATGCCGGGGCCACCTCCGAGACAACACGAACACATAGGACGAGACACACCATTCACACACACACTCACTCCAAACAAGGCGAGGATGGGATGAAGATGATAATGACGGCCAGATGATATCTGGGGACCACAAGGGCCTAAAGTTACCCGACATTTGTCTCAAAGGTGAGGAAAAACCCCAGAAAAAACCCCACCTAGGTAACTTGTCCCGACCAGGAATCGAACCCGGGCCCGCTGCGTGAGAGGATTGAACGCATCCCCTGAGCCACAGCGGTGGACAAACATAATTTTTAGCGACCTAAAAGTCCGAAGTCTAGTTATAAGCTATCGTGTGCCTGAATTTAATAAATTTGTGTTCGTAGGCTAAACATGTGTATTTTACGACTAAGGAATTAATGTTTCTTACGTAACATCCGTGACAATAACTATGAAAACTCAAAACAGTCTTTATTAATGAAAATAGCTATCTAAGATACTTAATCATAGAGTACTTCTTCTTACTTTCCTGACTACAAGCAGCAACAAGATGATTTTCAAGGTGCCTACCTGTCACATTACACAGACCAACAGCCATTTTGGTGCTTTAGAATTTATACTTATTCTTGGCTATATTTAGGTCGCTGATGCCAAACGAGCCCTATCAGCTTGAGTGGTTGAGATATGGTATTACCATTATGCATATTATCCCATTCTACGTTTGATATAAATAAAAAAACAGTGCGTATTGTTAGTTTCTAAACCATGTGAAGAAAAACAACACACTAACACTACAATAACAATATAACATGGGGTCTTTCGAAAAGTTGATATTATCACATATTGTACGGTCGTTTATGACTTATGAGCTGTCAATTTGAGGGCCAAAAAATAATCCAGCTTTTAGTTTTTCTGTAGTACAGTTTTTGTCCTACAGGTCCGAAGTGTAGTCAAGAACCTTCACTAGTTATATTATCAAGCGAGATTTTGTTTCGCTAGACTAAGAGTTTACGAATAAAATCTATATAAAAGTAGAGCTGGCAGAGAAAAACTGTTTACATATTTGGAATAAGCACACTAAGTATAGCCAAAATCCGGCAAAACATCTGAGACACCAAACAAAAAGTTCTTTTACAAAAAGTTCTTTTTTGTTGGACTGTGTTACTTATAGGGAACAAGATCCTCAATAAATACATTTGTAACCTGAATGTATAATTTCATTATATGTGTAACTTTTCAAAATATGTAAATAATCATAGAAAAAAACCATTACAATCAAAATAGGCAAAAAGTCTATAACCTGAAAATAGGAAAAAAGGCAAAATATAAACAGGCATTACCGTCCCTAAATGTACGGAAGTATGTTTAGCCTATCTTCATTTAACTCTTTAAATATATCCACCCTAATAGAAATTAAGGCATTTTCCCTAAGTTCCGGGCTCCAATAATTATATAGGACTAATATATTTATTCTCAACTTCTATTATTTTGCTTAGGCCTTTCGGTATTATGGAACCATCATCAGGGCATTTTGCATTAAAATGAAGATATTAGGCCTATGTCATTATTTTATTGATCCAGCCCAATGGTACAGTTGTTGTTGCATCGCAAAATTTACATAAATGACTATAAGTCGAAAGCTTGCAGTCGTTAATTCCTAACCGACGTCTCTAGAGGCCATTAGGACAAACAGTTGCAAGGTTCCGCTTGTCTGCGGGCCACAGTTACACCACCCTTTTGTATAAATGACTGTGTCGAAGAAGAGCCGCTTCTCCCCTCAGATAATAAAAACAAAGCATTCTCTAACCCCCTCGAACAAACAAAAGAAGGCGGCACTTGTTGTGCTTAACTCAGGGGGCCGTGTTAATGAAGTCACTCTCATCTCTCATCTCTGTCATTACGTGCCGTGTTTACTGCGCGGTTCGCCATCTCTAACACAGCAATAATAGTATTAGTGATATGTAATTTACTAGCTTAAAAGGCTTTGTATTTTCACATTCGAAATTAACTTATGAAGGACTTTCGCTTTATAAATTATAGGTCATTATATAGGAATGTAGAATTTGAAATGAAGAAGAACGATTCATCACACTCAAACTATTCCCTCAGAAAACGCTTGATATAGCTTTTTATGGCTCAGAGAGGAGGTAGAATTTTGCATACCATCGCTTCTACACACCATGCCTGGCAGGAGTTGAATTAAGAAGAAACAGAAATTCCGGTAACATCACTCTCATGTTCCCATACAACCGTTTCGGGGATGAAATTAAAAAGAAATGCAATATCACGTTCATACTTCCCTCCCCAAAAACCTGCGATATAATAATATACATATTACCCTACCACGTATAGTATTCTCTATGTCCAGAGAAGAGAAAGTTATGTGACTGCATCACATTGTGCATTTTCAATATTTATTTACAGCAATGAATTCTAACGATAGCTTGTCTATTTGTCAAAGTCCCGTATCATTTGCTTCCAAAGCTACCTGTGACCACTGCCACAATACACTGTTGTGATGACAACTGTACATGGAATGTGATTTGGATTTGATAATCCTGTGTAAAATGGTATTAAGTATTCTCGAAAACATTTAATTTTTGGCATTTAAAGTCAAAATTTTGCAAAATCCTTTCTTAGTGAGCATCTACATTATGAAACGAAGGCACTGTCAAAATTCCAAGTCTCTATCTATTGTAACTTAGTTTAGGCCCCAAGTTGATTCTCTGTCAGTCATTAAGTCAATCAATCAATCAATCAATCAATCAGTCATTCATTCAGTCAGTCAGTCTGGACAAAAGCCTCTTATATATAGAGAGGGATAATCAGAAACACTTATACACGCCATAGGAAAACCACAAGTGGCTTGAAGTGGATACTGGAACAAGGGTTATCTGTATGTGCTTGATTTTTACACAATTTTAAATTCTCATTCAGTAGAATAATATCAACTTCACAAGACTTATCAGAGCATTAAATTTAACCCTTAACGATGGACGTGAGGTCTGTGTGACCGCAGTAAAAACATAAACCACTGCTACTGTCTAGGTATCTCGTCTTCACATGTTATACGGTACATAAACCTTTCCTTCTTAAGATCCTTTATCACGTCACTTACCCATCAGCGTTTCTTAGCCGTGCTAGAAAACAGTTTGCTTTGAAGCGGTCTGTGAGATCTCACTTAAATAATTACTTAACTTTTTTCAGTTTAGTATTTTGTGAATATTAACGAGTCAACAGGCAGGACCATAAAAAAACTGTTAGGCCGAGAGTTTTAAGACCATGTGATGACAGTTATGATGAATGTTTTGAGAGAATGACTGTATGTCTCATTTCTACTGCACTTGTTATGGTGAATTGTGATTAATATTTGATGTGAATGACGATACTAAATAAGCTTTGTGTATACTACCTATTCATTTGAAAAATATTAACATATCTTGGAAACTGTCCTTCAGATGCTTGCCCTGAAAACCCCCATAAAATCATGGCGTAAGAATAATTCTTCAATAAATAAACATTTAGGAATCAATTTGCTTGAATAATAATGATAATTAAAATTCATATTTTGTAAGTTTTTCATAGTTAAAAGCCCTTAACTGTGAGCGGTCACTCAGATCTCACGTCCATGATAATGTAACAGAATAACCACGTCCATGGCTATTGGTTAAATCTTTGCACGAGGCTGAAACAAATGAATACGCATTCCTTGCAACACGGTCTCTGATTGTATATCAGAATATGCAGTGAGGCAGATAGAATCTTCTGGAAAACAGCTCTAACAATTTGTTCAATTGTATAATGTGCATAATAATATATTATGGTCACAGCTAAATCTTATGCAACATTTTCCCAAGAAGTTGTTTGGTTAGGATATTGTACTCATTTCATGCACTCAATCTCTATTATAAATCTCTACTATAAATCAATGCCGGGAAATCTTTGTGGTAAAGGTATATAGGCTACTAGTAAACAATCTTATGACTTTCAAAAAAAAATTGGTTGTGTGTAAATCTAGGCGCCTCAACCTGCAGAAACTCTAGGAAAGTCTACTTGAAAGGGGCGGATGATCGAATTGGTCGGTGTACCCCTAAAAATGCTAAAAAGATTCATTGTGGAACACAATGTACTTCTTGTAGAACAATTGTTGACGCAGTAACCATCGTTATCAATATTGAATGCATCTTCTTACCGCGCTTTTAAAAGGTATGAGACCTGCCAATAGCATGTAATCCTCTGGGCACTATGGCCCTGAAGTATACTCAGCCTCTAACACAATTGAATACAAATAGCAATTACGACCTCGGCACAGCTGAATGATTATTAAGTGCCAGTATGGTATTTATGGGATTGTGTGGGGGACGGAAAAATGTCTGTCCGTGTGCCTGTACGCGCCATAACTCAAACGCTTTATCGGATTTTCATGAAACTTGGCATGCGCATTTATAATGTTCATGGGAAGAACCCTATTGATATTGAACTAAATCGGTCCACCGGTACCGGAGTAATGCCCAATTTAGTGTCTATTTTAATAGATTATATTAGTAAGGCGCCTTAACTCAAACATGATTTATCGGATTTTCATAAAACTTGGTAGGCCTATACGCATTTATGACGTCCATGAGAAGTAACCTATTGAATTTGGACCTAATCGGTTGACCGGTACCGGAGTAAAACCATATTTAGTGTCTATTTTAAAGACGCGGTAACTCAAATACGCTTTATCGGATTTTCATGAAAGCTTATATACGCATTTATAATGTCCATGGAAAGACGTCTGTTGATATTGAATAAAATCGGTTGACCGGTATCGGAGTGATGCCCAATTTAGTGCCTATTTTATGGTAATATATTATTAAGAATTTAACAAATGTAAATCTGTTATCCTGACAACATATCGTTTTACATACTTCATATATGGCTTTGGAATAGTTAGCCATGACATATTCCTTTGCATTTAAGCTGAGACGTACGGTGATAATAACGAAGTAAATTGGAACATTCAATAATCAAACTATTCAGTGTTTATTTCGTTCATCCAGTTGAATACTGTTATATACAGAAGATATAAACTCTGAAATAATTAGGCCTACATACATTAAGTGGAGTTCATCGCCAGTGTATTTTGTGAAACGTAGACGTATTTTAAGAATGTCTTATATCAGTGTCTGCGAGTTTGAGTTAAGGTTAAGTATCAAACTTTAGACCTTTGTTCTTCCGTAAGTCCTGCAGATTAACTCGGAAATCGATAACAAAAATAACTTATTCTCTGCAAATCATAATTCCAATTAACTTTTTACTGATTAAACAAAAGCATACTGGCACATTGTTACATCAGTTTACCTGATTTTATTTAGATTCAATATATTCACTTGTAGTGATAAGCGATAATACAAACTCGACAAGATGTTGATAATGATGCATGATGTTAGCTTTGAATCCTCGCACTGCGGATCCAAGTGACGGTGAATGTAACGTTAAGGGACAGCAACTCACTGCTGCAAATTATGAAATGAAATCTTTCTTCTTCTTCTTCCGCCTTCCTTCCTTTAAAGTATGAGAAACTGCTGTGACAAACGCATTAAACATTCATAGACATCTTCCAGCTACAAGCTTTTGATCTTCTTCTTCATTCATTTTTCAGACTTTTCTCAGAGAGTCTAGAAGGCCGTGCTCATTGTTCACAGTAATTATTATGTTGGTACAGGCGATCCGAATGCAGTGGTTTTCCCGTCTGTACAGCTAGATCATGTGCATTTCAACACTATATTAGAGCAGCAGACACTGGCCGTTCTCTGCACGGGTGCTTCGCTCAATATGTTGTCACTTTTATAGACATTTAACAAGTCAAAAGTTTGAACTTAATGCATACATTCAAGCAAAATACCTTTTTGTGAGTCACTTTCTGTTCCCTCACTTTCCAGGGTTTTCCAGAGCCTCGCAAACACCGAAGCATTGACTAGGAAGACACACTGCTTACACAAAACGGAGCTTTTTTAAAGCAACAGTATAGACAGGTAGTCTATAACGAACGGAGATACCAGAACAAAATCATAGGACCAAACTTGTAGATCTCTCAATATCCGTTACTGTTGTGCAATCGGTTTTATAATGTCAAGGCACGCAGACATATGACATTTTCAACCTACACGGAAGAGGGATAATCAATATAGGCCTAAATATGGTCAAACGTTGTTCGATTTGGACGAAACTCACTATACAGGGGTTTTCTGGGCCAAGGAACTCGAATCTGAGGTCGCTTTTACCAGGCGACGCTATCTAATCGTGGTATGTAGTCCACGCGATTTAGGTGTTAATAAATATAATGATTTAACTATTATGCTCTTAATTTTTAATTTTTGAAATAATTATCGCGGGTGAAGCCGCGGGCACATACTAGTAAGATATCTAATATATAAAATCGAAAGTGTGTATGTATGTATGTATGTTTGTTCCTTATACAAATCTACATTTCTTTACCAATTTACACGAAATTTTGCACACATACCCAGTTAAGCCCGGGAAGTATAGCTGTCAACATTAAAATTGAAACAAATCAGTCCTTCCCTTGAAAATTATATAATTTCTGAGAATATTATGCAAACAAAATGAAATCCCATTCAGTTGTCAAGACAACAGTGTATTGTTTACACAGTTCATATAGGGCTCTGGACATTACATAACATTGGACTTTAACGAATTCTGATGCTAACGTTTTGTAAAAATAATTCTTGAAGAATAAAATCCACGAGAATAAAGCACATTGTAATGCAGTCACATAACTTTCTCTACCCTCGACACAAGAAATATTTTCTCAATTCACATTTTGATGTAGAATAAGAGGTCGTAATGCAGGGATAACTTAAGTGTGTATGCTTTATCAGAAGTAGGTAAACAATCCTTTCCGCTTATACGTTATCCATAGCTGTATGCTTTGTATTAGTTGAGAAATAAGGCCCTAAGCATGGGATGGAACATTTTGAGTCCTATGCTCGCAGTATTTTATGTCCCGGGTTTTAGGGGAGGAAAGTATGAAAGTGATACTGCATTTCTCTTATTTCAGAACCGAAACGGTTGTATGGTAACATGAGAATGAGAAATAAAATTTTCCGTCAAGTCAGTACAATCTTATGTAATTTATGTTTCTTCTTATTTCAACCCCTCCCAGGCATGATGTGTAGAAGCAACGGAATGCAGCATTCGACATCCTCTATGAGCCATAAAAAGCTATATCTAGCGTTTTCTGATGGAATAGTTTGAGTGTGATAAATCTTTTTCTTCATTTCAAGTTCTACATACATATTATATAAGCACCTAGAGTTTCAAAATCGAAAGTCCTCCATAAGTTAATTTCAAATTACAAAATAGAAAGCCCGGGCGACGCCGGGCCTTTTCAGCTAGTAATTTATAAAACCTCTAGAAGCACTGCAGTTTTTATGTTAATTATTGAAACTCCAAGCCAGCTGAAGATACTTGAAGATGGTGCAAAATTACAAAATAACTTATATCATAGCTGAGCAACTGGTATCACATTTCTTTTATTTCTATCGTCAAGTTCGTCGCTATCCTTAAGACCGGGACATAACTGAAGTAAAAGCTTAAGAGAGCGGCTTGGACACGGAGCTTAGTTCAATGTACAGGGGAAGTCGTGTGCACACGCGTGCTGGAGAAAGTACATGTTACAAGTGTCATAACAAGTGGAGGGCTTCCGTTCCCCCATTCTGGATGTTTTTCTTCCATTACTGAGAAAATGTCGGACCGCGCCCCTCGGCTGTCATAATACTAGAAACATTCCACCCTTCGCAATATTGATCAAGTGGTACAGAATTAAATGGTATTATATCCAATTCAGACATTTAATTTAGTTTCAGCCACACAGTCTTTGGATTTTTATCTGTTGTTATGCATGCTGTAAGTCTCTTATACGGTACTAGCATGTGCCCGCGGCTTCGCCCGCGATAATTATTTCAAGAATTAAAAATTAAGATCATAATAGTAAAATCATTACATTTATTAACACCTAAATCGCATGGACTACATACCACGATCAGATAGCATCGACTGGTAAAAGCGACCTCAGATTCGAGTTTCTTGGCCCAGAAAACCTCTGTATAGTGAGATTCGTCCAAATAAAACAACGTTTGACCATATTTAGGGTTTACAACATTCAAGCGATCGCGAAAGTTTTATTTTCAAGGTATGACAAAAATAGCCAAAGCCAACTGTAATTGATTTGACATTGAAATGTATAACTGAAAACTTATGTTTTGAAAACGCAAAAAAATGCACGTTTTTTGCCAGTTTTTCACTCATAACTCACGAACGAAAATTAAAATTAAAATTCCGGCTTCGAGGTGCATTTTCCGACCCTTCAGCACACCTATGTTTAAAATTTCAGATCTCTGCGTTCAGTAGATTTCGCTAGACATCGAGGAGAATTCCTTTTATTAATATAGATAATATGAATTATAATGATACCTTCTCTAATTTACCAACATCCATTTAATTTAATCCAGCCCACTTGATACCAATGGTAACAATACGTTCTGTGAATTTGTTTTGATAATTCTATGTAAAAAGGGATTAAGTATTTTAAAAAAAACATTTAATTTTTGGCATTTAGAATCAGAATTTTTCAAAATCCTTTCTTAGTAAGCACCTACATTATGAAGCGAAGGTACTGTCAAAATTCCAAGTCTCTACCTGTTATAGTTTAGGCTGTACGTTGATTCCTGTCATTCAGTCAGTCATTCATTCAGTCAGTCAGGACAAAGCCTTTTATATATATAGAGAAGAGATTTAATCTTGGCATGTTATGCAGGGTGTTAATAAATAACACCGAAATACGAGGGCCATTCAATAATTAAAGAGACAAACTGACCTGGAGAAAAAACAGTTTATTTTTACAAAACAAGACTTTTCCTACTTTTCAACATAATCCCCACCAACATTTATGCACTTATCAGAACGGGTTACTAGCTTTTTTATGCCTTCTGCAAAGAACTCTTTGTCTTTGTGTCGGAGCCAATTTCCCACAAATTTCTTGACATCCTCGTTATCCTGGAACTTCTTCCCACGTAATGCCTCCTTCAGTTTCAAGTGAGGGAGTTGCAACTTCAACAGGCCGGCCAGAACGGTGTTCGTCAGTCACTGATTCTCGACCACATTTCAACTGTTCTACCCACTTGTAAAAAAATCCACGGTTCATACAACTTTCACCATACACTTTAGTCATTCTAGAGTATATATTAGCTGGTTTTTCACCTTCAGCAATCAAAAAACGAATCACAGAACGTTGTTCAACCAGTGTGGAATTTTCAAGAAGACCCGACATCGTTAAACTTAATTTCGAGATTATAAACAGAGCAATGTTCATCCATCAGCTGATCAGAACTCATCCCAGTGATGCCAACCTAAAATCCTAAATTTATCAATTTATCAATTTGGTAGTACACCAACCGTCTATTCCCCAGACCAATTTGTCTAATTATTGAATGACCCTCGTATTTTACCTGTGTATAGAGAGGACATAGCCAAGCAACTTTTATTAGGAGATTTTTGCTCTATAGATTCAATTTTTCCTGTTACGGCATAAAATCTAACAGGGCATGGCCGCCACTGACTTGTAACATTTGAAAAAAATGCAAAACAAAGGAACTTCGTTGTTAACACTGGAGTTATTAATAAATACTAATGCAGTGGCGGCCAGTCATGTGACTAGTCTGTCAATTTTGCAGATTATGGAAACACAAAATTATGATATAGCTGTTGATGAATGATTAAGAATCAGGTTTTTATCGATCACTTAGAAGGAATGAAGTCAATTTAAAGAAAATTTTAACCCTATTTCGCTTCATTAATAACCTATGAGCACCAAATTGTAATGAATTTGATGCCCTGCAACACTCACATTTTACGTCACAGAATAAAAATCTTCGAATAAATGTTGCTTGTCTATGGCCCCCTTATACACAGGTAAAATATTCGGGTCTTATTCATTAACATCCTGTAAATTTTATTTAATCAGAGGGCCATGACTAAAATACAATCCCATCACAATCATTATCTGTTGCCATGGTAACAATAAAGAATGCATGCTCTAATCCATCTCCTTCACTTAAGCATGGGTCACGTGACGGCTGTATGGTCACCTGTGAAGACGGGTGGTAGGGGGCCGTGTTGTGCATAATTACTCTTGTGCCACCATTTACATTGCAAACACTTGACCGCTGTCCCAGTCTGCTCTGTTTGTTTGTTTGTTTGTTTGTTTGTTCCGCATTGATTGGGAGGTGGCAGCACCATGCTGATTGCAAATACAAATTAAATGACACTCACATCACCTTCGCTTACCTTCCTGCTCTTTGCTTTTCGTGTGGGGCTACTCAACTGTACGTTGCCAGTGACATTTTTCAGAACAATGGTCTTGTGTTGTTCCTACCTATGAATGGAAAGTGCATATCCTTGCCTTATATTCTAACATACAGTTACAGATCCAATGAAAAAATCCATTTAGGCAGGCCTATAGGCTGAGGTAGATTTCCAAGTGCTTTTGGTTTAATTTTTTGTCGCTGCACTCTTCTTCTTTAGCCTTGGCATGATAAACCCGCAATAATAACTGGGAAAAAGAGGAAAGAGCACCTTTTCAAACATTCATATCTCGCCTTTTATGAGAGCTATCGAGAAACTAGTTATTGATTTATAGAGTACTCATCAAGAGCTTTTCAACGATACCCTACAAGATGTGGTTTCAAAAATGTCGAATTTCCATCCCCCACCCCCACTCGTACCCCCAAAACCCCCGAATCGTTGGTGTCACTGTGAACTCCATAGGGAGTACTCTAATTTATTCAAACAAAGTTTCCCTCTATACTTCATAGGGGCTGAGATATAAAGTTTTCAAAATTTCAACCCCCTCCCCCGACCCACCCCTTAGACCAATTTTGCTTATTAACGAATTTGTCCGAACTATTGGGCCTAGAAATAACATAATAAAATTTGGTTCAAATACCTTCAAAATTACGGCCGCTAGCATGTAAAGATATATATAAATATCACACAAAAAAATTTAGAACGGGCCGTGGTTTCGTACTTAGGGAGGAATGAAACGTAAGGATATGAAAGAATTTTTCGAAAGTCATGACATGGTATCGATTGCAATAGGTACATTTTTCTTCGAAATCTACCTAAAAATGTGGACCGATCCCGGCGAGAATAGCCAACCTTCCTCAGAGATCAGTGAACTAGTTCACAAATTTCGTCACAACGTGTGCATTTACAACGGCAATTGTGCTAAATCAGTATTTTCTAAATATCTCAAGTAGCATTCTCAAACTCCTAGAAGTATCTCAAACCATTAAAAATTGGGACCACACATTGTGAAGACACTTACCAATCTCCCGAATAATTATTTAAACAGTGGAATATTTCCGGATGTGTTGAAATCAGCGCTGATCAAACCTCCACACAAAAGGAGAGAAACCTGCCCAAACAATTACTCGCCTACAGCTCTCCTTCCAGCGCTCTCAAAAATTTTGGGGAAAATTATGTAAATAAAAAAAAATCATTCTTAAAATATCAGAAATTCCTCTCGGAATATCAACAAGGTTTTGTCTCTAAAAAGCAACCAATGCAGGGATATTACCAGCCTTGGAAAAAAATCACCAGCAACTGAACTGAAGGCAAATAGACATTAGGCATATTCGTTGTCTTGTCGAAAGCCTTCGATAGCATTCAACTTGATATTCTCTTTCAAAAAAATTATTAATTATGGAATTCGTGGACTGTTTTGAGCGGAAAAAATAGAATCTCCCTATGAGTACGCAAATACTAAAGGTGAATCATAAATGTGGTAAATCTATATATATTACAATGCCAGTAACAATGGAGTACCACAAGGATCAATTACTTTTTCTTTTATAGACCTATATAAATTATCTTCCATTACACCTTCCTGATACCCAAACAATAATGTTCGCAGACGATTGCACATAAATTATTCTTGGAAAATCGCTTGACGATATCAAAATTTCAGCCTCTTGTGGGATGTCAATTTTTTATAACTGGTGTAGAAATAATATTTTTTGCACTCCTTAGCTAGTAAGTGGTACTTACGAACGTTGTTTACATAGGTCGTAAGTTGACATTCCCACACAGTCTTGTTGCTAAGGACGGTTGCGATGAGGTTAAATTACTTACGGTCCAAGCGCTACGTCATAATTCATTACGATACACTTCATAATACAAGCCTTTATGGGCACGGCCCCCAGGACAAATATTCGGTTCCCATAACAACAAACACATGCGAATCACTTTCTGAAATAAACATCTATTTTCAAGAATGTATTTACATAATATTTTCAGGTAATATCACAACTAATATAATTAAATTGATATAAATAATCATCGTGCAAAAAATAGCATGTAAAGGCATTTACGGGTCTCAAAAACTTAAAAACCATCGGCTGCGCCTCGGGTTTTCAATCTGTTTCCTCGACCCGTAAACGTGCCTTACGGCACTTGTATCGCAATATACTATTAGCTATTAATGAAATTACTTACTAGAGAGCCTGCTTTCATTTCCAGAAGTTATATCCAGCTGGTGCTTTACATAGGCCCTTATTATTTCTCCACTTGACAATATAAACATATTATAATAGGCATAACATATGGTGCTGCAAGAATATTACATGGCTTATTTTATTGTAAACATAACGGATCAAATTGTCGCTTGCTTTAATATTCTTGTAATGCTGCTATTGAAATATTCTATCGAAATGTACGGCTACCGATATCTAGATTATATTTTAATGTGAGTATTTTTCGGTTATAATGCTCGTGTGAAAGCAAATAAACCTAATGTAATTCCTGACAGAATGATTTCAGATTGAGTTTAATACACTCATAACTTAAACGGCTGCTTTAAACCTGAAGCAAACATGTCAGCGAATTGCAGCCTACGTCATTAGTATTATTGCCACTGCATTTTGTGAAATGTTGACATATTTTAAGCATTTCTTATATCAATGGATACGAGTATGAATTAAGGTTAAGAAGAAGCATACATTGCGTTGATATGTACTAATTTCAGTCCGAAAACAAGTTTATATAGAGAAATAATATTCCTGTTATAGCTACCATGAATATAACTTTTACACAAGTTTTAGATGTGGTTTAGATAAATTACTTTATGCCAACAAAATGCATTATCATTCGTGTTATAGTTTTGTGTCCGAGTAGATGCACTGCATTCCATAATGGGAAATCATTAAGAAAATAGAAACATACCAACATAATGAATCTTGCTGAATTTCAGCTAGCACGAATTGCTGAAGTGTTAATAAAGTGGAATTAAATGTAGCATGTTTAAAATATTTTGATACAAATATTATTGTAAATTGCATATTTCCTATTTAAAGGGTAATTTAGTAAAGTTAAATGTAATGTGTATGCAAGTATAAGTATATGTAGGCTATAATATTGAAAAAATTGAAGTGTGTAATATACTAGCTAAAGCAGACGTTTAGGGGGTGTGGACATTCAGTTGTCTCAACGTCTAAATACAACATCAACACTTTTGTGGTTCATTGAGAATTAATGGTGAAATAAGTAGGCCTACTAAATGAGTGTTGCAAGACAAATATTTAGTGGATACGATTCACTAAGTTAATGATCAAATTGATCTCGTCTAAGTAATTATTGAGTTATTGAATATAATTCGCTCAAATTGATAATATACTATTTGAAAATATCTTCGCACGTCTAAGAATGACATATTTGTCAATTGAGATTATTATCAATGTATTTATTGTTGTTATTATTATTATTATTATTATTGGATAACTTTTAAACTAAATATTTAACCATTTTTAATATGAAAATAGTAGCATCAAACGTGTTAAAGTTGCAAACTCCATCTGTATGATAATGGCTAGTACCTACGTTACGGGCGGAGAAAAGTTATATATATATATATATATATATATTTCTCTCTCTCTCTCTCTCTCTCTCTCTCTCTCTATATATATATATATATATATATATATTAGGTTAAACGTTTAAATGTATGTTAATGTTTGTAAAACATGTAGGTAGTTTTACAGAAAAGAAGTGAATGTAGACTGAAGAATGCTTGCATTTGTCTAATTTATTTGACATTAACTCAACAAAAGTACAGTCTATTTCAACTATATACTATTAGAGCTGTTTTAGTTTTTGATCTATAGTCTATAGTGTTTTCTGAACATTGCTAGTGTGACTGGGGCGTCACTGCCTCACTGATTGCGATGCTATTCAACTTCATTACTGAGTCTAAGTGGCCGTGTCGGGGCAAAGCTCTATTCACTGCCGTGGAACAAAAGAAGCGCGGCGTGCAACGCTATTCATGTCGAGATACTTTCAATTTGTTTCAGCCCGTGTTGCTCTTGTCATGAATAGTGTTTAATTGTTACCACTAATGTCGCGGTGAGGCGCTCGCTCGCTACCTGTCATTTAATTTTAAAACATTGCTGCGTTTCTCTTAATGAAAGCGAAAGGATTTTTTTTTTCATTTTCGTTCTCAAGGGAAGCGAAAATGAGTTTGAAAGGGGAAATGAGATGTATACAGTCCATAAAACAAAATTTCCCTCGTGTGCGCGGATTACAAATAAAAAAAAGGGGAAGGAAATAAATCGCGAGCAGAGATTTTTAGAGGTGAGAAAGCTCGGGTATATTTCCCGTACAGATGTTGGCTGCTCTGATGGGTTTCAATAAGAAAGGTGATGCCATCCGTATCTGTTTTAATTCTGATAATGGCAGCAGCAAAGGTGAAAGAGAAATATTCTGGTGATTATTATGACGAAATGGATGCAGAGAGGCTAAAACATTTTGTAATTGTAACATATCTGTCCTTTCGAGTAACAATGCTGCTATATTTTCTCTCTGTTTGTTGAATATCACGAACAGTGGCATTCTAATGGAAGAGTTATAATTGAACCCGAATGATGTTGATGATGATGATGATAATAATAATAATAAATTCAGGTAAACTGATATAACAAAGTGCCAGCAACTATTTCAGAAACTATTGAGTTTTAGACCACGGTTTCTTTACAAAGTTTGTTAAGAATATATGAAGGAATAGGCCTAAGTCTAATAACTAAACTGTTAAAATTCCTTTATTTTTCCAAACCCATTTGAAAGCCTACAAATACGCAGTCAAAATCTATTTTTATTTGGAGGCTAAAAATGAGAAATTTAATCTCTTTTGAATTTTCCCATCGGCTATAGGCTAAAAGCTAAGTGGGTAAAAATCAGTGTAAATAAGTGGAAGATTTAGACTGTCGTAAAAGTGAATGACGTGACGGCTACCCAACCAGGTTTTCCAGCTGGAAACACCAAATTTTTCACGATTATGGCGGATAGATGCGCTAATAATGTTGCCAAGTTTTATAAGTATGTAAAAGATTAAGTAATTAGAGCAAAATATACAAAATTTACTTAAAATGAAAAATAAATCTTTGAAACTGTGCATTTCATTGCATTTGTGACTCAGATGTATGCCCTGAAAACAACCATAAAATGATGGTGTAATAATAATTATACAGGGTGTTAATAAATAACACCGAAATATTCTACCTGTAATATAGAGGGGACTTAGACAAGCAACGTTTATTAGGAGATTTTTGCTCTATGACGTAAAATGTGTATACTACAGCGCATTAAAGTCATTCAAATTTGGTGCTCAGAAATCAATAATTACGCAAAATAGGATTAAAATGTTCATTAAATTGACTTCATGCCTTCCTAGTGATCGATAAAAACCTGACTCTTAATCAATCGTCAACAGCTATATCATAATTTAGTGTTTATGTAATCTGCAAAATTGACAGACTAATCACATGACTGGTCGCCACTGCATTAGCATTTTTGAAGTGAAACTTCTTTACCCGCGGTAGGGGTAAATCGAAAGCTTGTGTAACGCTCAAAATCGTCACGAAATTAGTGAGGTGTTACGGAACGGACTGCACAGAAAACAATCAACTCAATTATTAGACTTATTTAAAATGTAAAAAATCCAAATATTCAAAATTAAAAAATCCAAAATCCAAAATTTAAAAAATATAAAAATCAAAAAATAAAAAAATCGAAAAACCAAATTTAATAAATCCAAAAAATAAAATAAAATGATCCAAAATTTAAAAAACCAAAATTAAAAAATCAAAATTACAAAATTAAAAATTCAAAGATCCAAAATTTAAAAGTCCAAAAATCCAAAATTAAAAACATCAAAAAAATTCAAAATTCAAAAGTCAAAAATCCAAAAATAAAAAATCAAAAATGAAAAATTTGGAATTTGGAAAATATAAAAATCCAAAATAAAAAATAAAAAAAATAAAAATTCAGATTTAAAATTTTAAAAATCCAAAATTAAAAAAATTAAAAGATCAAAAATTAAAAAATCCAAAATACCAATATTAAAAAGTCCAACAATCCAATATTTAAAAAATCCAATTAACCAAAATCGGAACAATCCAAAAATTAAAACAAGTTTTATTTCTGTCGCGTGGTGTTCCGCGCACACTTTTTTTATTCATAAATACTCACTGCAGTCTTAACAACGAAGTTCCTTTGTTTTGAATTTTTTTCTAATGTTGGAAGTCAGTGGCGGCCATGCCCTGGGAGATATTTTGCTGTAACAGGAAAAATTGAATCCATAGAGCAAAAATCTCCTAATAAAAGTTGCTTGTCTATGTCCCCTCTATACACAGGTAAAATATTTCGGTATTATTCATTAACACCCTGTATATTTAGGAATAAATTTGCTTAATTGACCATTAAAATTCATATTTTGTAAGTTTCTCATTGTTGGAAGCCCCTTAACTCTGAGCGGTCACTGAGATCTCACGTCCACATTCATGTGAAAGATAATTCACATTACTCCTAACCTACCAGATGAATGTAGATCGCATTCATATACGTCACTTCTAACCTAACACTACTGCAGTCTGTCCACAAGATGGCATGTTACTCTGTACTTTGTGGTGAACCATAAACCGATGTAGTCGTGGTGGAATCAATACTAAATGCAAAACAGTGAGTTATGCTGTTTCTATCCTGTAACGCACTAGTCTCCTTTAGCCTATCCTGGAGATATTTTCTCTGACGTCACATAGGAAGCAGTTTATTTTGTAATACCTCATATAACAAACAAACAAACACGTCTCGACATGGCCCCGTATTGAGGATTATCAATCTCAATTAAGTTCAACTGTTGACATTGTTAAGAGTCGATGCGATCGCTGCCAACCTCGCAGTTCATATTTCCCTCTCGCTAATGCGACAAGCGCCATTTATTAACTTCCTTATCGGTAAACAGTTTCCTACCATTCTCTGGATTTGATTATGAATATCCAGATCTGTATGTTAATCCGAGCTGCAAATCCGGAAAGCAAATGTTTTTTTCAGAAATTAGAAAAAGGTTTCGGCAATCGGAAATTTGCAAATATCTTTTTACAAGATCTTTTAAGCTCAGACGCATTATGTCCCAGTTTTGTGTTCCATGATGATGATGATGATGATGATGATAATAATAATAATAATAATAATAATAATAATAATAATAATAATAATAATAATAATTACCGGTATCACGAAACGGTTCAAAACGAGTATAGTTTCATGTTCTTTTGGATATTAAAGCTATGCTCATGAAAATTTCAACTCTAAGGGAGCATTCACACCGAAGTAGCGTAGCAAGCGAGTCGCAATACCTGGATGCACGCTGCACGTTACTCACTTTAAATCCCAAATAAACAAAGTCTTCATACCGAAGTAGCGTGGCAATAGTGCAGGTTGCAGAGTGCGACATTAATTTCATCAGATAGATCTGGACTTTTTTCATGCGACACTACTGGGGATGGCGCATGCGTACAACATGCCTTTTTAGCTGTTTTCTAATTGTTAAGAAAATTCAACACATATTCGCTTGTGTAGCGGTAGATTATGGCAAAGATGTCATGAAAACTGCTGAAAAGAGAGCTACAATTTGTACATGCATAGACTATACGATATGGCAATCGAAACCAGTAGGAAAAAAGCCTGGATTAAAATTGCTGAAACTATATCCTCTTTAGGTAAATTACATTGCTTTAAATGGGTTTCTCAATTTGCAGGTGCGCGGGCAAAGAGAGTTAAGTCCACCATCCTAAAAGTTGAGATATGTCCATAGAGTTATAGATAAAAATGTTATCTACATTTGTGTTAAGTCCAATAAATCATATTCAAAAACCTGCGGTAGTTATGGATGTGTCCCTTATGGGTTTATCCATCTCCAAAGCAATGCTGGGCGGGTAAGGTGTGTTAAGTCACTCTAATTCTCAGTAACAAGAAAGTGGACTTAACTCTCTTTGCCCGCGCACCCGCGAATTGTTCAATTGAAAATATATAATTTACGTCAAACTGCAGATCGCATTCGCTACTTCGGTGTGAATGCAAAACTGTGAACCATGCAACTCGATTTGCCGCCTGCATCCAGGTAGTGCGATTCGCATGCTATGCTACTTCGGTGTGAATGCTCACTAAGGCCCGTTCTTACGATGTCCAGTTAAGTAGGAGTAAATGATAACTGGTAGTTTATTTTACGGTCGGGGTAAAGTTCCAGTAAACGCTTCTTTGTTCTTATCATCTCCTAGTTAAAGTTTACTCCCGGTTAACGCAATCAGACTAAAGTCACAGCAGTTGGTACGAGCGTTTCTCAGTTGTTTGCAGCCGTTTTTCAACTGTTTTCATTGTTTCGTGTGATTTTGCAATGGATAATGAGGTTATGGCTGATATAAAAAAATAAAGAGACACAGCAGTTTCCTTTCAAGTGAAGAATAATTGTTTCTGAATGATATCGACGAAAAGCGTCATATAATTCAAACTAAATAAACACACAGTAAGGTGTGGCCATAAGAGCAAAGCTGAAAAAGACGTATAAGAAAAACCTATTGTGAAATATATAACTTCCTCTGAATTTAATTATAGTTTGCAGTACACAGTACGGGCAGTAGTGTGCAATCAGTTGTCTTAGCCTAAAACGGTCGCATAATTTGCGAGGCAAGTCCTAAAACCTAATAAAATTGTGTATGAAATGTGTAGCTAATAACTACAGGATATATTACGAGATGTTTTCAAATGAAATTATTAGCTCTTAGCATAACATATTAAAATACATTATATATAGGCCTATATAGTTTATATATTACGCTTATTATACAATTCCTGTTAAATAAGAATAAAATCCTCCTCAAGTAAAGTGGTTGTAAAAATGTAAAAGGTACCACGTTTCAAAACCCCATCCCCGAAGGATGAAAAACCCAGATATGATCTGATGTACGGGTAGAGGAAGCAAATAGTAAAGTAATTGTTTGTCCAACTTTCATAATAATTTGATCTAGTTTTGAATATTGTTTTTATTTATTTTTACATATATTGGCATTGTTCTTCATCACCAGTGACATTATGAAAGCAGCTAAATATCTTCATCACTCCATTTTAATTCAGTTCGCGAGAAGTATAACCTCAAAAATTCCTCCGGTTAGGAGTTGACTTGTACATTTTCCTACAGTAAAGATTACTGCCAGTTAAGAGCTTTTTACCAACAGTTAACACCTAACCAGATATTGTAAAATCGAACTGTCAGTAAAGTAACCGTAAAAGTAGCCGTAAATATTTTACTGGAGGTGGTAATAACGGGCCTAAGAGTGACAGAAACCACTGGATTTTTATATTAACTGCTATTAACTACGATTGATTAGTTGTTCTGAAATATAATTGCCTGTAATCTTTTTAGGGAACATGGATTTGATTTCAGTTTCAGTTTCAATAGAAAAGCTCACATAGTGACTAATGTAATTTCCATGGCGCTGCATCCCTGAAGGGATTAGGCCTACCATCTGAAAGCTGTGTCATATGCAGAAATTTTACTCTGAACAATTTTTATCATATATCTTTCTCATTAAAATCAATATTAATGCTCATTTACTACTGTACGGAACTAGTTAATTTACATGCAGCCGTTTAGGCGTGATTTTGACAAACATGGGAAAACAAAATAAGCATTGAATCACAGAATTGATGTAATCTGCTTTCCCTTCTATATTTATAACTTAATATTTATTAACAAAACGATAACAAACTGCTTTCATATTTACTGTTGCTTTTCGTTATATAAAGAAATACAATTGTATTTAAAAGAACAAATGAAGGCTGACTTCATAAAGTTTTATCAGGAAACAGACGGCCATGAATCCAGTTAATTTTCTCGACATGTTCAATAATCGGAAGAATTGTCCGGGATGAATCTGAATAAATTATCAGCCGGCGGTGTCGGTGGTTTGAATTTAATTGACGTTGTTTTCTCTGTTAATCTGCCGCTGTATCCCGACTGGAATAAAGACTTTGGAACACAAATAGAATGCGCTGTCAATTAGCACTGGGATAAATGTGTTACCTGACATTTTCAGATATATTTAATAGCTCCGAATATCCAATAAAATGACTTCTTTGACGCTTAAAGTACAGAATATTACTGAAATATTTAATTCACAGCTAACTTTAGCCCCCATTGTTCAGTCTACCCAGCAGAACTATTAGCAATTTTAAAAGCAATTGAATGGTGCAATATACATAATAGCCGAGCAAGAATATTCAGCGATTCACAAGCCGCGCTTCTCTCTATCAAAAACAAATATAATCTACACAACATTGCAGTCAACATCAGAAGTCAACTACGTAAATCCGAACACATATGCCTTACCTGGATACGAGGCCACTCCGGTACTGAAGGCAACGAGAGAGCAGACGAACTCGCCAAAACAGCAGCACAATCAACGGCAGCCCCATCATACACCCAATGTCCAATCTCTCACCTCAAAATGAAACTTCGAGAAGAGGGTATCCACAGATGGAACAACATATGGAAATCAACCACTTGCGGTATCAAAGAACTCTTTTTTCCCAATGTTTCTGACCGTCTAAAAAGTACACTCATGAAACCAAACTTTATTCTGACACAATTTCTATCCGGCCACGGAAAATTTGGCGAGTACTTCCAAAGATTTCATATCAAGACAGACAGCAATATATACGAGTGCATATGTGGTGACCATCTTCAGAATGCCAAACATCTTATGTTCACTTGCCCAGTTTTCCAAACAAAAAGATTTGATCTTGAACTACATTTAGACAAGTGCAGTGCAAATTTTCAATTTCCGCTTAACGGAGAAATTTTCACTAGAAAATGTTGTTATTTGTCATTCACAGCATTTTTAGAATATGTGTTTAAGAGACTGTGAATGTATCTTCCTGAACTTTAGATCTACACAGGAAACCTCAATTGACTAAATATAGCCCTAACATACTTATTGTAAACTAGGGCTCACTCAATGGAGATTAAATAAAATAAAAATAAAAAGTACAGAATATTAAGCCTTCCCTAAGACAACTCAAGTGATACTCTGTATCCTTCTTTCTTCTTTTTTAAATTGATTCTAGGGTCTTGCATTGAGTGCCCCAGTATTTGGATCCCAGATATGCTATGTCAGACAGGACATAGCATGATGAAGGTCCTCCCTCCAAGATAAGACAACCCATAGGGAACGTACAGGGTAGGTTTCAAGTACAATCTGGTATTTGTCTTCTGTGAGTGAGGAAAACCCAGGAAAACTACACTCAGTTGGCCGCTAGGGAATTTTCGAAGTCAGTTCGTAACGTTACCAACTCGGTCAACTTACTCTGTCACACCCCGTAGTGCAATGTACAGTCGGTCAAATAAAAAACGTCGGGCGGTATTTGATTAAGTATCACGAACGAGCATATGCGCATGTACAGGAAGACTTAAGGTTAGGTTCACACCTGCCTCTTGTCTCTCCATGTATTTTCTTGATTATTTAGTCAGTTTTGTTCCAAAACAAACGTGTATAGAAGGCTGTGGCTATATGTCTCACATCCGCCATATTCTTGATTGCAAATTCTTATAATATTAATAATTAATAAATACGCAAGGAATATGATTATTCAAGGAACATTTTTAAAGATTTTATTTTATAATACCGGTACTTGTAGTACAACATCAATAACTTACGTTCAACTTCTGCCACCAATCTAGCATCGAAATACGTGGCTGGCCAGATCCACGATTCCTATGAAAACTTCCGGTCGCATTATAGTGACGTTCCTACTTCTGAGCTGCTCTTTCATAAATATGGAACCTTCTCGCTGCTTCAGAGGCCGAAAAATGCAGATCTATTACAGCTTTAACTACACTTTCTCTCAAGCTAGCATTTGTATGTGGTGCGATGACAAAGCAAAATGAATTATGACAATACATTAAGTTGAATATCGTGTTTTGCGCTTTCCGCGTTTTTCATTTTTCATTTTTCCCTCGTTGTTCATTTCTTCCCTCCTGTCGCATGGCCTCATATGTTCCGAAAATGACCTGTATTTTATGTTTTTTATAGGAAACTTGTGAACTAATGCGATAAAACTTTAATTGCATACGAGTCCCGACGTTTTTTATTTGACCGACTGTACTCCTATAGTTTGGTTGCCAATCTGTTATCTTAATCGCAACTGCACACTTTAACGATCTCCCTATCTCTCTATTTCTCTCTCTCTCTCTCTTTTTCTCTCTCTTTCTCTTCCTTTGACTGACTCTCTATAGCGAAGTTAAGAGGGTAGGTACAGCTTAACACTTTCAAAAAATCTATTTTTCAAAATATTTTTGAAGTGAAACTTCTTTAGCCGTGCTAGGAGTAAATCGAGAGCTAACCCAAACTTGCGTTACGAACAAAATCGTCACGAAATTAGTAGGGTGTGACGGAACGGACTGCACAGAAAACAATAAACTACATGATTAGGCTTATCCAAAATTTAAAAATAAAAAAAATAAGAAATTCAAAGATCCAAAATTTAAAAAATCCAAACTAAAAAAATCCAAAATTCCAAAATTAAAGAATTAAACGATCAAAAATAAAAAAAAATTAAAACATCCAAAATTTAAAAAGTCCAAAATCCCAATATTAAAAAAGTCCAACAATCCAAAATTGAAAAAATCCAACAATCCAAAATTGAAAAAATCAAAAAATTAAAACAATTTTTACTTCTGTCGCGTGGCGTTCCACGCACACTTTTTAAAAAATTTAATACTACAATTATTTAAGTTAATTTTTGTAAAAAAAATATTTAAATATCTGCATTGGTTTAAAAGTTACGTTTTAAATACAAAGCCACTGATTTTAGTCAGTCACAAAGGATGGAAAGGTCAAAATTTGATGTATTTTTAAAGCTACATTTTTCAAAAACTTCAATACAAATAATTCAGAAACTACTGAGTAGATTCTAATGAAAACTTTTCTGCATGCTAACAGACACATTACCTAGGGCAATGGCCAGAATTGTGTCCATATGTTTGATATGTTGTCTGATAAAACATAAATTATAATCAAAATTACATGTCTTAAGTGAACTTAAAAAATTAATTGAAAATGTTATTTTTCAGCTAGAAATCTGATTATGGCCCTTACCCTACAATTAATTTTAACCTTATAAAAAACAAAATTTCAATATCTTGAAAATTAGTCTAGTTATTACTGATAATCTCGATTCTAGCATAGCGAGAAACCGCGATTTTGAATAATTAAGCTAAGCATTTATTTTCGTTTTAGGAAGTTCAAAGATGGCTCATTACCAAGGCCCGGATTCTAATGACATGTCATCTTTTTATTGATGCTGCATAGACATTGCCAACTTGTAGATAAATCCTAATCATGGCCTCTAGATTGTAGAAATGCATTTTTATTAGATCATTTTTTTGGCATTTTATGCGCTTTTATATTTTTAGGGCATTTATTTCAATTTTAGGTCATTATTTTGTCATTTTCATGTCATTTGCTTCCTTATTTAGTCATTTTCATGTATTTACATTGAGTGTCTTAACTTTTTTCGTCGCTAGCGGTGCTGTCTGTGAAGTGTTGTCTGTTTAATGCAAGAAGGAAAAATTCGGTGTTAAAGTGTTGTCCTGTCTCAGTCGGAAGTGAGAATCAAAGAAATGCCAAAATTTTGTATTATATTACTATTGTTATTAGATTGACTTGGCACCAGACTCTGCCACCTGCTTGGATTTCAGAGTGCAAACTACTGTTTACCCTCAATAAACAATCCGGCTGACCACAAAAGGATGTGCCGAATTTTGACTCACCAGTTCCTCAGTGCCAGCATAAATTTCCGTGAGAAAAGAACATTCACAACATTACAGTTATTTATAGTTTTTACAATTACACTTTGTGTGTACAATAATAATTTTTTTATAAATAAAATATCAGTTTTTAGATCATTTTTTATAATTATTAAGTCATTTTCTTTAAAATCTAGGGTCAATTTATAGGTCATTTTTCAAACAATTTTAGGTCATCAGAATCCGGGCCCTGCTCATTACATTTAAGGAACACACCATTTTTAACTGATTAAATATTAATTTTATATCATTTATATATACTGAGGAAACAAAATTCAACATTACTAATTTTTTAGTCGCCAAAGGTGTACCTACCCCCTTAACACCAGGTACTTGTCACTCTCCTAGTTTTTAGGTATTTCATAAACTCTGTACCTACTTGGTTATATTCCGTTTGGAGACACATTTTCCCATGAAGAACGTAAAGTTGGTGTCTAGTGTTCCTTCCGATGTCTTTGAGGAACGTGAAGTGGCTGTAATGATGCCACGTGGTTTCTGTTATCACAGGGGGCCTTGCTGGTTTTAATGACATTTCTGAGAAGCCCCAGTAAACTTATAATGGAATCTGTTATCTGTAATTTCTTTATGAATCCTTCAAGAGTTTTCTGCTTCTTCTTGCCAATTAAAATGCCCCCACCCCCACCTGAGCCCACCCCCACCCGTGTGACGTCACAACTCTTCTATGACATATAACTTAGAATGCTCACAACTTTGAACTATTTTACATCATAAAATAACATCACTTTTAAAGACATTTTAATTTGAAAAACAAGGCATGGGTAACATAGGTCTCACCAGTGCATACAGGGTGGAGTATAAATCTAAACTTACTGCCTCCCAATGAAATTTTAATTAGATTTGTAATGGAATCTACTCTTATACAATTCAACGGCCCTAAATAGCGTGCTCACTCGCTCCCTCACTTCGTGATGCATCGGGTATACTTGGCGATGTTCGTCTCTCGCAGTCTAAACTTTCACGAAGAGTACAAAATTAGGAACACCGTTTCTTTATTTTATAAGGCCTAAGTGAAATGAACACAATGAACAAATATTCTAATTTTATTTTTACGTACAATTTTCATAGCTCTAAACCACAAACTTTTTAATAAACTGCCAGTGTAAATTTCTTAAAAATCCTGGAGTCAATTAATAATGCCCAGGGGGCGCTTTCTAATCGTGGAATGTACTCTAAACCAGGAATTTTAGTTGTTTCATTAATTATTAATGGTTTAGTTTATGAATGATTCGCGTGCAAGTGTTAATAAATATAATGCTTTAATAGTTATTATAGTGTTAATTTTTTATTTTTCAATTAATTATCGTGGGCGAAGCCGCGGGCACCTGCTAGTTGGTTACATTTTTAGAATGGCAGTGATTACGCCTAACTTGACTGAAGGCTTTCTTTTTCTTAGAACATGTAGAATGGTTGGTATGAAATCAAGGCTGTAGAAAATGAACTAAACTAAAAATATTTAGAACTTAACGTAATACGCGATGGTGCCCGCTTCTGGATAGGCAGATCGCGGGTTCAAACCAGACTGCAGTCGATGGATATTTTTAGGATGTAAAAATCCTGGGAACGGGTGGGAGTTTAAGCTGGTGGTGGGGGGGGGGGGGAAGAGAACTCCAAGATTAAATTCGAGCTTCTGGACAAAATTCCTCGGACCTTTCCCGTCCAAGTAATACCTTAGTTTCCTGCGAGTGTTGTTGACACGATGGTCTTACCACCTGTTTCTCTGTCGTCTCTGGGAAATAAGTGCAACTAAATTTTGTCTTCTTCTGTAGGGTCTATGCCAGATATATACATGCATAACAGTATTTATTTGTAAGGGGCAAACTTTTTTATGAATTCAGAATATTTAAATACATTTGTAGGAGGATTCTGAAACACCTCCTCGGGTTGGAGGTGTTTAAACACTCACCCTATAGCCCGGGCCTCGATCTCAGTGATTTCCACCTTTTCCTAAACCTCAAGAAATGATGTGTTTTGAAATTTTTCGTTGGTGTGGAAGCCAGATCTTGGGTTTGTTCGTGAAATTTGTGTGCATCCATTGATGGATTGTTCTTTTGATTCTGGATTGTCGTAACGAATGCACGTTTCATCCCCTGTGACGACGGATTTAAAAAACTCGTCCCCATGCCAAGTGTCTTTCATCTTTTTCGGTAGCTGAAGAAAGATCTGGGAGGGCAGTGCTTCCACACCAACGAAGAACTTCAAAATAGTTCATAATGCCATTAAGACCCTGCTCAATACGCTGGCATCAAGCTTCTGTGAAGAGGGTATAGTAAAGTACGTAGTATATAGTAGTATACTATAGTATACTATAGTATACTATAGTATATTATAGTATAGTATACTATAGTAGTATATACGCTACGACAAATGACTCAATCGGAGCGAGATTATGTAGAGAAGTAGCTAGAAGGTGTGTAATGATCTTGCACCACAATACTATGTACAGTATGAATATCTTTATATTTTTCCTTAAGGACAACCAGGAAGTCCGACTTGTATCACTTATCACTTAAATGCACCCCGGAAGTTATTCTCCCCTAATGGAATCTCAAGTAAGAGGGTTGCACTCTATATGCTATAAAGATACCAAACCACTCTAGTGTATAAGAGGGTAGCACTCTGGATGACATAAAGATACCCAACCACTCCACAGTAAGAGGGTTGCACTCTAGATGCCATAAAGATACCTAACCACTCTAATGTGTAAGAGGGTTGCCATAAAGATATCTAACCACTCAAATGTATAACAAGGGTTGCACTCAAGATGCCATAAAGATATCTAACCACTCTAATGTGTACAAGGGTAGCACTCTAGCTATCATAAGGATATCTAACTATGCAATAAGGAAGAGTTGCCACTTTAACCACTCTAATGTGTACAAGGGTAGCACTCTAGCTATCATAAGGATATCTAACTATGCAATAAGGAAGAGTTGCCACTTTAACCACTTAAGAGCCTATGTAACTCCCACCCTTTGCTAAGAGTATATAAACATGTACTAGTGTTAGAATCTGGGCACTCAGCACTCTAGTCTCCACCGAGACGATCATCTGTATTTCTACGCTTCATGTAACTGTGTACGACTGATCTATTATAATAAAGACTTGTTACTTAAACATTGCAAGAGAAAAGGACTTAGTTTCTTTTCCCGAACTTCGACTCCAAGCAATCCAAATTCATTACATGGTGGCAGCGGTGGGATTGCAAGCAATTAATTAACAAGTCTACTACGTCATCGGATTACGACTTGCTTCTTCATTAACAAGTCTACTATGTCAACGGATCACGACTTGCTTCTTCTGGACCGGAAGGACCTGGGATCGGTGTCCAGCCGAGGTTGGACGACAGCGAGCAGGTCTACTCGAGGGTCAGCGTTCCGGAGGACGACTGGAGGCGGATCTGATCAACCCACCTACCAGGCTATTCAGCAGAAGGGGTCTACGCAGTTCGTGGTTGGAGGCACCATTAGCGGCAACCACAGGCACCCGAGGGAACTTGGTTGTGTCCAGCCGGCAGCAGCATCCGACGCGAGACGTCCTTGCTTCGAGGAGCAGCACAGGGGCAGAACTTCGGACCTCCACACCACCCTACATCTTTTACTGTCAAAGGTTAGTCCATTTTCACTATGGCAGATGAAGAGGTAGAGCATGATGTGTATATTCCAGTGGTTCAAGCTATAAAACTAATTCCCCACATATTTGATGGCAATGTGCGCGAACTTAGATCTTTTTGTAATGGCGTAGAAGCCGCCTATGAATTAGTTCACCCCGACAAACAGAGCGTTCTATTTAAATTTGTAGAGTCCAAAATTCAGGGAGATGCTAAAGAGAAGTTATTAGCAAGAGTTCAGAGGAACACGTGGCCCCAGATTAGGAAGATACTTGAGGAAAATTATTCAGTACGTAGAACACTAGATTTTCATGCAGCAAATTTATACACAACTAGGCAGGGACAGAATGAAACTGTAGCTCAGTGGGCATCCAGGGTTGATACACTAGGTAGAGATTTGCAGCGAGCAAGCAGAAACAGAATGACTCGCCTGGAGGAACGCGATCCAGATAGTAATTTACAGGAAGGCGCTAATGCTTTAGCAGGGGAACTTCTAAAAGGAACATTTGTTGGAGGTTTGAGAGATGATAGAATTAAATATGTTGTGAAGGGAAAAGGAGAAGATGTTTCATTGGCTCAATTAGTAGATTCCGCTTTGGAAGAAGAAAGTAATTTAAAATCAGAACGATTCAGGAATAATCAAGCAGGAGGACAATTGTGGAACAAGCAAACTACAGCGGGAAATCATGACAAAGATAGGAAACCTTTTATTAAGAGAGAAGTAAACATGGTGAATCAAGTCACATGTTACAATTGCCAAGGCAAGGGCCATATGGCAAGGGACTGTAGGAAGAGAGTTACATGCTCCCGATGTCATAAGACGGGACATGATTATAAGTCGTGTAGAATGAGGATTAATTCCGATTCGCAGCAAGGAGGCTCGAACCAGGGAAACAGACAGTAGGGCTGTCTGGGCAATCGACACAGTCCTGTATTGAAGGTTGCGGTAGATATCATCTAGGGGACGCCTTAGGTAAGAGTGACTCACAGAGGAGCACTAAAGTAAATTGTTATTCACAGAGGAGCACTAAAGTAAATTGTGACTTACGCAGAAGCACAGAGAATGAGAAAGTAAAGCTAGGAGAATTTGAAAGATATGTTTTATGTGAAGAGTTAATAGGAGGTCTGGGAGTAGCCCTCTTAGACACAGGATCAGATATCTCATTAGTTAGAGAGAAATCGCTTAAGAATAATAGATGGGATTCGTCACCCATTATTATAAAAGGTATAACAGGTGAAGAGAGACAGATAAATGGAATGGTTAGTTTGCGACTGGATAATGCATTAGAAAAACACGAGTGTTATGTAATTGAGGATTTACCAAGAGGGTTAGATCTTTTATTGGGAAGAACTTGGTTAAATGAACATAAATATGAATTTACGCAAATAATTGAACCTCTCACTGAAAATATAATTGAATGCACGACAAAAGAAAAGGGAGTTAGATTTGTTGAACATCAGCAATTGCAAGAAGGAGTAATATGTGCGAGCAGCTTAGTGAACTGTCAGAATAATAAGTTTTGTTGTTTGGTGATGAATCAGAATGAACACCCAGTTAGACTAAGAACAGCACCGAGGTTAGAAAAACCGCCTTGTCAGAGTAACGAGAGAACCCAAGACCATGAAGATCAAAATAAAATGAGTCGGGCAGAAAGAATAAAATTGTTAGAAAGCAACTTGAGGTTAGAACACATCGCAGAGGGAAAAGAAGACATAGTAAAAATATGCCATGAATATTTAGATGTTTTCAAGTTACCAGGTGATAAACTTACTGCTACAAACGCAGCACAACATACTATACCTACCCCAGATATTCCAAAAGGTAGGGCAATTACTTTGAAAAATTATAGGCTACCTGAAGCACAACAGGAAGAAATCCAACGACAAGTAGATCAAATGCTAAATGATGACATTATTACACATAGCAAGAGTGAGTGGAACTTTCCGTTGTTGGTAGTACCTAAGAAAATAGATGCATCAGGTAAGAGGAAGTTTCGTGTGTGCGTAGATTTCCGCAAACTTAACGAAATTTCTGTAGGAGATTCATACCCATTACCCAATATACAGGATATTCTTGACAAGTTAGGAAGAGCTAGATATTTTTCCGCCTTAGATTGTGCAAGTGGCTATTTGCAAATTCCTATTGTAGAAGAAGATCAATGCAAAACTGCGTTTAGCACACCTCGAGGACATTTTGAATATAAACGAATGCCATATGGTCTCAAGTCAAGTCCAGCTACGTTTATGCGAATGATGAATAATGTACTATCAGAAGTAAGAGGCACAAGAACGTTAGTCTATATGGACGACATCTTAGTAATTGGCGAATCACTTGAAGAGCATAACGACAAATTAAGAGAAGTACTTTCCAAATTAAGAGAGTTTAATATTAAACTAGAACCAGACAAATGTGAATTTTTAAAACAAGAGTTGAGCTATTTAGGACACATAGTAACTTCAGAAGGAGTAAAACCAGACTCAAGGAAAGTAATTGCAGTGGAAGGTTTCCCCACACCTAAGAATATTAAAGATGTAAAATCATTCTTAGGGTTGGCAGGCTACTATCGAAAGTTTATTGATCAATTTAGTGCTATTGCAAAACCATTGACAGATTTACTAAAGAACGATGTAGTATGGAAATGGGAAGAGAAAGAAAAGAATAGTTTTGAATTGTTAAAATCAAAATTGATAAACCCACCATTATTACAATACCCCGACTTCACAAGACCTTTTATTCTAACCACTGATGCCAGTGGATATGCAATTGGAGGAATATTAAGTCAAGGAAAGTTAGGTCAAGACAAGCCTATAGCTTATGCAAGCCGTACTCTTAATCGAGCTGAATTAAATTATTCAACCACAGAAAAAGAACTTCTAGCTATAGTTTGGGCATGTAAACATTTTAGACCATACCTACTAGGTAGAAAGTTTCAAGTGGTAACCGACCACAAAGGATTGATATGGATATTCAATGTTAAAGACCCGAGTTCACGATTAATACGATGGAAATTGCTGTTGGAAGAATATGAATATGAAGTAGTTCACAGAGAAGGAAAAAAACAATGCAACGCAGACAGTCTTAGCAGGTACCCTGTAGAATGTTTGATATGCGATGCGGAAGAAGTAACTCCTGAGAGGAAGAAGAAAATAATCATTGAGATGCACAACTGTCCGGTTGGGGGACATCAAGGCATAACGAGAACAGTAGAAAGAATCAAGCTGTACACTCAGTGGGAAGGGTTAGAGAAAGACGTGCGAGAGTACATAAAAAGGTGTGAGGTATGTCAGAAACATAAACAGATGGATAGAAAGCAAGAACAAATGTTAGAGATAACAGACACTGCGAATGAACCATGGCAGAAGATTTACTTAGATGTGGTAGGACCATTACCTGTAACAGAAAGGGGATATAAATACATTCTGACCTGTCAGGACAATTTAAGTAAATACTTGAGAGCAATACCGTTACAACAGCAGACGGCTGATGAAGTAAGCGAAGCATTCGTAGAACAAGTAATATTAATTTTCGGAATACCTAATAATGTAGTCACAGATCAAGGTGCAAATTTTATGAGTGATGTATTTAAACGCATATGTAAATTGATGAAGATCGAGAAAATAAACACAGCAGCGTATCACCCAGAAAGCAATGGAGCATTAGAGAGAACGCACAAAACACTTGTAAACTACTTAAGATGTTTTTGTGGCGACAAAAACACTCAATGGGACAAATGGTTGAATTTTGCAACTTTTGCATATAATACCACCCCACATTCAGTAACAAAGTTTACACCTTATGAGATTCTGTTTGGGAAAATCGCTAATATACCAGGAGTGTTGCAGAAAAGTCAAGCAATACAGTATAATTACGATGATGTTGTAATTGATATCAAGAAGAAAATGCAAGATACTTTTCAAGTGGCCAAAGAGAGATTGCAATTCAAAAAGGAAGCGCAACAAGCAAAAGGTTCACAAATAGTGAGTTCATATAACCAAGGCGATTTAGTTTTGTTAAAGATTGAGAATAGGCAAAAACTCGATGGACTATGGAAAGGTCCGTTTGAAATAATTGAAGACAAAGGCCCTAATGTACTTATCCAGGAGCTAGGTAAACGAAAGCGTCAAGAAGTGCATAAAAATAGGTTAAAGTCTTACTTATCTTCTCTTTCAGATTGACGGAGTATGCAGTTTTTCAAGTGGATACTGCTCTCGTTAATTTTATTGTATTGGTGTACGGTAGGGAAAACTCAAGATGCAAAAGAAATAAATTCAAAAGCAGGGTTATATTTTGATGAAGTGGGTAGTGTTCTATTCTATCCTACGAAATGGAAAGTAATCACATATATAGATTTGAGTCCAGCTAGAGACGTATGGAATCGAACTAAAGAACACTATAAAAGAGTAACAGATTATTGTATGAAATTTTCGAATAAATCATGGTATCATTTAACTGATTGTCAAAACTTTGGACGTTACATGAGTTCCAAGTCGAAACAAATAGATAGATCAAAAGATATAGTAGCTCAGTATTTGAAAACCGATGTAAGTTATGATGAACACAAACGCAAAAAGCGTGGTATTCTAAATTTTATTGGAGAAATAGAGAAAGTATTATTCGGTACTTTATCAGATTCCGATGCTTCTAATTATAATACACACATAAAAGAATTAGAACAAAGACAGAAAGAATATTTACATTTGTCAAGTGAACAAATGACTGTTATTAAATCCACTATTTTAAATGTTAACAATACAATTCAAAGAGTTAATATTAATGAAAGGAAATTAAAAGATAATTTATTGACATTAACAAAATATACAGACAAACACTTTAGTGAAATTGAAGAAGAGGTAAATCAAGTAAACTTAATTAATGAACAGTTTCGATTAATACAGAGAGGAATAGAAGAAAGTCAACATGCATTTGACACTCTAACAGACGCGTTTGTACATGCCGAAGTAGGACTTATGCAACCACAATTAATAACGCCTATGAAAATTAAGGAGTTGTTAAAATCTGAACATCTGCCTAGCGGAATGGAGTACCCTAATCTTCCTTTTTCTGAACTTCAAAAGATTGTTGTACCTACAACATATTCCTACCAACAATACCTTGTATATGTGTTAAATATTCCTTTGATTAATCCTACCCAATATCAGTTATATAAACTGTTACCTTTACCAACTCCCCAATCTTCTAATCCCGAATTGTATGGTTATGTAGATGTAAGGAAAGAGTATGTTTTCAGTGATGTCTTGAGACAGCATTACGGTAAGCTAACTGGTAATGAGTTACTGACATGTTTCCAACCTAATGAATTTCTGTATATATGTAAAGCAGAAATTCCTATTTATGCATATGTACCAGGGAATGACTGTGAATCAACACTGTTACACCCTTCAACACAAAAGATGCCTGAGAGTTGTAACATTAGAATTGTGAGGTTAAGTCAAACTTTGTACATCCCTTTGCATCTCAGCAATCAGTGGATATACGTAGCTCCACGAACAGAGATATTTACGACATTATGTCCAAGCACAAGTACCACTTTGAAAATTAGTAATACAGGTATTCTTACCTTAAATCCAGGCTGTAAAGGATATTCAAGTTATGTAACATTATATGCTATGACAAGCAAGACCAGTAATTCAACCAATGATTTTATGCCTCAAGCTAGCATAAATTTCGATTGTTGTTTTGATATAAGTAAACAAGAACATGATAAATTGAAGTTAGACGTACCTTTGGTAAATATATTGTCTTCAGCAGACGACCTCAGATTAGCAAGTATTAAAGCCGACGAAGTTAATGAACTAATAAAAGAACAAGAAAGTCAATCTTATGATCATTACTATGTAACTACAAGTGTCTGGAGTTCAATAGTAACTGGTATAATTTTATTAAGTATTTGTATGTGTTGTTGCTGTTATTGCAAATGTTGTCGCAATTGTTTTTGGTTATTATGGGAAAAATGTACCCCAACGCAATGCGTTGATAGATGTAGCAACATAGTTACAAATAATATTTGTGTGACTCACCCAGATGCTAAAGTCAAGTTTAGTAAAATTCCCAGTAGTAGTGAAGGAGAATTAACTATGATTACAGAAGCTCCAAGAACTAGATCAGATCCCTTAATTCCATCTCAAGAAATAGAGAATGAATTGAAAGGCGACTGTTTGGCAAAACGAACACGCAGTAAGAAATTCTTTCGTTAATCACTTTCATAACATAATTATTTAAATATGTTATTGTCACTAATGTGGCTTATTTCTTAACTTATTGTGCCATAATAATATATTTATTATGCCATGATATTGATGATTTCCAATTATTGTCACTCAAGATGTGACGTAATTGTAACACACATATAATTTTCAATTATTATATGTGATGTATTTTGTAACTTTACTTCATATAGTGTCACTTATAATGTGGCGTACTTTACAATTTATTTAAATTGATTTAACTTTTATATTATGTATTTTGTAATTTATTGTGTCACAATATCACAGGTATTATGATACGATATTGATGTTTCATGAAAAGAATGGAATACCATATTTCCAATCTTTTTATAACAGTGGGGGTGTAATGATCTTGCACCACAATACTATGTACAGTATGAATATCTTTATATTTTTCCTTAAGGACAACCAGGAAGTCCGACTTGTATCACTTATCACTTAAATGCACCCCGGAAGTTATTCTCCCCTAATGGAATCTCAAGTAAGAGGGTTGCACTCTATATGCTATAAAGATACCAAACCACTCTAGTGTATAAGAGGGTAGCACTCTGGATGACATAAAGATACCCAACCACTCCACAGTAAGAGGGTTGCACTCTAGATGCCATAAAGATACCTAACCACTCTAATGTGTAAGAGGGTTGCCATAAAGATATCTAACCACTCAAATGTATAACAAGGGTTGCACTCAAGATGCCATAAAGATATCTAACCACTCTAATGTGTACAAGGGTAGCACTCTAGCTATCATAAGGATATCTAACTATGCAATAAGGAAGAGTTGCCACTTTAACCACTCTAATGTGTACAAGGGTAGCACTCTAGCTATCATAAGGATATCTAACTATGCAATAAGGAAGAGTTGCCACTTTAACCACTTAAGAGCCTATGTAACTCCCACCCTTTGCTAAGAGTATATAAACATGTACTAGTGTTAGAATCTGGGCACTCAGCACTCTAGTCTCCACCGAGACGATCATCTGTATTTCTACGCTTCATGTAACTGTGTACGACTGATCTATTATAATAAAGACTTGTTACTTAAACATTGCAAGAGAAAAGGACTTAGTTTCTTTTCCCGAACTTCGACTCCAAGCAATCCAAATTCATTACAGGTGTACCTAAATGTTCCAAATAAAACAGTTTTGATTTTCACTGTGGTTTTCATTTTATGCCCCATCGGAGGTTGAAAAATAGCCCTCGCATTTATTACTTTCTTACAAAAATGCAGCCTTCTGTTCATCTGTTCCTTCCGTTAGTTTAATTAAATTATATTTGATACAGCGGATTACATTGTATTTTTAATAAAATATTAGAGAATACATTTTACAAAAACTTTATATTTCATGCCAAACAACAGAAAGAAATAACATGATGTAGGCTTTCACGGCCGGTGTCCATATTGTTAAAACTTGCAACGGTGCGAGTATGTGCAGCCAACAGCCTATAAATACGCGCCGAAATCCAGCTGCTATATCAGTCGACAGCAAGACCTCGCCGAGGAAACTCCGAAGCAGAACTCACCGCTGATGATGCCTGCCGCAGTTGTGGGCGAAACGTCCGGAAAGCAATCCGATGGACCACGGCAACAGAGCCCGGAAAGTTTTAACAATATAAACAGAAAGAAACTTTGGATGTAATAAATGGGTTTTTATTTTCTTCGCAGTCTAGCAGGCACTTGTTTATTGTATAGGAATTTCAGTATCGTTATCCGTATCCATAAAATAATTACTAGTGTATATATTTGAGATAACCGACTTTTTCTCTTTTTCCTTGCAGGTGAGTGACACACAGACGTGGTCTGCCCAGCTCAGTGAGTACAATCTATAGTAATCACATCACATCTACCATGTCAAGAATATGTTATTTAGAGCAGACCAAAGGAATCAAACTAAACGCTCGTTATCTTTCCTGACTAAGACCCGGGTTGTGTACCTGGTGCCTCCTCTGATTTCTCTGGAACCGATATGCTCAGCCTTGTGAGAACATCCGAGGAGATCCTTGATAAAGAATCATGTAAGAATACCCGTCAGCGTCTCAACTAGTGTGGGTGGAGTGGGATAGATGACGCAGCATTATGTCTCGCCTAACTTATATTACAACTAGCTTAAAAGACCCGGCGTCGCCCGGGTTTTGTATTTTGTAATTGGAAATTAGCTTATGAAGGATTTTCAATTTTAAATTCTAGGTCCTTATATAGGCATTTATAATTTGAAATAGGAAGAACGACTTATTACACTCAAACTATTCCCTCAGAAAACGCTTGATATAGTTTTTTTATGGCTCATAGAGGATCTAGAATGTTGCATCCCATCGCTTGTACAGTGCACAGCAAGCCTGGTAGAGGTTTAAATAAGAAGAAACAGAAATTCCTGTAACATAAAATTGTAATATCGAGGCGGGAAATTTCCCACTATAAAGCCGTTTTGGGGATGAAATTAAACAGAAAGCATTATCACTTTCATACTTTTCTCTCCAAAAACCTGCGATATAATATAATAATATACACATTACCATACCTCGTTTTGTTTTCTCTATGTCCAGGGTAGAGAAAGTTATGTGATTCCATTATTTTAGTGGATTTCATTCTGTAATATTTATTTATAACATGAATTATTTTGATAACTTCTCTTATTTGTCAAAAGTGCATTTCAATAGTTTTTTCCAAGTCCATCTGATACCATTTGGCAACAATATATTCTGTGATTTGGAATGGATAATTCTATGTAAAAAGGGATTAAGTATTTTCAAAAACATTTAATTTTTGGCATTTAGAATCAGAATTTTTCAAAATCCTTTCTTAGTGAGCACCTACATTATGAAACGAAGGTACTGTCAAAATTCCAAGTCTCTACCTGTTATAGTTTAGGCTGTACGTTGTTTCCTGTCATTCAGTCAATCAGTCATTCATTCAGTCAGTCAGGACAAAGCCTTTTATATATATAGAGATATTAATTCTATGTATTATAAAGCCTTGTTATGAACGCCGTTAGTTCAATTGTATTAAGGTAAGAGGTCCACTGAACCACCGTATTCGGCGAGCCTCAACCGATAAAGCTGAAATTGTAATTATTGGCAAGATTATAGGACTACAGGGTGTTTGGAAATGTTTCACATTTTCAAGATGATGACCATATTAATGGGTGATATCTTCACCTTTATGCTGGTTGTCGACCAAGAGCTAAGCTAAGTTAGTTTAGTTTAGCTCACATACAGTGCGGGGTTTCATATGTATTTGTGCCGAGAAAACTACATATGAAATCCGGCACTGTATGTGAGCTAAGCTAAGCTAACTTAGCTTAGCTCTTGGTCGACAACCGTCATTACTATGGTCAAACCGTTGATAACACTGAAATACGAGACCAATCACAGTATTTAAAGTTCCATTTTACACCAAAAAGGTCTTTTAATATATTCCCATAACTCTTATGGTTAGGTCTATCTTATGTCTAGCGGTCAACAATAGGCTTATGATTCTTGAAAATATTTATTTTCCAATAAGGAAAACAAATTGCTACGAAGAAGGTATATTAATATTTCTACAAATTCTACAAAAGTCAGAGCAAAGTCGTCTGTGCTAAGATTAGATTTTAATTCTGTAAAACATCTTGCTCAGTCACCCAGCGTCGTTCTCAAATTCAGGAAGAACGTCTTATTCTTAAATAGTAATGACCAATGTTTAGTAGTAATAGAGAAATTAGTTTTAAACTTAGCATGTGTAAGGAATTTAATCGTAATAATGTCTCTGTCAGAGTGGGGCATGCCAGAATAAACAGAGCCCTCTAGTTAAATCAGTATGGTCAACGCGGTGAAGCTGCGACTACTTCTCCAACACTGCTGTAACGCGTGAAGACATCCATCCAGGCGGTAGTCAACGATATCCATCCTGATTAACTGAGAAAATAATGGCTAAACAACCATTATCTCTTGTCCACTTAACCAGATAATAGGATAATGATATAATCTTATCCAGTTGTTTGTGATTATCCACGTAATTGTTAAAACAATTAACCGACGTGGAATTAACTGACTTGAAATAATCGACATAAAAATCCAGATAATGCAAATAATATCCAGTTAAGTATGTTTTAAAATAAGTTTCTGCAGTTATCAAGTTATTTGTCCCAGCACTAGTGAATACACCCAATACTGTTTGAGTATAATATTAAAGTTCTATACTGTCCCAGCGCACGGAGGTTAAGGAACTAGTTACGGAGACATGGCTCAGGGCTTTCTCTGATCACTAGCCTCGGATTCATATGCACTAAAAAGCTTGAATATATGGATGCATTTGTACAGTAAAAAAATCTGATGTGAAAGTCACATAACTTCCTCTGCCCAAATAAAAGTTAGCAGTATTCACATATCCTTGTACAGAATCGCAAGACACAATTTTACGCTAATTATGCTGTAAATACCTCTTCTTTCAATGATGCGACTAAAAGCGCAGTCTATATAACAAACTTTAAAAAAAAAAAAAAAAAAAAAAAAAAAAAAATGACTGCAGACGTTTATTGAACTTTCTGCCGTAAAATATAATTTCCGAAATTTATCGAATATTTCCCTCAGATACATGGCCCTCTATGCATGGCCAACAATACATCTTTCTCACTTCACATTCTTATATAAAATAAGAGGCCTTGAAAGAGCGCGAATTCAGTTGTTCATCACGTAAGACAAACTTTCTACAAACAGTGGGTGAACAGTGGGTGGCTTGTAACTACCCTCAGAGAATTTTCTCGAAAAAAATGTTTCAAATAAAAGTTTTAGCTCTTAGTATAAGCAACCTATGTGCAAAATTTAAAGAAAATCGTTAGAGCCGTTTTCGAGAAAATCGCGAAAAACGAAAATTTCTTCATGTAAAGTCCCCTTAAAAATAAGAGAAATTTGTCGCCAATCTTCGAATCACATCTTCAGAAGGTACCTGACCCAAATACGAAATTTTGTTTTCATACAATTCTCCGTTTCGGAGCTAGCCTGTTCACAAACTTCCACACAGACAGACACACAGACACACACACAGACACACACACAGACACACAGACACACACACATACATGTTTCCAAAAATAGTATTTTTGGATTCAGAGGGCCTTGAAACGTGTATATATATATGCTAAAAACTCAACTTCGAATTTTAGGGTCGAAAACAATACTTCCTCTACCTATAGTACCTATGGTACGGGCAGAGGAAGTAAAAATGGAAAATATGCACAAAAATGGCCTTACTTTCTGTAAAAAAATTAATTGTACAATTATATTAGCCACAAAAATATTTTGCTAACATTTTATTCCCTATCAGATAGTTAATTATTCTTCAAATATGTATGCAATTATGGACAAAAAATATGGAAAATATGAAAAAAATATAAACTTGCATTTATAAAACGTGTAATTTTATTCATTCTCCTACTTACATAATTCATTTGCCGAAAGTAGCATCACAATAGGCAACTAGTAGTCTTTCAATGTTTTCTGGAGACAAACTATGCCTATTGTCCGTCAAAATGAGTTTATAGCCGAGGATGATCTTTCTGCATCAACTGAAGTGATTGGGCAGTATTTATACATTGGTGCCAAACGTTCGGAACATTCATCTGGCAAATATACCCTATTTCCATTTGTAAATCCTACTACCACCCCGTAGCCAGGTAGAAAACTAAAATGCCGTTACTCTGAAAGTTGCAAATAGAAACTTGGAAGGGATGTCCAAAGTTTGTTTTGAGAGAGATTCTTAAAAGTGTCCTAAATTTCAACCATATATGCAGAATTATGCTTCTATGTTTAGGATATGCAATAACGCCAATAACTATCGAAATATGCATTTTGAAAAAAATCCGAGCCCTACTGATCACACACTGGCCATAACCCGTGGAAATGAACCAGATTCTGAGTCCATACTCAGTTGTACATAAATATATCTGAAATACATTAAATTCAAAATCTAATATATAAAATCGAAAGTGTGTATGTATGTATGTATGTATGTTTGTTCCTTATACAAATCTACATTTCTTTACCAATTTACACGAAATTTTGCATGCATACCCAGTTAAGCCCGGGAAGTAACGCGGTCAACATTAAAATTGAAACAAATCAGTCCTTCCCTTGAAAATTATATAATTTCTGAGAATATTATGCAAAAAAAATGAAATCCCATTCAGTTGTCAAGACAACAGTGTATTGTTTACACAGTTCACATGGGGCTCTGGACACTACATAATAATTTATTGGACTTTAACGAATTCTGATGCTAACGTTTTGTGAAAATAATTCTTGAATAAAATCCACGAGAATAAAGCACAGTGTGATGTAGTCACATAACTTTTTCTACCCTCGACATAAGAAATATTATCTCACTTCACATTTTGATGTAGAATAAGAGGTCGTATTGCTGGGATAACTTAAGTGTGTGAGTATGCTATATCAGAAGTAGGTAAACAATCCTTTCCGCTTATACGTTATCCATAGCTGTATGCTTTGTATTAGTTGAGAAATAAGGATGTTTATCATAGGCCCTAAGCATGGGATGGAACATTTTGAGTCCTATGCTCGCAGTATTTTATGTCCCGGGTTTTAGGGGAGGAAAGTATGAAAGTGATACTGCATTTCTCTTATTTCAGAACCGAAACGGTTGTATGGTAACATGAGAATGAGAAATAAAATTTTCCGTCAAGTCAATACATTCTTATTTAATTTATGTTTCTTCTTATTTCAAATCCTCCCAAGCATGATGTGTAGAAGCAACATCCTCTATGAGCCATAAAAAGCTACATCTAGCGTTTTCTGATGGAATAGTTTGAGTGTGATAAATCTTTTTCTTCATTTCAAGTTTTACATACATATTATATAAGCACCTAGAGTTTCAAAATCGAAAGTCCTCCAAAAGTTAATTTCAAATTACAAAATACAAAGCCCGGGCGACGCCGGGCCTTTTCAGCTAGTAATCTATAAAAAACAACAAGATTCCCTTATATAAATTTTGATAAAATTATTAAATGATTAATTAATGTGAATATGGAGTGATAGTGGAGATGAAAATGTTTGTAAACAGATTTATCATAGGTAAATTACGAGAGGTTAAATCCACGAGGAACTAAGTTGAGATGAAGGGTACACCAGTGACTAACTCTCAGTAGATTTGAGTGGCAGGTTATCTGATTCCTTAAGAATAACTACTTGGGCTTTCACCCGGGTCATAGATTACAGACCGAGCTTTCGGGAAAAAACCCTTATTGGTCTCATCAGGAAAATAGTTCGTGAAATGTTATGAAGAAAAGTGTAAAAATATTGGAAAATAAATATAATGTTCACACTTTTATATTAATAATAATAATAAAAGTAATAGTAATAATAATAATAATAATAATAATAATAATAATAATAATTTCTGTTTAGAAGAGAAAGGATAAACTGTTGATATTTTTGCATTTAATAATTTTATTGTCTTGTTAGATGGAATTGATCAGCTGCGTCTTATGGCAAACAGCTTCACTTATGTTTATAATGAATTATTTTCTTCTTTTAATAATAATTATAATAATAATAATAAATTCTGTAATAATTATGATAATATGCTTAATAACAAGAGAAAAAACCATGCCGTAATAAAGGTGTAGTAATAATAATAAACTAAAAATGATAGTATTACTAATAACAATAAATTCCATAATATTATAAATAATAGAAACAATGTTTTTCAGTAATCATTAAGGGTGCCTTGTTATCACAACTACACAAACAAATTAGGGGAAGCTGTTCACATTAATTTCCTGGGGCGCAGAATTTAGACTCCGTTTTGTTTGAAGATCGCCACGTGCCGCCTCTAGAATTCCAGGGGGTGGCGAGTAAATAAGAAAGTTCGTCTTGACATTTTGCAAAGTTATTACAATTGAGACATGACAGGGGCCGTGTATCACTTTACACGGGGTGAATAGTAATAATAATAATCATCATCACTACCCCCACAGCAATATGTTCTCGGAGCAACTACACTCAATTCAACTCAAGAAAAAATAAAAAGAGGGTGGAGCGTTTAAATAACTGGAAGGGGTGGCGACGTAATAAACTTGGGGGTAGTTTAGAGATTTCCCATTATCTTACCCCCACCCACCCCCGAGCAAACAGAGTCGCACTGCTCTCGGTTTATTTAAGCTCGGCAAAAATGAAAATAAAAGACTTTCTCTGCCCGCACCGAGGGAGAAACTCTTATTGTCTGGAAAATAAAAACTACGCTTTTAAAATATTCCCCGGGTTTACAGTAAGAAACGTATTTCACTAAAGCGGCCATTGTTCATACAAAGCACTCAGAAATATGTTACCACTTCCTTCTCAGTTGCTAGGTGAGAAAAGAGTCTATTCACCTGCTTATGTGATAGTAACCATGGCAACAAAAGTTATTTCTTAGTTGCTAGGTAAGAGAAGAAGGCTCTGGTTTAATTATTTACTTGCTATGTGGTAGGAACCATGGTAACAAAACATTTCTTAGTTGCTAGGTAATAGAAGACGACTCTGGTTTACCTATTCATTTGTTTATGTGATAGTAACCATGGTAACGAAACTTGCTTCTTAGTTACTAGAAGACTCTGGTTTAGCTATTCTCTTGTTTATGTGTTGGTAACCATGGTAACAAAACATTTCTTAGTTGCTATGTAAGAGAAGAAGGCTCTGGTTTAGTTATTTACTTGTTTATGTAATAACCATGTGATAGTAACCATGGTAACGAAACTTGCTTCTTAGTTGCTAGAAGACTCTGGTTTAGATATTCAGTTGTTTATGTGATGGTAACCATGGTAACGGAGGCTGACGTGTGACGCGTGGGGGATGTGACAGGTGTGGTTAGGTTATTGGTTGCCGCCGGAAATTACAGCGGTGTTTTTATTGGTCTTGGAAGAAATGAATGTGAAGACACGCATTGGAAGTCGCTGCGTGTTGCAGTGGATGTGAATGTTTGATGAAGGCAAGTTAGACATAACTTATGTATTTGCGGCTTTGTCGGACAACTTGGCAGGTTATTGTCTGCTTCCTCACAATGCACAGTGTTTAATAGACTCCTCTCAGTTTCCAGTTTTCAATAAGGAACAGGACTACAGCTGCCTTGTGATTAACGCGGTGCAGGCGATGGTTGGGAATGAGACAGTAAATCCGGTGAACAGGGCAAAAGCTAATCTTACCACTCGTTGATCTGTCAATAGTAGATTTGCTCTTCATCGCAGTCTTCTTCATCTTCTTTAGCCAATCTTGTTATTCATTGTGAAGACAACTTTGTTTCCAGAGGAACCGTTTGACTAGAATCGTTGAAAGAAGCTGAACATAACTTGTAACGGAACCGTTAAAACGGCCACCATCTTGAAACGGAATCAAAACATAAATTTTCTTACACGTACGTCGTTAAAAGAGTTCAAGGATCATTCTAGCAAAAATGGTAGAAAATCGAACAAAGCGTTTATGCATTTATTTATTCACATCTGCAATTTTTTTATTTTTTGGCGGGTAAAACATTGACAATTTGAACTTTTAGGAATTTTCCGATGGCTTGCATGCTAAAAGCTTTAAGTCTACGAAATTTCAAGTTTATAGCTCATCTGAAAATCAGTGAGTGGCTAATTTAGACTGTGGTAGATGAGCATGACGTCACGGCTATTCATCAGGTTTCCAAATTTATAGGGCAGATAGAAACCAATTCTGAAAAAAATCTACTCAAATAAAAAAATAACTCTTTCTAAGACATAGTCGATGAAAATACGACAAATTGTCATAGGACCAAACTTGTATATCTCTCGAAATCCGTTACTGCTAGTGAAATCGGCTTTTCTTATACTTTCATTTAGCTACTGTAATCTTCCAAACAAAACTTGTCTGTAGAGACTTTATAGTTCGTCCACCATTTTGAATGTTTTTGGGGGAGAAAAAATGAACCTTTTTGGAATTTCCCTGTAAGCTATAAGTAATCCAAATTTCAAGTTTCTAGCTCATGGGAAGTTCGTAAACATTAATATGAGTGAACATTAGTAATGCCGAAATGACAGCTTCTGTATTTGTGTAAGTTTGACTAGTAAGACCCTAGCCTTGTCAGAATGACTACTCACACTGACTCGCCACTAAATGTATCCTCATATCCTTCGTAAACGTTCGTGCGGACGGCAGATAGCCGAAACCCTAATGATCCCACTATTATGAGTTAGCAACTACAGATATAGGTGGCTTTCTCTTCTGAGGTCTTGAATGCACAAAAAAGTTTCGAAAACACAACAAAGACTAAAATTCCTAAACTATGATAGGTCTTTTTTTTTAATCCAGTTCATGCTGTCGTGGTGAAATCTCGAGTTTCCTACACCCATGCCGGCAACATAACTTACCGCACAGGCGGGTCATTATATGAAACCCTTTGACTTCTGATATATTTGTTATTGCAGTCATGTTTGCTAGTTGAAGTTTGCAAGTTCAATGTTACCTGTATTTACTTTCTTTTTATTTCTTAATATTGTCTTACGATAATTAATCAGACAGCCAAATATGAAGCCAAATCTTCTACATTCCATGATGCGACTTCTTGCACATCCTATATCGATCACAACAAGATTAAAATAGAACTAATTTTTACACTTGGTTCGCTTGTAACTTGACGTCATTCATTATTTATTATTTCATTATTTTCACGTATTAATTATTTTCACGTAAGTAACGTTTTTACTATCCGTTAAATCGCTATTGTAAAAAAAAATAGTTCGCGATACACATGCATAAAGTACATTGGTGAATCTTGGAAGTTAGAAAGAACTAGCCTCGTCTCATCTTTCAACCCTTCCTCAATTTCCCAATGATGCATTTACCACTGTGAGCTATTGTTTCCACTAGAACTCTATCATTCACCTATCAACAGTGATACGTGTTTATGTTATTATTCCTGGTTTGGACAGCGTTGGTCAGGTGTTTTCTTACCTAGGGGAGGCCATGTTGGAAGTCAATTGAAACAACAGCGCGCGCCGTTGCCATGGATACGGGCTGATTGACAGTCATCTGTTTCAACACTGCTTCTTACCTCGATAGATCGATATGATTATCTCGTATCGCAATCAGAGAGCTAATTAAATTACGATTATTGCGGACAAAAGAGCATCGCATTGTTCAGTGTGGCGGGAAATTGATGCGATGGCCCCTGAGGGGAGTAATCACCCCCCCCCAACATGTCTGCCTGATTGCAGAGCGCACGTGAGGAAAATACAATGTTAAAACCCCCAGCTGTAAGCAAAGCATTGAGATGGGATGCTAAACACAGATAGGCTGTAACTGGTAGGTTCTGTCTGAGAATTCCATAAATTAAAACAATAAAATTACATGTATTTCTGTCTTGACTTTAAGGGAATTAATAATCTATAGGTAATACAAAATAATTTTTAAGTATTTACAACAGCGTTTCTCAACCTATGGTCCGCGGACCACTGGCGGTCCGCGAAGATGGTGCAGATGGTCCGCAGACATAATAAAAAAATATCATATAGCAAGTGGAAAGTAAAGAAGTAAAAATTGTTCACATAAAATGGACACTAGATGTCAAAGTTTTTAAAATCTTCGAAAATACAGCCGTCCTATTGCAAGTTTTCAACAACCTATCTTTGTGAAAAGGGATTTTCATCGCTCGTTCAACTAAAAACAAAATACTGAAACCGACTTAATGTATCTGCTGATCTTCGACTAAATTTGACTAATATTGAGCCAGATATCCAGGACCTCTGCAAGAGGCGACAAGTTCAACCATCTTATTAAAAGGAGTAATAACATAATACCTAATTATATTATCAAATTGGTAATAAATATTAAAGTCTGTTCAAAATATAATTTTACTGTCAATAGTTTCATTCCAATTCAATAACTGTGTTTCCGTCAAATTAAAAAATGTATTTACATTTATTTCGTTATAATGTCTTATAATTAATACCCCAAATACTAAGAATGTATATAGCCTACTTTTAAAAATGGGATGTAAACTTAGGGGTCCGTAAATGATTTTTAGACTTTTTAGAGGTCCTCGGGTTCAAAAAGGCTGAGAAACGCTGATTTACAAGATTGAATGGGAAAATGAAACTGAACGTGAAACTGATTTCGGAAGCACTGAAGATTTACATTGTGGACAAATTAAGGGAATATAAAACAAAAAAAATCTGATGTGAAAGTCACATGACTTCCTCTGCCCAAATAAAAGTTAGCAGTATTCACATATCCTTGTACAGAATCGCAAGACACAATTTTACGCTAATTATGCTGTAAATACCTTTTTGCACGACTTAACTAATTAGTGGTACTTACGAATGTTGTTGCCGTGGATCGTAAACTGACATTCCCACACGCAATCTTGTTGCTATGTGCGGTAAGTGTTTCCGTGCAGTTATGAATTTACTTACGGCACATCATAATACAAGCCTTCATGGACAAGGCCCCCCAGGACAAATATTCGGTTCGCATAACAACAAACACATGCGAATCACTTTCAGAAATAAACATCTATCTTCAAGAATGTATATACATAATATTTTCAGGTAATAACACAATAAATTAATATAATTAAATTGATATAAATAATCATCGTGCAAAAAATAGCATACAATACACGTGCCGTAAGCGCATTACGGATCTCGGAAAATTGAAAGCACTCGGCGCAAGCGCCTCGTGCTTTCAAACTCTTTCCTCGATCCGTATGCATCGCTTACAGCACTTGTATCCCAATATACTATATAGCCCCTCATTTGAATGTTGCGACTAAAAACACAGGCTATGGACAAACTAAAAAAAAGAAGAAAAAAGAAGTGACTGCAAACGTTTATTGAACTTTCCGCCATTCAGAATAATTTCCAAAATTTATCGAATATTCCCTTCAGGTATTTCTTTACTGTAAGCATGGCCAACAATACATCTTTCTCACTTCATGTGCTTATATAGAATAAGAGGCCGTGGATGTCCGCGTATTGAGTTGTTCACCAGGCAAGACAGATTTTCTACAAACAGTGGGTAGTTTACAATCCCTTTCAGAGAATTTTTTGAAAAAAATGTTTCAAATAAAAGTTTTATCTCTTAGTATAAGCAACCCATGTGCAAAATTTAAAGAAAATCATTTCATGTAAAGTCCCCTTAAAAATAAGAGAAACTTGTCGCCAATGTTCAGCTCACATCTTCGGAAGGTACGAAATTTTGTTTTCATACGATTTTCCGTGTTGGAGCTAGCCTGTTCACAGATATTCCACACAGACACACACACACACAGACACACATACACTGACACACAGACATGTTTCCAAAAATAGTATTATTGGATTCAGGGGGCCTTGAAACGTGTATATATGCTAAAAACTCAACTTCGAATTTTAGGGTCGAAAACAATACTTCCTCTACCTATAGTACCTATGGTACGGGCAGAGGAAGTAATAAGACAAACGTGTATTTGGCACCAAGATATTAAAAGCGAGTAAATGATAAAGAAAATATATTTTTAAATGGTTGAGCACTGCCTTCTTGATCATCTTCTTCTTCTTCTCCTGTTCCGGCCTCACAGTTGCTCCTTCCATCTTGTCGGCGCAAGCTACAGGTTTTACTAGCATTTTTATACATGTCTAGTTAGTCTTTCTGTTCAAACTCTCCGCTAAATCTATTTGCAGCAGTTTCAGCGGATTGATACATGTTCTTAGCGCTCTTTCTCCGGCCATATTTCCGGCAGGTGCAATCTTGAGAGGCCTCGCGCCTATTAATCGGCGTCACGCCAGTTCAGTCAGCATCTAGAATTCCCATGAAACAGTTCATGTTGGATCACTCTTCAATTCGCGCCTTTTCCAAGACAATAGCAGCAGTCGCTTTTGCTCTTAAATCGCGAATTAGTACACAGTACTTCAAGCTACAAGTATTGTCGTGTGCGGGTATTTAATCTACACTAATTACAGTAGATTCATCAGTATCGTATTCCTAGATTCTTCTTGAAGCTCGTATTAGTTCGATAGCATTGTGCAACCCAAGCGTTCACAGTATATCAGCTATACAGTGTAATTATTATCAAGATATCAGTGTTTAATTCATCCTAAACGGTATACAGCAATTATTCCAAGTGGTTTGATATAAAATTCAGTACTAGCATAAATACAGAACATTTATTGCCACGTGGCCGAAATTACGCGCCAAATATCAGTACATGGTTTATTGCAAGTGTTGCAATCCTATTTCAGCTTATTTGTTATTTAGTTAATCATTCAGTTAATTCAGTGAATTTATTTAAACCTATATCGTGTGAATAAAAGTTCCATAGTTTTGTAACATGTATAAGGTATATTCCCATTTGCATCCGTGGATCCCTGTATCCAACGACCTCGATTAGTCCAACTAGCTCTCCTCCTTTTGTTATTATTGCTAAGGCAATAATTGGTCCTCCTACCAGAGATTCTATTTTACATTCTACCTTAATCTTATTCCTAGAGGTACGGTTCCTATGCCGTTACCTCACACATCTTCTCATAGGTCTTCCTAATTTCCTTTTACCCTTTGGTGTATAATCATATGCTACTTTGGGCAATCTTGTTGGTTCCATTCTTTCCAGTTGTTGCTTCCATTTTTATTGATATTCTTTGATTTAATCATTTACCGAATATATATTTAACTCTGTCCTTATGTCTTCATTACGTATTCCATCTAATTTTTACAACCTTTGGTTCTTCTGAGAAAGTTTATCTCTGGAGCCTGTATTCTCCTTTTAAACTTTTTTTTTTGTCATTACCTAAGTTTCGCATCCATAAAGCAGTATAGGGACAGCCATAGTTTTGTAAAATTTTAATCTTCTGTCTTCCCTTGTTTTATTTTTTAGGTTTTTATGAATCGTTCCACAAATATTTTGGAATTTAAGTACTTTCACATTTATCTCCATGTCCGTTTTTCTATTTATACGAGTGTTGTACTTTAATTTTATTTTCAGTAATCATTGTAATTGCTGTATTTGTCCGCCGCCATGAGTGTACAGGTAGCATACCTGCCTTCCATCCTGGTGGTTCGGGTTCGATTCCTGGCCGGGTAATGGGGTTGTCAGTAACGAAAATCCCCGGGTTCAGGACTGGACATTATCCAGGAAAATTGTAGGCTATATTAAAAAAGCCTTAAATTAACTGCTAGACCTATTCAGAATAGGTCTACTAAGGTCACAGTGTTGAGAAGTCGAAGGGCTTACACTACCCCTCATTAATCTACTCTAATTGTTGTATGTTAGTTTCCTGAAGGAATTCATTGTTTTTAGTGCCTCCCCGATGTATTTTATGACGAAGTGTTTTTCTTGTTTTATTGCTAATTTGACCCACAGCACAGTCATTTTTATTAAGCTGCTACAGTTCTCTGGGACATAACTGACTTCCCCTTTGGAAAAAGTGCTGTTCCTGGTTACCAAACATTTCATCTCATGTGCACCAACACAACATAGTAACGTTTTCTGGTTGAATAGTTTCTCAAACGTATGATGTTTGTATTTAGGCTAGTTATTGTTTCAAGTGACTTTCTCATGGATTTTTATCTATCGTAGAACGAAAATGTTATACCATAATAACGTGTGAAGTCTCGTCTGGTTCTTTTTATAACTTTCTTCGGTTCTTTTGAAACACACAGTATCACAATTTACTATTGTTTACTTTGCATTTTATTAGTTGCACATTTGCAATAGAATTCTTCCTTCCTAGTACTAGTCTGCATTATGTAACACTCCGGAGTCTTCATTTGTTTAACATAACTAATATTCCAGATGGTTGCCATGGGAACCGCACAAGCCTTGTTAACAGATGACGAATGTGACCCGAGAGTAAAGGCAGCCCAACTTTCCTATTGAGTTTTGTACATGAGAGGGATATTTCAGTCTTACAAAAAAGTAAAACTCAAATATTTCACGCCGTCAAAACATTTTCAGGATATTCATTTGCTATCTTCTCTTACATTAGCTACAAGGAAACCGATAGCTGTAATATCGTAATTTGCATTTATCCGCCATCTTATGTCGGGGGAGACATTTTGAATAATTTAGTTGCATATAGATTGCATATTTTTTTTCCGACGGCGTGGAACTGAATGAATTTAAATGCGGCCTGGGATAGAAGGGGCTCTGTCCGGTATGGAAATGCGGGCACAACAAAACGGATTTGTGCCAGGCCTCTGGGAATATCATGTCAGACACGCGGCTAACGAGACGGGCAACGAGATCAGTCAATACCAGATATGGTAACCATGGTAACAATACTTGTAAGAAAAGGAGACTAATTTACCTATTCACTTGATTATGTGATAGTAACCATGGTAACGAAACTTGTTTCTCAGTTGCTAGGTAATAGAAGAAGGCCCTGGTTTAGCTATTCACTTGTTTGTGTGTTGGTAACCATGGTAACGAAACTTATTTCTTAGTTGTTAGGTAATAGAAGACTCTGATTTAGCTATTCGCTTGTATATGTGATGGTAACCATGGTACCTATCCAACTTGTTTTTTCAGGTATTAAGATAGAAAGAGTGACTGCGCTTTCAACGTCGATTAATCGCTCATTGAAAAATGGAAAGTCATTTGGAACTGAAAAATAAAAAGTAAAATATACCCTACCAACTTGCTAAGAATAGCAAATATTTACGATCATTTAACATGCTTTTTGAACTACATCACTCGAATAGCCGCTTTTTATACCACAGAATTTTTATTTTATTGCAAAAATCATTCTAAATGTAGGATGACAAACGAATTCAGTTCCATTGAAATTAACCGGTTAAAACAACACAAGGTCATGTAATCTGTGGGCACCATAAAAACCGACACGTCATAAGACGACGCGATATTTCTTTATCCTCACCATTGTGTTCAAGATGTTAACATGCAGCTAACGACCTCTATCGGAAAAGGCATTCGGTCTTTGTACGAGTTATAAGAACATTGAACACCCGGTATATCGAGTGCAGGTGTACTTCTGGCTTATTTAACATTGATTCAGGCCAGAGCAAATATTTTCGCTTGAAGCTTCGCAAACACGAGTCTCGGCCATCAGATACTTCTTTCTGTTTCTATGGCAACATCAAACCGCTGAGTGTGTTGTTTACTACGCGGTCCGCCACAGCGAGCGATGTGTGTTAGCATAGATTGCTGGAATCCGAAGGATTTGTTTCATGACGTGTGTACTACTGTTTGTAGTTTCCATGGTGATGGCAGACTGAGTCAGCTGATCTCTTTTCGCCATGTTTTTTTAAAACTTTTCCGTTGAACTTAGCATTTTATTCACTAGATAGCTCCACTTTCAACATACTGAGTATCAATGATAATTGTTGTTACTCTACCTTCCAAAGACTTAACTGTGTCCAATTTTGCCTTTTTTTCTACATTCTCCATCACTAGTATTGCATTTTGTGTTTTTTGCAGAGTACAGTTTTTTTAGTTTGTATTCTTTCTTTTGTCCTACTTTTTAATTTTTATTCTTTTTCACTCGCCTGTTATCTCTTTCCTTCGTTCTCTCTTTCTTTGCTTCTTCCTTTTTCTTTCTTTCGTTATTTTTTCCTTTTCTCTTTTACTTTCTTTGCACCATGTTTCATTCTTTCTTAAACTTATCCCTGCTTCCCTCATTTTATCTTTCTTAGATTTACACTTTCTTCTTTCTTTGATTTACTCATTTTTTTCTTAGTTTTACGCCTTACATTTTCCTTCTTTATTTATTGTTTTTTCTTTAATTCATTTTTACCTTTCTACATTTACCCATTTCTTCTTTTTATTTTCTTTCCGAGCAAGTAGCCATGGTAACTGTAACAGGAGATATTATGATGGCCATGATAACTCAATTCCAGTTCCTCCCCTGGGTGTATCTCCCCTCCCCCTCGAGACGTTATGGATTCAAGGTCATTTATTCCGGATAAAATGGAGTTAGTCAAGGAAGGGGAGGAAGTCTTATTAACAGCTACTGGTGGTGGCTAGCGTGTAGATGGATCAGTTACTGGTTCATTCTTCCATTAAGCCTGTATCATTTCTCAATTGAAGTCAATGAGGTAAAACAAAAGACAGTAAATTTGCATACAACATTCTTTCATTATGGGTTTGACCTCTCACCTCATCTGTTTGCTGATAATTAGAGCCCAGATTTCCATGCAAATGCATGTTTTTATATACTTTGGTTAGACTTCTCAAACTTTGTAGTTACTCATTACATGACTTATGGATTCCAAATAACCAAATTTTTTCCGTGCATGTTTGCATATTTCGGCCTTTTTATGGCAAAATTCATGCATAATGCATGTTTTGGGTTTTTTGGTTTAATGTAGCATATTCAGACGTTTTTAATGCATATAAACCCTCATTTTCTGGTTTCAGTGCATATATCAAGTTATCATGCATAACTGTGCATATTATGAATGTGCCTCCATAAAATCTCAGCTTTTCAAAGAAACAGAAAAATGTTTTATTGTATTACCATTGTTATATTTTGATAAACTTGGCAACAGAGTTTGCCACGTGCATGAATTTGACAGTGCAAACTACTGTTTACCCTAAATAAACAGTAATATAATACACCAGGCTAAAAAAGAAAATTCCGACTCGCCGATCCCCACCACCTTCCATTGAAAGAAAACTGTTAAACAGAATGTTCACTGCTTGAATTTGTCAGTCACTAGCCATTGTTGAAGAAGTTGAATAATTAACTTTAGAATCGTGTTGTGGAAAAATGGGTGTGACAGGGAAAAACTAAAGAAGGTACTTAGTTCAAATCCTGATCTTAAACTTCTGAAATGAGTGAAAGGCGTATTGTATGGAAAAAATTTAAAATACATGGAATTCGATCTCACCCTCAGTCAAATTTTTTCCCTTAAGTATGCACCTGTTACTTCTTGTGAAGTAGAAAGATCCTTTCTGCGTTCAAGAATGTCCTAACTGATGAACGCACGAGTTTAAGTGAGGAGAATTTGGGAAAAACTAGTTTATTTTTTTAAGAGAAATTGAAATATGTTGCAGTACAGTGTGGAGTTTTGATAGTGCATGTTTCGCCCTTCATTGTGCATATTTGGAGATATGATAGTGCATGAATGCATGCATGTTTTTAAGTTTGATAGTGCATGAAAATCCGGGCTTTACTGATAATGATTGTACTTGCTGTTGCACTTTTACAGTCTTACTAATAATCCAGTTGTAACATTTATACCAGGATTGTACACAGCTGAGGAGAAAAAATGTTCTAATAATCCTTGCATAAGGCTGAAATGTGTCCAACCCTTACACAGCCTGGCCCCCTTGTGAAAGCTTGATATAAATAATCAAGATGGCTGTTATCCGTAACAGCTGGTCATTTCGTAGATTCTGAGACCGAATTTTGAGGCTATGCATATTCTGAGCTGCTTTTGCGGAATTATAAACATTGTTCCCTGTTTGCGGGACATATTTCCATACTTGTACCCATGATTACAGTTTTCTGAAAACAATATAATGAAATACTGAAACTAGATTTTATCTCGGCAGACGACGTGTTGCTTTTGTTCACGGCTCCGACAGATGGCGTTCAGCAGTCCTTCATAGCCAGGGGCTAGTAACGTCATGACCAGCGTGACGTGTTTGATGACGTTTCACGTACAAACCCGGTGTAACCCTTGGCAGTTATTCTGCGTTTATTGGTAATATGGCTTATGTAGAACTTGCGCGGAGAACAACCAAACAACCGTTCAACGCAAATATAAGCAGCTTTTATTAGTAAGGCTGTTAATTTCTATAGCCATCCTGAAATGCCATGCCCAGTTTTGAACGTAAATTTCGTTTTTGAAGCTCCTGAATCCAAAATGAAAATTTTCATAAACATTTTTATGTGTGTGTGTTTCTATGAAAAATGTACGGTATCGCCAAGCACGAGAAAAAGGTATTTGAATAAAATGATATATTTAGGTTAGATATCTTGCTACGAAAATCGGCGACAACTTTCACTTGCTTTTACCAACGCTTTATGCGGGGAAAATTGAATTTTTTGCTATTTTCTCGAAAACGGCCCTTTCGATTTTGTTTAAATTTTATACACGAGGTGATTATACTCTATAGGGTAGTTATAAGCTAACCATGTACCTGCATAATTTTCGGAACTTACTAATACAATGAAACCTTCGTATAACAATATTTATAGGCCATTGTTATATGCGGGTTATTGTTATACTAGCTTAAAAGGCCCGGCGTCGCCCGGGTTTTTTATTTTGTAATTGGAAATGAACTTATGAAGGACTTTCGATTTTTAAATTCTAGGTCCTTATACAGGTATTTATAATTTGAAATAGGAAGAACGACTTATCACACTCAAACTATTGCCTCAGAAAACGCTTGATATAACTTTTTATGGCTCATAGAGGATGTAGAATTCTGCATCGCATCGCTTGTACACAGCAAGCCTGGTAAGGGTTCTAATAAGAAGAAACAGAAATTCCTGTAACATAAAATTGTATTATCGAGGCGGAAAATTTTATTTCTCCCTCTCATGTTACCATAAAACTGTTTTGGGGATCAAATTAAACAGAAAGCAATATCACTTTCATACTTATCTCTCCAAAAACCTGCGATATAATAATATACCATATTACCATACCTCGTATTGTTTTCTCTATGTCCAGGGTAGAGAAAAGTTATGTGACTGCATTATTTTCGTGGATTACATTCTTTAATATTTATTTATAACATGAATTATAAATTGATACCTTCTCTTATTTGTCTAACTTGCATATCTTTTTTTCTTTTTTTTTTCCAAAGCCATCTGATACCATTAGCAACAATATGTTCTGTGATTTGGGTTTTATAATTCTGTGTAAAAAGGGATTAAGTATTCTCAAAAACATTTAATTTTTGGCATTTAAAATCTAAATTTTGTAAATTCCTTTCTTAGTGAGCACCTACATTATGAAACGAAGGTAGTGTCAAAAGTCCAAGTCCCTACCTATTATAGTTTAAGCTCTGCGTTGATTCTCTGTCATTAAGTCAGTCAGTCGGTCAGTCAGTCAGTCAGTCAGGACAAAGCCTTTTATAAATATAGAGATTGTGGGGTTGTAATTTACCACACGTTACAAAGTCTGCATGGAGAAAACTGTGCAATCTAATTCACGGAACGGACATGTGAAGAAGTAGAAAATATTGAATCACAAAGGAAAAATAACTAATTTTGTTACTTACTCCGTGAAATTGTAACCATAGCAACTTTACACCCGCACTCTAAAAAATTGCTATTCAGACTGGTTTAACATCACGCTTTGAGCCTAGTCATGTGTCAGAAATTTCAAACTCATAGATGGTGGGAAGAGAAAGACAGCTAACGCAGGACACAAAGTTGCTCCTTGTGGTGTTTTAATTGCACATTTTGTGCGTGTTGAAGTAACAACCAAACTCACAGTATGTTTTTGCACACATAAGGGATGATTTTAGCCTCAGTGATCCTATTTTCCACCCATCATGAACCTTTCTTTTCTGGGATTTCTGAGAAATGTAAAAGATATCAGACACCCAGAAATAATGAATACATTTTTCCCGGGTAGACAGCCAGGTTTGAAGATCAAGTGTCTCCGACGTTTCAGAGGCCCACGCTGCCTCCATCCTCAGGGATACTGAAGTGTCGAGTCTGTCATGCCGAGGTGGTATATATACAGATCGCGAGTTGCGAGGAGTCGACCAATCAGGCGCCAATTCATTTTTCCATCGTCCATCGGCCGAAAAAAAGACGATGGAAAAATGAATTGGCGCCTGATTGGTCGACTCCTCGCAACTCGCGATCTGTATATATACCACCTCGGCATGACAGACTCGACACTTCAGTATCCCTGAGGATGGAGGTAGCATGGGCCTCTGAAACGTCGGAGACACTTGATCTTCAAACCTGGCTGTCTACCCGGGAAAAATTTATTCATACTCTTCGCCAGGAAAATCTCAAATCTTACCCAGAAGCAATATTGGTGGCTGAAAAGGATACTGATCTGATACCAGCTGCCATCCATAGGGCTAAGCTACTGGTTTGCGGTAACAATTCCACCTCCAAATATCGTTATAAAAGGGTGTTTCTAAAACAGCTTCACCGTTATAGTGAATTACATTTAACATTATTAAGATAGGAATTTCGCCGGGACCAAACGAAAATATTGCTGTATGCGGGTTTATCGTTAAATCGATCTTCGTTGTACAGAGGTTTGATTGTATACATCTCCAGGAAATATAACAATAATATACGTAATTAAGTGTTTATGTTGATATTTAGTGAATTACCCTTCCATCTGTTCATGAATCAGCATTTTACGGCAAACAATGCTTCAGAGAACAGCCACGTTACGAATACCTTTTAATAGTATGATCGCTGTCTTTTATGGTCTATACCAGCGTTTCTCAACCTTTTTGAACCCGAGGACCTCTAAAATGTATAAACAATTTTACGGACCCCTAATTTTACATCCCATTTTTAAAAGAAGGCCCATATTCTTAATATTTGGGGTATTAATTATAGGTCATTATAGCGAAATATGTGAAAAAAAATTTACTTCTTTACTTTCCACTTGCTTTGTGATATTTTTCAATTATGTCTGAGGACCACCAGTGGTCCGCAGACCATAGGTTGAGAAACGTTATGAAAACACACGAAATGAACTCAATTCAGTCTAATATTAAAATTAACACGAACAGAATTGAATTGTTTACTACACAGTTTCGTTTGCTACTATCAAGGTTTCCAGATAGTTCCATGTTCGATAATACTCGATACCATACCAGTGTTATAATGAAAATGTGTATCGTAATGGATGTTATTAAGACACATGTAATGAAGTATGTCCAAACAAAAATGTGTTTTATTAAATTAGTATATTTATTATATACTAGCGTGTGCCCGCGGCTTCGCACGCGATAATTATTTCAATTAATAGCATAATAGTTAAATCATTATATTTATTAACACCTAAATCACGTGGACTACATACCACGATTAGATAGCGTCGCCTGGTAAAAGCGACCTCAGATTAGAGTTCCCTGGCCCAGAAAACCCCTGCATAGTGAGTTTCGTCCAAGTCGAACAATGTTTGACCATATTTAGGCCTATATTGATTATCCCTCTTCCGTGTAGGTTGAAAATTTCATACGTCTGCGGGCCTTGATATTCTAAACAAATGAATCCTCCAGGATGGACTTACAAAATCAAGCGATCGCCCGCGATAATTATTTCAAGAATTAAAAATTAAGAGCATAATAGTTACCGGTAAGTCATTATATTTATTAACACCTAAATCACGTGAATTACATACCACGATTAGATAGCGTCGCCTGGTAAAAACGGCCGCAGATTCGAGGTCCTTGGCCCAGAAAACCCCTGTATAGTGAGTTTCGTCCAAATCGAACAACGTTTGACCATATTGAGGCCTATATTGATTATCCCTTTAATACTAATAATAATAATAATAATAATAATAATAATAATAATAATAATAATAATCCTCTTCAGGGTAGGTTGAAAATTTCATATGTCTGCGTGCCTTGACATTATAAACAAATGAATCGACCAGCGTGAGCTACAACATTCAAGCGATCGCGATAGTTTTATGTCCAAGGAATGACAAAAATAGCCAAAGCCTACTGTAATTGATTTGACATTGAATGGTATTACTGAAAACTGATGCTTCGAAAACGCAAAAAATGCACGTTTTCTTTCCGTTATAACTCATGAACGAAAGCAAAAATTAAAAATGTAATATGCCAGAAACCTTCCTGGGAATGCACTCAACAACTTCCCAGAGTTTCATGGCGATCGGATGAATGGTGTAGTAATGCATAAAGGACAGACACACACATACACATACATTCATTTTTATATATATAGATTTCTGTCTTGGAATATTCACTATAAAGCGTAACTTGTACATTATTAATAAACGTGCTAGAAAATGCACTCATTATTATGACTACTTCCCTACCCACTCTTATACAATTCAACGGTCCTAAATAGCGTGCTCACTCGCTCCCTCACTTCGTGAGACATCTCGTGTACTCGGCGATGTTCGTCTCTCGCAGTCTAAACTTTCACGAAGAGTACAAAATTAGGAAAACCGTTTCTTTATTATTTAAGACCTAAATGAAACGAACACATATTCTAATTTTATTTTTACTTACAATTTTCATAGCTCTGAACCACAGACATTTTAAATAAACTGCCAGTGTAAATTTCTTAAAAATCCTGGACTCAATTAATAATGGCGGGCGAAGCCGCGAGCACCAGCTATAATATTATTGATAGTTTAACCCTGGAAGTATCGCGGACAATAAAATCCAAACAAACCACTCCTTCCGTTGATAAATTATATAATTTATTACACTGAATTTATCCAATAAAATTCACATCATATTCATCTGTCAACAAACAGTTGAGAAGCGATACATATTAGCAGTGTTCACAGGTAGCTTTGGAACTGCATAAAACTTACGATATAATTAATTTCTGAAATCTACGTCCTGGTAGGAACGAATTATATTCTAAAGGAAGAAGTGATAGTATATTATGAGATATTTTAATTAAAAATTGATGAAGCCACCGCTGACTTTTGTAAATGTATTGTCAGTGCCTTCAGGATTCTAGACCTGTAAGTTTCGTATTTAAGCATCATTTTAACTTTCTAGTTAAAGTACAAATTAATAAAGAATGAAGTACAACGCAGGCTAGAAGTGGAAGACACCCAATATTGATTATGCTGTCATTAATCCCATTTACTGGAGTGCGTGTCACTTGTTAGTGATGAATGTTGGGAAAGTCAATGAAGCGATTCCTTATGCACTGCCACTGTGATCATTAACCCCTCTGCTTCTTCTGATACCAACCTAACATCCGTGTTAATAAGCTAATTCTGATGCACTCAAAGCAACTGACTGGAATATAATTTAGATTTTAGAACTTAGCTCAGAAAGAGAACTGAAGTTTAGACAGATTCTGTTGTCTTATGCCCGGTTTGTACAAACTAGTGAATTACCTATGGGTAAATTATCCATGGACAAATTAGTTCCATGTAACCTACAATGATAGGCCTATAATGAGCAAGGCCTTGGAGTTGTACAGTTAATTTAATTCAGAAGGCTTTGATTCTCATTGTTTAAATTATTATTGATCCTATGAAAGGTTAAATTTTATCCAGCCATCTATGAAAGGATAAATTAACCCGAAGGTTTACCCATGGAAAGATCTAGCCCGAGTTTGTGGGAACATTTTTTCTGTCATTTTCATATTTGCCCAGAGGACATTTATCTAGAAACTCGCCACAAGTGTATGTGATTGCTATCTTTAAATTATTTGTGTTGGTGTGGTGTTATTTTTGTGTAAATTCTGTCCATTGGATAATTTACCCATAGGTAATTCGTGAGGTTATAGAAACCGGCCATTAGTTTCAAATGTACTCTAGTTCACATCGCAAAACAAATTAATCACATCAGCCTACTCGATGATTACTTAGTCGTGGTTTATTTTGGAATGCTTAGTTCTTTCTTTCTTTCTTTCTTTTTCGCAGTTTCACCTCACCCTTTTTAGGATTTAAGCGACCCAAGCCGCCCGGGCCTTACAGGGCCGCGACCTGTCGGGAGAGGGATTATCTTTGGATCACATACATACTTTTTTGACCAGACAAGGACATGGAGGGCCTCCCCGGATGAGTGATCAGCCCAACGCGGGGCCACCTCCGAGACAACACGAACACATAGGACGATACACACCGTTCACACACACACTCACTCCAAACAAGGCGAGGATGGGGATGAAGATGATAATGACGGCCAGATGATATCCGGGGACCACAAGGGCCTAAAGTTACCTGACATTTGTCTCACAGGTGAGGGAAAACCCCGGAAAAAACCTCACCAAGGTAACTTGTCCCGACCAGGAATCGAACCCGGGCCCGCTGCGTGAGAGGGGAATGCTTAGTTGAAATTCGTTAAAATTTCTTATCACGCATTTTAGCTTCTTCTGGATGAGTGGGCATGTTTCAATTTCATGTATAGTTCTAGGGGTTGTTGCTTTATCAAACGGAAGTGCTCATGCCCAGCCAAACCTGTGGCACGCAGAGATCTGAAACATGTCCGAATGCACCTTAAAGACATATTTTTAATTTTTAGCTTTCGTTCGCGAGTTATGAGTTAAATAATGGCTGGAAACATGACTTTTTGCGATATGGAAGTACCTGTTTTGGCTAATATAATTTAATTATTGTAAAATTAATCACCGATGGTCTTCTTATGCTACAATAGCAACAGGGAAAAAAAATAGCATTGCTGATATTGATTTTTTGCAATATAACAAGAAGTTGTCGGCCGCTTCGATTTTTTTTTAGCCGGCTTTGCTTGATCCATTTGTTTGTAATATTACGACACGAAGAAACCTGAATGTTCTTTTACGTAGATGGACAGAAGGGGAATCATGAATACAGGACTAAATGGGAAAACATTGATTTGGACGAAACTCGCTATGCAGGAGTTTTTTGGGCTAGGGAACTGGAATCAGGTCTTTTTTCTTCAGGCGGAATACTTTAATCGTGAAATTCACCTGAAAATCAATTTTATTAGCTTTTTAATTATAATTAATTAATTATACCATTAATAATTATTAATGTTTTTAATTGTTTAAGCATGGTTTGAATAAGGTTCATTAATAGTTTCATTTGGAATTTGTATGCCCACATGATTAGTTTCTTTATTCTTATACCACTTCAAGCCTCTGGGCAAAATTTCTCGGCCCTTTCACTTCCAAGAAATACCTTAGTTTCCGGAGGGGGTTAAGGGGCGATAGGCTTATCACCTGTCCCTCTGCCCTCTCTCGAAAAATAAGCGTAACAAAATTCACATCGGTAAACAGAAACCTCCACTTGGAGGCCCTTCGTCCCAACATGGGGGCGTAGGATTCGAGAGAGAATGTTTATATGAAGAGAATATCATACGTAGTATATTGTAGAAACTGCCAAAACGTTCATTTGGGCAGAGGAAATTATGTATTTCACACTAGAATTTTTAAATTCCGTTTCAGCTGGTAAAGAGCAGATCTTAGATTTTTTGGACCCGAGAAAGCTGTCAAAAGCTCCATAAAAGAAATCCATTAAAATAGGTTTGGAGTTAAACTTCCTCACCACTGACACCCGTGAAAACAACGGTCCCTTTGCTAATAAAATAGGAAAGAAGTTGGGTTTAGAGTCGATACTATTTTGCGAGTGCGCAGCCGCGGGAAGGGACGGGCTACTGTGCACGCGGAGACAGAATTCAGTCAGGCATGAGCAGTTCGCCAGGATGCTACTGGAGGCGCTGGTTGTCACCGTCTCCCTGCTACTCGGTGAGTTCACACGTTCACTTACAATAAACATTGAGATACAGATTGGCAATCGATCCCAAACGTTTGTGGAATGTTCTAAATGTATTCAGTGGTGAGAGAGAAATGTGTAAGAATTTGTTCAACATCAACCAATCATAGTCGTTCTTCACTAAATATTCATCACCTGCAATAAATATGACCTTGGTAACATGAATGGAATATACAGGGTGTTAATAAATAACACCGAAATCTTTTACCGGTATATAGAGGGGACTTATGGCCGGTTTCTATAAACTCGCGAATTACCTATGGGTAAATTATCCAATGGACAGAATTTACACAAAAATAACACCACACAAACACAAATAATTTAAAGATAGCAATCACATACACTTGTGGCGAGTTTCTAGATAAATGTCCTCTGGGTAAATATGAAAATGACAGAAAAAATGTTCCTACAAACTCGGGCTAGATCTTTCCAAGGGTAAATCTTCGGGTTAATTTGTCCTTTCATGGATGGCTGGATAAAATTTAACCTTTCATAGGATCAATAGTAATATTTAAACAATGAGAATCAAAGCCTTCTGAATTAAATTAACTGTACAACTCCAAGACCTTGCTCATTATATCATTGTAGGTTAAATGGAACTAATTTGTCCATGGGTAATTTACCCATAGGTAATTCACTAGTTTGTAGAAACCGGGCATTAGACAAGCAATTTTTATCCGCAGATTTCTGCCCTATGACGTAAAATGTGTATGCTACAGGGCATTAAAGTAATTACAATTTGGTGCTCATAAATCAATAATTACGCAAAATAGGGTTACACTTTTCATTACATTGAGTTCATGCGACAGAAACTTGACTCTTAATCATTCATCAACAGCTATATCATAATTTAGTGTTTCCATAATCTGCAAAATTTACAGACTAATCACATGACTGGTCGCCACTGCATTTGTCTTCTTTTTATTTATAAATACTGGCTACAGTATTAACAACGAAGTTCCTTTGTTTTGCATTTTTTCTAATGTTAGAAGTCAGTGGCGGCCATGCTTTGGAAGACTTTATGCTGTAACAGGAAAAATTGAATCCATAGAGCAAAAATCTCCTAATAAAAGTTGCTTGTCTATGCCTCCTCTATACACAGGTAAAATATTTCGGTGTTATTCATTAACACCCTGTATTTGTTCTTGGCCATATCAATATGCGTTGCTAAGAGCTATAATAGTGATATAATAATAATAATAATAATAATAATAATAATAATAATAATATAACGATATGTTGCGTTCACGGATTAGTATTAGTAATAATTTTGTGGGAAAAGTCTTCTGATCGTTAAATTACACTATACTTTATAATTACATAATATTATTACATTATTACAATGCAATTTATATTTTAATGCCATGAATGCCTTTTAATCAATTTATAGTATTGATAAAATATATTAACAAATAAATCAATTTTATTACCGGTAATTATTTATTCTTTTTTTATTGGGCTTTATAAATGCATTTCGTATATTTTAATCTACGCAAGTATTATCAATATTTGTTTTCTAAAGTTAAACAAACTTGATTAAACCATTTTCAACAACAACAAAAAACCCAAAGTAGGGCAAAAGTGTCTTGTCAGATCTCCGGGAGAAAATAAATTCAAACACCAATGACAATAGAATTGTTGTATTCCGGGACACCAAAACTTGTATACTTGCAATTTATATACTCTATTGTTAATGGCAGTGTAGAGAATTATTCTGGTGCAATATTTGCAGATTTTACCCGCTCATTTCCTATACATTCCTTGTTTGCTTAGCTCTTCACTCATAGGGTTGGTGTTAATGTAATTTTCCCTGTTTAACGTCCTCACGCACAAATACGGGGCTTCAACAATTAGTGAGTTTACGTCTGGTCGCCAGGAGCGCTACGGTCGGGTTGATAATAACAAATGAAAGGAAGGGGATTGAGGGAATTGGATAATGTGCCCTCCAAGGCCGCCTACATAATTATCGTGACGTACAGCTCTGGTTCGTACGACAAGTCCCGTCCGATTTCTATCACACCCTCTATGAATTATGTCGAAATAATAATATTTGCCTTATACGTCTGTTGCTATAGCAACAATAAACAATGCAAGTCTAATCAATCTCTTTATTTAAGCATGGCCTATTATAATTTTTATTTAAGTAGAGGGCCATGACTAAAATACAATCCCATCACAATCATTATTTGTTGCTATAGAAACAATAAACAATCTATGTCTTTTATTTAGACATGACCTGTATAATTACGTACAGGCCTAATATCCTCCAGACTTTTGTATAATAGCCTATACTAAAAAACACAGAAATCAGTCTCAAGTGGAATAATGGCTTCTAGTAGCAATTCTATGAAATTAGTTGACATTTGCATATGCGTTCATGAACTACAGATTATTGTCTCTGTTGGACATTACATGAGAATATTATAGGAGAAAAATTCCTCTGACACTGGTACTCGAACCCAGGACCTTTGGCTAACCGTGCCACTGCTCTACCAACTGAGCTACGCCAGAGTTCACTTCACAGCGCCAGATGGAACCTCTCTCCTATGACTGATTGCTCTAATGGTCTACCTCACTGACAGTCAATTTTATGTCATATTTTCAGTATTGTAAAGCACACTACTCAGTCATAGGAGAGAGGTTCCATCTGGCGCTGTGAATTGAACTCTGGCTTAGCTCAGTTGGTAGAGCACTGGCACGGATATCCAAGGGTCCTGGGTTCAAGTCCCAGTGTCAGAGGAATTTTTCTTTTACAGTATTATCATAGTTGTGATTTGTTTAACATTAGTTTTCTATACAACAACCATCTTGATATCCCACATACTCCTGTAAATTGAGCGGTAACGACTAGGCGATCGCAATGTCACGACAAACTTTCTATTGCTTAATTATTAAAATATAAAATAGTTTCAATAGCCACGGGGATCAGATTAACATCACTTAGCCTAATAGACTGTTATTTCCTCATGCACAGATAATAGTAGGTACAGTTTAACATCTTCAAAAAATCGATTTTTCAAAATATTTTTATTTAATACTACAATTATTTAAGTTCATTTTGGTAAAGAAATAAATATCTACAATCGTTTTAAAGTTATGATTTAAATACCAAGCTGCTCACAAGGGATGGAAAGGTACAAAATTTCATGTTGTACTTTTTAAGCTCATTTCCCATAAACTACATTTTTCAAAACTTAATTTCAAATAATTCAGAAACTAACTTACTGAGTAGATTAGAATGAAATTTTTTGTGCATGCTAACATAGGCCAACACATTACCTAGGGAAATGACCAGAATTGTGTCCATCCGCTTGATATGTTATTTTCTGATAAAAAGTTAATTGTGATCAAATTTCCTAGGAAAATTCTTACGTTAAGTTAAAAAATAAATTTAAAATGTCATTTATTCACCTAAAAGTCTGATTATGGTAATTTCCCTACAATTAGCCTGACTATACCCTGCAAAAAAAACAGAATTTCAATATTTAAAAAATTAGTCTTGTTATTATTGATAATTTTAATTCTAGCTTAGCGAGTAACCGCGATTTTGAATAATTAAATTAGGCATTTATTTTCATTTTAGGAAGTTGAAAGATCGCTCATTACATTTAAGAAACATAACATTTTTAACTGCTTAAATATTAATTTTAGACCGCCTGTGTGGTCTTGTGGTTAGCGTCGCTGACTACAGATCCGTTGGCCCGGGTTCGATCCCCGGTACCTCCTCGGATTTTTCTGAGGTAGGGAGGTCTGGAACGGGATGCACTCAGCCTCGTTATTCAAATTGAGGAGCCACTTGATAGAGAAGTAGCGGCTCGGGTCATGGAAACCACCATTAACGGCCGTGGGTGTCGGCATACTGACCACCTACCACAGGCAGATGACAGGATTGGGGGGCATGACGTAGCGGTCGGTTGGTAGGCCAATTTTTTTTTTTTGTGCCCTCCCTTACCCCCCCGAGTGCCAAGCAATGAAGCCAGTACCTCGGGTCAAACCAAATTCTGTTAACCATTTGTGATTATGTCCCTATCGTGAGTGTGTTCCATCCTGAAGGGATGTGGTGGATCGTGACGTGTCCAAGCTGGTATCTTGATTCATTTTCAAGCTTTCATCAGCTAGGTATTTGTGTGTGCGGTGTTACGGAGTGAGTAGTGTTCTTGATTGTTTAGAGTTTTGTGTTTGTGAGATTGTTGAGTTGTTTTGTACTGTTGATTGTTGTAATTATTGCATGCTTCTTTGTTATTTTGAGGGGTGGAACTAGGCCGGCATTTGCCTTACAGGCGAGGGAAAATCCCTCTCTAAACCTCGCCCAGCCTAGGGTAGTGAGCATTGCTCAGCCAGTTGGCAATCTACCTGTCTAGTTTAAGTGGTCCTTTTCAGTCAGTGCAGCTTTTGCGAACTGTTTTAATATCGGGAAATTGTGTTTTCTGGTTCCCTCCAGGGATGTAGTGCCACGGAGTTTAGTTTAAATATTAATTTCATATAATTTATATATACTGGAAAAAATTCAATATCACTAATATTTTAGTCGCCAAAGCTGAACCTACCCCCTAAAACCACTTGTCATTTCTTCATCTGAACACGGAAGCCAATGATATCATATGATATTTTTAATAAAGTGTTGTTGTACGACTTTTTTTCTGTGAATGTGAACAGAATGATAACATTGACTCTGTTCCGAACGAAAAGACTGAGTTTTTTCCCCGCTAGAGGGAAATTTATTAGTCGCTTTTACAAGTTGCTCCGTCCGTCAATTGTTCCTGTGGCAGTCACTTGTTTATTTTCCTGACAATCTGAAACAAATGAATATCGAACGCAGTGAAAGAAACAAAATGACTGCTGGGATTGTTTCTGCTTTCATTTGGTTTCCTTGTACAGGGCGTGCGGTAATTTAGTATACAGTGTGGTACAAAAAGTCAGGTAGGAAACGGTCAGACTTTTCCAGTCAGAAGTGTCTGTTTTGATTTGAATCAGCAATGCATCACACCCTTCTTTCTTCGTTCTTTCTTTTTACTGATAATTGGACGACATTTTGCAGAAAGGAACCAACCCTCAAATTTAGAAAACCGGAATAGATGCTTAATTTTTTCTACTGAACTATACAGGGTGTTAATGAATAACACCGAAATATTTTACCTGTGTATAGAGGGGACATAGACAAGCAGCTTTTATTAGGACATTTTTGCTCTATGACGTAAAATGTGTATGCTACAGGACATTAAAGTCCTTAAAATGTGGTGCTCATAACTCAATAATTGAGCGAAATAGGGTTAAAATTTTCATTAAATTGACTTCATGCCTTCTTAGCGATCGATAAAAACCTGATTCTTAATCATTCATCAAAAGCTATACCATAATTTAGGATTTTCATAATCTGCAAAATTTACTGACTAATCACATGATTGCCCGCCACTGCATTATGTTTTTATTCCTAATTTCCAGGGGTAACAAAAATGTTTCGTTTTTCTTTTCTTTCCTTCAGAGTTGTAAGATATCGATCGTCATTTTTTACAATTTTCCCGACGACTACACAATATTCACTGTTCCTTTGTTTCCCATCATTTCAAGTATTAGAAGTCAGTGGCGTGCATATCCTTGGGAGGTTTTATGTTTTAACAGGAAGAATTGAATCCATAGAGCAAAAATCTCCTAGTAAAAGTTGCTTGTCTATGTCCCCTCTATTCACAGGTAAAATATTTCGGTGTTATTCATTAACACCCTGTATATTAATTTACGTTGTGCAAACTAACCAACCCTCTTGATCCATGTATATGCCTTCTATTAAGCAAACAAAAACACAATGAAAAGATCCAGGTGGTATTTTATTTAACTTTAAATGCCTGATTTTTAGCTTAAAAATCATTTGGGTTGGTTCCTTTCTGCAGAATGACGTCCAATTAGAGTTCGGATGTTTATGACATGTCATATTTTTATCCTGACCTCCATTCTCGCCGCAAACACAAATTAAACACGAATTCCACATTTGTTATCCTAATCGGACCGTTCTTACTATGCATCTAAAGCCATATTTTAATCGTTCTCATGGTCTTGGTCATATTTGTAATTTAACGTCATATTTCAGTTATAATTTCGGTAAAAGAGTACAGTTATGCAGTATGTGCACTAAATTGTTGACTTACATTTTTTCCGAAAAAAAGTCACGAATATTTTGGTTTAACAGTAACTGAAATGTGAAGGACATAATAAGTAATAGCACAATTACCTTTTTCGCCTTGTTGTTAACTTGTTTTTATTTATTTATTTATGTTATTAATATTTTCAGTTCACATTTGCAGTGGTGTCTGGAACCATTAACGGATTAGAAGTTCTTTACAAGTAAAACTGTAAATCACCTGTAAAATTGTTAAAAAGTGATAATCTGATTGAATTAATCTATATTAATAAAAGGAAGTGTCTGTCCTCCGTCTGTCTGTCTTCCGTCTGTCTGTCCGCGATGCCCAGCGAAATCTACTCAACGCAGAGATCTGAAATTTTATACATAGGCGGACTGAAGGGTCGGAAAATGCACCTCAAAGCCGGAATTTTAATTTTCGCTTTAGTTCGTGAGTTATGAGTGAAAAATGAACAAAAAACGTGTATTTATTCCGTTTTCGAAGCATGAGTTTTCAGTAATACAAATCAATTACACTAGGCTTTGGCTATTTTTGTCATTCCTTCGACATAAAAGCATCGCGATCACTTGAATGTTGTAGCTCACGCTGGTCAATTCATTTGTTTTTAATGTCAAGGCATAATATGAAATTTTCAACTACAGTGAAGAGGATTATTATTATTATTATTATTATTATTATTATTATTATTATTATTATTATTATTATTATTATTATTATTATTATTATAGGGATAATCAATATTAGCCTAAATATGGTCAAACGTTGTTCCATTTGGACGAAACTCACTATACAGGGGTTTTCTGGGCCAAGGAACTCGAATCTGAGGTCGCTTTTACCACGTGACGCTATCTAATCGTGATATGTGGTCCACATGATTTAGGTGTTAATATAATGATTTAACTATTATGCTCTTAATTTTTAATTTTTGAAATAATTATCGCGGGCGAAGCCGCGGGCACCTGCTATCTTAAAATAATAAAAGGACGTGTTTGTCTGTCTGTCCACGATGCCCAGCGAAATCTACTGAACGCAGAGATCTGAAATTTTAAACATAGATGGGCTGAAAGGTGGGCGAATGCGCATCGAAGCCGGATTTTTAATTTTAGCTTTCGTTCGCGAGTTGTGAGTGAAAAACTGGCAGAAAACGTGATTTTAGCGCTGTCGAAGCATCAGATTTCAGTAATACATTTCAATGTCAAATCAATTGCAATTGGCTTTGGCTATTTTTGTCATACCGTGGTAATAAAAGCATCGCGATCGCTAGAATGTTGTAAGCCCACGCTGGTCGATTCATTCGTTTAGAATGTCAAGGCCCGTAGACATATGAAATTTTTCAACCTACACGGAAGAGGGATAATCAACATAGACCTAAATATGGTTAAACATCGTTCGATTTGGACGAAACTCACTATACAGAGATTTTCTGGGCCAAGGAACTCGAATCTGAGATCGCTTTTACCAGGCGACGCTATCTAATCGTGACATGTAGTCCACGTGATTTAGGTGTTAATAAATATAATGATTTAACTATTATGCTCTAACTTTATGCTCTTTTTTATCGCGGGCGAAGCCGCGGGCACATGCTAGTGTGATATAATAATAAAGTGTCATTAAACAATTTAAACTGGAACATTTATTTTTAGAAAATACGTTCTTTTTGGAGGTCTTTTTAAGGTCGTATTTGCAGTCATATTTTCCACTGTTTTAGGTCATGAACATCCGAACCCTACTGATACATTTTCGTTGTAAGGGAATCAAGCACATGTAAATATTAAATAACTTATAGGTCTAGTCAGAATTTTCCCATCATAGTCATTAAGTCATAGGTGAGCAACTGGGGGGAAACGTTTTAGCCCCCATCCCTTGCAGTGACGTAAGAAACCTGTTCTTCATGTTCAGTGTCACGTCGAAACTGCTTTATGCTGACGTCAAGGGCGACTGTAGTGGGAGAAATTCCCCTACCGCACAGTGACTCGATGTGTCACAGAAGCGCACCCATGCATTAAGTAAAATGTAAGTGATACTTCTTCTAAAACGCATAACTCCTTTATCTTTGGTGTATTCCAGAATGAAGTACACGGCTGCATTGCTGTATTGGGCATTCAGTTATCTTAACCTTATTTAATCTCTCTATATATAAGAGGCTTTGTCCTGACTGACAGGAATCAACGTAGAGCCTAAACTATAACAGGTAGAGACTTGGAATTTTGACAGTACCTTCGTTTCATAATGTAGATGCTCACTAAGAAAGGATTTTGAAAAATTCTGATTTTAAATGCCAAAAATCAAATGTTTTTGAGAATACTTAATCCCTTCTTACACAGAACTATCGAATCCGAATCACATTTGACATTAAAACATATTGTTGCCAGTGGGTTTCAGATGGGTTTGGAATTAAATTAAATGGAAGTTTGACAATTACAGTTGGCTTTGTCTATTTTTGTCATACCTTGGAAATTAAACTTTCGGGATCGCTTGAATGTTCTAAGCCCTAATATGGTCAAACAGTGTTTTATTTGGACGAAACTCACTATACATGGGTTTTCTGGACCAAGGAACTCGAATCTGAGGTCGCTTTTACCAGGCGATGCTATCTAATCGTGGTATGTAGTCCACGTGATTTAGGTGTTAATAAATATAATGATTTAACTATTATGCTCTTAATTTTTAATTTTTGAAATAATTATCGCGGGCGAAGCCGCGGGCACATGCTAGTGTATTATACGCGAGGCATGACTTAAAAATCTAAGTTTGTATATGAAGTTAGTACCTTTTATCTAGCCTTCAGAGAACTTACTGGAAATTCTATTGAATAAAAGTTTTAGCTCTTACTATATAATTTTTATCCTAACACACCGTAACTATATATAGAAATGCATATGCTATTATAAAACTCGTCTAAAAAATTTAAACAAATCGTTGAAGCCGTTTTCGAGAAAATAAAGAAAAATGAAATTGTTTTCATGTAAAGTATTCATAAAAATGAAAAGAAAGTCGTTTCCACGTTTCGCGTCGTATGCCCAAAAGATGATAATGATCAGGGCCCGGATTCTGATGACCTAAGATTGTTTGAAAAATGACCTATAAAATGACCCTAAATTTTAAAGAAAATGACTTAGTAATTATAAAAAATGACCTAAAACTTATATTTTATTTATAAAAAATGATTATTGTAAACACAAAGTTATAGACTAGTTTGTACATAATTGTAAACTGTAATGTTGTGAATGTTCTTTTCTCACGGAAATTTATACTGGCACTGAGGCGCTGGCGAGTCAAAATTCGGCATTTCCTTTTGTGGTCTGCCGGATTATATTGTTGTTTATTGAGGGTAAACAGTAGTTTGCACTCTCAAATCCAAGCAGGTGCCAAGTCAATCTAATAACAATAGTAATATAATAAAAAAAATTGGAGTTTCTTTGATTCTCATTTCCGACTGAGACATGTCAACACTTCAACGGCGAATTTTTCCTTCTTGCATTAAACAAACAACACTTCAAAGACAGCACTGCTAGTGACGGAAAAAAGTTAATACACTCAATGCAAATACATGAAAATGACAAAATAATGACCTAAAATTGAAATAAATGCCCTAAAAATACAAAATTGCATAAATTGACAAAAAATTACCTATTAGAAATGCATTTTTATAATCTAGAGGCCATGATTAGGATTTATCTACAAGTTGGCAATGTCTATGCAGCATCAATAAAAAGATGACATGTCATTAGAATCCGGGCCATGATGATGATGTGTGCTGGCTTCTGAACCCGAGAATCTTCGATTCGAACCAAGTCCATTAAGTTGTTGATTACGGGTCCTCCCGGAAGCGAAATTCAGTTGCGTAGACCTGGATAACAATAGGAAGGGTGGATTCCCCGGAAACACGGCATGCGGGTTGCATAAATACAGGGGAAGCTCAAGTTCAAGGCTGTCACTTGTTTTATTCAGAATATAATTATCTGAGTGCGTTGCCATGGATACCAGTTAACATCACCATGGTAACCGATGAAACAAAATACTATCCAAGTGGCCATGACCAAATAAATGAAGCGATACTAAGCCTACTGCGACATATCCACACGTAGGTATTTGAACTGTCAGAAATACTTTTTCTCATAGCCTAACTGATTTTAAAGAATCTCTTACATTATGCAATTGTTTTTTGGTGTCCGTCTTAAAATGTTTATAATTTCCATGGCAACTGGAACATGACACAAAAACAATAGAATGTTATGAAAGCTGGATTTCTATCAGTAACAGACAGCTGGTATATCCCCTTAAATATCCATTCCATTGAAATTTTGCATAGAGGAAAAGTTTCCGTATATATTATCCTGAGCAATTTCTGTCATCCATCATTTTCAGTAAAATCAATATTGAGTGAGATATTTCTATGTTTTCCTTACAAGCCCTCTACATGTAGTGCTGTACAAATAAATTCTTAGTCTAAAACCGTCAGAATACCAACTTGTATGAATAATCTTGCTTTCTTTCATGTTCATGGCTCATATAAAACTGTAGGTGAAGTCCTGGGTTCAAATCTAACCTCGTAGCCATCCAAATTGACTTGGGATTTTCATGGTTTCCTCGTCCGCAAAGGCTAATTCCGGATTTGTAGGACTTGTTTATTTTCCATACCTCATCGCCGTTATGTCACTGGATATTATAATCGTTTAAACTGAATATCACATAAGAAGACATCACTGAAAAAAAAAAAATGCACGGGAATGAATGAGTTGTTGCAAGAGCCTACTGGTAAACCTAAACACGTGATATGACCATTATATGGGGGTTGTAGATTAATTTTTGAAAGGTATTTACCGGTTTCTTTCGTAAAACTAAAAACTTCAATAACAAGTAGGCCTATATCTGAGAAAGTTTGTGCAAGTTATTTTGCACCGTTTATTTAGTCATACTTTTTCAGAGCATTCAAGATTGGTTCACAAGGACTTGTAAACCGTATAGCGTTCGTATCTACACTTATACAATTCAACGGCCCTAAATAGCGTGCTCTCTTCGTGAGACATCGGGTATACTCGGCGATGTTCGTCTCTAGCAGTCTAAACTTTCACGAAGAGTACAAAATTAGGGAAACCGTTTCTTTATTATAAAAGGCTTAAGTGAAATGAACGCAACGAACGAATATTCTAATTTTATTTAAATAGGCCTACTTACAATTTTCAAAACTCTGAACCACAAACATTTTTAATAAACTGCCAGTGTAAAGTTCTTAAAAATCCTGGAGTCAATTAATAACGGCGGGCGAAGCCGCGGGCCCCAGCTATAACTTACTGATAGTTTAACCCTGGAAGTATCGCGGACAAAAAAAATCCACACAAACCATTCCTTCCCTTGAAAGATTATATAATTTCTGAAAATTACACTGAATTTACAAAATAAAATTCACATCATATTCATCTATGAACAAACAGTTGAGAAACGATACGTATTATCCACCGCCATCTCGAGAATTACACACGAGTAATACAGTCTAGAAGGCAGTGGCATTATCAGTGTTCACAGTTAGCTTTGGAACTGCATAATCGAATCTGAGATCGTTTTCCCAGGCGGCGCTTTCTAATCGGAATTTTAGCTGTTTCATTAATTAACGGTTTAGTTTATGATTGATTGGCGTGCAAGTGTTAATAAATATAATGCTTTAATAATTATTATTAATAATTATTAATAATTAATTTTTAATTTTTCAATTAATTATCGTGGGGTCCACCGCTGTGGCTCAGGGGATGCGTTCAATCCTCTCACGCAGCGGGCCCGGGTTCGATTCCTGGTCGGGACAAGTTACCTAGGTGAGGTTTTTTCTGGGGTTTTTCCTCACCTTTGAGACAAATGTCGGGTAACTTTAGGCCCTTGTGGTCCCCAGATATCATCTGGCCGTCATTATCATCTTCATCCCATCCTCGCCTTGTTTGGATTGAATGTGTGTGTGAATGGTGTGTCTCGTCCTATGTGTTCGTGTTGTCTCGGAGGTGGCCCCGGCATTGGGCTGATAAATCATCCGGGGAGGCCCTCCATGTCCTTGTCTGGTCAAAAAAGTATGTATGTGATCCAAAGATAATCCCTCTCCCGACAGGTCGCGGCCCTGTAAGGCCCGGGAGGCTTGGGTCGCTTAAATCCTAAAAGGGAGAGGTGAAACTACGGTAAAGAAAGAAAGAAAGAATTATCGTGGGCGAATCCGCGGGGACCTGCTAGTTTAATACATATGTATTGAAACATTCCCTGCTCACAGATTAACAAAGCCTGGAAGAACAGAATTCGTGGTCTCTTTAGTAGAAGAAGTGTGTAATATTGGATACGTTAACAAGCGCGAAAATAAAAACCCGTCAAAATGTTGGTGTATGCGTCAAAATGATTAAATTACGCACGGTAAATAGTAATTGGTTTGGATATTGACAGGCGGATTTGCTCATAACTTAATTTCAACGACCGCGTCGTTCCAACAAAACACTGTCGGTCGATGTTAAAGGGACACTCTATTTTGTTTTTATTCCCGTTACCATGGAAATTATGAGATGATCGTGCTGCGTGTGAATGCTGGATATTGCGATAGTTGTTGTTTTTCCGTGCTATATCTTGCAAACTAATGCGCGGATTTTAACCAAATTTAACACGCGTGTGAAGGCACGACTGGTCACGTATTCTGCATCTCCATTCCAATTTCGGGAGGCTTTTGTGCACTAAATACATGTCGCATTCTGAGCCTCCTAGATCAGCTGCACTCACTTTCTCTAAGTTCTCTAATTGCTGGAGTAGGCATTCAGCTGTTTCTACGTCATGCAAAACCGTATTCGCGATATAAACACAGGTTGAGACAATTGATAAAATAGGTTAGAATGCAAAGTATAATTGCATTTTGAATATATATATATATATACAGTAAGCATTGTAATGTAGAATATGCTTATTTTAAGCGTGGTACTAGCTTGTACGGTGCAATAATTTTGAGAAATGCAGGTTGGATATATTCTTTTTTACGAATAACTTAGCCCTATACATCCAACAAAATGAAAAAGTTGATAAGTCAGAACTAGAGTAACGGATATTCTGCATTTAGCCTAAGTAATATAAAACGAAAAAAAATGGTATTTTACATATAAATGACAAAACGTTACTTTCTCATTAATATTGTAAAGTACACGCACTCGCGAATATACGCATATTTGAAATAGTAGTAAAAATAATATTAATAATAATAGTAATAATAAAAATAATAATAATGAATTTTACACATTGGGTACTTATTTGAAACAAATTTTCAAAAAAAATTGTCTGAGGGGTAAGGCCCAGATTTTTATGTAATATCAAAGTGCGAAATATGTCCATAAAAATGTAATAAATATCAGGGAAATGTGTAATAATAAAAATATAGATAGTCTAAAATTAATGTTCTCAATGGAATAAATATACGAACGTGTTCATACAAGCTTCTACATGCTAATTCTAATTTTGACAGTGAAATCAACTTAGGCCTATATGATTTACCAAATTAAAGCCACAGTAAAACTGATTCAGTTATTTTTAGGTAGGCCTATATTTCGAAGAAAAATCTACCTATTGCAATCGATACCATGTCATGATTTTCGATTTTTTTTTCATATCTTTACGTTTCATGCTTCCCTAAGTACGAAACCACCGCCCGTTAAAATAAAAAATGTTTGTGATATTTATTTATAGCCTATCTTTTCACGCTAGCGGCCGTAATTTTGAAGATATTTGAACCAAATTTTATTATGTTATTTATAGGCCCAATAGTTCGAACACTTTCGTTAATGAGCAAAATTGGCCAAAGGTTGGGCGGGGGAGGGGGTTAACATTTTGAAAATTTTATATCTCAGCCCCTATGAAGTATAGCGGGAAACTTTGTTTGAATAAATTAGAGTACTCCCTATGGAGTTCATAACATCTACGATTCGGGGGTTTTGGGGGTACGAGTGGGGGTGGGGGGATGGAAATTCGAAATTTTTGAAACCACTTCTTGTGGGGTATCGTTGTAAAGCTCTTCATGAGTACTCTACAAATCAATAACTAGTTTCTCGATAGATCTCAAATAAGGCGAGATTTGAATGTTTAAAAAAGCGCTCTTTCCTCTTTTTTTGCAGTTATTATTGCGGGTTTGTCATGCCAAGGCTAAAGAAGAAGAAATAAATTAAACCAAAAGCACTTCGAAATCTACCTCAGCCTGTAGGCCAGCCTAAAGGGATTATTGAAAAATGTAATGCACTTAATTTGTGGAGAAATATGTATTGTAGCAAAACCTGTTGTCATCGTGCCCTGAAAACTCACTTTTTGAACCCGATTGTCCCATTTGAGTTAAAAGTACCTGTATTTATTATTTGTGTGCAATGCACTATGTGTCTTGATGGATCACCCTACCTATAGTTGAGTTACACACTTAAAACATTACCGGTACCACATTCGTCAATACTTGACCACTGCTTTAGTTTTGACGCAACTGGAGCTATTTATAGCAAGTCCACTTCATTGATGGAATTTCAGCCGTATGAGTTCCTAGAAAAACTCAATTCGTGGAAATAGCGGTATTGTTGTTTACCTGAAACTTCACTGTAGCCTAATTATTTCCAATTAGCTGGTTTCAGTTTATAGAACAAAGACCAACATGACTGGCTGAGCCAAGTTCTGAGAAACGATAAGTCCTAATGTAGGCTATTATAGCTGATGCTCCCAGAACCACCGTATTTTGCATTTGTGTTGGAATTCAGAAAGTTAGAAGGATTATCCCTAACTTTAGTAACTGAAATGTTTTCTTTTAAAAGAAAATTAACCAATTATTTTATTAGTCATTGAAAAATAAAACTAAACTAAATTAAACTAAACTCCGTGGAGCTACATCCCAGGAGGGACTTGGCCTACCACCCGACCGCTGCGTCATGTACCATAGGCAGACGGCATGTGGTCAGCATACCGACACCCACTAAACTCCGTGGAACTACATCCCTGGAGGGGCTTGGCCTACCACCCGAACGCTTCGTCATCTACCATAGGAAGATGGCAAGATTGGGGAGGCATGTGGTCAGCATGCTGACACCCATGGCTGTTAATGGTGGTTTCCATGACCGGAGCCGCTACTGCTCTATCAAGTAGCTCCTCAATTTGAATCACGAGGCTGAGTGCACCCCTATTAGACCTCTCTACCTCAGAAAAATCCGAGGAGGTACCGGTGATCGAACCCGGGCCGACGGGTCTGTAGTCAGCAACGCTAACCACAAGACCACGCTGGTGGTAGAAAAATAAAACAAAATCAAATAAATTCTATATTTTTTTAATGATTTTGTAGATGTTATGTACAAAAATGCTCCATTGGTTACATAATATGTAAAATATGTAATATTGCTGTCAATATGTAAAAGTATGTAAAATGAAACCTAACTTTATTAGGCTATATCAGAAGCTCAAATAGCCGACATTTTTCATTTTTAGTAGTCTACAAGTAAGGGAAAGAATGCGGGCCCTAGTTATAAGCCATCTGTCTGTCTGTCTGTCTGTCTATGTGGATGTCTGTGAATAGGCTAGCTCCAAAATGGAAAATCGTATGAAAACAAAATTTCGTATTTGAGTCTGGTACCTTCCGAAGATGTGAGCTGGAGATTGGCGACAAGTTTCTCTTATTTTTATGGGGACTTTACAATAAGAAATTTTCGTTTTTCACGATTTTCTCGAAAACGGCTCTAACGATTTTCTTTAAATTTTGCAAATGGGTTGCTTATATCAAGAGTTGAAACAAATACTCTGAAGGGTAGTTATAAGCCACCCACTGTGAATACGCGCTCTTTGCAATACGGCCCCTTGTAACGGAAAATCGTACGAAAACAAAATGTTGTATTTGGGTTAGGTACCTTCTGAGGCTGTGACACGAAGATTGGCGACAACCTTCTTTTATATTTAAGGGCACTTTATATGAAGAAAATTTCGTTTTTTGCGATTTCCTCGAAAACAGCTTTTACGATTTTGTTTAAATTTCACACATGGAAGGCTAATATCAAGAGCTAAAACTATTATTTGAATTTTTTTTTTAAATTCCCTCAAGGGTAGTTATAAGCCACCCACTCTGAATATGCGCTCTTTGAAATATGGCCTCTTGTTGTGTGTCAGGATGTGAAGTGAGAAAAATGTATTGGCCATGCTTAAAGTAAAGAATGTTACAAGAGTACATTAGTCAGATTTTAAGCTTACTTGGATTATGTGTCCTTCGGGGATGCGATATGAATTGGCAAAGACATTATCTTTATTGTACAACCAATTTACATGAAGAGAATGGCATACACTATAATTACTAAGAGACTAACTTTTATTTGGAAGAAGAAGTTATGTGAATGTCACACCATATTTTTTATTTTCAAGTTATACTACTGTATTTACAAACACACAGACAGCTTTGATTATCCTATACGGCAACTTGTTTTCTTTGTTGCCAAGCAGCCATCTTGTCGTCAATAGCAACCAACAAGTCAACTTACTAAAGGAAATCTGATGTCATCCACTCAATTAACTTTCTACTACTCTTAGCGTAGGCAATGCGATTTTCTCGCCTCGCATTTTCATTTAGAGCAAGTGGCTGCGTTGCAGGACATGCGTATTCAGTTGTCTCAGCCTTACGCAAAACCGCGTAGTTCACGATGCAGGCCTAGGTTAGCGTAAGAGGCGAATAACTGCCCTTCAGAGAATTTCTACGAAAAAGAATTATTCCGACTATTCCACACATACGCCGCGTGTTTGATATTGACCAATAACGTTTAGCAAATCCTCGGATATAGACCAATCACGATCGTTTATCTTACAATATTCTTGTAGGAATCGCGAGGATAGCATTTTATCGGGTAAAACACGCTGTTCGTTACTGAACTGTAACAGTATCGGTATGCAGTGATACTAGATTACGTCATCCATTGTCGGCGCTAAATTGAAAACAGAAATGGCAGCCTCAAGTTTGGTAATGCATCTGTTGACGAAATTGATATTATTATAAAGGAATACCGAAAGAAATAGAAAATGCATATGGATCCAGTTCCAATAGTTTTGTGAGGAACGTAAGTACGAATTGACTAAAGAAACTGAAATGCAACAGATTGCTCATATATTAAAATTACGTTCTTGAATTAAAATGTGTCTTTATTTCGTATCTTGATTTTTAGGTTAACTACGGTATTTTGTCAATATACGTTGGTAGCATTGATTAGTATTCCATTATGGAGACTGTTCATTTATTTAGTATGCCGTGATCTGACAACTGACAGTATTAATTATTTCATTTTAAACTAACAAGAAGAAAGTAATTATTATTCATGTAATCTATTACATTTTATTCGTCAAATAGTCTTAATAAATCCAACTCGAGGTTACGAGTTTCATAAGATAAATTCGCTCCTGCTGCGCAGTCGCGAATCTATCGATAAACTCGTAACCTCTCGTGGGATTACCTATGACAAAAGCTAAAGACAATGGAATTATTATTATTATTATTATATTATAGGAAAATATGAAATTAATTAATTATTATTATTAGCCTATTATCATTAATATTATAATTTCTTTTCTTTCTTCATCTTAGTTTTATCTCTCCCTTTTTTAGGATTTAAGCGACCCAAGCCGCCCGGGCCTTACAGGGCCGCGACCTGTAGGGAGATTATTATTATTATTGTTATTGGTGGTGGTGTTGTAGCGTCAGTATGTGTGCTTTGGTTATTGTTATGCACGTTGTTCATTGTTGCGTACGGCTCAATCTCATTTCAATTCTCTCCCTGCCGAGGGAAATATTTTACCTATAAAGGGAAAAGTGGGGTTTGAGATAGCGTTTCCTGGGGAACGTCCACATTGCTGTGATGAATCACCTGGTATATTTAGTTGTGAGATAAAGGTAAATTTTAATTAATATGAAATTCAGTTGGTATCAGGTTTTCGAGTGTAATCAATCTTACCCCTGCCCGCCTCACAGATTGCATGAGCTCTACGTTACGACCGCTTTCATCAGGACTCACTCTTACAGATAACATTTCACTTAAATAACAATTATAGGAGGCCATGGCCATGGCCTACCCAGGCGGCTTCAAAGGAATAAACCATTAAACCCCGGTTTCTATAAACTCGTGTACATATGGGTAAATTATCCGTGGGCAAATTAGTTCCTAATCACTAGACTTCAGACTTTTAGGTCGCTAAAAATGCTGTTTCAGGTACCTAAAATAGGCTCTAAAAATTGGAAAATAGGCTCTAAAAATCGTAAAATAGTCTCTTATAAAATCGTTAAGTTGCCAATTTTCTGAAATATCTCAATTGCAATGCAGAATATTATATTTATTGAAGTCACCATTAATCAATAACCATGATAAACACAGATATAGGCCTATATAGACCTATAACTAGGCCTTATTACTACCATAACAGTGAAAACCTAATCCCTGCGATCAGAAGCTACGCACGCTACCATATTCAACCCCTTGTATCCCTCAGTGATTCAGAGAACTACTTTTTTTTTGTTATTGGATGTGGGAGTCGGGAGAAAAACTCTACATTTTCTAGGAATTTTCCTACTGAAGACGAAACATTCCTTACTATTTAACCACGTCACAAATGTGTCATATACTGCACATTCCGAGCTAAAAATTTAGTACGAACTGAAAATAAATGCTAGAATTTATAACAAACAAAAAAAGACTTATTTTGAACTTTAGAGAAAAAACAAGCAAAAAGGCAATATTAGGCTCCAACGTAAAAATAGGCTGTTTTAGGTCCTATAAAATTATCAGTTTTAGGCATAGTCACTTATGAAACATGCATGTACAAGTTTTCGTCCATATATCACTTAAGGATTAAAATAGGTTTTTACCTAAAATCCGAAGTCTACTAATCACCCACAATGATATAATGAGGAAGGCCTTGGAGTTGTACAGTTAATTTAATTCAGAAGGCTTTGATTCTCATTGTTTCAGTTATTAAGTGCCAGTATGGTACTTTATGAGATTGTGTGGGGGACGAAAAAATGTCTGTCCGTCTGTCTGTCTGACCGTGAGTCTGTACGCACCATAACTCAAGTACGCTTTTTTGGATTTTCATGAAACTTGGTATAAACATTCATAATGTCGATGGGAAGAACCCTATTGATATTGAACCAAATCGGTTCACCGGTACCGGAGTAATGCCCAATTTAGTGCCTATTTTAATAGATTATGGCGCCTTTCTAGCGCCTTTCTATGAGAAATACGCTATAACGGATTTCCATGAAACTTGGTATACCCATTTATGACGTCCATGAGAAGTGCCCTATTGAATTTGAATCTTATCTGTTGACCGGTACCGGAGTAAAACCCAATTTAGTGTATATTTTAAAGACGCGGTAACTCAAATACGCTTTACCGGATTTTTATGAAACTTGGTATACACATTTACAATGTCCGTGGGAAGACGTCTATTCATAATGGATAAAATCGGTTGATCTGTTTCGGAGTAATGCTCAATTTAGTGAAAATCAGTTATCTTGACAACATAGCCTATTGTTTTACTGTGATCTTATAAGGCCTTGGAAATTAAAATACAGGTAGCTATGACAAAAACACTATTGTTTTACATGCGCTTATCCAACTAGACCGTTAAAATGACCCAGGTGGCCGAGATGGTAGACCTTTCTTCTTCCGTAAGCCCTGATTAATGAATAAATCTGGAGCTTAACTTGGAAATCAATTTTAAAAAAACATATTCTGCATATCATAATTGCAGTCATAACTGATTAAACAAAAACATACTGGCACTTTTTTACATCAGTTTACCTGATTTTATTATAGAGGTTAAATTTTATCCAGCATCCAAGAAAGGATAAATTAACCCGACGATTTACCCTTGGAAAGATCTAGCCCGAGTTTGTAGGAACATTTTTTCTGTCATTTTCATATTTTCCCACAGGACATTTATCTAGAAACTCGCCACAAGTGTAAGTGATTGTTATCTTTAAATTAGTATGTTTGTAAAAGTTATTCTTATGTAAATTGTGTCCATTGGATAATTTACCCATAGGTATTTCGCGAGTTTATAGAAACTGGGCATAAGTCGGTGTTTCTGTATGTTAATTGATCTGACCAAGTCGGTCTTGGTTTCCGCTTTCCAAAACAAAAGCAACGTTCAGTATTCTCTCATTGTTATCACTGACCTCAGTTCTTTCCTCGCTTTAATCAATTGTTTATTGTAACTAGATCTTGCAACCCCGCGTTTCAATCCACGAGGAGTAGGCGAGTAGCTATCACAGCCGTTACAGGACATTCTTAGAATTTGATTGGCCGAGGTAACTATTTCTAACATTGTCATTTAAACATTTTAAAGCGAATAGATAATCAATTACATTGGCTAAATACACAGGGTGTTAATGAATAACACCGAAATATTTTACCTGTATATAGAGGGGACATAGACAAGGAACTTTTATTAGGAGATTTTTGCTTTTTGGCGTAAAATGTGTATGCTAAAGGGCATGAAAGTCATTACAATTTGGTGCTCATAAGTCAATAATTAAGCGAAATGGGGTTAACATTTCCATTAAATTGACTTCATTCCTTCCTAGTGCTCGATAAGAACCTGATTTTTAATCATTCATCCACAGCTATATCATAATTTAGAGTTTTCATAATCTGCAAAATTTACAGACTAATCACATGACTAGCCACCACTGAATTAGTCTTTCTTTTTCTTCTTCTTTCTTTTCATAACTACTGACTACAGTGTTAAGAATGAAGTTCCTTTGTTTTGCATTTCTTTCCTAATGTTAGAAGTCAGTGGCGGCCATGCCCTGGGAGATTTTATGCTGTAACCGGAAAAATTGAATCCATAGAGCAAAAGTTGCTTGTCTATGTCCCCTCTATACACAGGTAAAATATTTCGGTGTTATTCATTAACACCCTGTATAATTTGCACAAAAAATTATAAAATTCTGTAATTATGGCTTTCGGGGTAATCAGCCGTGACAGAACTATACAGTGTGTTCAGAAATTATTTATGTAAAATAGACAATGGTGAACACGTTAAAAGTAATATGTAACAAACATATTTCATGAAAAACGTTCCTAGTATAATCAGTAGGGCAAGGCATTTGATGATTTTGCATCTTTTTTATATGAAGGTTAAAAGATAGCTCCAATGTATATAAATGTATATCATTAAATAATTAATTAAATAAGGGCAATTTGTTTTTGCATTATTTTGCTCTATTTTGCATTTTTCGTCATTTTTCAAGAGATAGGTCATTTTTGGCATTTTAGGTAATTTTCAGCATTTTAGCAATAAATATTTTTTCTTTCTTTTTAAACGGCACATATTTGCTAGGGGCAATTTGATGGGCATGCCAGTTCAGAAAGAATTTATTTTTCGCTAAGGGTGTCCAAGTACTGTAGTATAAATTTACTAATTTCTTTAGTAACAAAATAAGTGTGTTTTATATTGTAAATTCATATATAAAGCATCGTCTTAAACTGTATTTAGCAATTCATTACTTAAGAAAAAACTAATTATAAGTAATAACGGTAAACTTATTGGTCATTATTTTAAGATTTCGGGTCATTTTTTCATTATTTTTAGGTCATAAATGCATTTTTTATTTTGCATTTTTTCACTATTTTATGGTCATTAAATGCCTTGCCCTAGATTCTTTAAAGGAAATATGTACTTAATTTCTGATCAAGCTTTCGACATTCCTTAGCTTTGTGATTGTTATATCCTGATGCAGGACATCGATCTAAGGATGGCCGAACGCTACATTGAATGGTTATTATTGTACGTATTATGTTGACAAGGGTGATAACTAGACTTCGGACTTTTAGGTCGCTAAAAATGCTGTTTTAGGTACCTAAAATAGGCTCTAAAAATTGGAAAATAGGTTCTAAAAATAGCAAAATAGTCTCTTATAAAATCGTTAAGTTGCCAATTTTCTGAAGTATCTCAATTGCAATGCAGAATATTATATTTATTGAAGTCACCATTAATCAATAATCATGATAAAACATGATAGGCCTATGGTACACAGAATTATATAGATATATTACTAGGGCCTGTATTACTACCATAACAGTGAAAACCTAATCCCTGCGCCCAGAAGCTAAGCATATCATACTACAATAGCATATTCAACCCCTTGAATGCCTCAGTGATTCAGAGAAATACTTTTTTTGTTTTTTTGTTTGTTTTTTTGTTACTAGATGTGGGAGTCGGGAGAAAAACACTACATTTTCTTGGGAATTCCAAGGAATTTTTCAACTGAAGACGAAACATTCCTTACTATCTAACCACGTCACAAATGTGTCATGTACTGCACATTCCGAGTTAAAAATTTAGTATGAACTGAAAATAAATGCTAGATTTTATAACAAAAAAATGACTTATTTTGAACTTTAGAGGAAAAACAAGCAAAAAGGCAATATTAGGCTCTAACGTAAAAATAGGCTGTTTAGGTCCTATAAAAGTATCAGTTTCAGGCATAGTCACTTATGAAACATGCATATACAAGTTTTCGTCCATATATCACTTAAGGATTAAAATAGGTTTTTACCTAAAATCCGAAGTCTAGTTATAACTCTATCATTAAAACAGTGAAAATGTGACATTCAACCTTATTATCCATGAGCTGTTAGGATGTATCTGTCCATGCAACATTGAAATGTAGGCTATACTTATAAGTTAACTTATCTTAAGAGTTTCAAAATTTTCACACGACTATCTTAGGAAAGTTTCATACAACTGTTTTTGTTCGACCATAATTAGTCTAAACGTCTAATTGAGTATTTAGATTCACTCAAACAAATCTTTCGCATCGGCTGGCTGCTGAATGTTGTAGTTCTTGTCTTCTACGATCGACACCAGCAAATCAAATCTTCCTTTTGCTTGATTTTTAAAACCAACGGTCTTGACAACACGAAATGAATTTATTTTAGTATGATATTAATATTAACATGAACAGAATTGTTTTATTTAAAACTAGCATGTGCCCGCGGCTTCGCCCGCGATAATTATTTCAAAAATTAAAAATTAAGAACATAATAGTAAAATCATTATATTTACTAACACCTAAATCACGTGGACTACATACCACGATTAGATAGCGTCGCCTGGTAAAACTGACCTTAGATTCGAGTTTCTTGGCCCAGAAAACCTCTGTATAGTGAGATTCGTCCAAATAAAACAACGTTTGACCATATTTAGGGCTTACAACATTCAAGCGATCGCGAAAGTTTTATTTCCAAGGTATGACAAAAATAGCCAAAGCCAACTGTAATTGATTTGACATTGAAATGTATAACTGGAAACTTATGTTTTGAAAACGCAAAAAATGCACTTTTTTGCCCGTTTTTCACTCATAACTCACGAACGAAAACTAAAATTAAAATTCCAGCTTCGAGGTGCATTTTCCGACCCTTCAGCCCACCTATGTTTAAAATTTCAGATATCTGCGTTCAGTAGATTTTGCTGGACATCGAGGACAATTCCTTTTATTAATATAGATAATATGAATTGTAATGATACCTTCTCTAATTTGTCAAACATCCATTTCATTTAATCCAAACCCACCTACACCATTGGCAACAATATGTTCTGTGAATTTGTTTCGATAATTCTATGTAAAAAGGGATTAAGTATTTTCAAAAACATTTAATTTTTGGCATTTAGAATCAGAATTTTTCAAAATCCTTTCTTAGTGAGCACCTCCATTATGAAACGAAGGTACTGTCAAAATTCCAAGTCTCTACCTGTTATAGTTTAGGCTGTACGTTGATTCCTGTCAGTCAGGACAAAGCCTTTTATATATATAGAGAAGAGATAGGCTACAGGTTGTTTATTACACAGTTTGATTTGCACCTATCAAGGGCTCAAGATCGTTCCGCGTTCCATGTCGATATGAGTGTTACGTCACAAGTACGCTAATAAGAGTGTTATAGTATGGACGAACAAAAAGAAGGGTCAATTATATAATTACACAGGAAAATGCATTCAAGTTGATTGCATTAAATATTAAAGAATTTTGGCAGAAAAATGAACTGTCATTAAAAATTAATCTTCCTAATAACTTTGGGATTAATGGCACTTTGTTATATCAGTTTACCTGATTGAATTACTATTGTACTCGTATACATTCAGGTTAAATTTGACGAATCTGTAGCATTATACTAGGCTATTGCTAATATCATAACTTACCTTAATTTAATATTAATTGAACGGAAATAGATACTGACTTCTGCCCGTCACTAATTAGGGTCATACAAAATTGGCTTTTTTCTTTGATTGGCTCTAACGTTATGTAAAAATGGTTATATACATAACTATCCGGTTTTGAAGCTAAAAATCCATGTTTTTGCCCCATTTCATTAGAGCGATTGCAACACTACTGATACAGGGTGTTAATAAATAACACCGAAATATTTTACCTGTGTATAGAGGGGACATAGACAAGCAACTTTTATTAGGAGATTTTTGCTTTATGGATTCAATTCTTCCTGTTATAACATAAAATCTCTCAAGGATATGCACGCCACTGACTTCTAATACTTGAAATGATGGGAAACAAAGGAACAGTGAATATTGTGTAGTGGTCGGGAAAATTGTAAAAAATGACGATCGATATCTTACAACTCTGAGGGAAAAAAAAGACAAACGAAACATTTTTGTTAAGTCTGGAATTAGGAATAAAAACATAATGCAGTGGCGGGCAATCACGTGATTAATCAGTAAATTTTGCAGATTATGAAAATTCTAAATTATGGTATAGCTGTTGATGAATGATTAAGAATCAGGTTTTTATCGATCGCTAAGAAGGCATGAAGTCAATTTAATGAAAATTTTATCCCTATTTCATTTAATTATTGACTTATGAGCACCACATTTTAAGGACTTTAATGCCCTGTAGCATACACATTTTACGTCATAGAGCAAATATGTCCTAATAAAAGTTGCTTGTCTATGTCCCCTCTATACACAGGTAAAATATTTCGGTGTTATTTATTAACACCCTGTATATCCCTTACAAATTACTTGGAGTGTTTATGACCCAGAGTAACAAAGGTAAAGTCGTCCTTTAGTGAAAGAGATGGAGTACATCCAAGTATTGGTACCGGCGCAATAGACTCCACGCCGCACGCACTTGAAGCATATTTTATTCCTCGAGAAGGCAAACAATTCGTATCACGTGACAGCTGGAATTCCCCCGCATTCGAAATTGCGTGTCATCAGGCGTTTAAGAGGGTGGAAGAAGAAGAAGAAGTTGTGATGGATGAGCGGGAATTTGTCATAGCTCCATTACGAGTGTCATTTGTTTGCATTATCTCCGCATGGCGCTAGTGTATCCTACATCTCTATATATTTCTCTGCTTAGATTCTCGCGTGTGATTAATTGTCATGATGGTGATGATGAGTTGAAGTGTGTAGAGTTGTCCTTATTGCGTTAAGTAAGATTTGTAGCATTACTTTGTAAAAGTAAGTTACTCATTTTATGTCATTTTGTGTGTAACTAGGATGTGCCCGCGGCTTCGCCCACGATAATTAATTGAAAAATTAGAAATTAATAGTATAATAATTATTAAAGCATTATATTTATTAACACTTGCACGCGAATCATTCATAAACTAAACCATTAATAATTAATGAAACAGCTAAAATTCCGGCTTTAGAGTACATTCCACGATTAGAAATTGCCACCTGGGAAAACGATCTCAGATTCGATTATGCAGTTCCAAAGATAACTGTGAACCACTGCCTTCTAAACTGTATAGGCTAATTCTCGTGCGTAATTCTCGAGACGGCGGTGGATAATACGTATCGTTTTTCAACTGTTTGTGTTTGTTGACAGATGAATGAGATGTGAATTTTATTTGATAAATTCAGTGTAATTTTCAGAAATTATATAATTTTTCAAGGAAAGGAATGGTTTGTTTGGATTATTATTATCAGCGATATTTCAAGAGTTAAATCATCAATATTTTACTGCTGGTGCCCCCGGCTTCGCCCGCCATTATTCATTGACTCCAGGATTTTTAAGAACTTTACCCTGGTAGATAATTAAAAATGTTTGTGGTTCAGAGCTATGAAAATTGTAAGTAAAAATAAAATTAGAATATTTGTTCATTGTGTTCATTTCACTTAGGCCTTATATAATAAAGAAACGGTTTTCCTAATCTTGTAGTCGTCATGAAAGTTTAGACTGCGAGAGACGAACATCGCCGAGTATACCCGATGTCTCACGAAGCGGGCGAGCAAGCACGCTATTTAGGGCCGTTGAATTGTATAAGAGTAGATAGTATATTGCGATACTAGTTCTGTAAGCGGTGCATACGGATCGAGGAAAGAGTTTGAAAAAACGAGGCGCTTGAGCCGAGTTGTTTCAATTTCCGAGATCCGTTATGTGCTTACGGCACGAGTATTGCATGCTATTTTTTGCATGATGATTATTTACATAAGTTTAATTGTATTAATTGAGATATTAGCTGAAAATATTAAGTATATACATTATTGAAGATAGATGTTATATTTCAGAAAGTGATTCGCATGTGTTGGTTGTTATGGGAGCCGAATATTTGTCCTGTTAAAGTCGCCACAAACTAGGGGGCCTTGGTTCCGGTCTTCCATAAAGGCTTGTATTATGATGGTTTTACTTACGGCACTTGTGCTTTTTGTAATTTTTACCTCACGGAGATTTCTTTTGTTTTCATAGCAAGCAGATTGCGTGTGGGAATGTGAAAGTACCATCCACGGCAACAATATTCGTAAGTACTACTAATTAGTTACGTCGTGCAAAAACACTACTTTTGCACTCCTTAGCTAATTAGTGGTACTTACGAACCTTGTTGACATGGATCGTAAGTTGACATTCCCATACGTAATCTGGTTGCTAGGGGCGATAAGCGTTTCCCGCCCGCAAACGCTTACGGCCCTCGGGCTTTAAGTGTTTGCGGGCTGTTATGAACAAGGCCCCCCCGCATCACAAATATTCGGTTGCCATAAACAATAACAAATGCGAATCACTTTCTGAAATAAACATCAATCTTCAATAGTGTATATACCACCGCCGTCTCGAGAATTACACTGCCTGTCCTATGCTTTATTTTAACATGGAGTTCAGAGTATTGTTAAATTGCCTAATTTATCCAGTAGAGGCGACACAGTTCACACCCAGATTGCAGCAATCACTAATCAAAATAAGCATTAAACAGACACAGATACTTGTGTTATTTGTTTAGAACGTAATATTATTCCAGTATATGACACTTACCTTGAAATGGAATTTTGGAGCAATAATTAAATAAATGTAAATTAATTAGACGCATTGATAGACTATATTAAGAGCACCGCCGTCTCGAGGAGTAATACAGTTTAGAAGGCAGTGATTATGAGACGGATTTGACAGCACTACATAATCAACAATGTCGTAGCAAAAAACAAGACGCAGTCTGGGTGTGAAAGGTGCTGCCATCTGTAATGTCGCCGAGTACGCAAAATTAGCCGTATAGGACAGGCAGTGTATACACGATTAATACAGTTTAGAAGGCAGTGGTATATACATAATATTTTCAGGTAATATCACAATTAATATAATTAAATCGATATAAGTAATCATCGTGCAAAAAGTAGCATGCAACACGGAAAATTTAAAACCCTCGCCTCGTGTTTTCAAACTTTCCCCTCGATCCGTAATCATGCCTTACGGCCCTTGTATCGCAATATGCTATTAACGGAACACTCTTCGTCTATGTGAAGTTTCATTTTACGGGATGAGTCTGTTGTGGTAAAAAAAGGTACTAGACGCTTTAGAGATTATAGAGGATATCACCAGATGTCGTTCCCTTCCCTTTCATACAAATTAATTTCCTTCATTTTAACCACTACAAACACTATTATTCCTACTACTACGCTATAAGCAGTATTCAAAATAACATAAATAACTATTTCGGGAATACAAATTTCGTTCATAAGCTATACCAATACAAAAAGCCAATATAATGATAACTAGCTTAAAAGACCCGGCGTCGCCCGGCTTTTGTATTTTGTAATTGGAAATTAACTTATGAAGGATTTTCAATTTTAAATTCTAGGTCCTTATATAGGCATTTATAATTTGAAATAGGAAGAACGACTTATTACACTCAAACTATTCCCTCAGAAAACGCTTGATATAATTTTTTATGGCTCATAGACGATCTAGAATTTTGCATCCCATCGCTTGTACAGTGCACAGCAAGCCTGGTAGAGGTTTAAATAAGAAGAAACCGAAATTCCTGTAACATAAAATTGTAATATCGAGGCGGGAAATTTCCCACTCTTATGTTACCATAAAGCCGTTTTGGAGATGAAATTAAACAGAAAGCATTATCACTTTCATACTTTTCTCTCCAAAAACCTGCGATATAATATAATAATATACACATTACCATACCTCGTTTTGTTTTCTCTATGTCCAGGGTAGAGAAAGTTATGTGATTCCATTATTTTAGTGGATTTCATTCTGTAATATTTATTTTTAACATGAATTATTTTGATAACTTCTCTTATTTGTCAAAAGTGCATTTCATTTGTCTTTTTCCAAGCCCGCCTGATACCATTTGGCAACAATATATTCTGTGATTTGGAATTGATAATTCTATGTAAAAAGGGATTAAGTATTTTCAAAAACATTTAATTTTTGGCATTTAGAATCAGAATTTTTCAAAATCCTTTCTTAGTGAGCACCTACATTATGCAACGAAGGTACTGTCAAAATTCCAAGTCTCTACCTGTTAGGCCTATAGTTTAGGCTGTACGTTGATTCCTGTCATTCAGTCAATCAGTCAGTCAGTCATTCATTCAGTCAGTCAGGACAAAGCCTTTTATATATATAGAGATTGTATATATATATTTTTTTAAAATTGCATTACAATTCACTTTAATAAAATATAATGTTAATTATTTAAAACATCTGTAAATTCTAAAAAAAAGTATCATTATAATGCAAAATTTACAAAATATGTTATGAGACTTCAAAATTCATTTAATATGCTCACAAATATGCAAAAAATATGATCGAAATATGCTTATTCATACTAAATATGCTACAATAGTTGAGAATTTCCTAAATATGCAGATATATGTACAATAAAAGCCGTTCCATTTTCACCAGGATGCTTGGAATCGGGTATAAATTAGTCGGAAACCTGAAATAATGCAAAGGGGAAAAATATGACATGTCATAGAAATCCGCCCCCTAATGATAATAGAATTGCTCAAAACCTACGACCTACGACCTACATTTCTCCCCCTTTCATTCAAAGTCTGCAATTCCGTATCAAAGCGAAGGATTATTCCAGATTAGTTCTTTATTTGACTATTCTGTAACTTGAAGAGATATATTATAAATAAATTTCTATTCTCAGCAAATGTAGAAGCTATTTTCCTTGTCTTCATATGCCATTTATTTCCAAAGAAATTGTTGCCAACCAAAAGAGCCTGAATTCCGCTACACACGGAAGTTACCAAAAAGTATTTTAATTACTTCTAAGCACAAGCGAACTGAAATTATTTCTCTTTTAAAATTTACGGTGCAAGATAACATAAATAGTCGTGCAATGTTCGACCATTGTAAGAACTTAAAGAGGCTCGCACGAATATCAGAACTCCCTAAATTCGTGCTGCCTGTTAAGTTCTATAGCCAACAACTTTCTTACTTCATAAATAACAAATATAAACTGCAATTAATGCACAAACTAGAATTATTAAGTGCCAGTATGGTACTTTATGAGATTGTGTGGGGGACGAAAAAATGTCTGTCCATCTGTCCGTGTGTCTGTACGCACCATAACTCAAATACGCTTTTTCGGATTTTCATGAAACTTGGTATAAACATTTATAATGTCCATGGGAAGAACCCTATTGATATTGAACCAAATCGGTTCACCGGTACCGGAGTAATGCCCAATTTAGTGCCTATTTTAATAGATTGTGGCGCCTTTCTCATAGAAAGGCGCCATCACTCAAATACGCTGTAACGGATTTTCATGAAACTTGGTATACCCATTTATGACGTCCATGAGAAGTGCCCTATTGAATTTGAACCTAATCTGTTGACCGGTACCGGAGTAAAACCCAATTTAGTGTATATTTTAAAGACGCGGTAATTCAAATACGCTTTACCGGATTTTTATGAAACTTGGTATACACATTTACAATGTCCATGGAAAGACATCTATTCATAATGGATAAAATCGGTTGACCTGTTTCGGAGTTATGCTCAATTTAGTGCCTATTTTATGGTAATATACGTATTCGAAAGAATTTATTTAAAAAAATGAAAATCAGTTATCTTGACAACATAGCCTATTGTTTTACTGTGATCTTATAAGGCCTTGGAAATTAGAATACAGGTAGCTGTGACAAAAAACACTATTGTTTTACATGCGCTTATTCAACTAGACCGTTAAAATGACCCAGGTGGCCGAGATGGTAGACCTTTCTCCTTCCGTAAGCCCTGCTTAATGAATAAATCTGGAGCTTAACTTGGAAATCAATTTAAAAAAAAACATATTCTGCATATCATAATTGCAGTCATAACTGATTAAACAAAAACATACTGGCACTTTGTTACATCAGTTTACCTGATTTTATTACTTAATAAGTTGATTTTATCACTTACATGTAATGTGGCTTGTTTCCAAAAATATTCGTTTTGAAATAAAATGGTTTTTATGTTCCACGTGACAATTAGTTTTGTTGTGTTTGAAAGGTAGGCTATCCATTGTACAGAATCCTACGAAAGTGACTTTAAAGTGAGTATAAAGATGTCAGTATTGCCTTGTCTATAGGAAAAATAAATATACTCTCTAAAAATATCAAAGTATGTTATCTTCCACCGTGTCACAAACTCAGGTTAGGTCAGTTGGTAGAGCATCAGCATGGACAAGTGTCATATTTCTAGTCACATGAATTTCTATATATATAAAAGGCTTTGTCCTGACTGACAGAGAATCAACGTAGAGCCTAAACTATAATAGGTAGAGACTTGGAATTTTGACAGTAGGCCTACCATAGTTTCATAATGTAAGTGCTCACTAAGAAAGGATTTTGAAAAATTTTGATTTTAAATGCCAAAAATCAAATGTTTTAGAGAATACTTCATCCCTTTTTACACAGAATTATCAAATCCAAATCACAGTTCACATGACAACATATTGTTGCCAGTGGGTCTCAGATGAGTTTGGAAATAAATGAAACGGGAATTTGACAAATTAGAGAAACTATCAATATAATTCATGTTATAAATAAATATTAAAGAATGATATCCCCGAAAATTATGCAGTCACATAACGTTCTCTACCCTGGACATAGAGAAAAGAATACGAAGCAAGGTAATATGTTTTGGGAAGAGATGTATGAAAGTGATATTGCATTTCTGTTTAATTCCATCCTCAAAACGGTTTTATGGTAACATGAATGTGAGAAATAAATATTCCGCAAAAACAATACAATTTTATGTTACCGAAATTTCTGTTTCTTCTTATTTGAACTCCTACCAGGCTTGGTGTGTAGAAGCGATGGGATGCAAAATCTATGAGCCATAAAAAGCTATATCAAGCGTTTTCTGAGGAAATAGTTTGAGTGTGATAAGTCGTTCTGCCTATTTCAAATTCTAAATACCTGTATAAGGACCTATAATTTAATTTAAAATCGAAAGCCTTTCATAAGATAATTTCCAATTACAAAATATAAAAGCCGGGCCTTTTAAGCTAGTCAATATGTAATGCGTAATATTCCTTTAGCTTGCTTAGGAATTGTCTATTGCCGTTGAATAAGCAAGTAATCACATTGCTAACCTAAAATGCCTTTCTTAGATATAATCTAAGAACTGAATACGAAAGTAGGGTGTTCTGTTTGAATTCTGGAGGTGTCGGCCATTGCCTTGGTCGGGTAGTAACTCGCCAGGGGTCAGCAGCAGCCTGTGCATAATTACAAGCTTAATGACCACCCAAACATGGCACAATGACCGTCTCAAACTTCGCAAACTAAAGAGATTCCGCTTGTAACGGGTGTTTCGAAAGTTGTTGCATATCAGCCATGTTACATTGAAAACTAACGAGGAGGCTTTGGAAGCTATAAAACAAGTGACGTAGGCAAAGGACGGGAAAGTTTCCAGAGAGGGCTTTGCATTACATTTTATCTAAAACAAGTGCCGTTAGTTATTTCGAATTCAAAAATGCTGTTTTTAAAAACATGTCTTGTGTGTGTGTGTGTCTGTGTGAACGCCATAGCTCCAGAACAAATAATCGTATAAAAACAAATTTCATCCAGATGGCTGACATTAATGTTTACCCACTTCCCCTTGAGCTAAAAACTGGACATTTAGTAGACTTCTAGATTTTATTATGTGACCGGTGGGAAAATTCCAAAAAGTTATAATTTTTAACTTTTCATCCCTTAAAGAAAGTCTTAAATTTTTTTATATTAATTTCCAGATGAGTTAAAAGCTTGAAATTTGGCAAACTTAAAGCTTTTGACTTGTAACCGAGGAGGAAATTTTAAAAAATTAATTTATTACTCCCCGAAAAAATTCTGAAGCCTTCCGTCACTTTTTTAGGTTTATTATGGCTAAACAGTGATAGGTTATAAGTAGGGGCCGTATTTTTGGTAACAACGATAAGCGCGAAATTTTATTAAACAACCTCCCTTGGCTATATTTAGCTCTTATATGCTTACCAATATGAACGAAATTGAATCCACGAAATATCGCGAAATTTACTCTATTCCGCGAAATGTGTCTATAAGCGCGAAATATGCCCCTTCTGTCCGTAAAGTGAGAAGTGAGCACGAAAATGCGCCTTAAAATCACAATATTGTGTGAGAAAGGCGCCATAATCTATTAAAACAGGCACTAAATTGGGCATTACTCCGGTACCGGTGAACCGATTTGGTTCAATATCAATAGGGTTCTTCCCATCGACATTATGAATGTTTATACCAAGTTTCATGAAAATCCGAAAAAGCGTACTTGAGTTATGGTGCGTACAGACGCACGGACAGACGGACGGACAGACAGACACACGGACAGACGGACAGACATGTCTTCGTCCCCCCACACAATCTCATAAAGTACCATACTGGCACTTAATAACTGTAATCTTCATCGTGAAAGTAACTATACCTATTACTTCAGTATAAATATGAATTTCTCCTAAGTTCATTCTTCAATTTTTTTTGTAATAAAGCCTAAAAAGACTCCAGTATTGTATGGGACTCACCTTAACAGCCCTGAAAGGAATGCTGGTTGGGTTTGGAGGAGATCAGTTAAGGGAACGACCTAACATGCATTATACAAACATTGACTCACTTAATGCATGCAGCTTTATAGTCCGCGCTCGAGATGAGAGAAATGTGTTTGGAACGAACATAAGCGAAGAGTGTATAAACCCCAGTAGCACCGCTTGCCTTCCCCCACCACCAACACGTCTCCCCACTTCCCCCACATTCCAGAGCTGTTAAGGTGAGTCCCATACAATAGCATTGTTTGAAGACAATCTGTTCTTTCTGACCACACAACAATACAAATTTAGTTTTTATGAATTAGGTCTTAGACTGAGAAGAAGTACCGTTTTTTTACCATTAGGCTACGAAATATTGACATTCATCTGTCATGGCCGTGTTCATTTTAACTAATACTGAATTTTACTGATATTATGTGAAATAGCGGAGATGAGTGAACGACTATCTCTATATATATAAAAGGCTTTGTCCTGACTGACTGACTGACTGACTGAATGACAGGAATCAACGTACAGCCTAAACTATAACAGGTAGAGACTTGGAATTTTGACAGTACCTTCGTTTCATAATGTAGGTGCTCACTAAGAAAGGATTTTGAAAAATTCTGATTCTAAATGCCAAAAATTAAATGTTTTTGAAAATACTGTACTTAATCCCTTTTTACATAGAATTATCCATTCCAAATCACAGAATATATTGTTGCCAAATGGTATCAGGTGGGCTTGGAAAAAACAAATGAAATGCACTTTTGACAAATAAGAGAAGTTATCAAAATAATTCATGTTATAAATAAATATTACAGAATGAAATCCACTGAAATAATGGAATCACATAACTTTCTCTACCCTGGACATAGAGAAAACAAAACGAGGTATGGTAATGTGTATATTATTATATTATATCGCAGGTTTTTGGAGAGAAAAGTATGAAAGTGATAATGCTTTCTGTTTAATTTCATCTCCAAAACGGCTTTATGGTAACATAAAAATGGGAAATTTCCCGCCTCGATATTACAATTTTATGTTACAGGAATTTCTGTTTCTTCTTATTTAAACCTCTACCAGGCTTGCTGTGCACTGTACAAGCGATGGGATGCAACATTCTAGATCCTCTATGAGCCATAAAAAATTATATCAAGCGTTTTCTGAGGGAATAGTTTGAGTGTAATAAGTCGTTCTTCCTATTTCAAATTATAAATGCCTATATAAGGACCTAGAATTTAAAATTGAAAATCCTTCATAAGCTAATTTCCAATTACAAAATACAAAACCCGGGCGACGCCGGGTCTTTTAAGCTAGTACCGTATAATGTGAAGCTGTTTTAAAGGCTGATTATGTAAAAAGAAGTGGATGAATCGTCAAGTTTCAAAATTATATTTTATAAAGATGGAGACAAAAATAAGAATGATTGAGATTGTGATCAAAGGCATCTGATCATGTATGCTTAATTAAGTTTCTATGAATGCCAGGTGGCCGTGACTGTATCTTAGCAACACAGCGAGTGCTTAAGCATTCAATGGGCCGTGCTTGTCTGCCTTTTCATTCCTTTATAATATTATTTTCCCGCTCGCTTCGAGATGACATAGATATGTAAGAGGAGCTTTTGACCCTTTGTGAAGCAGCAATGGCATTTCCTTCCTTGTAATGATCCAAATAAAATGCCAGCCATTCAACTCTGACCGACGGCAAAGAAAATCACTGCTCCATTCACTCAAATTACTTGAGCTTATCAAATATTCCTCTGCATCTCTGTACAGAAACGCTGTCAACATTTGTGACCACGCTGAACCACTTTAATGTTATTCTGAATAGCTAGTTTAAAGAAGAAAATAATTTCATTCGGTAGTAGGCTTATGCAGTCTTCATCTATATATTATATAATAAGTTATAAAAATGAATGTATGTGTGTGTGTGTGTGTGCGTGTGTGTCCTTTATGCATTACTACACCATTCATCCGATCGCCATGAAACTTTGGGAAGTTGTTTGGTACATTCCCGGGAAGGTTTCTGTCATACTACATTTTTAATTTTAGCCTTCGTTCGCGAGTTATGAGTGAAAAACGGCAAGAAAACGTGCATTTTTTTACGCTTTCGAAGTATCAGTTTTGAGTTATTCATTTCAGTTGTCAAATCAATTGCAGAAGGCTTTGTCTATTATTGTCATACCTTGGAAATAATATCGTCGCGATCGCTATGGAAGGCAATGAATATCTCAGGTTATTATAAAAGCTATAGATGTCGATAAGGTAATGTTAAACATATTTTATTTGACATGGAATATAGTTTACAGAAAATTCCGGGGAAGTTGCTTTGTTCGGGGTCCTGGCTACAACGTTTTTATATGTAATCGTAATTAAAATATCTTATGTAGGGTCGTTAAATCTGCCTGAAATGTAACGGAATTATAAGTCTGGACAAATGAATATAGAAATCACGGCCTCAGTAGGCTTATTCCATTCTTCACCTATATAAATAAAAACTAATGTACTATGTCTGTCTGTCAAATACATTTACGCACTTTTTTTTATCGTGAGTTTAATCGATTTCAATTCTCATAATCTTTCGAATACTGCATTTTTCCATTTATTTTCTAATCGTGAAATTCACTTCAAAGCCGGATTTATAGCTGTTTCATTAATTAGGCTTATCAAATGTTTAGTTTACACCTATGAATGTTTCGCGTGCAAAGTGTTAATAAATATAATACTTTAATTATTTTGCTCTTAATTGTTAATCTTTCAATTAATTATCTTGGGAGAAGCCGTGGGGATCAGCTATAAGCTATAATAAGGTATAGCCTATCTAGCGTTTTCTGAGGGAATAGTTTGTGTGTGATAAGTCGTTCTTCCCCATTTCAAATTCTTAATACCTATATAAAGACCTTAAAGACCTAGAGTTTGAAAATCGAAAGTCCTTCATAAGTTATTTTCGCATGAACAAAATACAAAACCCGAGCGACGCCGGGCCTTTTAAGCTAGTATTGAATAAAGAATGGCTTGACTAAATATATGCTTGCTCTAGATGCAGAAATTTAACAGAGAAAGTAGGCTACAACTTATATGTTATACTTACTTACTCAATGGCAATAGACAATCCATAAGCAAGCTAAAGGAATATTATCTATTTAATGAAACCCGGAGGTTCATTGCCGCGCTTACCTGAGCCCGCCATTCAACCCTATTCTGTGCTAACTCCATCCAATCATCCCTCTCCAATCCTACGTGCATTAAATCTATCCTAATATTGTCCTGCCACCTACGTCTAGGTCTTCCAGGTGGACTTTTCCCTTCAGGTCTCCCTGTCAATACTTTTGAGATATGTCTTTCCTCCTCCGTGACTTAATGACCTTTATTATATCCGGTGAAGAGTACAGGTCATGAAGCTCGTCGTTATGCAGTTTTCATCTCTTTTAGATCGGAATATTTTCCTAAGCCCCCTGTTTTCGAACACTCTCAGATTATGTAAGGGGCCATGTCTCACATCCATATAATACAACCGGCAGAATAATCTATATATATAAAAATGAATGTATGTGTGTGTGTGTGTCCTTTATGCATTACTACACCATTCATCCGAACACCATGAAACTTTGGGAAGTTGTTGAGTGCATTCCCGGGAAGGTTTCTGGCATATTACATTTTTAATTTTTCCTTTCGTTCGTGAGTTATGAGTGAAAAACGGGCAAAAAACGTGTATTTTTTGTGTTTTCGAAGCATCGTTTTCAGTAATACCATTCAATGTCAAGTCAATTACAGTAGGCTTTGGCTATTTTTGTCATTCTTTGGACATAAAACTATCGCGATCGCTTGAATGTTGTAGCTCACGCTGGTCGATTCATTTGTTTATAATGTCAAGGCACGCAGACATATGAAATTTTCAACTTGGACCGAATAGGATTATTATTATTATTATTATTATTATTATTATAATAAAAGGGATAACCAATATAGGTCTCAATATGGTCAAACGTTGTTCGATTTGGACGAAACTCACTATACAGGGGTTTTCTGGGCCAAGGACCTCGAATCTGAGGTTGCTTTTACCAGTCGACGCTATCTAATCGTGGTATGTAGTCCACGTGATTTAGGTGTTATTAAATATAATGATTTTACTATTATGCTCTTAATTTTTAATTTTTGAAATAATAATCGCGTGCGAAGCCGCGGGCACACGCTAGTTGTCTTATAAAATTTATTTTTAGATTTCTGGACAGAAGACGAGAAGCTAAGAGTTTCTGAACTGCATAAAAGCAGGCAATTATTATGTTATAGCTATACTATATTAATATTAAAATATTAACAAAATAGTATTACATACGAGAAGTGCATGTACTGTATTTACTGTAAAGATGAAAACAAAACAATACTAACATAGCCTTAGCCGAGTTTCCAAACTTACAATGAAGTTTGAAGTGGAAAAAGTTTGATCGTGTGTGACATCCTCCCTGCCACTTACACATTTATTCGGCTAAGCCAATCCATTAGCGGAGATGTTAGTATTAACTATTTAGCTCTTGAATCGGTGACCAATATGTGGAATTTGAACCAATAGCAAGTTTCAAAGATGTCGCGACGACCGATACTTATATAGATTGTTTTGCCATAAACTGTCTCGCTTACAATAACAAAACTAGAGCAATTGTGTTCATTTTCTTGGTTATACAGGGTGATAATAAATAACACCGAAATATTTGACATGTGTATAGAGGGGACATAGACAAGCAACTTTTTTAGAAGATTTTTGCTCTATGGGTACAATTTGTCCTATTACGGCATAAAATCTCCCAGGGCAAGGCCGCCACTGACTTCTAACATTTGGAAAAAATTAGAAACAAAGGAACTTCGTTGTTAACACTGGAGTAATGAATTAAAGACTAATGTAGTGGCGGCCAGTTATGTGATTAGTCTGTAAATATTGCTGATTATGGAAACCTCTGAATTATGATATAGCTGTTGATGAATGATTAAGAGTCAGGTTTTTATCGATCACTTAGAAGGAATGAAGTCAATTTAAAGAAAATTTTAACACTGTTTCGCTTAATTATCGACTTTTGAGCACCTAATTGTAATGACTTTAGCATACACATTTTACGTCATAGATAAAAAATCTCCTAATAAAAGTTGCTTGTTCATGTCCCCTCTATACACAGGTAAAATATTTCGGTGTTATTAATTAACATCCTGTATATTATTCATTACATGCTTAATTATGCAAGTGTTTGCTAAATAGTAACCACAGTATAGTATAACAGTAGCGAAGCTCTAATGAAAGGAAAATGTATCCTTTTGACAGATCGGTGCGACACTAGCACCCCAAGCGGCCGGCAAGATTGAACTAGCAAACAGCCATTTTTAGCATTGGAAAGATACGAATATATGGCTGTATTTCTTCTTATTTTTAAAATTACTAGAACGAAATGGTTACCGGAAAGGCATACTGGTGAACTCACCAAATCATAGACTTTATGGGAATATAAAGAAGTTGTAGTTTCAAGATCGATGACATTGTATATCTTATAAAGTATCAGACCGGTTTCCCGATGGGGTCTAGTATGGATGCAAGCGTGATAATCACAAATTGGCAATTTAATTTAACAAATAACTGTTTTTGCTTACCTCTCAGGATCTTTAGGGAACCTGAAGAAAGATAAATCGAGAGATTCCTTTGGTTCCTTTGGCTGTTGGTGCAATTTATAGCACCACAAGCATTTCCATAAAATATTGTTGACATTTTTCCACTGCCTTCTAGATTGTGCATTTTTCATAAGAAACAATGTAACAGATTGTGTTATCTCTCGCTCACCGCTACGAGAGCTGCAGTCGCGCCGGTTGAAAAAAACTGTATGGAGCTTCGCTACTGTTATACTATACTGTGTAGTAACTATAAATATAACTCAAGGTCCGGATGCTGTCAGGTAATAATATGCACGTGTGGCGGACCGCGCAGTAAATGATTCAGTCAGCCATTGCAATGCTAAGGTTATGAAGGAGAAGGTTGAGGATGTGTTACAACGAAACAATGAGATTACAAAGTTGGCACCTGCGCGGTGCTGATAAGCCGCCCGTCACACTAGTTACAGATTACAAGCCACTCGGCCTGTAGATTATACAGAGTGAGCTAAAGTTTGCTGTTCATCATGATTATGTCCAGACAGGGCTATAAATGAAAATTCAATACGTCATAAATCCCAAATGAAAGTACTGCTAGGTTCAGCTTTAAGCACTCAATTTTTTCTTAGTCCTACATTACTCATACAACCGATTCCACGGTCTACTGGCTAGCGTCGCTGACGACGGATCCTCAGGTCTGGGTTCGATTCTCGGTATTTTTGGATGTTTCGGAGATAAAAAGGTTTGAACGGGGTGCATACCACATAATTAGTAAGTGCCATTATGGTACTTTATGAGATTGTGTGGTGGACGAAAAAATGTCTGTCCGTCTGTCTGTCCGTCTGTCCGTGTGTCTGTACGCACCATAACTCAAATAAGCTTTTTCGGATTTTCATGAAACTTGGAAAACACATTTATAATGTCCATGGGAAGAACCCTATTGATATTGAACCACATCGGTTCACCGGTACCGGAGTAATGCCCAATTTAGTGCCTATTTTAATAGATTATGGCGACTTTCTAATAGAAAGGCGCCATCACTCAAATACGCTGTATCGGATTTCCATGAAACTTGGTATACCCATTTATGACGTCCATAAGAAGTGCCTTATTGAATTTGAACCTAATCTGTTGACCGGTACCGGAGTAAAACCCAATTTAGTGTATATTTTAAAGACGCGGTAACTCAAATTCGCTTTACCGGATTTTTATGAAACTTGGTTTACACATTTATAATGTCCATGGGAAGACGTCTATTCATAATGGATAAAATCGGTTGACCTGTTTCGGAGTAATGCTCAATTTAGTGTCTATTTTATGGTAATATACGTATTCGAAAGAATTTATAAAAAAATTGAAAATCAGTTATCTTGACAACATAGCCTATTGTTTTACTGTGATCGTATAAGGCCTTGGAAATTAAAATACAGGTAGCTATGACAAAAAACATATTGATTTACATGCGCTTATCCAACTAGACCGTTAAAATGACCCAGGTGGCCGAGATGGTAGACCTTTCTTCTTCCGTAAGCCCTGCTTAATGAATAAATCTGGAGCTTAACTTGGAAATCAATTTAAAAAAAAAAAACACATTCTGCATATCATAATTGCAGTCATAACTGATTAAAGAAAACATACTGGCACTTTGTTACATCAGTTTACCTGATTTTATTATCTTGTAAAGGAGGGAATGTGCTCTTTTAAATTGAGGTATGTTAGGGAAAAATTTTCGGAAAGCATACCGCCTCTGGATTTTTCTCACTTCCATCACTGGGTACATGCGGCTTCAAAGGAATAAATCATTAAGCTGGTGTTCCTTTATGTTAATTGATCTGACTAAATCGGTCTTGGGCTTCCGCTTTCCAAAACAAAAGCAACGTTGCAATATTCTCTCATTGTTATCACTGACCTCAGTTCTTCCTTCGCTTTATTCACTTCACACGTGTTATTGTTTACTGTAACTAGACCTTGCAACCTCGTGTTTCACTCCACACAGAGTTGACAGTAAACTATGGTATGTCCCAGCTTACCCTGTATTCCCGTTACTGTTCCCAAGCGTCCGTAAGCAAAATTTCATTGCATAGAAATCTCGAACTGTAAGGAAATGCTTGGTTTTATGCAGTTCAAAAACTCTTCTGTTCAGAAATCTAAAAATAAAGATTTATAAGACAATTTATTATCCTGCCAGTTGTATTAAATGGATGTGAGACATGGTCCCTTACATAATCTAAGACTGTTGGAAAACAGGGGGCTTAGGAAAATATTTGGGCCTAAGAGAAATGAAAATGAGTCCCGGAGAAAACTGCATAACGACGAGCTTCATAATCTTTACCCGTCACCAGATATAGTAAGGGTAATTAAATCACGGAGGATGAAATGGGGAGGAAAGACTTATCTAAAAAGTATTGACTGGGAGACCCGAAGACCACCTGGAAGACCTAGACGTAGGTGGGAGGACAATATTAGGATAAATTTAAGATAAGTAGGATTTGCATGGGATGATTGGATGGAGTTAGCACAGAATAGGGTTCAATGGAGCACAGGTAAGCGTGGCAATGAACCCGCGGGTTCCATGAAATAGATAATATTCCTTTAGCTTCTTTAGGAATATTGTCTATTGCCCTTTAGTAAGTAAGTAAAGAACAAATCTTTTGTTATGAACCGTTAACACATCACATCTGAAAACTGAACCCTAACCATTCTTTAGGCATTAGTGCAGTCACATCCCTGGGAGATAGCTTAAATCTACAATTCGTCGAGATAAAGAATGTGTCGTATTTGTTACATCCAGTCACTGACTGGAGTAATAATTCGTGTCCAGTACAGTAGAACCCCGATAATTCGAGCTAATTGGGGCTGAGGCTACCTCGAATTACAAAAAACTCGGATTATACGGAAATATAACTAAATCGATGGGTAAATCATAAATAAATGTTTAATGAGCACAATTTGGCTTAAAAAATAAATAAATAAACAATATATTAGGCCTACATAACTGTGTTACGCCTGTATGTATATTGGCAAACATTTACAATTGTCTACATCGGCATTCTTTAAGGATTAAATCATTGTCTGACCCTTAATAGAGTGGAACGGGAAAGCGGCGCTACTAGGAGAACACTTTTAATTACCATTGTTGCTGAGTAGGGATTACTGTAACAATACAGTATTCTTTTCTGAAAGGATGGTATGCACTGTACAATTGATTGACACGAGGTTCCGACAAAGAAAGATCGAACCTAACGGGTTCTGTCATTCTGTAGGCCTAATATAAATGCATTAGCAGTCTGAAGCCAAGGTTATTTCTGTGTATTATGAACGAAAACTCCAAGTGGGACAGTTTTACCTGCATTTTTGTATATGGAAAAATTGAAAGTAAGCTCAAAATGTAACACATTCGGAAGTGCGTAAAACTTACTTGCGAAAATGAAAATTTTAATTTTAATTTTTTTAAAACCAGCTCGAATTACACGGAACCTCGAATAACCGGGGCTCGAATTACCGAGGCTCTACTGTATTAGTATTAAAATCCGCCCAAAGAAATTAATAATAATAAAAATAATACATTACAATTTATTCCACGTAACTGTCAGTTCTATCTCCCTGGAGGATTTCACAGGTCATATATCTTGATCATGCGGGTTCGAACCTCTTCCTTATTGATGTTAGCTTATTGAAGTTTCGAGGGCAAGTCTTAGACATAAATCCATTAGCTTCACCACAACTGCATCAGCCAAGTGTCGAACCTCAAGTAGGTCACGTCGTCTGCGTGCCAAAGTGGATCACGTACAAAGTTACACAGGGTGATACAAAAATATGGGAAATACTTGCATACATAGGAAATGCTATTACAGTTTGTAGGCAGTTGTGAAGGGTTATCGGATAATGACGATGACGAAGTTCAGGGCACGCTCCTAGGCTCTTCCTCCACATCGCAAGACATTGTGTTTGAATGTAAGATTTGAGGCTTTCCTGGCGAATCTTATGTAGAAAATCTTCTCGGGTTTGCAGCCAGGTGAGAAGTTTGTTGTGGTCCAACGTTTCCGAGGCTGACGCTGCCTCCATCCTCAGGGAATCTGAAGTGTCGAGTTTTGACATGTAGGGGAAATATATACCAACCCGAGTTGGGCGGAGTCGACCAATCAGGGAGCAGCATTGGTCGACTCCGCCCAACTCGGGTTGGTATATATTTCCCCTACATGTCAAAACTCGACACTTCAGATTCCCTGAGGATGGAGGCAGCGTCAGCCTCGGAAACGTTGGACCACAACAAACTTCTCACCTGGCTGCAAACCCGAGAAGATTTTCTACATTGTGTTTGAATGTTTGTTATACACAGACAAGTTTTTAATATCAAAAAGGTAAACATATTCTAGCGTGAAAGATTATAACATGCACGGTTCAAGAGAGATGTTCTAGAGCATACCTGAGCAACTGAGGGGAAACGTTTTACTACCCCACCCATGCTGTGACGTACGAAACCTGCTCTTCATGTTCAGTGTCACGTCGAAACTGCTTTATTCTGACGTCAAGGGCGACTTTAGTGGGAGGCATTACCCCGCCGCACAGTGGCACAATGTGCACCAGTTGCGCACCCGTGTTCTACAACAATGTACAACGTTTCATCGCTCAAAAATGATAAATTTTTACCTCAGCTCCCTTGGTAAATAGACTAAATTGTATTTTTTTACTCTTCTACACGTTATTGCTTTAATACATCCAACAAATCTAAAATAATAATGCATGTTATTTGTTTTATACAAAGCATTCTTTATTTTATAGCATTTAATTTTTCTTCATGTGCAATTTTTTATACCCAAATTTTAAACTGAAAAAGTACCAAAATAATATTTTCCTTCAAAAATATTGATGTTAATGCTATATTTTGAAGCTATTATTAAGTTATCGTATCTATTAATACGTATTATAAACATCTACTCTTATACAATTCAACGGCCCTAAATAGCGTGCTTGCTCGCTCGCCCGCTTCGTGAGTTCATCGGGTATACTCGGCGATGTTCGTTTCTCGCAGTCTAAACTTTCACGAAGAGTACAAAATTAGGAAAACCGTTTCTTTATTATATAAGGCCTAAGTGAAATGAACACAATGAACAAATATTCTAATTTTATTTTTACTTACAATTTTCATAGCTCTGAACCACAAACATTTTTAATAAACTACCGGCGAAGCCGGGGGCAACAGCTGTAAAATATTGATGGTTTCATCTCTTGAAATATCGCTGATAATAATAATCCAAACAAATCATTCCTTCCCTTGAAACATTATATAATTTCTGAAAATTACACTGAATTGATAAAATAAAATTCACATCATATTCATGTCAATAAACAGTTGAGAAACAATACGTATTATGTGTTCACAGGTTCCTCAGGAACTGCATAATCGATTCTGATATAGTTTTCCCAGGGGGCTCTTTCTAATCGTAGAATGTACTCAGAAGCCGGAATTTTAGCTGTTTCATTAATTATTAATGGCTTAGTTTATTAATGATTCGCGTGCAAGTGTTAATAAATATAATGCTTTGATAATTATTATACTCTTAATCTTTAATTTTTAAATGCATTATCGTGGGCGAAGCCACGGGCACCTCCTAGTATAGTACACTACATAGGCTTATTTATGAAAAACTTTCTGTTAAATATAGTTACTTATACGCATTTATCCGTAATACAATTTTTCTTCTCAAAACCGCTTGGCACTTGACGCAGTCTCCACCTGAATATGAGAGAACCAGCTCACGGCACACAAAGGGTAAATGCATTCATGAACCACACATTTTGTTTCTGTTAGACACTTCATGAGAATATTATAGGAGAAAAATTCCTCCGACACTAAGACTCGAACCCAGGACCTTCGGCTATTTGTACCTCTCTACCAACTGATCAATCACGGGGTCAGTTAGCAGAGCTGTGGCACGGATAGCCGAAGGTCCTGGGTTCGAGTTTCAGTGTTGAAGGAATTTTTCACACATAGGCTAATATTCTTATAAAATACATCATCCATAAAACATTATAATGCTGATTCCTGAACAGATGTAAGCGTAATATTCACTTCATTTCCAGAATAAATCTTAACGTACCGCGACATTTGTGACGTATGCATAAGTCACTGCCTAGACCTGGTTATGACGTTTATAGGAAGAGGTGGCATATTTCTATAATAATTGAGTAAATCAGCCTGGTTACTGAAAGACGTATCAGCTAGGTAGTCCATGAATCACCTCAACATTTTCTTTACTTTTCGAAATCTTAAGCGCTTTTGAGTTTTCCCTTTTGTCTCCATTCCATAATCTTCTTGTCTCCACCAGTCGGAGCAACATTTCCTGTAATTGTAGAAAATCTTCTCGGGTTTGCAGCCAGGTGAGAAGTTTGTTGTGGTCCAACGTTTCCGAGGCCGACGCTGCCTCCATCCTCAGGGAATCTGAAGTGTCGAGTTTTGACATGTAGGGGAAATATATACCAACCCGAGTTGGGCGGAGTCGACTCCGCCCAACTCGGGTTGGTATATATTTCCCCTACATGTCAAAACTCGACACTTCAGATTCCCTGAGGATGGAGGCAGCGTCGGCCTCGGAAACGTTGGACCACAACAAACTTCTCACCTGGCTGCAAACCCGAGAAGATTTTCTACATAAGATTCGCCAGGAAAGCCTCAAATCTTACATTTCCTGTAATTGTTCTTTAATTTCTGCCGTACTCACTGAATCATCTGCGTACTTTATTTATTCATGCTGGGACTTGTTAATTTAAATTTTCCATTTCTTAAGGAGCACCATTCTTTAACCTCACACTGATGTGTACATAGTCAATGCTTAGTTTGGACACAATTGTGTGCAATCATAAAGGAGAATCGACTTTTTAATTATGTTTTGATTTTATGAATATAAAGTCTACCTTTGCTCAGTAGGCTATGTAAGAACATTTTTTTTGGACATCTAACATATTAAAAAAAATTATCCTATGACATTTTACCTCGTATAAAAGTAGCATAAGGTACTACTAGTCTATCTCTATATATATAAAAGGCTTTGTCCTGACTGACTGAATGAATGACTGACTGACTGACTGATTGACTGAATGACAGGAATCAACGTACAGCCTAAACTATAACAGGTAGAGACTTGGAATTTTGACAGTACCTTCGTTTCATAATGTAGGTGCTCACTAAGAAAGGATTTTGAAAAATTCTGATTCAAAATGCCAAAAATTAAATGTTTTTGAAAATACTTAATCCCTTTTTACATAGAATTATCAATTCCAAATCACAGAATATATTGTTGCCAAATGGTATCAGATGGGCTTGGAAAAAACAAATGAAATGCACTTTTGACAAATAAGAGAAGTTATCAAAATAATTCATGTTATAAATAAATATTACAGAATGAAATCCACTAAAATAATGGAATCACATAACTTTCTCTACCCTGGACATAGAGAAAACAAAACGAGGTATGGTAATGTGTATATTATTATATTATATCGCAGGTTTTTGGAGAGAAAAGTATGAAAGTGATAATGCTTTCTGTTTAATTTCATACCCAAAACGACTTTATGGTAACATAAGAGTGGGAAATTTCCCGCCTCGATATTACAATTTTATGTTTCAGGAATTTCTGTTTCTTCTTATTTAAACCTCTACCAGGCTTGCTGTGCACTGTACAAGCGATGGGATGCAACATTCTAGATCCTCTATGAGCCATAAAAAACTATATCAAGCGTTTTCTGAGGGAATAGTTTGAGTGTAATAAGTCGTTCTTCCTATTTCAAATTATAAATGCCTATATAAGGACCTAGAATTTAAAATTGAAAATCCTTCATAAGCTAATTTCCAATTACAAAATACAAAACCCGGGCGACGCCGGGTCTTTTAAGCTAGTAAATATATAAAAAATCTTATGTATATATGATAATACTAGTAGCTTATGCTACTTTTATACGAGGTAAAATATCATTGGATAAATTATGTTTTTTTTAATATGTTAGATGTCTAAAAAAAATTTCTTACTTTCTGAGCAAAGGTGGACTTTATATTCATAAAATCAAATTATACAGCTCACTAGGAAGATGCAAATAATTGAATTGTTTAATTATAGATTAAATGTTTTTCAAGTTAAAGAAAGTAACCAGGACCGAAAGCATGTGACTTGTCAATTAACAAAACAATTAATTTACTCAATCAAACTCTAATAAGAACTGGATATTGTGAGAGGTCCACTTGACCCCGTAAGTTTGCAGTGTGCTGAAGCAGCAGTTGGCAAGCCTGGCCTCATGTGAAGCAGAAGCAAGTCGCGCCTTCAACTGTTTCATGAATTTACAACACACCGGAGATTATCTGCAGAGATGCCAACTTCCGAGTAGCCTGATACAGCCCGACCAAGCGAAGTGCCGGAGTGTATAAACCGACCAAGCAAAGTGCCACGGCAGACCCAGCTAGTCGGTTAGAGAAGGTGCTAAGGGAAAATAATACTGTCCAATGATGAATTTCATTTTTCCTCTAGTGCTGGTAATAAGGAAGTCGATATTATGAAATTTTCTCAGCCTTGAAGGACTAGTAACTATTAGATATTGATGATAGGATACTGACAAAGCATCTACTAGCAAATTTTATAGTAACCTGTCTATTATCACTTTATTATATATCATGAACTTTAAAGAATTTTAATTATCTTAATGACTTCTTATGTAACAGAGAAGGTGTTATGTACATAACTAGCAAGTGCACGCGGCTTCGCCCACGATAATTAATTGAAAAATTAAAAATGAATACTATAATAATTATTAAAGCATTATATTTATTAACACTTGCACGCGAATCATTCATAAATTAAACCATTAATAATTAATAAAACAGCTAAAATTCCGGCTTTAGAGTACATCCCACGATTAGAAAGCGCCGCATGGGAAAACGATCTCAGATTCGATTATGCAGTTGCAAACCTAACTGTGAACACTGATAATACCACTGCCTTCTAGACTGTATTTCTCGTGTCTAATTCTCGAGCCGGCGGTGGATAATACGTATCGTTTCTCAACTGTTTGTTGACAGATGAATATGATGTGAATTTTATTTGATAAATTCAGTGTAATTTTCAGAAATTATATAATTTTCCAAGGGAAAGAGTGGTTTGTTTGGATTTTTATTGTCCGCGATACTTCCAGGGTTAAACTATCGATATATTAAAGCTTCACCCGCCATTATTAATTGACTCCAGGATTTTTAAGAAATTTACATTTTCAGTTTATTAAAAATGTTTGTGGTTCAGAGCTATGAAAATTGTAAGTAAAATAATAAAATTAGAATATTGTTCATTGTGTTCATTTCACTTAGGCCTTAAATAACAAAGAAACGGTTTTCCTTTAGACTGCGAGAGACGAACATCGCCGAGTATACCCGATGTCTCACGAAGTGAGCGAGCGAGTGAGCACGCTATTTAGGGCCGTTGAATTGTATAAGAAGTAGACACAAATGAGTTATATTCAGATATAAAGTTGTAGAAGAGTCGTCAGTAATTAATAAACCATTATATATATATATATATATATATATATATATATATATATATAGACTACATACTGTATACATATATATAAGAATATTTTCTTCTATCAACATTTAATTATCAAGCTTAGCTGCTGTATAAATTAAATATTAAGTAAATATTGTGAAGTTAAATGGAAGAACAGACACAGGTAACATTGAAATTGTAAACTTCAAATTACACATATGATTATTAGGGCCCGGGGGTTTAGCCAATAATTCGTCAAGTTAGTGGTGCACAAGGCATAGAAAGCTTTCTGAGTTAGTAAACAACTTGCACTGCATGTGGCAGTTTAGTGTTCTGTTGACGACGTTGTGTGTTGTGCGTTCTTGACAACCAGTGGCGGATCATAGCTAAAATGAGTGGGGGCGCTGCTCCAGAAAATGTTTAGCCTTTTGTTTAGAAAAGCTACTAAGTAATATCTAGTTCATTGCAAATCATTTCGGCAACTGTCTAGATGTATCACTCTTCTAGAGTGACAAAATATGTAAATGGCACAAGCGATCAGACTCGTGGAGGAATTATTCATAGGTAAGAGTCAACCTGAAGATGGAATACTTCTACAGGTGCAGCAGAAATAAAATTAAAAAATCTCCAGAAAAATTCAGGATTTTTCTACTGTTTTTACCTTTCGAGGTGCACTGGAAGGTTCTACAGAAGACCATAATGTGTACCCACACAAGGAAAACACTAATATCTCATCCCCCCGTCACGTCATGAGACGTAGAGAGAAGTTTTTACCATTAAAGATCTTATTTGGAGGAAAACAGAATATATTTTTATTTTGAAAACTAAAATGTTTCACTGCAACAAAGCGTATGCACAGACATAATGTATAAATTGCCTTTTAATTTTCACTGTGAATATTGTTAACAAATATTAAAGCATTGGTTGTGTATATTTATGTTCTCTTTACTAGGGAATATATTTTGTTTCTGTGATTTACGATTAAATGTGCAAACTATGCTATGACGCTGTGTCTATCATTTCACTAGACTAGCTGCACTGCCCTTGAACTTGAATGTTCGTATTAAAGTGCGCCACTGAAAGCGAGTCACCCCTTCCCTCGTGTTTACATACGGCTATATCTCAGTCACCACTAACCTGATGTAATGTTTTTGTGGCTAAACCCCCGGGCCCTAATGATTATACTCCATGTTAAGAAATTTGAAATAATGACGCAAAGTAGAAAGATTAGGTTTCCGGCCCTGGGTGCAGGAAGTTGATAGCATCAAATACTATAGAGACAATACCGGACACTTACTGGTAGAGAAATGGGGGACAGATTTTGCAGCGCTCCTGGTGGCACAACCTAGAAACTTGGGGTAAAATTAATATATTCAAAACATATTATATAAACTAGATATATATAAGCATTCATGAGCCACAGATTATTGTCTCTGTTGGACACTACATGAGAATATTATAGGAGAAAAATAGCTCAGTTGGTAGAGCATTGGCGCGAATAATCAAAGGTCCTGGGTTCAAGTCCCAGTGCCGGAGGAATTTTTCTCCTATAATATTCTCATATATAAACTGTAATATGCTATTCTGAGCCATTAGGTAGATACCCCTTATACATAACATGCCGAGTCTGGCTATTTCGGCTCTTCTATTAAAAACTGTTTAACATATATGTATCTAGATACTGCAATTGTATTCAGTAGTAGCAGGTTCGGCCGCTAGATGGTGCTCAAAATATTGTCCCCCGATATATCGCAAAGTGTCCTGTATTGGTCTAGATTGTATTTGGTTGATAGCATGAACGAGAAATGGATGAAAAACACTCCAGCAAGGAGTGATAACATGTCCGTCTTGCTCAGGTGATATGCAGTTTATGAAATTGCTCGCTAGGTTCGCTGCTATCCTACATTAAAACCTTGTCAGTTTGTGTTAAAAATGCAATATTTCCCTCTAGAAAGGAAATCCGTCTCTCGCAGCTTGGGTTTAAATATTGAACAGTTGAAATCGAAATAAAGTGTGCAGGTGATCCATCCGCAGGGCCGGCAACTGCATGAAAAAAAACGCTAAATAAATAATGCAGTTATGAACTGTAGCGCATATCTGTCTGTAAGGAATATTGTAAATCACTTTTATTGCCGTCTGTGAGATTTCGACATTTATGATCTCCTCGAAGTGCGGAATTATGACAGGCAAATATGAGATGTTTACAACTCACAGTTCAAGCGCCCAAGAGAGGTCACGGATTGAAATCTCAATCTGATCCGTACTATTTTCGGAATTTCAGGCCAACCCCTGCTTCCTATGCGGATATTTATGTTTTATTGGAGGCCCTGCGTTATGCTGATCATTCGTCAAGGATGTCCTGTCAATAGTTATCTTTTAACCATACGATAAGGAGACGTAAAACGTAATTTAACAGCCCGGGTAGAAAATTGCCTTGGAGAACTCAGATCTGTTGTAATTTTTATGTTTTGTTGAATCGTAAAAGTGTTTGTAAGAAATCTCTCCGTATCCATCAAGCTCCATTTTACGGGCTGGATTGTTAAGAAAGGTGGTAGACCGTTAAGGGTAAAGGGAAAGGTTTTTAGTACGTTGTAGCGATTGTTAAGCATATCACCAGATGTCACTGTCGTTCTCTTCCCTTTCGTGCAAATTAATAAATTATAAATTTCTTTCACTTTAACCACTACAAATACTATTATTCCTACTACTACTACTATTGTGTATCTATTAATCATTTACAATTCAAAATAAAATCAGGTAAACTGATGTAAAAAAGTGCCAGTATGTTTTTGTTTACTCAGTTATGACTGCAATTATGATATGCAGAGTATGTTTTTTTTAAATTGATTTCCAAGCTAAGCTCCAGATTTATTCATTAAGCAGGGCTTACGGAAGAAGAAAGGTCTACCATCTCGGCCACCTGGGTCATTTTAACGGTCTAGTTGGATAAGCGCATGTAAAACAATAGTGTTTTTTTTCATAGCTACCTGTATTTTAATTTCCAAGGCCTTATAAGATCACAGTAAAACAATATGCTATGTTGTCAAGATAACTGATTTTCATTTTTTTAATAAATTCTTTCGAATACGTATATTGCCATAAAATAGGCACTAAATTGAGCATTACTCCGAAACAGATCAACCGATTTTATCCATTATGAATAGACGTCTTCCCATGGACATTGTAAATGTGTATACCAAGTTTCATGAAAATCCGAAAAAGCGTACTTGAGTTATGGTGCGTACAGACGCACGGACAGACAGACAGACAGACATTTTTTCGTCCCCCACACAATCTCATAATGTACCATACTGGCACTTAATAACATAAATAACTATTTCGGCATTGAGAATTTGGTTCATAAACTAGACGGTTTTTTTTTAACAAAGCACAAACGTAAGCCAACACAATATATTTTAGTTTCGCTCAGACATTACTTACGAACTTTATTTCTCTCCAATCATTCAAAGTCTGCAACTCTTTGTCATAGCGAAGGATTTTTCAATATTCAGTTCGTTAGTTGCCTTTTCTATAACTTCAAGAGAGATATCAGTTTCTTTACGAATAGATCACGATTCAGTCTTATCGGCATATGTTTTTGTAATGTTGAAATGTTTTCATACAAACAAATTGTTGCCAACCAAAAGAGCCTGAATTCTGCTACAGTACGAAATTAGCAAAGAAAGTTGAAGAACTATGCTAAGCAAAATCAAACGGAAATCATTTTCGTTTTTAAAATTTACGATTCAAAATAACATAAAACGTTTTACAGACTCACACGCCGGCCTGTTGAGTAACGGCCTTGCATTGTAAATAACTGTTACGGAAGTAGAAGGCAATGATAAACATTTTCTGTTGCTATAGTAACAATAAACAACTGCATGCTCTAATCAATCTCTTTTTACTTAATCATGGTCTGCTATGATTTTTATTAAAGTAGAGGGCCATGGCTGAAACACAATCCCATCACAATCTCTATCGGTAACTATTATAGAGAAACAATGCATTTTTGAACAATGTATCGTCTGTTCTGTGTTTTGTAGTAATCCTGTAGCCGTGTGGACCATTATAGAAATGTTGGTAGCATTTATAATAATGGAAGTAGCAACAATAGGGACAAGGTATGCCGTAAGAGTTACATTGATTCGCGATGTTTTCCCCGCTATGAAATGTTCATTCCGCAAATGGAGATACTGAAACAGGAATTTATTATCAGGCGGCTTTGTTATAGCGCAGGCAGGCACAGGTTAGTGATGGAATATTCAGAGCGGGCCTTGCTTTGCTACTATCGATATTGCACAGATGTCGATACTTGGATGCTCGCCACGTGCTGCTGAATTAAAGGGACGCGACTTGGAGCGGAAAACAAGCCCTTTGTGTGCGGTCCCAGTACCGGCCCCTGGGTTATTTACAACGAAACCAATCTTATGGAGGGCTCTTCTATGGACAGCTCACCACTTCTCATGTTAACTGCTTATCGAGAAAATATCCAGTATCATTTGCTGCAGGAACATTTATCTGGTTTTCAGAAGCACGATTGCTTATTTCCTGAACAAATTCAATAAATCTTTTGATTCCCGAACAATTTGATTCTTAATTTGAATAATGTTTGCAATTTTATGTACCTGTTTTTAAAAATAATTATAAACACCTTTTTAGACATCTAAGAAGGCACACGAGGTGACAGTTTCGTCTTTATTTCACCCTATTGTTACAAGCTATGGTTTGAGTAACATGGAAAATACTCTTTTAGCGAAGAATTATTGCATAAGATTATTAAAAAAGTCAGTTCATTAAAAATTGAAAATGTTAATATTCATTACTACTAATGATTATTGGAAAACATAACTCCACCTGTGTAATTCATTACAATAATTCTATTTTTTATTGTTATCTTACTTAATACTAACGGCTGTCTAAGAAATATTGGTTGATACATAAGGTCAAATTGTTTTATTTCGAACATAGGGCTCGTTTCACGAACATATCTATTCGCAGAATAAAATCTATATATATTGCACATTGATGCTTTTTTGAAGTGAAACTTCTTTAGCCGCGGTAGGGGTAAATCGAGAGCTTGTGTAACGCTCAAAACCTTCACGAAATTAGTGAGGTGTGACGGATAGGACTGCACATAAAAAAATCAACTCAATGATTAGGCTTATCCACAATTTAAAAAACCAAGAATTAAAATGAAAAAATCCAAAATTTAAAAATTAAAAAATCCAAAATTATAAAATCCAAAATATAAAATCCAAAAAATAAAAAAAATCAAAGATAAAAAATTTAAAAAATCCAAATATCCAAAATTTCAAAAATTAAAAAATTAAAAGTAAAGAAATTTAAAAACCCAAAATTTAAAAAATAAAAATGCGAAAATTAAAAATCCAAAATTTAAAAATAAAAAATCCAAAATTAAAAAATCGAAAATGAATAAATAGAAAAAATAAAAAATTCAGAGATCTAAAATTTAAAAAGTCCAAAATTAAAAAATCCAAAATTCCAGAATAAAAAAATTAAAAGGTCAAAAATGTAAAAATCCAAAATCCAAAATAAAAAAGTCCAAAAAACCAATATTAAAAAGTTTAACAAATCAAAATTGAAAATATCCAAAATTGAAAAATTCCAAAAATTAAAACAAGTTTTACTTCTATCGCGTGGAGTTGCATGCACACTTTTTTAATGCAAATTTACCATGAAAGTTGAAGTCACAACAAGCTTTATGGTTACTATGGAAACTTTGGAAACTTGGGTCTGTGTCGTGGAACCTACTCTGACAGAATAAGCTGTCTCTTTATTTAATGAACATGAAGTTATAACAATAGAGTGGCACTCTCTCTGCTTATAAAAAAAAAGATTCAAACAAATCAATTCAATTTCCTATATTGAAATAGCCTTTCATTTGTTTGAACAAGTCATAAAACACAGTCGTTTCCAACAATTAAAACAAAAGAATATAAAAACATGGTTAGTTAAAAAAAAATCCACATTGCCATTAATAAAATGACAAACGTTCATTTCAAATTAAAACATAATAAAATATAATCAGGTAAACTGATGTAACAAAGTTGCCAGTATGTTTTTGTTTAATCAGTTATGATTACAGTTATGATATGCAGAATACAAAAAGAAAGTCAAATTGGCCGGTTTCGGGATTTGAACCATGAAACTCCAGAATGTGAGGCCAAGAAGTTACCATCTCAGCCACCTGGGTCCGTTTCTAGTTGGATAAGCGCATGTAAAGCAATAGTGTTATTTATTAGGGCTAACTGTATTTTAATTGCCAAAGCCTTATAAGATCACAGTAAAACAATTGACTATGTTGTCATGATATCTGATTTGCATTTCATAAATTCTTTAGAATACGTATATTACCATAAAATATTGAGCGAATTGAGCATTACTCCGAAACAGGTCAACCGATTTTATCCAATATCAACAGACGTCTACCCATGTACATTATAAACGTGTATACCAAGTTTCATAAAAAACCGGTAAAGCGTATTTGAGTTACCGCGTCTTTAAAATAGACACTAAATTGGGATTTACTCCGGTACCGGTCTACTGATTTGGTCCAATATCAGTAGACGTCTTCCCATGTACATTATAAATGGGTATACTAAATTTCAGGAAAATCCAATAAAGCATATTTGAGTTATCGCGACTTCTTATATATTAACATAAAAGGCACTAAATTGGGCATTATTCCGGTACTGGCCAACCGATTTAGTCGAATATCAATAGACATCTTCCCATGTACTTTATGATTGCGTATACGAAGTTTCATAAATTTCCGATACAGCGTATTTGAGTTATTGTGCCTTTAAGATAGACACTAAATTTGGTTTTACTCCGGTACAAGGCAACAGATTAGGTTCAAATTCCAAAGGGTACTTTTCATGGGCGTCATAAATGCGTGTACCAAGTTTCATATAAATCCGATGCAGCGTATTTGAGCTATGGCGCCTTTCTAATATAATCTATTAAAATAGGCACTAAATTGGGCATTACTCCGGTACCGGTGAACCGATTTGGTTCAATATCAATAGGGTTCTTTCCATGGACATTATAAATGTGTTTTCCAAGTTTCATGAAAATCCCATAAAGCGTATTTGACTTATGGCGCGTACAGATACACGGACAGACGGTCAGACATTTTTTGTCCCCACACACAATCTCATAAAGTACCATACTGGCACTTAATAAACAACACATTCATTACTAAAATAGTATGATATGGAATTTCGCGTGAATCATTATGTAATATAATTAATCTCGCGCGTTTTGGTATGTTGGTCACAGTTCCTCGCTAGGCAATTCTCCGATCTGTACAACCAATATGGCGAAAATGTTGCTACTTTTCTCCATTTCTTACTATAAAAGAAAGTGTACTTTTTAGGGCGGGTGGGTTGGACTAAATCACTCGTGAAGACATCTTCTCTCCCGAGATTGATGTGTTGAAATCTGTGTGTTTTTAACTATTTTATGAAGACTATTCCACTCATACGCCGCGTGTTTGATATTGACCAATAACGTTTAGCAATTCTAGAGTGATAGGGAAAAAGCGAATAAGTCAAAGTACCAAAGTTTTAGGGGAGAGAAGTAACAATTTATGGGTTTAGTTCCCCACTCTACTGGATTTCCATACGCGATGTTCGGCGTTGGTATGCGGTCTCTGGCTTGCAGACCAACACTCCCATTGGCTGACAACGACCTTGCATGTCATTGGTCCGTTCCATACGGTCCTGCAACCTCTACATATAGCTAAATAATGCATAACACTAACCACATTAGTTAAGTGCGCGAGCGGAGGCGGGAGCCGTAGCGAAGCGCCCTTGCATTTTCGAATAATGTACGATACACTGTTTGTCGGTTTCGAAAATGTGGCATATTATATCTTCCGGAGGGTTGTCTGACCATAATCATGTTGGCAGCTGATTCCAGCACCACGTGACCCATCGGCTTCTTCCCAGCATGCACCTGCGCTGTTTCTAGCAGCTGATTCTGTATGATTCCTTTCTGAGTGCCATTTTAGGTTAGTTTTTTGTGAACTTCTTACCGATTTTACCCATATTTAAAATATTCTTAGAAACAAAATGTGCCTATATATGGATTCTAAAACTTCTGGAGAATAATATTACATGAAATTTTGCCGTTTTTCGTGTGTAAAAAACAAAATTAACGAATCCAGTAAAATGGGAAACTAACCCCCAATTTATTTTCGCAGCATTTTTACAATATTTAGATCAGCCCACCCAGATATTTTTACATACTATCTTATACTGAGTAAAAATTTCTGGTGGACTGAACTAAATAGTGTAACAATGCTGCGGAAATAAATTGTTTTTTGCCATTCCTGAAACTTTGGAATTTTGACTTATTCGCTTTTCCCCTATCACTCTAGAATTCCTCGGATATAGACCAATCACGGCCGTTTATCTTAAAATATTCTTGTAGGAATCGCGAGGATGCCGTATTATAGGGTAAAACCGTCTGCTCATTACTGGACACGAAAGCATCAGTGTGCAGTGATTGCAAGTAATACGTCACATGTTGCCATTAAGCAGCACGAAAACATATTATTTTATACAACATAATTTGTTTGGAAATTGAAATAATAGAAATGTACATTGATTAAAAACAATTTCGCTTCAGTGCAAGCCAGTTCGTGTGCTTTTATTCTGTTCTGCTGTTAGCTTAACTGAATGAAGTTCATACAGATCTGAGTTCTCCAAGGCAATTTCCTACCCGGGCTGTTAAATTACGTTTTACGTCTCCTTGTCGTATAATTACAAGAGGACTATTGACACTACATCAACTTTCTCCTTGATGAATCATCAGCATAACGCAGGGCCTCCCCTAAAACATAAATATGCTCATAGGAAGCGGAGAGTGGTGGTAAAAAAAAACTCTAGCTTGAAATTCCGAAAATACCACGGATCAGATTGAGATTTCAATCCCTGACCTCTCTTAGCCGCTTTAACTGCGAGTTGTAGATATAGGCCTATACTTAAGAGTATGCATTAATTATTCCCGTTTTAATCGGGCCTAATGGATATTCTTTGACAATCCTTTACAGAAAGTCATATCAATAAGCTAAATGTCCTACTAAACATTACATGAATGGAATATTGGTCTTGTAAACAAATAAAAAAAATATTTTTTTAAAAGCTTCAAAGGCAGAATATTGGTGTTCCCCTGTCCACAGAAATATTCGCATACAAATACCATACTTTTAACGCAGGGTGACATCCACCAATGTGCGGTGTAAAAAGCTGATTGAAACTGCCAGCAAAGGCTATAACTCTCTTCCCACTTAGGTCTAATTAAAAATTAAACTACTTTGAAAACTTCAAATTTCACCCGAATAGAAAAGGACTACTTTCTGCAAGAAATGTACGAGTCTCAATTTTCCACACGATATTTTAATCTCTTGACGGACTGCAGAGAAAACAGGTAACACATTGATTAGGTCAGTGATTAGGATCATAGTTTATTTCTTGTGTATTGTTGGTAAATTTTATTTATTTCTTGTTTTTTTTTTTTTTTGCACGACGTATCTAATCAGTGGTACTTACGAATATTGTTGCCGTGGATCGTAACTTGACATTCCCACAAGCAATCTGGTTGCTATGAAAACAAAAGAAATCTCCGTGCGGTAAAAATTACAAAAAGCACAAGTGCCGTAAGTAAAACCATCATAATACAAGCCTTTATGGAAGACCGGAACCAAGGCCTCCCAGTTTGTGGCGACTTTAACAGGACAAATATGCGAATCACTTTCTGAAATATAACATCCATCTTCAATAGTGTATAAACATAATATTTTCAGGTAATAACTCAATTAATATAAATAAATTGATATAAATAATCATCGTGCAAAAAATAGCATGCAATACTCGTGCCGTAAGCGCATAACGGGTCTCGGAAATTAAAAAAAACTCTTTCCTCGATCCATATGCATCGCTTACGGCACTTGTATCGCAATATGCTATAACCTGGCGGAGTTAAGGCCATAAGCCCTTCTCTACCACTCAGCCAGGGCAAAAACATGAAATAAATAATAATAATAATAATAATAATAATAATAATAATAATAATAATAATAATAATAATAATGATTAATAATAAATTTTTAAAAACTGATAATCATGAATACAAGAAACGTACATTAAATTCAAAGAAAAAATTCGCATAAGTACTTGAATAATATGAATATATAATAGGCCTACAAATGACTAAAAATAAAGAGATAAAAAGAAATGATGAAAGTCTAAACAAATACATTCTTAGTTATTACAAAATATAATGAAAATTAAAATATATTACTAATTAGCAACAATTGCTAAATGTTATTGTATACTAAATTTATTAAATGGCGCTTGAACTGTGAAGTCGTTTGGCAGCTCCTGAGATGGCTAGGCAGTGAATTCCAGTGACGAATAGCTGTTGTTGTAAACGAATTCGAATAATGTAAAGAGGCATGGATAGTAAGGGGTCAAGCTGAGAGCGCGGGCCCAAGTTATGGTAGGAAGAAAGGTAATGAAAGATAGCTAGGTGTTGAGGCATGAAGGATTCTATAGAGCAGTATGAGACAGTGAAAATATCTTCGCTCACGCAGACGTACCCATCGAAGTGATTCCAGTGACGGTGTTATGTGGTCATATTTACGAATGCTACATATATATCTGACGCACGCGTTATGAACACGTTGTAGTCTTTGAGTCAAATTGCTGTTTAATGGCCGGTTTCTATAAACTCCCGAATTACCTATGGGTAAATTATCCAATGCACAGAATTTACACAAAAATAACACCACACAAACACAAATAATTTAAAGATAGCAATCACATACACTTGTGGCGAGTTTCTAGATAAATGTCCTCTGAGTAAATATGAAAATGACAGAAAAAATGTTCCTACAAACTCGGGCTAGATCTTTCCAAGGGTAAATCTTCGGGTTAATTTATCCTTTCATGGATGGCTGGATAAAATTTAACCTTTCATAGGATCAATAGTAATATTTAAACAATGAGAATCAAAGCCTTCTGAATTAAATTAACTGTACAACTCCAAGGCCTTGCTCATTATATCATTGTAGGTTAAATGGAACTAATTTGTCCATGGATAATTTACCCATAGGTAATTCACTAGTTTGTAGAAACCGGGCATAAGTCAGTAAGTAGGACGTCACAATAATAAAAATGAGGCATAATGAGTGTTTGACAAGTGTTTTTCTTAATTGAAACGGGAGACAGTCTTTTATACTATACAGAGTATGCAGCGTTGCAAATGTTGTTTTGCAGATGTTAGCGACACATTTTACTTCATAAAAGTTGCTTGACTATGTCTCCTCTATACACAGGTAAAATACTTCGGTGTTATTCATTAACATATAATATACCGAACTATTTATATAATAACAATAATACTATAAAATTAGAACCTTAAATCATTCGCGTCACATTTCATACTCATCAATACATTTAGTTTTTCCCAATTTTTTACAACTATTTTAAAACGATTAATGCCCGGTTTCTACAAACTTGTGAATTACCTATGGGTAAATTATCCATGGATAAATTAGTCCCATTTCAACCACAATGATATAATGAGCAAGGCCTTGGAGTTGTACAGTTAACTTAATTCAGAAGGCTTTGATTCTCATTGTTTAAATTATTATTGATCCTACAAAGAGGTTAAATTTTATCCAGCCATCCATGAAAGGATAAATTATCCCAAAGATTTACCCTTGGAAAGATCTAGCCTGAGTTTGTAGGAACATTTCTTCTGTCATTTTCTTATTTACTCACAGGACATTTATCTAGAAACTCGCCACAAGTGTATGTGATTGCTATCTTTAAATTATTTGTGTTTGTGTGGTGTTATTCTTGTGTAAATTCTGTGCTTTGGGTAGTTTACCCATAGGTATTTCGCGAGTTTATACAAACCGGCCATTAGTGTAGCAGTTCTAGCACAAAGAGGCAGCTTATTAAAAAGCTTAGCACCTACATAATTAAAACTGTTTTGGGTTTTATTTAACCTAGCAGAATTTATATGTATATGATCCCTATACCTAGTATGATGGTCATGATGATCATAGAATTCCAGGATGGACATGAAAGCTTACTTTTATCTTTTGTAAATCTACTTATTTTGTGTGTGTGCATTATGTAGCCTATTTGTTTCACTTAGGGTGGGTTCCAAGAAATCACCAGTTAATGAATTAATACCTTCATAGAACTTCAACCAGCATCTAGTTGTATGCTTGTTTTTGTGCGTTTGGCTTTTACTTGAATGGGAATCTATGATGGTTTTAATATTTAAGCCTTCCGGGTATAGGATATTTCAAGTGGAATGAATTAGTTTAATGCAAATTTTAATGCCCTTTGAGTACAAAAGTACTACTTTCATAAACATGTCTGTGTGTTTGAACAACACAGATAAAAAAAATGTAAAAACACAATTCTAGGTTTGAATGAAGTATCTTCCGAGAACACGACGCGAAGCATCGCTACGACTTCTAATACTCAGAAAATACTGGGTGTCCCAAAATTAACGCAAGATTTGAATTTGCCATTTGTGCAGAAAATTGTTGGCAACCTAGAAAAAAATACAATTTGACAATCGAGAGTTTAGGATTAAGGTTAGATTTGAATTTGCCGCTATTTGTGCAGTAAATATTTGGCAACCCTGAAAAAAAAATTGTCAGCTGTACTCTCCCGTTTCTGTGATCAGAATTGGCAGAATTGATTTAACACCATTAAATTTTTTTATGGGGTTATTTGAAGTCAAAGGTCTATGTCAACAAGCCCACGACCACCCGTGCATTACAGGAGGAAATGAAACGCTGCATCAACGAATTCAGCCACATTTATGCAGAATGGTAATGGAAAATTTCTACAAAAGAGTGCGTATGTGCCAGCCAAGCCGTGGAGGTCATTTGCTCAATGTGTTATTCCATAAATAACCCTATCCTATGTACTTTATGATTGAATAAAATAAATAATAATCTAAGGACTAAAACTGTGTTTTCTATTTAATTCAAATCTTGCGATAATTTTGGGACACCCTTTATTAATTTTATGAATTTTTCACGAAAAATATTTGGATTAAATTTTGTGCACAAACTGCTTGAAATAATGCCTAAAATATTTTTTTCTGGAGATACTTATAGGCTATTCATGCTGTAACAATAAATCTTTTAGAGTGGCTGAATGAGCACATCTCGCAATGTAGCCATTTACTCTATCAGTAATATGAAGCGAGAGACTTGCAGTTCGTAGAGAAAGTTATGTGAGTGATGCTCGTTCAGACGATATACCCTGCATCCATGTTGTGTTGCACGAGATAAGCCGCCGAGGGATATTTTTCATATTGAAGTTGCCTGGCCTGATGTTTGTTTACACGAGATATCGCGGACCGCGCAGTAAATGATCCGTTCGGTCATTGCTATTGCACTCTGTGCTGATGATACGATAATGTGTATGAGAAACGTGTTTGTAAACAGCATCACGTGACTTGCGTGCAGGTGTGAGGTTATAATGCCCCCCCCCCCAAGCGATTTATGGAGTGCTATGGAATTATCAACATCTCCATTATCCAGCCCTGCTAAGCGATCAATAAGTGCATCCTCTCCTTATACAGGGAGTTCATATACAGCAGAGAAAATAGTAACTTATTACAAGGCTTTCATTTAATATTGACGAGATGGACATCGGAAACAAACGCATTCTTCTTCTTTTCTTTCTTCTTGTTGTTCTTTTGGAACTATTTAGTTAATGAATCATTGCGGTATAAGGATATGTAAAATTTCATCCAATCATCGCTACCCATCCATAGGCGTAACCAGGCCGACCATATGGGGGGGGGGGGGTTATAACATCCGCGGGGTCTGGGGGGTATGGAATACGGGGTCCTCCCCCGGAAAATTTTAAAAATTAAGATGCAAAATAACGAGTTTTAAGCTGGAAAATTAAAAAAATTAAGACGCAAAATAACGAGTTTTAAGCTTCCCACGCTTTATACTTGTATTAAGTAATTTGTGGGCAGACTTAAAAAAATTATACAATTTTCCTTTTTTTAATCAATGGGGGGGGGTCAAACCCCCCCAAAAAAAACCCTCGGTACGCCTATGTACCCATCTCTTTATTTTTATCTTGCAAAATCCTTTCTTAGTGTGCATTTACATTATGAATCGAAGGAAGTCTTCTGTCAAAATTCCAAGTACTTGCCTATTATAGTTTAGGCTCTACGTTGATTCTCTGTCAGGCAGGAAGAAGTCACTTATACAGGCTAGATAAAGATATTATAGCATATCGATTCTTCCTTCATAGTCTACCTCGCTTACAATGACACAAATAGCGATGTGTTTTATTCATTACATTCGTTAAATAGTCACAATAGTCCGGATTCTCTCTGAATAAAGTTGCACCTCTCCTTATACACTGTGTTTCACGTACGAGTTGGCCAATCGTGCGGCTTTCTGCGTCGCGGCGGCCACTGCTCTTTTCCCGAGCGTTCGGGTGAAATATCTATGCAAACTAAGCCGCTAAAGGTGTAATGATTCTGGTTCTCACAATTACAATTAAAATAACCACGTACCTCATCACAAGAGATGTTGGAAATGTCCTCCTCTTGCATCCACACAACACTGGCATCTTTTTAGGAAATTTTCTTACACGCATATAAGTTCAGCATAGAGAATACCATTTTCTCACTTCACATTTTGATGTAGAATAAGAGGTCGTATTGAAGGGACAGGTTAATCCAGCTGTCACAGTCTGATTGTGGGTCAACGACTAAGTCGGTATCAAACGTCGGTAAAAATTTCTATGCACTGATACGTTATTCATAGCTGTAGGCTTAGTATTTTTAGTTGAGAAATATGAATGTTTATAATTGGCCAGGAGACAAAATAGGAAGGAACATTTTCAGTCCTATGCCCGCATTATATTATTATGTCCCAGATTTTTGGGAGGAAAGTATGAAAGTGATATTAAATTTCTTTTTGATTTCAGCCTCGAAACAGTTGTATGGTTACATAAGAGTGCGAAATAAAATATTCTGTAAAGATAGTACAATTTTATGTTACCGGAATTTATGTTTCTTCTTATTTGAACCCCTACCAGGCTTGCTGTGTAGAAGCAACGGGGAGCAAAATTCTACTTCCTCTATCAGCCATAAAAGGCCACATCAAGCATTTTCTGAGGGAATAGTTTGAGTGTGATAAATCGTTCTTCCTCATTTCAAATTCTACATACCTATTTAAGTACCTAGAGTTTGAAAATCGAAAGTTATTCATAAGTTAATTTTAAATGTAAAAAAACAGAACAAGAACGACGCCGGGCCTTTTAAGTTAGTCTATGATAATACCATTACAATACATTATAGGCTACTATTATTTTCATTTAATTCCTGAGAGGGGAAGATGTTTCTATTGTCATGTTTGAACCACACGTTATGAAGGATTTGGACCCACACACGGCAGTGGAGGAGAGAGAACGTCACGTGATGTTCATAAAGTGTCGGCGTTTCCGGGTCACTGGCCAAGTCGTTAAGGGTGACAGTGTGTGGCACAAAGTATGACCGGTCGACCTTATGCCAACTCAATCCACTGTGCCAAACTTTCCTAGTGTAATCACATTGTGGCAAATAACAAAGTGCGATCATCCCTAATACTATCAGCGATGAATAAGGTGTCATACATAGTCTCCATGACAACGCTGTTGTTTGCAGTGTACACAGCTGGCTTGGGAAATGTGATTCGACATAATAAAGCTAGATAGGCGGTAGATATAATAGTATTAACCAGGGCCCGGATTCTGATGACATGTCATCTTTTTATTGATGCTTCGTAGACATTGCTAACTTGTAGATTAATCCTAATAATGGCCTCTGGATTATAGAAATGCATTTTTATTAGGTCATTTTTTGTCATTTTATGCGATTTTATATTTTTAGGGCATTTATTTCAATTATACGTATTTATTTAGTAATTTTCGTGACAATTGCTTCCTTATTTAGTCATTTTCATGCATTTAAATACGTAAATAAATTAATAGGTTACTATAATGCAATCTTTTGTAGAATCTAGTTTTCTTCTCAGATGCTCCAATCAAGAACAAATAACCAAGTTTTTAGACCTACAACATCATTTCTGCATTTACAGTTTCTAGAATTATGTACAGATTAGTCTATAGCTTTGTGTATACAGTAATAATTTTTTTATAAATAAAATATCAGTTTTAGGTCATTCTTTATAATTATTAAGTCATTTTCTTTAAAATTTCGTAAGTCATTTTTCAAACAATTTTAGGTCATCAGAATCCGGCCCCTGGCGATAACAATCTGATGTGATGCACTCGCATAACTTTCTATACCCTTGGCATGGACAATATACTTTTCTGACGTCATATTTTGATATAGAATAAGAGGCCGTATTGCGGGGAGTGCATATTCACGCAAAGGCAGGACTTAAGAAGCCTCAGTGTGTAGGCTACAAGGCTCGCTAGCAAATAGCCCAAGTTTGTGCGTTATTAATCGCTCTAGGCTTTGTTTAGTAAATCATTCTTTGAGGTACGGAAGTTTGAATGTGCGAAAACTCCGCACGGATTTTCTAATTATTATTATTATTATTATTATCATCATCATCATCATCATCATCATCATCATTATCATTATTATTAGTATTAGTACCATCAATATCACTCTAGTTAATGTAACGAAAGGTCCAGATTTACGTTGAGAGAATCTGGACGTAGAGATAACATTTATTGCGACTGTTTATCAAATACATAATGAAGCATGTAATGAACACATGAAACATGGAAAATGAGCGAGACAGTGAACGCCATCTAGGCGGTGTTGAGATAACCAAAATGAATCCTGATACATCGCGATGGTGGCGCTGCCATCAACACTTTTCTTTTAGGACAGATGGTTTATCTTTCAGATTAACCTCATTGCTACAATAATACCGTGTTATTAATATTGCATTTATTATTATAACATAAAGTTATCCCTATACAGGCCATGGAGGCCCTTAGAGTTCCAGGAGGTTCAGGCTCCCAGAATGAGACATTCGGAACGTGGAGTTCGTAAGGTTGTCAGCCTTACTCACCGACCGCCTTTACTCCTAGGATTGCTCCTGGTACTCATTATTTCTGTTAGAGGCTGAGTCGACCACAGGTCCATAGTGCCACCAGAAAGATTAGGTCAATTGAAAAACTCTAACGACCTCATCGGGAATCGAACCCGCGACCTTCCGGTTTGTAGCGCAGCGCCTTGACTACTACGCCACGGCGTAGGCCTACCCCATTTATTATTATACCAGACATAAAAATAATTATACATTATTTTCATAACTTCTTTTGTTCATTGTATTACATGTAGGCTACACGTCACAGATAAGTCTGTATGCAGACGACTGTATCATGTATACAATAACATACGAGGAATCGGATATTACAGCATTACAAGCTGATCTTAACAAGTTAGGAATCTTAACTCTTCAAATAACAAAATGAAGATTATTGTTTGTAGCAGTAATCAGACAGAAATCGTATCGCTTAAACAATAATCCAGTGCCACACGAACAGAGCTGTAAATACCTTAGGGGAGTATTTCATCCAGGATGCTAAGAGCATAACGGGGAAAACCTACATTTACGATGAGTACAGTAAACAAACAGGAAACAGATCTCTAGGAATAGGTCATACCAAATTGATGCAATACAGAGGTTAGATTTGTTAAAACCGGAAGTGGACAAGATTAACTGCATACAATGAAAACAACATAAGAAATCAATTAAAATGTCCCACATATTTAGGCATATTAGACCACAAAATGAAAATCCAAACAATTGTAGACTGTATAAAGTGCCTGCAGCAGTTCTCAAGAGTGAAAATCTTTAAAATTAATACTATTATTGAAGAAAAAATCTGATGTGAAAGTCACATAACTTCCTCTGCCCAAATAAAAGTTTGCAGCATTTACGCTAATTATGCTATAAATATCTTATAGCCCCTTCTTTGAATGTTGCGACTAAAAACGCAGGCTATGGGGAAAAAAAAAACAAGTGACTGCAAACGTTTATTGAACTTTCTGCTGTTAAGAATAATTTCCGAGATTTATCAAATATTCCCCTCAGACATTTCTTTACTGTAAGCAGGGCCACCAGTACATTTTTCTCTCTTCACGTGCTTATATAGAATAAAATGCCTTAAATATCCGCGTATTGAGTTGTTCACCAGGCAAGTTGGTAGGTTACAACCACACTTCAGAGAATGTTTTTGAAATGGTATAAGCAATCCATGTACAAAATTTAAAGGAAATTTTTAGAGCCGTTTATGAGAAAATAGCAAAAAAAAAATATTCTTCATGTAAAGTCCCCTTAAATATAAGAAAAGGTTGTAGTCAATCTTCACAGCCTCAGAAGGTACCTAACCCAAATACAAAATTTTGTTTTCGTACGATTTACAAGAAGCTGTATTGCAAAAAGCACGTATTCACAGTGGGTAGCTTATAACTACCCTTCAGAGAATTTGTTCGAAAAAATGTTTCAAATAAAAGTTTTAGCTCTTGGTACAAGCAATCCATGCGCAAAATTTAAAGAAAATCGTTAGAGCCATTTTCGAGAAAATCGCGAAAAACGAAAATTTCTTCATGTAAAGTCCCCTTAAAAATAAGGGAAATTTGTTGGCAATCTTCGAATCACATCTTCAGAAGGTACCTGACCCAAATACGAAATTTTGTTTTCATACGATTCTCAATTTCGGAGGTAGCCTGTTCACAAACTTCCACACAGACAGACACACACACAGACACACACACACAGACATGTTTCCAAAAATAGTATTTTTGGATTCAGGGGGCCTTGAAACGTGTATATATGCTAAAAACTGAACTTCGAATTTTAGGGTCGAAAACAATACTTCCTCTACCTATAGTACCTATGGTACGGGCAGAGGAAGTAAAAATAGTGTGCCTCACAGTACTGCATATGACATAAGTTTTGTCAGTAAGGGCAATCAGTCATAGGAGAGAGGTTTCATCTGGTGGTTGTGAAGTGAACTCTGGCTTAGCTCAGGTGGTAGAGCATTGGCACGGATAGCCAAAGGTCCTGGCTTCAAATCAGAGGAATTTTTCTCCTATAATATTCTCATGTAATGTCCAACAGAGAGAATAATCTGTAGTTCATGAATGCATATGCATATATCTATCTTTAAAAGTAAACTAAAATTTGTTTAATGTTCAGTGGAGAATGTTGGAGAATTAAGTAATAGGCCTAGTATTAAGTCTAGTGCTATGTGATGTGATTGCACAGGCCAACATCCATTTTGGTGCCTTAGAATTTATACTTATTCTTTGGTATATTTAGATCGCTGATGCCAAATGTGCCATTAGTTCTGCCCTATCAGCTTTAGTTTTATGAGATATGGTATTACCATTATGCTTATTATCCCATTTTACGTTTGATATAAATAAAAAACAGTGCGTATTTTTAGCTTCCAAATCATGTGAAGAAAAAAGCAACACACTAACATTACATTAACATTACAATAACAATATAACATGGGGTATTTCAAACAATTGATATTATCACATATTGTACGGACGTTTATGACTTATGAGCTGTCAATTTGAGGGCCAAAAAATAATCCAGCTTTTAATTTTTCTGTAATACTTCGTAGAGTTTTTGTCCTACGTGTCACTAGCCATATTATCAAGCAAGATTTTGTTTCGCTAGACTAAGGGTGGCGTGCACCATCCAGGAGTAAATCTTACTAAAGTAGTAAATTTAAGACGGAGACCTGGAGTATACAAGAACCAGTACATCTGTCTCACTCTTTAAGTCATACTAGTAATGTGCTAGAGTGAGACAGACAAACCGGTTTTTGTTGCGTCAGGTTCCCGTCTTAGATTTACTACTTTAGTGCTTCTCTTTTAGTAACTTACTCTTTTAGTTGGTGTTGGAGAGCTCAATTGATAGTTACTTCTTTAGTTGTAACTAAAGTAGTAAACGATTTTTACTAAAGAAGTAGTCGAATTCTGCGCAGAACAGAGCAGAAACATTAGTGCAGCGCAGCAGAACACGTGCATTTCAATTGCCGGTATTATTCAAGTGCCAGATAATGAAAAGGAAAGGTTAGCTGAAACAATGAATATGAATTTGGGTTGTTCCAAATATTACCAATGACAATCTTCATGTTTTAAAATAGGTCTAATAGTAATGTTTTATTCATTACTAATTTTAATTCCTTCAATTGAATATTTTAAGTTTAGTAGCCTACGTTAGGGTACTGTGATTACAATTTTTATGCAAACTATTTCTGTATTATAATGCAAACAATTGGAATTTCCAGTTGATTTTCATAATTGATTCACTGTCAATATTATAATTATTTCTCTCATAATAATAATAAAGTTCTAAAATATATTAAAATATTTATACTTCCTAAAGTTACATATTCTTCCCCAAAAACGATAAATCAATTATTCTACAGTTGTTTATCATAAATCTCACTATAATGAATTATTAATATTTATTGACTGTTTAACAATATTAATAAGAAGTATTACACAAAATCATGAAAAAGGGGGGATAAAAAGGATAACAAAACTAATAAGGGGCATTATGTTTCTGTCCGTTTTCAAATGCACAGAACATTTACTTAAAAAATATTACCTTATAAAAATAATAATATTACAACTGAGGAATGTAATATTTAAACAAAAAATGGCGGTACAATATTGCGGAAGCTATGAACTCCAATAACAATTATGTAGATGGTTGTGTGTTTAAAAATAATTTCAGTGACTACTTCTCTAGATCCTGTGCAGCTTCAACCTCCGGGCCCCTCCTTAAAATTTTCTTTCGGCACTCATGTTGGCATTTTTTTTCTATATAGTTTATAATGCTTCTCACTTTCCTGTCCACAGGGTTAATTAAATAGTTAGCAGCATACTATAGACCTGCACCATCTGCTATAGTTTATTCCCAAACATGAAAGTCTCGTCTCACTCCACCTTTCGAGACTTGGGGAGTCTTTAAGGAATGGTTTTACAATGTGTCCCCTTCTCAATGTACGCTAATCCCAGAGTCAGTCAAATTTTCTTCCGATGTGGCCTGTTTGGACATTTTTACACCTGGGTTAGACAAAAGGACATATTATTCATTAACACTGCGGGTGCAACTATTGAACTTTTAGCTCTTATAATTATTATTATAATCTGGCATTCGCAATGTTGTGCTTTAAGTTAAGCTATAGAAGTGTAATGTAATAAAATTAATTTACAATAATTACATTAAATCGTTTAACAATGAGAATCACCTATTGTTCAGTAATTCTATGGTTAAGTAGCAGGGGGAAGTGTTTTCTGGGTAGCTCCAAGAACGGAGGCTTTCATTTATTGGAATGTACTATACCTCGCCGATATCTGTATCCATATGATTAGCTTGAAATACATCGTCGTTTTCTGACCCAAAGTTAGGGAGAACTGCAACATCTAAAGGCCGATCCAGCTAGGAAGATATTTAAGAGCACATGAGCTCCTTGTACCGTGCAATGCAAACGTCCCTTCCACTCACTCTTCCCCTCACCTTTGGTGGACGTCTTCCTAGCTGGATCGCTCTCCGCAATGATATTTCCACATTTGACTGGCTGAAATCACATGGATGTAGTGAGAATCTGACATCGTTTCTTCCAAACGCCAAAATTTCATGTAAGGATTTATGAGCTTAATTATTTACGTTATTAAATGCCCTACTAGGTATGGTTCGCTTAATATTTATTAAATCACCTGCCACAACTCTCATTTTTGGTATACAACCTTCTTCATCTCAATAACTTATCCTCAGTTTAACTATGTAATCCATTTAATGTGATATGTAACTCATAACTCACGCAAATGCCACAGAACACACTTACTCCACAACTTTACTCCACCCCCTGAGTAGGAGTAAATATTGGCCTTATTTACTCCACAACTTACTACGTTAGTAACGTACTCCGTGTTGGTGCTCTCCACCACTTGTGGAGTAAGTTCATTTACTCTGGGAGTAAATAAAATTTTTACTTCTTTAGTACATTCCTCTATGTTGAAAGCCGCCGAGTTTAGTTTACTCCTGGTTGGTGCACGCCGTCCTTACTAAAAGAGTACGGTTACTAAAAGAGTAGCTTACTAAAGTAGTTAGAACTAAAGAAGTAAGGCTTACTAAAAGAGTAAATGGCATGAGTTTGGTGCACGCCACCCTAAGAGTTCACGAATAAAATCTATATAAAAGTTGATCTGGTTGAGAAAAACTGTTAACATATTTGGAATAAGCACAATAAGTATAGCCAAAATCCGGTAAAACATCTGAGACATCAAAGGAAAAGTTCTTTTTGTTGGGCTGTGCTATTTTCCTGCCACCGGCTACTTACCCAATCGCTGTGTTCAATGAATAATGCAGATGTTCAGTCTTGGTTAATTTACATAAAAACAAGTGAAGGTAGGTGTGATAAAAATCATGAAGATAAACACTTGTGATTGGTTCAATTTCCACATATTTTTGTGCTGGATTGGTTACTGACTCATAAGTTAGTCATGATAATGTTGTAGATACTTATACAGTGTCTGAATTGTAGCTGTAATGTGTTGACTCCACTTGGGACGTTTTCTGTGTTGATAACAATGCAGGACGCAGGACAATAGAGTGACGTGTGATGTTGTTGTGACCGGAACCGGAACCCGGCTCTGCCGGTCACGAGCAGCGAGTTCTTAACACTACACCACTCCATGTTTGTGGCGAGTAACTCACACGACTTTCTCTGCCTTATTATAAGACTAACATATAAGTATTTCCAAGATTAAAAATTAAGTGTAAAATAATTACAACATTAGGCTATATTTATTAACACACGCGAGTCTTTAATAACTAAATGATCAATAATTATAAAGCAACAGCTAAAAATCTAGAAACCGCCTCTATTTTATTTGACATTATGAACAAAGGAATCGACCGAGCTCACAGGATCGAAGCGATCCATAATTTCATGAATAAATTGAAAAAATCGCCATGCTGTTATTTCCAGTTTATGAAAAAAAAAATGGCAAAGCCACCTGCAATTGATTTGACAATTGAAACGTTTTACTGAAAACGATAGTACAAAAAATCACGTTTTCTGCCAGTTTTTCACTCATAACTCGCAAACGAAAGCGAAAATTACAAATCCGGCATGGAGATGCATTATGCGACCCTTCAGCCCACCTATCTTTAAAATTTCAGATATCTGCATTCAGTAGATTTCGCTGGACATCGCGCACAGACAGACAGACATAGCCTACACTACCTCTTATTACTATAGATGATTTTCTCGCTTCAGATTCACACATAGAGTTAAAGACAGATTTGGGGAATGGGCGTTCAATTGTCTCAGATTCTCACAATTTATTGTTCGCAAGGCAGGAATAGAAGCTAGCTTATAACTACCCTTCAGAGAATTTCTATGACTATTTATCTGTTGAGCCTGTGACCATCCAATATAAAATTGGGTGAAATTTCAACCAATTGCAAGTGTCTATTTTCATAACTAGGAGGTGCCGGCGGCTTCGCCCACGATAATTAATTGAAAAATTAAAAATTAAGAGTATAATAATTATTAAAGCATTCTATTTATTAATACTTCCACGCGAATCATTCCTAAACTAAACCATTAATAATTAATGAAACAGCTGAAATTCCGGCTTTAGAGTACATCCACGATTAGAAAGCGCCGCCTGGGAAAACGATCTCAGATTCGATTATGCAGTTCCAAAGCTAACTGTGAACACTGATAATACCACTGCCTTCTAGACTGTATTACTCGTGTGTAATTCTCGAGACGGCGGTGGATAATACGTATCGTTTCTCAACTGTTTGTTGACAGATGAATATCATGTGAATTTTATTTGATCAATTCAGTGTAATTTTCAGAAATTATATAATTTTTCAAGGGAAGGAATGGTTTCTTTGGATTTTTACTGTCCGCGATATTTCCATGGTTAAACTATCAATAATATTAAAGTTGGTGCCCGCGGCTTCGCCCGCCATTATTAATTGAATCCATGATTTTTAAGAAATTTACACTGGCAGTTTATAAAAAATGTTTGTGGTTCAGAGCTATGAAAATTGTAAGTAAAAATAAAATTAGAATATTTGTTCATGAGTTCATTTCACTTAGGTCTTATATAATAAAGATTTGGTTTTCCTAATTTTGTACTCTTCGTGAAAGTTTAGACTGCGAGAGACGAACATCGCCGAGTATACCCGATGATTCACGAAGTGAGCGAGCGAGTGAGCACGCTATTTAGGGCCGTTGAATTGTATAAGAGTAGATGAGGATAATCCCGGGAAAATTGTAATCCAAGCCAGAAACAATGAATGAGAAGAAATGTATTGCATGTAAAGGTGTTTCTCTTGTTACTCAAGATGTGAAACTACGAGAAGCATACTGAAAGTCGTAACATTTTTTCACAACCTTAATCTTTATTTGTAAGTGAAACCAAGTATATCATGTGCCAGTTTTTGTTTAATCAGTTATGACTGCAATTATGATATGCAGAATATGTTCTTTTTAATTGATTTCCAAGTTAAGCTTCAGATTTATTCATTAAGAACGGCTTACGGAAGAACAAAGGTCTAGTTTTTTTAATCAGATTAAAATCTTCCAGCATCAGATGAACTGTACAGATTTGTGATATCTTGACAATCGAACACTCACATAAAAATACCAAAAAAAAAGTCAAATTGGTCGGTTTCGGGATTTGAACTATGGAACTCCAGAATGTGAGGCCAAGACGTTACCATCTCGGCCACCTGGGTCAGTTTAAAGGTCTAGTTGGAAAAGCGCATGTAAAACAATAGTGTTTTTGGTCATAGCTAACTGTATTTTAATTTCCAAAGCCTTATATGATCACAGTAAAACAATAGGCTATGTTGTCAAGATAACTGATTTGCTTTCTCTTAATATAAATTCTTTCGAATATGTACATTACCTTAAAATAGGCACTAAATTGAGCATTACTCTGAAACAGGTCAACCGATTTAATCCAATATCAATAGACGTCTTCCCATGAACATTCATAAAAATCCGGTAAAGCGTATTTGAGTTACCGCGTCTTTAAGATAGACATTAAATTGGGTTTTTCTCCGGTACCGGTCTACCGATTTGGTCCAATTTCAGAAGACGTATACCCATGTCTATTATAAATGGTATACAAAGTTTCAGGAAAATCCAATAAAGCATGTTTGAGTTATGGCGACTTCTCATGTATTAACATAAAAGGCACTAAATTGGGCATTATTCCGGTACTGGCCAACCGATTTGGTTGAATATCAATATAAATCTTTCCATGGACATTATAAACGCGTATACGAAGTTTCACAAATATCCGATAAAGCGTATTTGAGTTATTGCGCCTTTAAAATAGACACTAAATTGGGTTTTACTCCGGTACGGGTCAACAGATTAGGTTCAAATTCAATAGGGCACTTCTCATGAACGTCATAAATGAGTATACCAAGTTTCATGGAAATCCAATACAGCGTATTTGAGTTATGGTGCCTTTCTATTAGAAAGGCGCCATAATCTATTAAAATAGGCACTAAATTGGGCATTACTCCGGTACCGGTGAACCGATTTGGTTCAATATCAATAGGGTTCTTCCCGTGGACATTATGAATGTGTTTTCCAAGTTTCATGAAAATCCGAAAAAGCGTATTTGAGTTATGGTGCGTACAGACGCACGGACGGACTGACAGACGGACAGACAGACAGACATTTTTTCGTCCCCCACACAATCTCATAAAGTACCATACTGGCATTTAATAATTAGTCTATTGTTTATTACTCATGAGGCTTTTTAACAATGCTGTGAATTTCTTGAATACAGAATACAAAATCCAATTATAATTAATTATTGTTGTCTGTCCATTGCATCCTCCTCTCCACTCTGGTATCGGTACGTCTTCCTTTTCATCACCGCCTTGGACAATCTTCCATCATTCATTGTTTTCACATTTTCAGATTTTCGTTCTAACAAAGCATTTCTACGACATCTTTATCTACATTCATTGATTTTCTCTCCAACAACACATTTCTGTGGCTCGCACGTATAACACTATTACTGTTCACTATTGATTTGTATAGGCCTATAAGTAAGTTAATTTTGATATTACTGCTTCATAATAATGACTTTAATATTGCAATCGAATTGTCCCTTTTCCTCGATAAGTTAGTGTATGTTTTTATTTTTTAAATAAGATCCGCCCCCCCAAAAAATGATGAGATTTTTTAATTTTCAGTCTCTATATTTCAATTCATTTGTAGGCCTATTTAGTGCCATGTATTTTGTCCTCTATATTTTTACTCCCAGAATGTCCTTATCGACAGCAAAAAGAAGGCTGGATATAATTTTTTTTTTTTTTCAACCTCAAGTCCCATTTTTTATGATTTTCTGTTTCATTCTCAGGGATCAAACAGCAGCCTTGGAGAAGTTAATAATAATAATAATAATAGTAATAATAATATTTTTTATTAAGGAATATTCCACAATACAATGGTTTTCCTTCGTCCCACAACAATCTTTTGCCTCCATAAGTCCCTGTCCATAGCATCTTCTTCACTTAACCCTCTTTTCTCGCCATACTCCTTTTCTATCCCTCCATCCAGCACTCTTTGGGCTTCCCTCTTCTTCTTTTTCCTTCTATTTTCGAATCCAAAATTTTCTTGGGTATTCTATCCTCTGTCATTCTGAGTACATGTCCATACCATTTCAAGCGTCTTTCTTCTACAATTTCCAAAATATTCTTTTCAATTTGCATTATTTCCCTTATTCTATTATTATTCCTGGATTTTCTTGCTGAACGCCTCCAAAAATCCATTTCTAATACCATTAATTTGTTTGCTTGTTGTCTACTTATGGTCCAAGTTTCAGCGCCATATAATATTCTACTTTGGAATATTAAGTTACCTGATATATTAATTTTTTAGTTCTATGTAAGATATTTTTACTCCATAAGATTGAATTTAGCATTCCTATAATTCTCTTCCCATCCGTTATTCTTCTTTGAATCTCTAAATTTCTTGTTGCATCGTTTTGTATAATAGACCCTAGAAATTTAAAATATTCAACATGTGCAATTTCTTCTGTATTACATACTAGCATGTGCCCGTGGCTTCGCCCGCGATAATTATTTAAAAAATTAAAAATTAAGAGCATAATAGTTAAATCATTATATTAACACCTAAATCATGTGGACTACATATCACGATTAGATAGCGTCACCTGGTAAAAGCGACCTCAGATTCGAGTTCCTTGGTCCAGAAAACCCCTGTATAGTGAGTTTCGTCCAAATAAAACAATGTTTGACCATATTAGGGCTTACAACATTCAAGCGATCGCGAAAGTTTAATTTCCAAGATATGACAAAAATACACAAAGTCAACTGTAATTGTCAAACTTCCATTTAATTTAATTCCAAACCCATCTTAAACCCACTGGCAACAATATGTTTTAATGTCAAATGTGATTCGGATTCGATAATTCTATGTAAAAAGGGATTAAGTATTTTCAAAAACATTTAATTTTTGGCATTTAGAATCAGAATTTTTCAAAATCCTTTCTTAATGAGCACCTACATTATGAAACGAAGGTACTGTCAAAATTCCAAGTCTCTACCTGTTATAGTTTAGGCTCTACGTTGATTCCTGTCAGTCAGGACAAAGCCTTTTATATATATAGAGATACTGTTCACTATTGATTTGTTTATAAGTAAGTTACTTTTGATATTACTGCTTCATAATAGTGACTTTAATATTAAAATAGAATTGACCTTTTTCCTCGATGAGTTGGTGTATGTTTTTCTTTTTTAAATAAGAACCGCCCCCCAAAAAAATGATCTGATTTTTAAATCTTCAGTCTTTATATTTCAATTCATTTGTAGGCCTATTTAGTGAAATGTATTTTGTCCTCTATATTTTTACTCCCAGAATGTCCTTATCGACAGCAAAAAGAAGGCTGGATATAAATTTTTTTTTTTTTCAACCTCAAGTCCCATTTTTTATGATTTTCTGTTTCATTCTCAGGGATCAAACAGCAGCCTTGGAGAAGTTAATAATAATAATAATAATAGTAATAATAATATTTTTTATTAAGGAATATTCCACAATACAATGGTTTTCCTTCGTCCCACAACAATCTTTTGCCTCCATAAGTCCCTGTCCATAGCATCTTCTTCACTTAACCCTCTTTTCTCGCCATACTCCTTTTCTATCCCTCCATCCAGCACTCTTTGGGCTTCCCTCTTCTTCTTTTTCCTTCTATTTTCGAATCCAAAATTTTCTTGGGTATTCTATCCTCTGTCATTCTGAGTACATGTCCATACCATTTCAAGCGTCTTTCTTCTACAATTTCCAAAATATTCTTTTCAATTTGCATTATTTCCCTTATTCTATTATTATTCCTGGATTTTCTTGCTGAACGCCTCCAAAAATCCATTTCTAATACCATTAATTTGTTTGCTTGTTGTCTACTTATGGTCCAAGTTTCAGCGCCATATAATATTCTACTTTGGAATATTAAGTTACCTGATATATTAATTTTTTAGTTCTATGTAAGATATTTTTACTCCATAAGATTGAATTTAGCATTCCTATAATTCTCTTCCCATCCGTTATTCTTCTTTGAATCTCTAAATTTCTTGTTGCATCGTTTTGTATAATAGACCCTAGAAATTTAAAATATTCAACATGTGCAATTTCTTCTGTATTACATACTAGCATGTGCCCGTGGCTTCGCCCGCGATAATTATTTAAAAAATTAAAAATTAAGAGCATAATAGTTAAATCATTATATTAACACCTAAATCATGTGGACTACATATCACGATTAGATAGCGTCACCTGGTAAAAGCGACCTCAGATTCGAGTTCCTTGGTCCAGAAAACCCCTGTATAGTGAGTTTCGTCCAAATAAAACAATGTTTGACCATATTAGGGCTTACAACATTCAAGCGATCGCGAAAGTTTAATTTCCAAGATATGACAAAAATACACAAAGTCAACTGTAATTGTCAAACTTCCATTTAATTTAATTCCAAACCCATCTTAAACCCACTGGCAACAATATGTTTTAATGTCAAATGTGATTCGGATTCGATAATTCTATGTAAAAAGGGATTAAGTATTTTCAAAAACATTTAATTTTTGGCATTTAGAATCAGAATTTTTCAAAATCCTTTCTTAATGAGCACCTACATTATGAAACGAAGGTACTGTCAAAATTCCAAGTCTCTACCTGTTATAGTTTAGGCTCTACGTTGATTCCTGTCAGTCAGGACAAAGCCTTTTATATATATAGAGATACTGTTCACTATTGATTTGTTTATAAGTAAGTTACTTTTGATATTACTGCTTCATAATAGTGACTTTAATATTAAAATAGAATTGACCTTTTTCCTCGATGAGTTGGTGTATGTTTTTCTTTTTTAAATAAGAACCGCCCCCCAAAAAAATGATCTGATTTTTAAATCTTCAGTCTTTATATTTCAATTCATTTGTAGGCCTATTTAGTGAAATGTATTTTGTCCTCTATATTTTTACTCCCAGAATGTCCTTATCGACAGCAAAAAGAAGGCTGGATATAAATTTTTTTTTTTTTCAACCTCAAGTCCCATTTTTTATGATTTTCTGTTTCATTCTCAGGGATCAAACAGCAGCCTTGGAGAAGTTAATAATAATAATAATAATAGTAATAATAATATTTTTTATTAAGGAATATTCCACAATACAATGGTTTTCCTTCGTCCCACAACAATCTTTTGCCTCCATAAGTCCCTGTCCATAGCATCTTCTTCACTTAACCCTCTTTTCTCGCCATACTCCTTTTCTATCCCTCCATCCAGCACTCTTTGGGCTTCCCTCTTCTTCTTTTTCCTTCTATTTTCGAATCCAAAATTTTCTTGGGTATTCTATCCTCTGTCATTCTGAGTACATGTCCATACCATTTCAAGCGTCTTTCTTCTACAATTTCCAAAATATTCTTTTCAATTTGCATTATTTCCCTTATTCTATTATTATTCCTGGATTTTCTTGCTGAACGCCTCCAAAAATCCATTTCTAATACCATTAATTTGTTTGCTTGTTGTCTACTTATGGTCCAAGTTTCAGCGCCATATAATATTCTACTTTGGAATATTAAGTTACCTGATATATTAATTTTTTAGTTCTATGTAAGATATTTTTACTCCATAAGATTGAATTTAGCATTCCTATAATTCTCTTCCCATCCGTTATTCTTCTTTGAATCTCTAAATTTCTTGTTGCATCGTTTTGTATAATAGACCCTAGAAATTTAAAATATTCAACATGTGCAATTTCTTCTGTATTACATACTAGCATGTGCCCGTGGCTTCGCCCGCGATAATTATTTAAAAAATTAAAAATTAAGAGCATAATAGTTAAATCATTATATTAACACCTAAATCATGTGGACTACATATCACGATTAGATAGCGTCACCTGGTAAAAGCGACCTCAGATTCGAGTTCCTTGGTCCAGAAAACCCCTGTATAGGGAGTTTCGTCCAAATAAAACAATGTTTGACCATATTAGGGCTTACAACATTCAAGCGATCGCGAAAGTTTAATTTCCAAGATATGACAAAAATACACAAAGTCAACTGTAATTGTCAAACTTCCATTTAATTTAATTCCAAACCCATCTGAAACCCACTGGCAACAATATGTTTTAATGTCAAATGTGATTCGGATTCGATAATTCTATGTAAAAAGGGATTAAGTATTTTCAAAAACATTTAATTTTTGGCATTTAGAATCAGAATTTTTCAAAATCCTTTCTTAATGAGCACCTACATTATGAAACGAAGGTACTGTCAAAATTCCAAGTCTCTACCTGTTATAGTTTAGGCTCTACGTTGATTCCTGTCAGTCAGGACAAAGCCTTTTATATATATAGAGATACTGTTCACTATTGATTTGTTTATAAGTAAGTTACTTTTGATATTACTGCTTCATAATAGTGACTTTAATATTAAAATAGAATTGACCTTTTTCCTCGATGAGTTGGTGTATGTTTTTCTTTTTTAAATAAGAACCGCCCCCCAAAAAAATGATCTGATTTTTAAATCTTCAGTCTTTATATTTCAATTCATTTGTAGGCCTATTTAGTGAAATGTATTTTGTCCTCTATATTTTTACTCCCAGAATGTCCTTATCGACAGCAAAAAGAAGGCTGGATATAAATTTTTTTTTTTTTCAACCTCAAGTCCCATTTTTTATGATTTTCTGTTTCATTCTCAGGGATCAAACAGCAGCCTTGGAGAAGTTAATAATAATAATAATAATAGTAATAATAATATTTTTTATTAAGGAATATTCCACAATACAATGGTTTTCCTTCGTCCCACAACAATCTTTTGCCTCCATAAGTCCCTGTCCATAGCATCTTCTTCACTTAACCCTCTTTTCTCGCCATACTCCTTTTCACTCCCTCCATCCAGCACTCTTTGGGCTTCCCTCTTCTTCTTTTTTCCTTCTATTTTCGAATCCAAAATTTTCTTGGGTATTCTATCCTCTGTCATTCTGAGTACATGTCCATACCATTTCAAGCGTCTTTCTTCTACAATTTCCAAAATATTCTTTTCAATTTGCATTATTTCCCTTATTCTATTATTATTCCTGGATTTTCTTGCTGAACGCCTCCAAAAATTCATTTATAATACCATTAATTTGTTTGCTTGTTGTCTACTTATGGTCCAAGTTTCAGCGCCATATTTATAATAATGCCCGACATATTAATTTTTTTAGTTCTATGTAAAATATTTTTACTCCATCAGATTGAATTTAGCATTCCTATAATTCTCTTCCCATCCGTTATTCTTCTTTGAATCTCTAAATTTCTTGTTGCATCGTTTTGTATAATAGACCCTAGAAATTTAAAATATTCAACATGTGCAATTTCTTCTGTATTACATATTAACTTGCCTTCCAATTCCACTGTCAAATATTCAGTTTTAGTGAAAATTATTAGAAAATAATAATAATAATAATAATAATAATAATAATAATAATACATAGCCTATGTGATTTAATTAATGTTGTGGAACATGAAATGTAATTTGTATGTGATTTGCAATTATTTCTGAATTAACTTTATTTCTGTAGGAATGACCAATCTAATTAAATGTGTTAGCCTATAGGCCTATCAAATTAATTACAGAGGAGCAGGGGCGGTGGTTACCATGACAACGCGTGAATGTCACATGTGGCCGTGCTCAAATCAAACCTGCGATACGTTCCAAACAATCTCTCCAGGGGTCGCACTCAAATATTGATACATTCAATCTTTCTCATACAGTGCCAGAATGGTACTTTCTAAGATTGTGTTTATGCACGCGATAACTAAAATACGCTTTATCGGATTTTCATGAAACTTACACGCACTTATAACGTCCATACGACAAACACTATTGATTTTGGACCAAATCGGTTGAGCGGTACAGGAGTAACGACCAATTAACGGTTTAAACATAGCAAATCATCACTACACTACAAAGCCGGGTGGCTTCCAAATGATCCAGAAACTTGAAATTTGGCATACTTACAGAATATAGCTTATAACTAGGGCCCTGATTTATTGGTGAAATAAAATGGCTGATTTCGGTGTTAACTTCCTTCTATTTCGGTAGGTATTTCGTGAAATAAATTACTTTATACTACATTGGGAACATTGCGCAATGATAAACTTTGCTTCTTTATTTACATGAACTAACATTTCTATATTCTTCTGCCCTTGTAAGAACTGAAGTAACTTTCGATTTAGGCATGATTAGAGTTATTATTCAAATATAATTATGATAAATATTATCGTAATTTCTACTAAACACCATCAGATAGCCATTTGCAAACAGAAGTGCCAACCATACCACTGTGGAGGATAAAAGACGAAATTTGTTGAATACAAGTAACAAAGATTCTACACTCTTCTGCTGTAATCGTTCATAGGCATCGCTAACTTGGCAAAGAGATAGCAGGAAAGGAGTGTACTCAACAGTACAAACCAGGTCACAGACAATCTTTGCGTAAATTCTGCAATGTTTGTAATCGATCACAAATATCGATGTATCGGTAAATCTTCGACAGCCACAGAAACAGCAGAAAAAAGCATGCTGCTAAGAAATAAAAAATACAGTACACCAAAACACAAAACTGTGATTTTAAGGCCCATTTTCGTGCTCTTTTCTCACTTTACGGACAGAAGGGGCATACTTCGCGTTTATAGACACATTTCGCGGAATCGAGTAAATTTCGCGATATTTCGTGGATTCAATTTGGTTCATATTGCTATTTTAAGCATATAAAAGCTAAATATAGCTAAGGGAGGTTGTTTTATAAAATTTCGCGCTTATCGTTGTTACCAAAAAATGCGGCCCCTACTTATAACGGACGAAAATATTCAGAAAGATTACATTTTTAATTTGTTGTACCCATACTCGTGGTCTAACAGATAATTGTGAAGAAGTTTCATTTCTGTCAGGTTGCTAGTTTTTTAATTATTCAAAAAATCTATGTTAATAAAAGGAAGTGGTCTGTCTTCCTTCTGTCTGTCTGTCTGTCTGTCCGTCCGCGATGCCCAGCGAAATCTACTCAACGCAGAGATATTAAATTTTAAACATAGGTGGACTGAAGGGTCGGAAAATGCACCTCGAAGCCGGAATTATAATTTTCGCTTTCGTTCGTGAGTTATGAGTGAAAAACGGGCAGAAAATGTTCATTTATTGCGTTTTCGAAGCATCGGTTTTCAGAAGTACATTTCAACGACAAATCAATTACAGTAGGCTTTGGCTATTTTTGTCATACCTTGGACATAAAACCATGTCGATCGCTTTAATGTTGTAAGCCCACGCTGATCGATTCATTTGTTTATAATGCCAAGGCACGCAGACGTATGAAATTTTCAACCTACACCGAAGAGGGATAATCAATATAGGCCTAAATCTGGTCTAACGTTGTTCGATTTCGACGAAACTCACTATACAGGGGTTTTCTTGGCCAAAGAACTCGAATCTGAGGTCGTTTTTACCAGGCGACGCTATCCGATGGCGGTATGTAGTCCGCGTGATTTAAGTTTTAATAAATATAATGATTTAACTATTATGCTCTTAATTTTTAATATTTGAAATAATCATCGCGGGCGAAGCCGCGGGCACACGTCAGTAATCTATGTTAATAAAAGTCTATAATAATAATAATAAAACGAAGTGTTTGTCTTTCTGTTTTTCCGCGATGCGCAGCGAAATCTACTCAACGCAGAAATCTGAAATTTTAAGCATAGGTGGACTGAAGGGTCGGGAAATGCACCTCGAAGCCGGAATTTTAATTTTCGCTTTCGTTCGCGAGTTATGAGTGAAAAACTGGTAGAAAACGTGATTTTAGCGCTATCAAAGCATCAGTTTTCAGTAGTACATTTCTATTATCAAATCTATTGCAGGTGACTTTGCCTTTTTTTGTCATGATTTGGAAATAAAGAAACGCTTCATTTTGTAAGCCCGCCCTGATCGATTCATTTGTTTATAATGCCAAGGCCCGCAGACATCTGAAATTTTCAACATAGATGGAGGAGGGATATATTGAATATAGGCCTAAATAAGCAAACATTGTTCGATTTGGACGAAAATCACTGTGCATTGGTTTTCTGGACCAGGGAACTCGAATATGAGGTTGTTTTTTGCATGCTGCACTTTCTAATTGTATAATTCACTTCAAAGCTGATTTTTAGCTGTTTCATTAATTATATTAATCGTTTAGTATATGAAAGTTTCGCGTGCAAGTGTGTTAATAAATATAATGTTTTAATTATTTTGCTCTTAATTTTTAATCTTGCAATTAATTATCGTGGGCGAAGCCGCGGTGATCTGATAGTACTAAAATATATGTGTCTTTCAAAACGAAACTTTTCACACAATTTTTTGGTAAAACGTTCCAATATTTTTGATAGGACCAGTGACATATTTAGAAAAGTCATGAATTAGTTTTCCTGTGTGTCTTGACTATAAATAAAAAAAAATTAAATATAAGTCTCTAATGTAAAAAATAGTGATCACCCTAAATATTTTATTACTGTAAAAACTGTTTATGCAATAAAAACAACCACGTTAAAACTTGCAGTTATAATTTCAGACTCCTTGCGTTAAATCTGTAGAACCCATTTAGTTCTGAATATATGCAAATACAGTAAACATACAATCAGGTAAAAATGATATAAAATAATAGGCACATAGTAAATAGGTACATACGAGGGGTATTCCGAAAGTAAGTTTCGCCAATGTATGGCAGGAGCGGCGTGTTCACCAGGGGAACCAAACAAACGCCAGACGAATCCCCACCCGTGGCTGGTTCCACGACGGAAGTGGCGTCAGCGGAGGAGGCATGACGCAGGCGCACTGCGCCGTAGAAGAGCGAGTCGCAGCAGACTGGCGTGCCCGCGGGTATTAGTGTACCGCTCACGATGGCACGAGAGATTTCGCGCCACTGCCATGTACCGCTATCTCCCCTCTTTCAAACGAGCCATTGCTGCAGCCGCTGAACCTTTTATTGTCCGAGATAGAGCTGTTTGAAATTGATCTCCCGATTTCCGTCCCCGCAAAGTGCGGCCTCCACGAACCCATCTCGCACAAACCTTATGGAACATCAATTTGTCACTCAAAATGGTCTGTATGGAACCTTTAGTAATGTCAGGAAGCTGAGGTGGAGCAGGCTGTGCGCCAATTCCTTGCATCGCAGGGCACCGAGTTTTACCACAGTGGGTTCTTCAAACTGATCGCACGCTACGACAAATGTCTCAATGTCGCTGGCGACTATGTCGAAAAATAGTGCACGGTGTATAGGTCATGCTGCCATGCTGTATTGCTTTTGGGCCAATAAAGTGTCCGTGTGACAAACTGACGAAACTTACTTTCGGAATACCCCTCGTATTACTGTATTTTTAATACAAAGAAACAAAGTAATGCTAATATTGTACAGAAGTGAGAATACTTCACCCACTATCTCACCTAAACCGGCCCTGCTTTTGAACACCCTGTATAGGAAATAATACATTTATGGAAATAACAACAGAATTCGTGGAAACTGTCCACTTTACTAGTTAACAGTGCTCTGAGTGTAAGAATGGACTAAGGCTACACAATATGCTTTGTCATTGCGTGCAACTATTTCCTGTTTATCTGATGAACGCGTCTGCTTCCGGTGTTCACTGTTCATCAGAAGTGACGTTAGTCGTTTGTCATCGCGTGACTAAGCACATGTAACACGTGTGCGTCGTTAGAATCTCTAATGGTTGCCATAGACTGGATTTCAATGTTTGACCCTTTAAGTGTGTGTTCAACTATATTATAATGAAATGAAGCGAATGAAACTGTATTTATAATAAAATCAATTCTGTTCGTGTTAATTTCAATATCGGATGGGAAGAGAATTATTATAAAGTAAAGTAAAGTGTTCCCTATTACAGGCCATGGAGGCCCAGAGGGTTCCAGTAGGTTGAGGCTCCCAGATTTTTTTTAGACATCGGCACATGAAGGTGGTAAGGTTGTCAGCCTTACGCACCGGCCGCCTTTACCCCCAGGATTGCTCCTGGTACTCATTTCTGTTAGAGGCTGAGTCGACCCCAGGTCCATAGTGCCACCAGAAGGATTAGGCCAATTGAAAAACTCCAACGACCTCATCGGGGATCGAACCCGCGACCTTCCGGTTTGTAGCGCAGTGCCTCAACCACTACGCTACGGCGTACCCCAGAGAATTATTATAGGAATGCTAAATTCAATCTTATGGAGTAAAAATGTTTTACATTGAACTAAAATATTAATATAACAGGCATTATTCCAAAGTACAACATTATATGGCGCTGAAACTTGGACCATAAGTAGACAACAAGCAAACAAGTTAATTGTATTGGAAATGGATTTTTGGAGGCATTCAGCAAGAAAATCCAGGAAAGAAAAAGATCGGAATAATAGAACAAGGAAAATAATGCAAGTTGAAAAGAATATTTTGGAAATTGTAGATGAAAGACGCTTGAGATGATATGGACATGTACTCAGAATGACAGAGGATACAATACCCAAGAAAGTAGAAGGAAAAAGAAGAAGACGGAAGCCCAAAGAGTGCTGGATGGATGGGGTGAAAAGGAGTATGGCGAGAAAAGGGTTAAGTGAAGAAGATGCTATGGACAGGGACTTATGGAGGCAAAAGATTGTTGTGGGATAAAGGAAAACCATTGTATTGTGGAATATTCCTTAATAAAAAAAATACTAAATTGAGTTAATTTTATTTTGAAAACTACGTTGATTTCAAGTAAGCGACCAGGAAGAAGCTTCAAATTGACCGCATGAAATCAGTGCCATCTAATGCAGAAGACAGGAACTACGAGAACATACTAACAGCTGATTGCCGAGGTCAGCGTTTTTATTTGTTTGATGATTCTGAAATCTCAGAATTTAGTCGAACAAAATCAGTCGTAAGCAACTTTCCTACAATAGTACTTAAGATACTCTTATGAAAATTATGAAATTCTCTTCCCTCGTTTCATAAACATATTCGTATCTTAATAAAATCCGGTAAACTGATGTAACAAAGTGCCAGTATGTTTTTGTTTAATCAGTTATGACTGCAATTATGATATGCAGAATGTGTTTTTTTTTTAAAATTGATTCCCAAGTTAAGCTCCAGATTTATTCATTAAGCAGGGCTTACGGAAGAAGAAAGGTCTACCATCTCGGCCACCGGGGTCATTTTAACGGTCTAGTTGGATAAGCGCTTGTAAATCGATAGTGTTTTTTGTCATAGCTACCTGTATTTTAATTTCCAAGGCCTTATACGATCACAGAAAAACAATAGGCTATGTTGTCAAGATAACTGATTTTCATTTTTTTTATAAATTCTTTCGAATACGTATATTACCATAAAATAGACACTAAATTGAGCATTACTCCGAAACAGGTCAACCGATTTTATCCATTATGAATAGACGTCTTCCCATGGACATTATAAATGTGTATACCAAGTTTCATAAAAATCCGGTAAAGCGTATTTGAGTTACCGCGTCTTTAAAATATACACTAAATTGGGTTTTACTCCGGTACCGGTCAACAGATTAGGTTCAAATTCAATAAGGCACTTCTTATGGACGTCATAAATGGGTATAATGGTGCGTACAGACACACGGACAGACGGACAGACATTTTTTCGTCCACCACACAATCTCATAAAGTACCATACTGGCACTTAATAAATGCCATAATAGGCTCCTTACGCAATGTGTGAATTCGTCTATCACAGATGTTGCTGCAAGGCGGATCCATGATTCTGAACTTATTATATGCTTTGTGGAAAGTAGCAAAGTGTGGTTTAGCATGAATTACTTATCAGACACATGCGCGCAATAGTGAAGATTTCATGCGCGTCGCCATTCCCCTTTGAGCTTCAGATATTTATAACTACAAAACTAATGTTTAGTGACTTCAAATTAGGATCCATATTATATTTTACCATGGGAATTCTGTCAGCTGTCAGATAATGGCATACTAGGCCGAAATGGTCGATGAATCAAAACGAGTTATCGAATTCTAGCCACTGTTACCAATGAGAAATAGTTAACCTAATTCAGATAAGCTAATATCAGAATATAATAAAAGCACACGAACTGATTTGCAACGAATTGAAACTGTGATTTTATTCAATGCACATTAACATTATTTCAATTTCCGAATAAGTTATGTTGTATAAAATTATTTCAATCCTCTCACGCAGCGGGCCCGGGTTCGATTCCTGGTCGGGACAAGTTACCTAGGTGGGGTTTTTTCTGGGGTTTTCCCTCACCTTTGAGACAAATGTCGGGTAACTTTAGGCCCTTGTGGTCCCCAGATATCATCTGGCCGTCATTCTCATCTTCATCCCATCCTCGCCTTGTTTGGAATGATTGTGAGTGTGCATGTTGTGTCTCGTCCTATGTGTTCGTGTTGTCTCGGAGGTGGCCCCGGCATTGGGCTGATCACTCATCCGGGGAGGCCCTCCATGTCCTTGTCTGGTCAAAAAAGTATGTATGTGATCCAAAGATTATCCCTCTCCCGACAGGTCGCGGCCCTGTAAGGCCCGGGCGGCTTGGGTCGCTTGAATCCTAAAAGGGAGAGGTGAAACTACGATAAAGAAAGAAAGAAAGAAAGTATAAAATTATGTTTTCTGGCAGCATGTGACATATTAATCACTGCATATTGATACCTGACGTTTTATCAGATGAAATCGCATCCTTGTGTTCCTAGCAAGCATTGTATAAGATATTCGAGTCATTACTAAACGTTATTGGTCAGTATCAATGTATACTCCTCGTGAGAATGGAAAAGTCCACTTTAAAGTCATTTAATTGATTGGCAGTCATAACAATTTTAGGCACATGCACAGACCTCACACAATTCCTGTTTGTCGACTGGAAGAAACATATTATAGCTCGTAGTCAGAATCAGTTTCAGTTCTGATTGTGTAAACCTATAGCCTATATCTGTAAACACTGACCAATGCACAATACAGAGAGATTGGAAATCAATGCCGGCCTCCAGTGGTTCCGAGAAAAGCGTCTGAGTACAAAGCTATATAAAAAAATAATAATACATAAAAATACAAAGATGTTACATAGTGCCAGAATGCTTTTGTTTAATCAGCGATAATTGCAATTATGATATGCATATATTTTTGTAATCGATTTTAGAGTTAAGCTCTAGATCGATTTATTAAGCAGGGCTTACGGAAGAACAAAGGTCTAGTTTGATAAGAATATATATGTGGGTAGTGTTATTTGTCAAAGCTAACTGTATTGCAACTTCCTTAGTCGTATATGAACACTGTAAAACAATATGTTGTCATGAGAACTGTTTTGCATTTGATAAATTCCCTCTAGGGCAAGATAGGGTGACGCGCCGCACTTTTCTTGAAATTCGTCTACCTCAAAACAGGATTGAATATTTTGAAAACTCTTTTTGAGATTCCAAGCTACGATCTTCCCTGCCTATATTTCAGCAAAGGAAATATTTATAAAATAATAATTAAACGTGTAAATACAATTACTAAATTGAAAGGCAAAGCGGGAGAGATGCCGCGTTACAGGGTGCTATGCCGCACGCATGGGAGACATGCCGCATTCACAATATTAGTTTAAATTTACTTCAAAGGCACGTACAGAACAAAAGAGAACCTATGTACACAATCTCTGAATATTGGCGACTCGCCTTGTTTCATTTTCAGTACCAAATATTCCTTCAGGCCCAAGTGAGGGTTTTCCCAATTTCCTGTGTCCGTGCGCCTACGAATAGTCCTCTTTGGCATATTATAGCAACGTTCGGCTTCCCGAATGGAAATTTCCCTTGCCTTAATTCGCTGAATAGCTTCTTGTAGGTCATTGTCACTCCATAGGCCACGATGTTTAGCTCCCTCCCTTTCCCTATACCTTGTTGGCATGCCTATTGCTGAAAAGAGCAGAAAAAATAATTTTGGGGGGTAATTATTCTGCAAGACATTGTGCGGCGTGTCACCCTTGAAAGCTATGCGGCATGTGACCCAAATCTCAGGGACACGTGCCGCACTCATCTGTAGAGCTTATTGTTATTGTTGTTATGGCGAACTTCACTCACAATATCTTTACAACCTCTAAATAGTCTAATAAAAGTAGTACACGCAGAAAAAATTGAACAAATACAGATCAGGAAAGAATAAAGTAATGAGTCCAAAAAAGTTTCGCAGTGAAACTAGTGCACTTACCTGATAAATGCCGCTATAACAATGAAATAAACACCACAAACAATGAACTTACGCGATCCAATTACTCTAGAGAGGGAACTGGAGATGGTATCACGACAACTAGCGGTATCTAGTGTCAAATGTTCGAGTTAGAGGGGGTGCGGCATCTATCCCGGTGCGGCGCGTCACCCGGTTTTGCCCTAATATATTACTATAAAATAGGCACTAAATTGGGCATTACTCCGGTACCGGTCAACCAATTTGGTCCAATATCAATAGGCTTCTTCCCATTAAAGTTATAAATGTGTATACCAAGTTTCATGAAAATCCGATAAAGCGTACAAACACACGGACGGACGGACAGATATTTTCCCGTCCCCCACACAGTCTCATAAGTAGACCTGGGATTTTGGGATGTAAAAAAATTAGTTATAGGCGCCTAAAATAGGCTTTTAAAACAAGTAAATAGGCTTTTAAAAGAGAAAATAGGCACTTAAAATATGCTTTAAAAATGGGGAAATAGATAGAAAATAGACTTTAAAATAGTACAATATACACTTAAACTGTAATATGGTCTTTTTTTTTTACAAGAAACGTGGTATACCTATTCTTAACAGAATGAACTGCAAAATTAGGCATCACGAACTATATTCACTTAAACAGAAGTTCTTTCACTGGTGACGTGACATAGTAGTCCTTCCTCCTTAATCCTCCCCTCCCCCGTCAGTCTGCATTCCTATAGCGACAATTTTTTGGAATAATCATGTTTCTGGGAAAATACCCACCTCTGCTGTTCTGCTTTTCATTGAGGGATGTCCATTATGAGGTTGTGAAGTTGAATTTTATTTTAAATGTACAAAATTTGCATTTTAGGCACTAAAATAGTAAAATAGGCTCTGAAGGTCCAAATAGGCATTTTAGGGCGCTATAAAACTCTATAAATGTAAGTGACTTATCATGAAACATCCACATATTTAAAAATTTAGTTATTTCATAAGGAACAAAATAGGCGTTTGCCTTAATATCCCAGGTCTACTCATAAGGTACCATTCTGGCACTTAATAAAACTTTGTCAGAATTGATGTCTCATTTAATAAGGTTTCCATGGTAACAATTACAACGTTCAAGTGTTTACATGGGCATCGGGTTTCCATGGTAACGCGGAGGATGTAGGAACAGAACTATCTGTAAGCTGCCAGACCACAAACAAAATGTTAGTAACCACAGTGGTCACCGCTAGGGTCGCAATTAGCGGCGTGGGTTGTATTGAGCGGGCAACTTGCTAATACCAGCGCTATCATGAAAATATCATAAACTTTGTTTCGTCGTATCTTTATCTCTTATTTTCAAGAAACTCGGACGAAATAAAACTTTGGTTATAAATTAAAATATGTCGAATAACTTAATCAGAGAGAGTGAGAGTTGATAGAGAGATGAGTTGGATAATAATTGATGAAAAGAATATTAGAGCATAAAACTAACAATTAAAAATGAGTAGAACTTTTCTCTACGTTGCAATAATCATTTTCACTGGCAGCTTGTTTTAAGTAAATTAAGTCAGTTTCTACAAGACTGACCAGATTTTTTTGGTCGAAGAGGGGAAAATTAATTTCAATAATAGAACATACGGTACTGTACCCAATTGTGCAAAACATGAACAAGGGACAGTATTAGAATAACATCAATCATGATGCAATGTGACATCATGTTATAGAAATTAAACCTAACGTATAACTCGATTGGTAAGACCTGAACCAAACAAACGGATGCGCAGTCGTCTACGATGACGTAATCTAGACCTGCCTGACCTTCAATCACATGATGTTCCCTGCCAGTTCATGCTGTACGGACCATGTAAAAACATCTTAGTTAGGCTCACAGCATTCAATAGTGAAGTGTGATACGTTAATAAGAGCAATGGAAGGCGAATGTAGGTGGCGAAAGGTTGGTGGTAGTAAAGTCAGAGTAAGGAAATAGTGTGGAATATATATAGGTATTTCAAACAGGTGCGCACCAAGGTGACCCTAAATATGCAATTCAGCAGCGTGTTTCGGATACTACAGGAATTTCATTCAGCAGCATTAAGAGAATTGTAAAAGAAGGTGAGAAATGTGTTCCAGATGGAACGAGATTTAGTACTCCACACAAAAAACGACCAAGAAAAAAAAGTGAAAACAGACTTAGATGATTTTGATAAGTGTGTAATTAGAAGGACGGTGAATGAATTTCACAGAACAAATGAGGAAAGGCCAACTTTAAAAACACTATTATCTGTCCTAAAGAACAAAATTAATTTTTTTCTGGAGGTAAACGGGCTTTAGGGCAAGTGTTTGAAAGATTTACATTTCAGGTGCAGGAAAAAAGTGACTAATTGAAAGATATTAGTTGAGAAAATGGACATCCGTAATTTACGTCTGAAGTGTTTGCGATGTCTTACGGGCTATTATGAACCGCATAGTTTGGACTGAATAGTACAGTATATGCATTCTCTTCTGCTCCTACTCCACTGCTAACGGCGGACGATAAGCTATCTGCGCGTGTTTGGCTCAGGTCTTACCGATCGAGTTATATGTGTGTATGTGTGTATATCCCACTTATACATATTTAAAACTCTACGATTCTAGACAAAACTGTAGACGTAGTTAAGAATCCGTTAGTAGACACATACAGTAGAGTATTTTACTGCATGGTCAGGTGGCTTCAAGGGAATAGGGAATAAGTCAGTGTTTCCTTATTGATGTAACCAAGTCGGCCTTGGCTTCTGCTTTCCAAAACAAAAGCAACGTTCAGTATTCTCTCATTGTTATCACTAGGGACCGGATTTTTAAGTTTTTTAAAAACACTGTTTTAGGTTTTCCATTAGGTGAAATAGTTTTTTTTAGGTTTTTTGTCCAAAATATATTTTTCGGGTAGAATAATTGGTTTAATGAATTTGAATGTGCTACATAGGATTCAATACATAATACTTGTAAAGTTTAACTTAACAAAATTGACTTAAATTTGTGTAAACTTGCTTTAGGACAATATTACACAATTGAAGAAAGAAAGCATAAACAATCAAAAGAAGCAGTGAAATTAAGATTGCCTCACATTTCCTTCATCTTATTTGTAAATGATTGGGCGTGCATTATCTTCCGATGTGCTAAATTTGATAAAATACAATAAAATTAAATAAACAGTAGTTGCCACAGTGTTATTGCTAGCAACATGCTTACAACAAAAACCACGAGAAAACAAAGAGCTGGATGTATATCAAAATTTAAAATTCGTCAGTAGATTGATTAAAAAATATAAAACGCTATGTTAAAAACAATCGTACAAATAGGCGTGCGCCTCATGGTTACGTATCACGTCGTACAAATCGATGAAATAGTCGAGTGTGTACGACTATAGTCGTACGTATGACAACCCTGACAAGCGATTTAAAACACAGAAATCTATATCCTTGTTCATACACGGCAACAATGGCTGTTCGTACGAATATTTTAAAAGGAATACGCCGGTACTCTTTTCCTCTCTTGATACTGTCCATCCTAGACGACAATGGGTTGAATGAAACGCTGGTGGTATTAATTTCTACCCGACAAAAATTATTCTCTCCCCGCAAAATATAGATTTCTCAACTGACAAACAAAAAAGGCAAAAAGTAGCCTAAATTAGATACTTTAGGTTTTATATCCCGTTTAGGTATATTTAGGTTTTTATACCCCATTTAGGTATTTTTGGGTGCCACAGAATTAATGTGGGTGAATCCTATGGAAGTGATTCGAAAAAGTGTATGAGCGGTTTTTGTTTTGAAAGTAAGGAAAAAAATAGGTAAAAACCTAAGAATCCGGTCCCTAGTTATCACTGACCTCAGTTCTTTCCTCGCTTTAATCAATTTCACACGTGTTATTGTTTACTCTAACTAGATCTTACAAACCCGCGTTTCGCTCCAAACGGAGTTGACGAGTAGCTGTCACAGCCGTCATAGGACATTCTTAGATTTTGATTGTCTGAGGTTCCTCGCTGGTTGGTGCTGTAGAAATAAAGAGCATGGATTGAGTTGTCGGCAATCCTTTCCTCCTAACAAAAGGAAGCCGCCATGGACTATGCAACGAATCTGTAACGGCATTCAATAAGATACGCAAAGAGAGTTTAATGGTTTTCTTGAGAGTAAGTTGCATACGACTGTTCTGTTCCATCATAATTAAATGATTAAGTTTTAAGATTTTAGGCTCATCAAACAAAAGAATGCGGCTGCCATTGGCAGCAGTTAGTAAATTCTTTTTTAGAACAATGTACGTAACGCTTTTGGCAATAGTGTTGTGCCAGCTTAATTTGTATGTTATATCGTGCAATTCCGGTGGCGACTTTTAGAGATGTTACTTAATGCAAATAATTTATCGTTTAAAAATTTGTAAAGTGGTACAATTATCCAAACATAGTGTAATATTTTTCACCATATAACATTGTATTACAATCAAATATTTAAATATCTGGTAACTACAAAAATTAACAGAACAATTTCAATTAATGAAAAAAGTTGTAATTTCCTGAAAGACAATGATAACTGAATCCATCATCCAACTGAATCGATTACAAAATAGTATATTGCGATACAAGTGCCGTAAGGCACGTTTACGGGTCGAGGAAACAGAGACCCGTAAATGCCTTTACGGCCCGTGTATTACATGCTATTTTTTGCACGATGATTATTTATATCAATTTAATTATATTAATTGTGATATTACCTGAAAATATTATGTAAATACATTCTTGAAAATAGATGTTTATTTCAGAAAGTGATTCGCATGTGTTTGTTGTTATGGGAACCGAATATTTGTCCTGGGGGCCGTGTCCATAAAGGCTTGTATTATGAAGTGTATCGTAATGAATTATGACGTAGCGCTTGGACCGTAAGTAATTTAACCTCATCGCAACCGCCCTTAGCAACAAGATTGTGTGGGAATTTCAACTTACGATCCATGCAAACAAAGTTCGTAAGTACCACTTACTTGCTAAGGAGTGCAAAAATAACTTATTTTCTGCATATCATAATCACAATTATCACTGAATAAACAAAAGCATTCTTGCACTTTGTTACGTCAGTCTACCTGATTGATAATATAAGATAATAATGATCATTTAAGCTGGCTATACCTTGACACATGCTAACTCATATTGCCAATCGACCTCTCGTTTGTCGCAATCGATAGCAAGCAGTTAGCGTGCAAGTAATCATGGGAAAACAATGGAAAAGCGGGTAATTACACATGACAACGTGGCCTTCTATTTACCAGACACACCCTTCAAAGTAACACGTAACATGTGAGTGTTGACTCAACCCACAACTTCTTCTTTTGAGTTACTAATGCTTAAAATAATATTGTCATTGGGTTTCACAGAAGCAAAACCAAACAGAAAAGTACAATAATTTTAAAAGGCTGTGGTTTTCTTCCTTATAGAAAATTCTTGTTCTCTATAAAAAAAAAAATGACATCTGATTTTCAAAAACAACACTTTTTTCATGTTTTTCATTAACTCACTGTAGCTGGTCTTACAAATTATGAAAAAAATCTGATGTGAAAGTCACATAACTTCCTCTGCCCAAATAAAAGCAGTATTCACATATCCTTGTACAGAATCGCAAGTCACAATTTTACGCTAATTATGCTGTAAATACCTCTTCTTTCAATGATGCGACTAAAAGCGCAGGCTATATAACAAACTAAAAAAAAAAAAGTGACTGCAGACGTTTATTGAACTTTCCGCCGTAAAGAATAATTCACGAAATTTATCAAATATTTCCCTCCAATACATCTTTCTCACTTCATTCTTATAATAATTACTAGCCTAAAAGACCCGGCGTCGCCCGGGTTTTGTATTTTGTAATTGGAAATTAGCTTATGAAGGATTTTAAATTTTAAATTCTAGGTCCTTATATAGGCATTTATAATTTGAAATAGGAAGAACGACTTATTACACTCAAACTATTCCCTCAGAAAACGCTTGATATAGTTTTTTATGGCTCATAGAGGATCTAGAATGTTGCATCCCATCGCTTGTACAGTGCACAGCAAGCCTGGTAGAGGTTTAAATAAGAAGAAACAGAAATTCCTGTAACATAAGATTGTAATATCGAGGCGGGAAATTTCCCACTCTTATGTTACCATAAAACCGTTTTGGGGATGAAATTAAACAGAAAGCATTATCACTTTCATACTTTTCTCTCCAAAAACCTGCGATATAATATAATAATATACACATTACCATACCTCGTTTTGTTTTCTCTATGTCCAGGGTAGAGAAAGTTATGTGATTCCATTATTTTGGTGGATTTCATTCTGTAATATTTATTTATAACATGAATTATTTTGATAACTTCTCTTATTTGTCAAAAGTGCATTTCATCTGTTTTTTCCAAGCCCACCTGATACAATTTGGCAACAATATATTCTGTGATTTGGAATTGATAATTCTATGTAAAAAGGGATTAAGTATTTTCAAAAACATTTAATTTTTGGCATTTAGAATCAGAATTTTTCAAAATCCTTTCTTAGTGAGCACCTACATTATGCAACGAAGGTACTGTCAAAATTCCAAGTCTCTACCTGTTATAGTTTAGGCTGTACGTTGATTCCTGTCATTCAGTCAGTCAGGACAAAGCCTTTTATATATATATATATATATATATATATAGAGATTATTTGTTTATTTTGTTGTGAATGTAACAGGTTCATTGCCCAATTACAATATTCTCTTACACTAGTTATACAACACTAATATGATATGTTTAATGTAATACTAAAAATATTTAAACTAATACTACTAAAAAATACAGAAACAAGAAACACATACAATATGAAAATTACACAAGGAAGGGAACAGATCAAAACATAAGTAATGTAATAGTTTTGGATGAAACAAAAGACTTAAATAAAGAAAATGACATGGAGCGTGTTTTAGGGGAGACCGGGCTTGGTTGTCACACTTTTCAATCAAACATATTTTTTTAATATTCCTATCGGTTTTTTTATTTATCTAATTATCATATCTGCTCTTTCAACTCTTTGGCTTATTGAAAAAGAAAGTTCAAAACAAACATTGAAATAGAAAGTATTTAAATTTAATCTTAAAAAAAAAAGCAAAATGTGACAACCAACCCCAGCTCAGGGTTGGTTGTCACAGTCATTGGGGTTGGTTGTTACATTGAAAAAAATAACTGGAATAAAAATGTTGTAAGTTCAACTGTGTGGTATTTAATACTCAGGAAAGGATTCCCATATTATAATATCAATATTATTAAACTTGTTGACAAAAACAAAATGTTGTATCATGTGACAGATTAAACTTTTGACTGATACATGGGGTTGAGTCTAACAAGGAACTTTTTGTTTCTTTAAAATGGATAGAGAAATGAATAAACATTATTATAGCATAGAAATCTTGCATCACCTTCAATCTCTTATGTTAGGCTTCTAATTTGGTCTGTTGTAACACGAGACAACCAATCCGGACGGGGATGGAAGTCACATGTGACAACCAACCCCTTGACACCATTTCGGAATTCCATTGCTCTAGCGAGCTTTTCTACCAAGCAAAAGCTGAAAAGATTATAGGAATGTACTCCTAAATAAATGTATTGTTTAACGTAATATAGAAGATATTTGTAAACTTATCCGTTTACGAAGAAGTAGAAGTAAACTTCAGAGCAAATATTTTATTTTCAACACAGCAAATCACAAATCTTTCAACAATGGACACAAAACTAACACCTGCTTCGTGGGAAACTGCAAGGGGTGCTAATGGTCTAGGGAGCATTTTTCCCACTTAAAACCAATCACTCCTGCCAACTGTGTATCCAGTTACATGTAGTGAGACAACCATCCCGTGTGACAACCAAGTCCGGTCTCCCCAAACTATCACTTTTTAATTATCACTATTTTTAAGTTTTCAAATTTGTTTGACAGATATTTTTAAACAGCTTATTATTAGTATTAAATATATCTATAGCCTATTGCTCATTTTGTGCAATTGATTGTATAGACGGAGCACATTATAAAGAGGAGAATTATTATGGAAGTCAGTGTTTGCTTTTGCAATTTATTTCGTTATTGAATAATATACATAAAAACAACAATGCTTGGCAATGTCGTCTGTGTGATATTTCAAGGATATTGAAATACTGTAACATAGCTGAATATGATTCAAATTTACGGTAATAAATTATTTGCGATACGTAGGCCTATACATAGGCCTACATATACAATAGAACTCCAGTTATCTTGACTAATTGGGACCGGACCCGATTTGGATACTCAAATATCCAGGATATTGGCTAAGTCATGAACAAATAAATTTCACAGAAAAAAATTACAAAGTACTGAACTTACATAAAGTGTCACATCTTGAAAATATCGGTCAGAGTCGGTTCTTTTGCTGAAAAACTGTCGATTTTGTCGGCTAAAAATTTTGCTTTCTCGCAAATAATCGGCCGTGAAATACGGTTTCCCAATGCTTGCTGCTGCAAAAACCACTTGAATACAGCCTCAAAACAATCCGGACAATTGGCGATGATATATATATATATATATATATAAACATTCCCATGTGTACTATATCTGTACCTCAGAGCCAAAGGAACGTAACTCCAAATTTCATATTTTTTTGTTTTTTTTTCATATTCTTTACTAACTTCTTGACCTCTATTGAACCAATTTATATTAAATCCATAATTTCATTAGAAACCAAGATATTGAGAGCCAAATAGTAATAACTCCATTCCCCTTTATTGTTCATAATTTTGTTTTTCGCTCCTCCTGTAAAATTTAGTTTTTGGCAGTTACGCTCGTTTGGCTCTGAGGTACATATATATATATATATATATATATATATATATATAAACATTCCCATGTGTACTATATATATAAACTTTCCCAGGTCTACTAAATATATTTATGTACGGTATTTATAAACTTTCCCATGTCTACTATATACTACGTAAAATGTTCCCCCAGTCGCACCATGGTAACAATATTGTAATAGGTAATCTTTCCTCAAGATTATATAAATCCCTTTAATAAACAAGGAAAGTGTTGCACCAGCCGCCACTGCCATAAGGATGATAACGAAAGTGTTTTGACGCCCTCTGCATCCATTGTGACAACTCGTTTACTTGCTTAACTCAATTACGAAGCGAGTTGGTGGCGTTGGTAACCATGGCAACCATTTCAATGTCACTTGCGAATATTTACCGCGTGTTTACGTGGCGAAGCCAAAGCCACCTGGAAGTCTTCAGCCTTTTTATTATCAGTTTTGTTTTACCCAGGATCACGAAAATGAGGAGAAAGTCAACAAGTGAGAATTCCTATGTTTTACCGAACAAAGAGTCTTCTCTTGTTCCAAATAACACACACGACGATTGTTGTTTCCACATTTCATGAAAATATAGGTGACAACTGACATAATTTCCTCTACACTTAATGCGCTTACTTGGTTTCGTCATTCACATCAGATTTTAATCACAGTTCACCATAATAAGTGCAGTAGCTTAACTTAAACGTGAGACATACTCGTAGTCATTCTCCCAAAACATTCACTGCAAAATTTCGTCATAACTGTCATCACATAGTCTTAAAACTCTCGGTCTCACACCAGCCGTTCACTCATTGTTATTCACAAAATAGTAGATGAAAAATCTTACTCACTTGTCAGTCATGACTTGAGGTCTCACAGACCGCTACAAAAGTAAACTGTTTTCTAGCCCCAACACTGACAGGTAGTGTAAAGAACAAATTGGGAATTCAAAATCTAGACAGAAGCAGTCGTTTATATTTTACTGCGGTCTCATAGACTTCAGTCCATGATTGAGGGTTAACATATTTAGGCCTACGTATAATTATATGACATAGCCTAATATCTATATATATAAGAGGCTTTGTCCTGACTGACTGACAGGAATCAACGTCGAGCCTAAAAACACTATGCGGGGTTTTTTTGGGCTAGGGAACTCTAATCTGAGGTCTTTTTTTCCCCGGGTGGGGCACTTTGATCGTGAAATGCACCTCGAAACCAGGCTTTTAGTTTTTTTAATCATCATAATCGTCGTTATGATAAAATTGTTTATGCATGATTTGGGTAAGGTTGATGAATCTATGGTTCATTTTAATCGTTTCATTTGGAATTTGTATGCCCATATGGTAGCATATGATTCGTTTTGTTCGTTTGTTTATTTATATTTTTAACGTTAAACAATATAATTAAGAGTAAAATTACGTAATTCCTCCAATTTATGTGAAAACGATGTCAGTGTTAATAAATATAATGTTTTAATTATTTTTCTGTTAAATAAATGATTTAAGTAGGCCTACAATTTCTAGCAGTTGAGTAAGTAATCGCGGGCGAAGCCGCGGGCACCTGCCAATGTTACTATATAATATATAACGAAGGCATATGATGTTGAGAATCCTCAATACAAAATTGTTTTCAGCCCATATTGTGATATTGTGTAGCTATGAAAACGTCCTATTAATGTTGGTTATTTTTCGGGTCATAAAACATCTTTGTCAGATAATAAAATATCCATAACTCATCCAGACTCTTTACCAAAATAATCTAGAGTGGAAATATCATCTCCTGATGCCAACATTTTACTCAGAAAACTCAACTGAAAATGTACATTTACTTAATGTAGAGTGCCAATAAAATCAGGTAAACTGAGGTAACAAAGTGCCAGAATGCTATTGTTTAAACAGTAATAATTGCAATTATGATATGAAGAAAATATTTTTTTTTTAAATTATTGATTTCCGAGGTAAGCTCCAGATCGATTCATTAGGCAGGGCTTACGGAAGGACAAAGGTCTAGTTTGATAAGCTTATGCAAAGGAATATGTAGGTAATGTTATTTGTCAAAGCTAACCGTATTGCAACTTCCAAAGCCATATATGAACACTGTAAAACAGTATGTTGTCATGAGAACTGATTTGTATTTGATAAATTCTTTATAATATATTACCATAAAATAGGCGCTAAATTGGGCTTTACTCCGGAACCGGTGGACCGATTTGGTCCAATATCAATAGCCTTCTTCCCATGGACGTCATAAATGCGTATACCAAGTTTCATGGAAATCCGATACAGCGTATTTGAAACATGGCGCCTTTTTATTAGAAAGGCGCCATAATCTATTAAAATAGACACTAAATTGGGCATTACTCCGGTACCGGTGAACCCATTTGGTTCAATATCAATAGGGTTCTTCCCATGGACATTATAAATGTGTTTTCCAAGTTTCATGAAAATCCGAAAAAGCGTATTTGACTTATGGCGCGTACAGGCACACGGACGGACGGACGGACGGACGAACGGACAGACATTTTTCGTCCCCCACACAATCTCATAAAGTACCATACTGGCACTTAATAACAAGTAATTTCGCATGGATTCATTTCTTCTATTGCCGATTCTAATAACTGATAACCATTTATAAAGTTTCTAATGATTTATAAGCAATTTGCTTTTTGACTTTATTTATAAACACGAAATAAAATTTTAATGTCTTCGTAGGGAAAATACCCGCACGAAACACACATCAAAGAAAATGTTATATTATAATACTTAACCTTTAAGCTATCGCCCTTGTATAGCACATAGCTATTCTAAACCATGGAATAGACACACGGCTGGAATAGGCCTCGTAGCTTAATAAATTGAATATAACTTGCAGATGCTTGGAAGTCAGGATCTTGAAGATGTGTTTCCGTATCAAGCGAAGTAGACAGACATGTGTGACCGCCTAAGCGTGATATCCATTAATCTCTGAAACGTCGTTGGTTCACAAGAAACTGTGCACAAAATGTGATTAACTGGTTGCATTCCGCATGCTTGCAGGGGAGTTTAATATCTGAGAAATTAAGTTGGTAGCACTATCTTATACAGTGACGTAATTTTTCAGCCCAGCGAACCGCGATGTTCCTTTTTCATTTACATGCTTGTAATGATTTAATCTAAATTCCAGCGTTATGCACTTACAAGGCGTGCAGATGCTCTTCTGTTTTAATTACCGCCATCACGGTGACGTAACACATTGTTCCCTTCCATTTTCAAATACAGACATCCGTGCTTATTTAACAAAAAGAGTCTCGCCTGCATATAAAACTATTTTATGTTATTTTGAATCGTAAACAGAAAACTCTCTCCATCTGTATAAACTTCCATTTTGCTCCATTATAATAATTTTAAGTACATCACTTTTATCACCAGATGTCACTGTCTTCCCTTTCCTACAATAGCTATTTATGTATCAAGTACGCAAAATAAGGCTTTAACGGATGGAACTGGTATTGAAATATTAGACAGTCCACTAAAGTTTTTGCGTACGTGGTGCATACATTATTTTTTTAGTAAAAATTCTGCAATTTTACTGCTGATGTGTAGACCTGGGATTTTAGGCTCTAAAAAAATTTGATTTAGGCACCTAAAATAGGCTTTTAAATCAAGTAAATAGGCTGTTAAAAGAGAAAATAAGCACTTAAAATATGCTTTAAAAATGTGTAAATAGATAGAAAATAGACTTTAAAATATTACAATATACACTAAGGCCCGTTATTACCACCTCCAGTAAAATATTAACGGCTACTTTTACGGTTACTTTACTGACAGTTCGATTTTACAATATCTGGTTAGGTGTTAACTGTTGGTAAAAAGCTCTTAACTGGCAGTAATCTTTACTGTAGGAAAATGTACAAGTCAACTCCTAACCGGAGGAATTTTTGAGGTTATACTTCTCGCGAACTGAATTAAAATGGAGAGATGAAGTTATTTAGCTGCTTTCGTAATGTCACTGGTGATGAACAATGCCAATATATGTAAAAATAAATAAAAACGATATTGAAAACTAGATCAAATTATTATGAAAGTTTGGACAAACTTTACTATTTGCTTCCTCTACCCGTACATCAGATCATATTTGGGTTTTTCATCCTTCGGGGATGGGGTTTCGAAACGTGGTACCTTTCTTTTCATTTTTACAACCACTTTACTTGAGGAGGATTTTATTCTTATTTAACAGGAATTGTATAATAAGTGTAGGCCTAATATATAAACTATATAGGCCTATATATAATGTATTTTAATATGTTATGCTAAGATCTAATAATTTCATTTGAGAACATCTCGTAATAGGCTAGCCTATATCCTGTAGTTATTAGCTACACATTTCATACACAAACTTATTAGGTTTTAGGTCTTGCCTCGCAAATTATCCGACTTGCACACTACTGCCCGTACTGTGTACTGTAAACTATAATTAAATTCAGAGGAAGTTACATATTTCACAATAGGTTTTTCTGGTACGTCTTTTTGAGCTTTGCTCTTATGGCCACACCTTACTGTGTGTTTATTTAGTTTGAATTATATGACGCTTTTCGTCGATATCATTCAGAAACAATTATTCTTCACTTGAAAAGAAATTGCTGTGTCTCTTTATTTCTTTTATATCAGCCATAACCTCATCCATTGCAAAATCACACGAAACAATGAAAACAGTTGAAAAACTGCTGCAAACAACTGAGAAACGCTCGTACCAACTGCTGTGAAATTTGTCTGATTGCGTTAACCGGGAGTAAACTTTAACTAGGAGATGATAAGAACAAAGAAGCGTTTACTGGAACTTTACCCCGACCGTAAAATAAACTACCAGTTATCATTTACTCCTACTTAACTGGACATCGTAAGAACGGGCCTTAAACTGTAACATGGTGTTTTTTTACTGCAAGAAACGTGGTATACCTTTTCTTAACAGAATTAACTGCAAAATTAGGTATCACGAACTATAATTCACTTAAACAAATGTTTTTTCACTGGTGACTTGACACAATAGTCATTCATCCTTAATCCTCCCCCTCCCCCGTCAGTCTGCATTCCTTTAGCGACAATTGTTTGGAATAGTAAACTTTCTGTGATAAAACCCACCTCTGCTGTTCTGCTTTTCATTGAGGGATATCCATTATAAGATTGTGAATTTTAATTTTATTTTAAATGTACAAAATATATATTTTAGGCACTAAAATAGTAAAATAGGCTCTAAAGGTCCAAATAGGCATTTTAGGGCGCTATAAAACTCTATAAATGTAAGTGATTTATCATGAAACGTCAACATATTTAAAAATTTTCATGTTTTTTCATAAGGAACAAAATAGGCATTTGCCTTAAAATCCCAGGTGTAGTTATTACCAGGGCCCGGATTCTAATGACATGTCATCTTTTTATTGATGCTGCATAGACATTGCCAGCTTGTGGATAAATATTAATCATGGCCTCTAGATTATAGAAATGCATTTTTATTAGGTCATTTTTTGTCATCTTATGCAATTTTACATTTTTAGGGCATTTATTTCAGTTTTAGGTCATTATTTTGTCATTTTCGTGTCATTTGCTTCCTTATTTAATCATTTTCATGTATTTACCTTGAGCGTATTAACTTTTTCGTCGCTAGCCATGCTGTCATTGAAGTGTTGTTTATTTAATGCAAGAAGGAAAAATTCGGCGTTAAAGTGTTGACATGTCTCAGTCGGAAGTGAGAATCAAAGAAACGCCAAAATTTTATATTATATTACTATTGTTATTAGATTGACTTGACACAAGAGTCTGCCACCTGCTTGGATTTGAGAGTGCAAACTACTGTTTACCCTCAATAAATAACAATATAATCCGGCAGACCACAAAAGGATGTGCCGAATTTTGACTCACCAGTGCCTCAATGCCAGTACAGTATATATTTCCGTGAGAAAAGACCATTCACAACATTAGTATTTACAGTTTTTACAATTATGTACAAACTAGTCTATAACTTTGTGTGCACAATAATAATTTTTTATAAATAAAATATCAGTTTTTAGGTCATTTTTTATAATTATTAAGTCATTTTCTTTAAAATTTAGAGTCATTTTATAGGTCATTTTTCAAACAATTTTAGGTCATCAGAATCCGGGCCCTGGTTATTACTAATGCTATGATTTATTATTCTGATTAGCCTACTTAAAATAAGTCTCAGTATCTTTTTAAAATCCATGAAAACAGTTCTTGTGTTGGTGGTGCATACAATAGTTTTTAGTAAATTTCTGTAATTAGGTAGATTTCGAAGAAAAATCTACCTATTGCAATGGATACCACTTCATGATTTTCGAAAAATTCTTTCATATCTTTACGTTTCATGCTCCCCTAAGTACGAAACCACCGCCCGTTAAAAAAAAAAAATTTGTGATATTTACCCAGGTATATATATATATATATATCATTACACGATAGCGGCCGTAATTTTGAAGATATTTGAACCAAATTTTAATATGTTATTTCTAGGCCCAATAGTTCGGACAAGTTCGTTAATGAGCAAAATTGGCCCAAGGGGGTGGTCGGGGGAGGGGGTTGAAATTTTTAAAAATGTATATCTCGGCCCCTATGAAGTATAGAGGGAAACTTTGTTTGAATAAATTAGAGTACTCGCTATGGAGTTAACAGTGACACCAACGATTCGGGGGTTCGAGTGGGGGTGGGGGTGGGGTGGGGGATGAAAATTCGAAACTTTTGAAACCACGTCTTGTGGGGTATCGTTGAAAAGCTCTTGATGAGTACTCTACAAATCAATAAATACTTTCTTTATAGCTCTCATATGACGCGAGATTTTAATGTTTGAATATAATAACACTTAAAAGGATTATTATAATATCATAATTTTGTCTTGTTTAGCGGCTTTGCTAATTTTATTCATTGTTGATCTTGCGCACGGCCTCCCAGAATATTATATCCTATTGTTGTTGTCAAAACAAATGATTGTAGGCTCTTCCTCTTTACTGCGGGTTTGCCATGCCAAGGCTAAAAAAGAAGAGTGCTACGCAGGGACAGTAAATTAAACCAAAAGCACTTTGAAATCTACCTCAGCCTGTAGGCCTGCCTAAAGGGATTTTTTTTACTACTAATGAGCTCAGTTTTCACTAATTTTCAACGATTCTGCCTAAAGAAGGTAAACATAATGGCGATTGTATCGCTAGTGCATGATTACATACTTTCCTTGCTATGGATTGTTTCTTTTCGTTAAAGAAAACTTTTAAAGACGTCGCTAAGATAATAATGTTGATTAATTAAACTAAATATATTTACCTCAATTGAAATTACACGTCATTCTTATCATATTTTCTGCAACGAAACTTATTATGCCTTGTTAAGAAGGAATCGTACAAGAGGCTCATCTGAACTAGCTTTCTTCAACTGGCTCTGGTGATTTAGTGGACTAAGAGATGGCTTCCTAATGCAAAGTTCGTGCGTTCGCGTCTAGCCCTAGTTATGAAAATATATTATGGAATTTATTTCTTAAACTCAACATTTCTAAATGACAAGGTTCACTACGCTTGTTAATAAACAATGAACATTAAACTTAGACATTAAGCTTAGACACTGTGGAGACATATAGGAGCCACAGTTGGAACTACGTTCATTTCGCATGTTTTAATGTGCATTAGTTTGAGATTAAAATGTCCAAGCTAAGCTCTTCTACCTACCTATGGTGGCAGGGGTGGACAAAGGAATAACTTAAATTAAAATTTTTTGCCTTTCATTTATTCCATCTTAATTTCTTCCACCTACTGTAGGTTATTTCTATTTTTAAAAGACTAACATGAATATAATGTAAAATGTAAAATAGAGTAAATATTTTGTTGTTGTTTTTATTGCCTGTTCCAAATTTATTTTGTTAACATTGTGTAATAATTGCTTTTACTTGATGTAAATTTCTCTGTTCTCTTTGATTAACAGAAATATGATAGTTGCAGCCCCTAAACACGAGGTTTGCTCATGTGGGGCTTTCAAACAAAGTATTATGTATGGTTTTGTAATATTTAACAATAATAAACGATAATCGCCGGGCGAGAAAGAATAGAATGTCCACAAGAAACAATTGAGGTACCAAGTTTACTACACGTGCAGCACTAAACATCCTTTTCTATGGGACTTATACAGGGAAACAGTGAAAAAAGAAAATGCCAGGAACGATCTTGAAACCTTGAGAACAGCAAGTAAAACTACGTAACAAACGAACTTACTCAAAATAAAGTCAATTCTGTTTGTGCTCAATTTTGGTATTATACTGAATTCAGTTCATTCCGCCATCTATCGGAGAAGACAGGAACTACGCGAACTTACTATAATAGTAATAATAATAATAATAATAATAATAATAATAATAATAATAATAATGATAATGATGATTTAGAAGTAGGGTTGCCACCTTTTGATAAGGGTAAGGAGGGACACTAATGCAGTGTGTCCCACGCAAGAGTTGGCCAATGACGCGGGTTCCTGCGGCGCGGCGGGCACAGCTCCAACTCCCGAGCGATCGGGTGAAATATCTACGCTAATGAAGCCGCGATCGGTGTTATGATTCAGGTTCTCACATTTACAGTTGAAATTAGAATGAAAATAAGCACGTACTTCATCACAAGAGATGTTGGAGATGTTCTCCTCTTGCATCCACACAACACTGACACCTTTTTAGGAAATTTTCTTTCACGCGCATAAGTTCAGCTTCCGAGATAGAATTAATTTCTCTTCTGATATTGTCTTTAAGTTCTTCTAATGTGTGTGGGTTTGATCTAATTTCTGTTCAGTAAGTACGCGCCGCTTGGTCCCTCGTTTACTATCGAGAATCGAACCCGTTTCCCGAAGTTTGCTTACAAGTTTTCGCACGGCTTCTCTGCTTGGAGGACGTACACCTGGGAATTTTGCTAAAAACCGACGTCTTGCGTCCTTGCAAGATGATGTAATAAATCACATGTTTTTCTTTGTGAGAACCTGAACCATTACACCAACAGCGGGCTTTATTAGCGTAGATATTTCACCCGTTTCCTTTTTAATGTACGGGAAGTTGACCTATACACTTTATTTTTCAAGTTTCTCCATAAATAATATTCACATACTGTTAGAAGAACTTAAAGACAATATCACATAGGCCTATCACAAGAGAAATTAACTCTGTCTCGGAAGCTGAACTTACGCGCGTGAACGAAAATTTCCTGAAAAGGTGCCAGTGTTGTGTGGATGCGAGAGGAGAACATTTCCAACAACTCTTGTGATGAGGTACGTGTTTATTTTCATTGTAATTTTAACTGTAAATGTGAGAACCTGAATCATAACACCGATCGCGGCTTCATTAGCGTAGATATTTCACCCGATCGCTCGGGAGTTGGAGCTGTGCCCGCCGCGCCGCAGGAACCCGCGTCATTGGCCAACTCTTGCGTGGGACACACTGTAGAATATATGCATATCGCCGATCTTCGTACCTAAAATGCACATGGAACAATTTGTTAATAAGAGAAAGATGGTATATATTTGTTACAAAGCCAAAACTGAATAGGCTATGTAACAGTAATACTAACATTAGGAAAGAAAAGGCTAGCAAAATAATAAAAAGAATATATAATGGGTTCCTCTTAGACATTATTCGGGACGCTGAAAATGTTCTTAAAATGCGGGATGTCCCGCTAAATTCGGGACAGGTGGCAACGCAATTTAGAACTAATAGCTGATTGACCAGGTCAGCCGTTTTCGTTTGTTTGATGATTCTCAAGTATCAGAACTTAAATATTTAATTCAAACAAAATTCGAACAAAAACAGTCGGTCAATTGTCTATAATGGTAATGAAGAAAATCGTATGAAAATTGTAAAATAGTATTATTTATTATTTTACTATTATTCTTATTTATTATTTATTATTATTTTGTCTTCTTTTATGATCCTTTATTTTATATTATTATTATTATTATTATTATTGCTGCTGCTGAACGGGATGTGGGAGAGGGAAGATATCAGAAGTAAATCGAATGACTTACAGTTCAAATAGAATTGCGACTACTGTTGTTTTTTTGTTTCTGATTTCACCACATGTTCACGAGCCACTGAGCCGGAAGTAACCGAGAACTGGTTGATGTTGACAGTCCTTTGGGTTTCCATGGCAACCGTTTTATTAGCAAGTAGCAACTGTACCTGCTCCAGATTTACATTCTCCTTGTGACAGCTGTAATGACGCAAGCACTGGATTTCCTGCTTCATAAAAACAAAAGCGCACGTCCGACGCGTTTCCGGTTCCGCCATGAAATTTCCCCGCAAAAGGAGGTAAATGTAGCGGTCGTGTTGACACACATGTTTTCGCTTTTTTGTTTTAATTTAAAAACAGTTGCCGTCGTCATGGTAACGCTGACGTAACAATGCTCTGGAATTTGCGCTTTAATTAATGAAAACATATTTTTCAGGAGGCCTTGCGTTGCGAACATAACAAAAGAAGCTCGCAGCTGCGAGTTTGATTAAGCCACTTGAGTTGGAGGTCACCGAGATCAAATAGCTCTTCCAGGTCGATTGTCCGTCTTCGTTTTAAATTATTCTTAGGCCTAGTAGAATTCTGTCTTTAACACAAAGATCACAAATGTTTATATATTTATTGTCTTTGGTCCAGTTAATTTTGTGTCCACTTTTTCTGTAACATATTTAATACTTAGTCTATAAGTTAATATCTAGACCTGGGATTTTAAGGCAAATGCCTATTTTGTTCCTTATGAAATAACATGAATTTTTTAAAAATATGTTGACACTTCATGATAAATCACTTTTTTTATAGAGTTTTATAGTGCCCTAAAATGCCTATTTGGACCATTGGATCATATTTTTACTCTTTTAGTGCCTAAAATGCCTATTCTGTACATTTAAATTAAGATTCAACTTCTGTCACTTTCTCAATCATTTAATGGACATCCCTGAATGAAGAGCACAACAGCAGAGGGTGGGTTTTTCACAGAAACTTAATTTTCCTAAACAATAAAATTGTCGCCAAAGGAATGCTGACAGACGGGGGAGGATTAGCTCAAAACAACAAGTAGCAGGTATAGGCTACAGTAAGAAGGAACATACTGTGTCAATTTTTCGTATAAACCAAAACTGTTTTTGATAAATGTATTTTTAATTCTGTCTTAATTTTGTAATTATTTCTGTTAAGGATAGGTATACCACGTTTCTTACAGTAAAAAAAGATTAAGTTACACTTTAAGCGCATAATGAAGTATTTTAAAGTCTATTTTCTATTTGCACATTTTAAAAGCATAGTTTAAGTGCCTATTTTCCCTTTTAAAAGCCCATTTACTTGTTTTAAAGGCCTATTTTAAGTGCCTGAAACTTATTTTTCTAGAGCCTAAAATCCCAGGTCTAATAATACCATACAGTCACAAATCATTCTGCTTCAAATATTCTTAATATCAGAATAAGATGCTGCATTGTGATTGTGCATATTCAGTTGCCTGATCGCCGGCGTGGTCTTGTGGTTAGCGTCGCTGACTACTGATCTGTCGGCCCGGGTTCGATTCCCGGTACCTCTTCGGATTTTTCTCAGATAGGGATATCTGGAACGAGGTGTACTCAGCCTCGTGATTCAAATTGAGGAGCTACTTTTTTCCATGGAATTTATTTATTTTACAAATTACAAATTTACAAAATTATTACACATACAAATTTCTTTTTAATAAAAGGAAGTGTCTGTCCTCCGTCTGTCTGTCTTCCGTCTGTCTTCCGTCTGTCTGTCCGCGATGCCCAGCGAAATCTACTCAACGCAGAGATCTGAAATTTTATAAGTAGGCGGACTAAAGGGTCGGAATGTGCACCTCGAAGCCGGAATTTTAATTTTCACCTCCGTTCGTGAGTTATGAGTGAAAAACTGGCAGAAAACGTGCATTTTTTTGCGTTTTAGAAGCATCAGTTTCAGTAATAAATTTCAATATCAAATAACTTACAGATGGCTTTGGCTATTTTTGTCAACATACCTCATAGCCTACCTTGAAAATAAAAGCAACGCGATCGCTTGATTTTGTAAGTCCATCCTAGACGATTCATTTGTTTAGAGTGTCAAGGCCCACAGACATATGACATTTTCAACCTACACGGAAGAAGGATAATCAACCCTAAATATGGTCAAACATTGTTCGATTTGAACGAAACTCACTATACAGGGGTTTTCTGGGCCAAGGAACTCGAATCTGAGGTCGCTTTTACCAGGGGACGCTACCTAATCGTGGAATGCACTCCACGTGATTTAGGTGTTAATAATTATAATTTGAAATAATTATCGCGGGGGAAGCCGCGGGCACATGCGGGCACATGCTGTTTGTCTGTCTGTCCACGATGCCCATCGAAATCTACTGAACGCAAAGATCTGAAAATTTAAAGATAGATGGACTGAAAGGTGGGCAAATGCACCTCGAAGCCGAATTTTTAATTTTAGCTTTCGTTCGCGAGTTATGAGTAAAAAACTGGCAGAAAACGTGATTTTAGCGCTGTCGAAGCATCAGATTTCAGTAATACATTTCAATGTCAAATCAATTGCAGTTGGCTTTGGCTATTTTTGTCATACCGTGGAAATAAAAGCATCGCGATCGCTTGAATGTTGTAAGCCCACGCTGGTCGATTCATTTGTTTAGAATGTCAAGGCCCGTAGACATATGAAATTTTCAACCTACACGGAAGAGGGATAATCAACATAGACCTAAATATGGTTAAACATCGTTCGATTTGGGCGAAACTCACTATACAGGGATTTTCTGGGCCAAGGAACTCAAATCTGAGATAGCTTTTACCAGGCAACGATATCTAATGGTGGTATGTAATTCACGTGATTTAGGTGTTAATAAAATAATGATTTAACTATTATGCTCTTAATTTTTAATTCTTGAAATAATTATCGCGGGCGAGCGCTTGATTTTGTAAGTCCATCCTGGACGATTCATTTGTTTAGAATATCAAGGCCCGAAGACATATGAAATTTTCAACCTACACGGAAGAGGGATAATCAATATAGGCCTAAATATGGTCAAACATTGTTCGATTTGGACGAAACTCACTGTACAGGGGTTTTCTGGGCCAAGGAACTCGAATCTGAGGTCGCCTTTACCAGGCGACGCTATCTAATCGTGGTATGTAGTCCACGTGATTTAGGTGTTAATAAATATAATGATTTAACTATTATGCTCTTAATTTTTAATTTTTGAAATAATTATCGCGGGCGAAGCCGCGGGCACATGCTAGTATGAAATAAATACATAAATAATGATACGAAAAAAATAAATTACAATCAATTACTTGATAGAGAAGTAGCGGCTCCGGTCATGGAAACCACCATTAACGGCCGTGGGTGACATGCCTCCCAATACTGCCATCTGCCTATGGTAGAAGACGCAGCGGTCGTGTGGTAGGCCTTGTCCCTTCCGGGACGTAGCGCCACGGAGTTTATTTTAGTATATTCAGTTATCTCAGCATCTCGCAAATATTCTTCTTATTAAGGCAATCATTGACTAACTTACCTAATCTAACCTAACCCGGTTAAGAATGTTTACGAAAAAGAAGCATTAGGCCTACATAAAGGTTTTAGCCTTAGAACCGGTAACTCAAGTGCAAAACTCGATTGAAGAATCCTCTTTATGTTGCCTAAGCTAGACCGAGGTTTTATTTTGGTAAAACTTAATTTTAATACGATATTTCGAATCGAGCTAAGGTTTCCACATTCTGATCAGGCCTAAAAACGGCATGTTTAATATTGAAAACCGTAGAGATTAGACACAATACTTCCTGTTCCTGTAAAAGGGCAGAGAAAGCAGGAATAGGAAAGATGTTGCTGTTATTCTCCTATGACATTTGTCGAGGTTGTGATGATACAGTGACGTCACTGGAATTAGCAGAGCGCGTAATTGCGTAACATATTCGACTTCAAAATCATTAAATTTGTGTCTCATTAGGCAGTTCAAAGCAGAGATCGCAGATCAGGGGTTGGGAGTCAAAGGGAAGAGAACATAGCCCCTGGCGGCAGGGAGAGCAAATAACAACTGAAAATCGACGAGGCTCTTCATTATTAAAACAAAACGCTAACAGACGCCGCTTTATACATTTTTATTTTCCCAGTTCGGAAATTATTAACGTTCCCCCGATGATCTGTACGGCTTACAGCCACACATTTTGTTAAACTCGGACATCAAATACATCCATTCTCTCTTACACCCCCTATTCCAAATATCATCCACAACTAAAGTGGCATGCTAACCACAATTTTTTGTTCTTCATTGCTAAGTAAAAATAAGGACTCGTTTATGTGATAGTAACCATGGTAACGAAACTTGTCTTCACTCGTTTATGTGATAGTAACCATGGTAACGAAACTTGTCTTCACTCGTTTATGTGATAGTAACCATGGTAACGACACTTGTATTCACTCGTTTATGTGATAGTAACCATGGTAACGAAACTTGTATTCACTCGTTTGTGTGACAGTAACTATGGTAACGAAACTTATATTCACTCGTTTGAGCCATAGTAACCAAGGTAACGAAACTTTCATTAACTCGTTTGTGTCATAGTAACCATGGTAACGAAACTTTCATTAACTCGTTTGTGTCATAGTAACCATGGTAACGTAACTTGTTTCTCAGTTGCTAGGTAATAGAAGAAGGCTCTGGTTACCTATGATGGATGCCATCGAAGGCTTTTGAAAGATGAACGAATGTAGCTAATTGATAAAGTTCATGTTTGCTGCAGAGGGAGGATTATTTTGAACAGAATTTACCTCCTTATACGCTCTGATATTATAATAAACATACAACACACTGTGACAATGACATTTATGTATAGAAGCATTAAAACAACATTAAAAATATGTACAGATTAAAATTAGTCACACATTACACAGGTCTATGTTGTAAAAATACTAAATGTGTATATAAAATGAAATTTCCCTATTGTCGGGAGTCTTTACACCATATATGACAGCAATGTTCAAATCTTCAGGCTTGTGGAGTGTTCTTTCTTGATTATTTTGTGAATTTCTTGCAGAATTGGATGTCCAGTGTGTTGTATTGTTGTTTAAATACTGAATATGCATTTCGGCGTAATAGTTACGCCATCATCAGTTCCTGCTTGTGTTGTAGAGTTGGAACTTGGCGAATGACAATTGGACATCCAATTCTACAAGAAAAATTCACAAAATAATCAATGAAGGAACATTCCACAAGCCAGAAGAATTGGACATTGCCGTCATATATGGTGTAAAGACTCCCGACAATAGGGGAATTTCATTTTATATAAACATTTTAATATTTTTACAACATAGACCTGTGTAATGTGTGACTAATTTTAATCTGTAAATATTTTTAATGGTTTTTTAATGCTTCTATACATAAATGTCATTGTCACAGCGTGTTGTATGTTTATTAAAATATCAGAGGGTATAAGGGGGAAAATTCTGTTCAAAAAAAGAATGTAGCTAAGTCTGTTTGCCTTCATTCGTTCCTTTATGAATTGGTTCTAGAGTCGAAAATATACTTGTAGTCATTGGCGTACCAAGGCTACTTGGCGCCCGGGGTTAATTAGATGGTAGTCGCCCCCTAACACTAAAAGGTTCAAGGTTCAATTATTTAATTTAAACACAGTTTAATGTTCACAATGATTTATTTTTAATAAGTAGTATGTTACTTTAACACATTATAAAGAGAAAAATATGAATGAAATAAAATAAGGTTAGTTGTTTGGAAAAAAAATAAATAAAGAGAAAAGAAGTTTCAGAGTCATAACAAAAATTTTAAAATGTGCCTTCCAAGCCTTCAGTGATGCAAACTTATTTATAATAAAGTTGAAGTCTATAGTAGCAGCCACATCGCGTTCAATTGATAAAATTGATAAATTACACCGTAAACTTTTCCCGTGTGTACGGCGCCCACGGCCTATTTCGTATTGTCTATAAATAGTTTAAAACGAAGCGTTTATTTCATTTCTAAATAATATTACTTTGGTATTTAACAAAGTAATAAAGAAAATTTCACCTATAAAACCATATATTTTGCCTAAAAAAATTATTTTTCTTAAACTAAAAAAATATGTTTTTCCATTTTGGCGCCCCCCTCTTTACGGCGCCCGGTGCGGTCGCCCCGTTCGCACCCCCCTTGGTACGCCACTGCTTGTAGTAGTTCATTATGTAATATAAAACCATGTTACAATTCTTAAATTAAAAAAAAAGTAATTATTTATTGTACATAATTGTTTGTAAAACTTTGGAGAGTGCTAGAGGGAGTGTGTTAGGACGATAGTTATTTGCACTTTTTTTTTTATGAAGGGTTAATTAAAGCTAGAAATACTCCACTATTTATAGAATGTGTTTATGAGATGATATTTGCTTTAATGTTATTTAATTTCCAAGAGTACCGCAGTACTGGAATAAGTAGGAAGCAGGAAGCATTGTTGTGATAGTAACCATGGCAACCAGCCTTGTTTACACCATGGTGGTCGGGTTACTAATAATGGTCGCTGTAATAATGGTTAGGGGGGGGGCTATCTTCTTTGAGCCGCACTGGAGCATGACAGCGTGCAAAAGAGACCCATGTCCCTCTTTGATCTCTGACTTTCACCACAGTAAAAAAAAAAATGTCGACATTTCTTAATAGAAGCCAGTATTTGTCTGGGGAGGCGGGTTTAATAATCTGCAAGTGCCCCACTCAACCCTTCCTAACAAAGGCGAGCCCCACTTTCAAATGAAATGTTTGAGACTTCGCGTGCTTCTTTCTACAGATCAGATTTAGGCTACCATAACAATCTTATGTAGAATGTTAGTCGCCAAATTACGTATATTACATAGATGAAGCATAGCAGCCTACTCCAACATTTATCTTTATCAAATATGCAAAATTAAGTAAATAAACTTATGTAGGCTATAAATAATTAAATCTCATATCTCATTTTAATAGTATATTGCGATACAAGTGCCGTAAGCGATGCATACGGATCGAGGAAAGAGTTTTTTTTTCAATTTCCGAGATCCGTTATGCGCTTACAAGCACGAGTATTGCATGCTATTTTTTGCACGATGATTATTCATATCAATTTAATTATATTAATTGTGATATTACCTGAAAATATTATGTATATACATTCTTGAAGATAGATGTTTATTTCAGAAAGTGATTCGCATGTGTTTGTTGTTATGGGAACCGAATATTTGTCCTGGGGGGCCTTGTCCATAAAGGCTTGTATTATGATGGGCCGTAAGTAAATTCTTACCGCACGGAAACTCTTACTCCATATAGCAACAAGATTGCGTGTAGGAATGTCAACTTACGATCCACAGCAACTTACAACCATTCGTAAGTACCACTAATTAGTTAAGTCGTGGAAAAAAAAAATATTTTCGAAACGCTACTTTGTAGCCTACTTTTACTCCCTCTCTGCCCTTACACCATAGGTAGAGGAATTGTCATCCCAAAACTTTTAAAATTAGAGTAGGGACATTGCTCTAATTATCCCTATTACCTTAGTGTTGTTCCCATCTGCTCGGTCATCAAAACACTGTCATTGGTGAAATTTTCAATGTCTATGCATTCATGATGGCCGCCACGCGTTAAGCATTGTAACACAAACAAGGAAATGAAGGAGTGCATGCAACATAGCCGTCCTGTGTATTTTAGCTGAAGTGTTAACCGCTCTCCTCAGCTCAGTCACCACTTTGCTTAGTCAACTGTTGGGGGAAAAATGTTAACAGTGTGTGAGTAAAACTAAATCACGACTCAATTTCTTTCTCCATTTCTCGCAAAGGGAAACGCTTACGTTTTCAGTGAAACAATTGAATGAAGTGTATACAAGTTTACCACGTTGTAAAGGACTTCACAATACGTTTGCATAGTACGGCCTGGTTTTTTCATCTTTGAGATCTGTCGAATAAGTCCAAAGTCTCAATAACTGCACAGTTTTTGTTGTAATAGTTATAGCCTAGGGGTAGAGTTATTATTATTATTATTGTTGTTATTATTATTTTTTTCTTTCGATTAGGCCAGCTTAGGGCCATGTGAAACAGTTGTCTTCTTCTTGTCTTCCCAAAACGTCTTCATCCTTTCGCGATGTTGCTGTTTCCGTTCTTCCGTCCATTTACTTCCCGTTTTCTTCTTGGGTTTCTCTGGAAATTCGCCATCAAATAACTTATTGCTGTCCTAAATTTTTCTCTGTTTGCAATCTCCTCCTTTTTGATGTTGAGTAATTTCAAATCTTCTTCAACTTCCTTGAAAAATGCAGGTTTAGTTTTTTTTACTTACATAGTGATCAAAATTTTGTTTGGTAAGTCTGTCTCTTTCCATTCTGAAAATGTGACCATAGAATCTTAATCTTCTTTTCCTGAAAATATGGCCTATTTTTTCTGCTTGTTTGTATAACTCTTTTCTGGTCTCAGTTTGTATACGTTATTCTGCCAAATTGGTCCCATAATTCCGGGGTGCGCGGGCAAAGAGAGTTAAGTCCACTTTCTTCTTACTGAGAATTAGAGTGACTTAACACACTATACCAGCCCAACATAGCTTTAGAGACGGATAAACCCATGAGGCACACATCCATAACTACCGTTCAATTTTGAATATGACTTACTGGGCTTAACACAAATGTAGAGAATATTTTTATTTATAACTCTATGGACATATCTCAATTTTTTAGGATGAGGGACTTAACTCTCTTTGCCCGCGCACCCCGGAATTTTCCTTATGATTCTCTTCTCTGTTTTGCTTATTCTTCTATTTGAGAAAGTGTTTATACACTGTTGCGTACAGAGCTTCTGGTAAGATACAATTATATAATACTTCAATTTAGCATTATTATTATTATTATTATTATTATTATTATTATTATTATTATTACTATTACTCCTACTATTATTTCTGTTCCTATAGGCCATACTGTGCACAAACAACTGACATGAGGTTTTTGCACCGAAGTTAAGTT